>BSBN01000367.1:12120227-12739772 GCA_027924645.1 Cunninghamia lanceolata
TTATCAAGTACCAGGATAACAACTGAATATACCATTGTTCCAAAGAATCAAAATATCAACCAAACAAATACCAACTACTAACTATATTAAAAAGAAATGATAACGCTGCACTTGTTTCTCCAAGAAATGATTGTAACTGTGAGGACCGCCCTTTTTACTTCTGTTGTTATGACTACTTACATTACTGTTATGGTTACTTATAATATTTGTGGATAGCAGTTCCCGGAATTGTCAAACTATTAAACTTTATTATGTTTTCGGAAAAACTAATTGGGTGATGTTTGGATAAGTTTACATTTCAGAAAAACATTAATTAGGTGATGATGGAAAATTGTAATATGATTTCATTTATGTTAATTAATACTATGTCATGATAATGCATGTTTTTTTTAAGTTGCTTCGGCTATGATGATTTTATGTGGTTACTGATCTTGTAATTTAGTGTGCAGGAATTACTAATCGAACCACAGAACTCGGAGATCATTCTGCACCTTGTTATTTGTTATTCCCTGTTAAGCCGATCTAGTTCCACGAGGAACCAAGATCTCTTTGTGTTTGATGTAATGATGTAATGTGTTCTTTCGTATGGTCGAGTGGGTTAAGTTACCCTCATGTAACATTATTTTATAATTTGTGTTGTAAAAAGGATTGAAATTGAATTTCCTTATTTAATTTAAATTTATGAGGCCTTTTCTTGTGCTTTACCTTGACCAGGGGTGTCTTGTATGGGTTAAAGTTGACCCTGGGTTATACCCCATGGGTCCAGGGGCCCATTTGGCATGGGTAACCCTTGAGTAACCTCCATCTAGTCAACTTAACCTTCCCCTGAAGTTAAGTGGCGAAAATTGGAGGTAGGAGGGGACATGATGGGTTGTACCAACACCCAACCCATCCCCTCTACATTCCCCAAGGTAAGAGATGCCATCCATTATTGAAGGATTGACTTAAAGTCACCCCTTCCATAGTGAGATTCCCCCATGTGCTGTGGGGACACCCATGTGAAGAAAGGAAGAAGGGGCATGGGTCACCTGTCTTCTTCCCCATTAACTCCTTTTATTTCTCCCATGCGTAAGAGGAATCACATGAGGAGAGGAATAAGGAGTACTCTTGGGAATGGAGAGTGACATAAGCCACCAGGACAGAATAGTGGTTTTGGGGAAGAGTGAGGAGATGACAAGTGTCACCTCCCCATTCCTCAAAACTAAAAAGAATTTGGTTATTTGTTTGGAATTTTGGGATGAGAGGGAGTTAGTTGAATTTTGGGGAAACTTTCATTTTTTGCCTTACCAAATATAGAAAGGTTAGCTTGCAGGATAGAGAAGGGGGAGGGAGTTGGTGGCTAAGGTTGGAAGAGAACTCTGTGGACTCTGCAACAGTTTCATTCCAGGAGGGCTTTGCAAGGTTGGTTTGATTTTTACCATTGTTTCGTATAGCTGATTGTGTATGTAATGTGTGTGATTTTGTGTTAGATTTGTTTTCTGTGGGGTTTATTGTCGGGTTGTTTGACAAAGCTTCTCCCACTTGGGAGAAATGCTCATCAAGTTTGGGGTAGGGGAGGAGAGATCCTCCTCGGGTGCATACCTGTTTCCCTCTTTTGGGATGTTGAAAGCCTTGAGGGCATGTATCTGTGACTGTATCTTTGACTTGAGAGTCATATACAGATTTCTTAAAATTTGTGATCAAACTTGGTTTGAGACCAAGAGAAATTATATTGGTTAACTTATCTGTCAGGGTGACACTCCGGAGTCGAGTGTGTCCACTCTCCTGCCCCTTATGAAACTCACTGTAGTTGAGTTTCCGTGTTGTGTAAATTACCCATGGGTGTTTGTGTGCTTTGGGATTGTTGTTGTTACTGTTGTGAAGTGGAGTGTTTGAGTTACCCAGGTGTGAGTATGGTCTCCCTAGCTCGGGGGTGACCCACTTGCGGGTCTACGGAAGGGAGGAGAGCTAGATGAGTGGTGTTTTCTTCTTTGTTTGTCTTTGATACGCAGGTTTTCTCTTGGAGCTTCTGGTTGGATATTTATGAAGAAGCAGTTAATCTTCTTTGTCATGAGAATTAGGCCTGGTTCATTTCATAAGAGTTGAAGAGAGAACACCTCTCTTGTTATTGTTGTAATTTATTGTTACTCTGAGAGTGAAGAAAATCACCTCCCTGATCTTGTTATTAATGGACTTTTACTGGGTTGTCATAAGCTATCAGTTGTATGTTGTTGGGAGAAGGAAAGTTCATATCTGGGAAGTTAGTTGTTGTATCCATGGTTCAAAATCTGTATTATGAATGTGCTTAAATTTTCAAGTTTGTTACTTGTAAACCTTGTTAAATAGCATTTTATTTGTGTTTCAAGTATTACTGAAAGGAAAAGTTCATTATTGCAATCTAATCTGAATTTGTTTACATTTGAAAGTTTGGAATTGCTTAACTAGTTGAAATGTTAGTTTATGGTTCATTGTTCTAAAGGAATTAATGGTTACAGTTTATTCTTCATAATTAGTGGATTCTGTTAATTTGGAAGGATTAGAGGAAATCTAGCATGTATATATATTTCTGTGTGTAAAATTTAAGAATCTTAAATGTATATGAAATTGGAAAGATATAAATATAATAAGTGGATATATATTTATCATTTCTACCGAAGAAGTGAAACTGGGATAAATATATTATATATATATATATATATATATATATATATATATATATATATATATATATATATATATAATTGTTATGAAATTATCATTATAACAGGTTGAATTTGAGAAAATGAATAAGGTAGTGAATTTGAGAAAATGATGAATCATATCTATACATAAATCACAGTTTTATTAATTATCATTTTTATAGAATAATATAGAAACTGAATAAATTGTGTTCTTATGAGATTGAATTATATATATATATATATGAATATATATATATATATAAATATATATTATATATTATTGTTGATAGTTAACAACGAAAAGCACCATAAATAAATGACTGTCGAAGTTTAAGCCCGCGAATAAAAAAAAACACAGTCGCGGTTTATATTGGGCGGTGGGGAGAAATCCCCACCGCAGGCCCTAACTTGTGAATGGAGGTGTGGGGAGGGGCGGAGCCCCACCCACACCCCACATCGTGGGATGTGGGTGGGGCTCCGCCCCTCCCCACATCCCCCCCTTCCCTTATGCCTCCCACGGCCTACACAGGCCCTTTCCCTCCGCGGCCGACTCTGCTCTCTCTGTCGCTGCGGCCACCGCTGCCCATGGCCGCCGTCGGCTGTGGGATCACAAACAAAAAAAAACATGTTAGGGCTTTGGCCCTAACATATGATTGGATTATTTGGAAATAAATACATTTTTATTGCTCTATATATAGGCATATATATATATATACTATATATGTCTATGTATATAGCAATATATATAATAAAATAATTACTATATATCTATATATATATATATAAATATATATATATACATATAGATATATATATATATAAAATGTTAAACCAATTTCGTCCTTTACATAGACATTAAAATATATATATTTATATATATATATATCTCTATATAGATATATATATATAAATATACATAGGAGTAAATCTATGAACCATGTTATTGAGCCCTCGTTTATAATCGTAATAAAATGTGTCACATGGATATCCAAAAATAAAATAACAAATTATATTTTCACATTTAGTTATATTAAGTGTTGAACACAACAACCAAAGAAGTTATATTTCCATGAACAGGGTTTTATAAAGTGAAGAGCCTCCTACATGTATTAACAACGGTAAATGATTTACAATAAGGGTATTAGTAATACTGATTAGTAATAATAACAATAGTAATTATAGATAAGAGAAAATAAAATTATAATTAATGGGTGCATAAAGGAATATACTGTAATACTCCGGAAAGAGTTTCTCGGAAGTTTCCACTACCAACATAATGTCAATAACCAGGAAAAAAAAAAAAAAGAAGGAAAATGAAGAGGAAAATTACACGTCACCTTGCTTAGAAGAACACTGGAAATAAACTTAAGAAGCCACCACAGACATTCCATGTGGCCATTTTAATCCCAACTGTAGTAAATGACCTCATAAGTAAACCTGTAAGAGAGTCCGAAGAAGAAAAACTAACATTGGAAAACACAGAGGAGAAAATGCGCGACATTTCCCACATGGGATAAGAGAACTAAGTTGACGGACCCTTCTGCTAAATCTGCTTAGGAACAAGTTTAATAAGTACATACGAAGAGGAGGAACCTAGATCAGGGAAGATTAGGAGACCGAGTCCAGCGAAGTAGTAAACCAGCCTATGTGACCTAGATCATCCTGAAGTTAGGTTTAATATCAACAATAGCTGCAGTGATAACCCTGATTGACGTAAATCATGAAGAAAGGACCGGATGCACATAAAGAAAGCATAGAAAATGAAAGAGAGAGAGAGACCGAAATATAAACACACTAAATTAATAGAGAAATAGTTAAGGTAAGGGCGATAAAAATACAATCAAAATTAAGAACCAGTGAAAAGGGAAGAGAGAGCAAACAAACCGCCTTGTTGAGAATGCTAAGTCGTAGGAGGAGTATGTTTCAGGAAACAAGAGAGGAGATAGACAACCGTGCCTGGCTGAAAAATGACTAAATAGGGAGATCACTAGTCGATTTAGTCGGAACAAGGCGTCGTGGGAAGTTGTTAGTCTATCAGCGAACCACGTGCGTAAATGAGTGCAGCGTAATTCCCACTAACGCCGTAAGGCGTTATGCTACCAGAAATTGCCGAGGTTTAGATTTAGGAACTTTGGTAATCTCACTCTTGCAATGACGTTAGCGGCGTCGTAAAGACCCTCTTGTTGATCTGTATGCGTCTGGTTGCACACAATTGTACTTATATCCCGCCGAAAATTGTAGTGTGTCGCCATGAGAGAACACCGCTGAGCATGCTTACGCATGCGAAGGGTTTTTTTAGGACAGTGTGAGAAAAGTTTTTCATATCTCGTGTCATAACCACATGACAGATGTGGCTATGACACGTGCGATGTGTGTTGTGACCACATGGAAAATGTGGGCATGACAGTAACTGTCTAATTTACATTTCATCATTCTATTTGATGGATGAACTGATGTATTACTACAATCCCTAGTCTATCTTCAATAAGTCTTAGTCCAACAAGTCCTATCATATGGACATAGGAACTGTATCACATAAAAACTTCAACCTTGCTACTCCATCAAGCTCTGTTATTCCTAACAAGATCTACAACACTTTGCAACACACTACTAATAGTATCATCAGGTAAATCATTATCCTAGTCACAAAGGCATGTACTTTGCTAAGATCTTCTCTCACTGCCACTAAGATATACTAAAGATGTGCACACTTGTGCATATAAAATTATGCACCATGCACACAAACCTCTGAAATTTTGCACCAACAGGCTCCACACATAAAGTTTGCATTTACTACACTGCAACAAGATGACATTCTCAATTTGCAACTCCTTGTGTAACCTTCTATAGTTTGCATTCATGTTTACTAGAACACTTGTAATAATAACATTTCATAATAGCCTAAATACAGTGATTGAACTCATTACTGTAAAACACTTTCACTTCAATGTCAAGACCACAAACATCATACTAGCACTATTATGACTTGTGCATACAAAAGATCATTAGAACAAGCATAGTACTGTCATATATATCAAGACCAAAGCATCATTGTCCCCACTGTAAATTCTATCAAAACACTCAGAAATGAAGGCAATTGTATCACTATGAATGAAAGCCTAAAAACACTATTAACATTAAACATTATTTTTATCACTTATCACTATGTTACCTCCAAATACTGTGAATGCTATGAAAGATACTGTGAATGCTTAAAGTATGCTTAAAGATCATATAGAATTAAAGCCAACACTGTGATTAACACCATTCAGTGACAAGAATAAGCAAGCCAATAAATAATGAATAGAACTATGACTGAGATAACCAAGATATAGACCATATGCATTGATAAGCACTACAACCATGTACTTTGCTTGCCAACTCTGTTACATTGCCCATGTCTGCAAACAAGGTGAATAGAATGTTCTTATTACCTATTTGAAGAGGATTGTTCTTCTCTTCATTGTTACAACAAGCTTGCAACAAACATCAACTTATGAACACAAACCACACCAAATCATCAGAGCAACACCTAAAAAAATGATATAATAAGAAGCAAGAACATGATAGTATGAACTAGTCTGATGAAGAGCTTTGCAAATGTGACATGAAAAACAATTGAACTTCATTTGTCCATATGAAGAATCTGTATGAAATATGACAACCATCTTGCTATCCTTTATCACATTATGGCAGAAAAAAATTCATGATGTACATGAAACTTAGTATAATGAACTTGATAATAATGAAGCAACTATTCTTGTTCCAAGACTACAAACATTCTAACAGAGGTTGCATAGACTGTTTTGTACCATATCACTAAAAACTGTCAAATATAGAATGTGGACTACTCTTATGACCATGAAACACGGAAACCATAAACCTTTATTTTTTAACCTATTCATGACCTTTGCAAAGGGGTCAAAAGATAAAACACTAGCCTACTCCCCCTTACCTCATGCTCCTTTTTATGTACTTACAAATGTCATTTGTGTATAATGCACAAGCTTAGACTCATCCTCCTCCTGGTTTTGCTTTCTTCTCCAAAACTTCTGAATACTTCTTTTCTTGGGATGTTTCCTTCTCTAGACATTCTTCTCAGATTTCACAAACATAGCTCTACAGTGCTTTGCAACATGACCATGATTATGACATTTATAACATTTGACATTGTAGAAGAGAATCAAAGAATTATTATTTCTTTTTGACGAATCATAGGGACTTTTATTTTTGTTCCACACATGATTATATCTTCCATGCAAGTTACAATTTCTAGCTCTATGACCATAAGCATGATAGCAGTAGCAATATCCATGAAATTGAGAATAATTGTACCTTATTATTGTCTGGTGGGTAGAGAACTTGTGGACCTGATTGTCCTTCTTCCTTGAACTTCAGGAGTAGCAGTATGATAACTTAAGTCTATCTTCCTTTTAGGTGCATTTCTTGCTTTGGAGCACTCTCCTTCCTCAAAACCTAGACCACTAGTGTCCATGAAATGCTTTTGTTTTCTTAGCATGTCATTCAACTTACTTGTATTTTTTTCAAACTCCTGATATTTCTTAGACAGGGCCTTGAGACCTTCATAATCTTTTCTTAGATTAACAATTTCAGTTTCTAATTTCATACATTCAATTCATTTTACCTCAAGGTTAGATTTTGTATTATCTATTATTCTTTTGGCTTCCTCAATTTCAATCTTTAGACAGTTAATCAATTTATCAAATTCATCAACATGACTCTTTAATTCTGTAATCTGATTTCTTGCATTTTCAAACTCCAAAGAAACTTTTTCAAAATTTGAACATACCTTGTCCTTGGATTCTTTCTCTTGTTGAAGCTAGTCTTTTAACCTCTTGTTTTCTTTACTAAGTTACTTGATTGTATCTAGAGTACACAGATGTTCTCCTTCAACATCAACTTCACAATCATCTTCATCAAACTCCTGTTCATCTTCATCCACAAAGAGGTCTATTTCTTCATCATTAGTCTCAACAGAAAAAACATATTTTCTCTCATTTAATTCTTGTTCTCCTTCATTCACAATGATTTCTTCCTTTTTATCAAAATTATCAATTGCAAAACCATTCTTTTTCAGGGGTTACATATGCAACAAGTCATTACTAGGCTTAACTGAGGCTTGTTTAACCATGTTTTGATCATCATCTTTCTTTTCTCTAATTGAGACCTTATTTCTATTCTTCTTACCCATTATACTCCACTATCAGGACATACCCAAGCCGGTTAGACTTCTATAGGGAACCTATGCTCTGATAACACTTGTTGGAGTACGAAAGACACTGAGAGGGGTGGTGAATCAATGTCTTATGAACAAGACTTGTTTTTGGCAACAATTAAAAAAAACTTTTACCAACTATGAACTTCAATCTTTGTATAATGAAAAAAAGACATTCATTTATGAACTATAGTTTATTATCCAAAATAGGAAGGAATAGTGCAAATGAACTGTGATGAACAGTTTATCATGACAAACAATAGAGGCAGTTTTATTACTTCATTGGACAGAGATGAGTATCAAAACTATTATACATTTGTACTGGCTCAAGATGAGCATCATGTCAATAATATGCAACAGTTAAATCATGAAACAATGAACATAAACTCATGAACATAACAAGTAACCATAACACAGAGATTTGACAAGTGGAAAATCCTCTAGGGATGATAAACCACTCCATAAAATGCCTCACTAGCTTAATCAAAATGTGCTTCACTAGAAAATATAGATGCCTCACTGGCTATTTGTGCCTCACTGGCATATTTCAATCAATACAATCAATAATATAGTTCAATACAAAGGGTTACTCTATTTCTCTATAATCCAATCCTCAACATTCTGGTATAACCTTAATGATCATGTAATATACACACACATCAATCTCCTCTCTAATGGTTTTCATCTTATGCCCTTTTATACTTTATCACTGCCCTTTTGTTTCTTTAAATAATCAACTTGTATTAGAAGATGAACCATTTGAAGTATATTCTAACTGAATCAATAACTGTCAAGAAAGAGTGGTCAAACTAACCCACTTTAAGAATATAAAAACCTTCGAGTGTCATTGCCATACCATAGAGATTAAGTATCATAGTTTACCTTTCCAACAAATCTTTATAGTTTTGTAACCACCAACTAAATGGGTAAAGACAAAACCTCTTTTTAAAGACTTTATCAGCAAAACCCTCGAAGACAAGTTTGCATGCAGTTTATTACTCAAAAGAAACTAAACAGTAAACAGAGAGAGGCTCAAGATCAACTATTTATCTCAATTGAACCACAAACTACCTCTTATCAAGTGTAACTTAAGATTTTTTAAAAAGAATGAACAAATAAGGAACAAAATCATCTGATGGGCCGACACACAAAACCATCTTTTTGTTGTTTGAAATCAAGAAAGTAGTCAACAACGAACTAGCTCAATCCTCTATTGAATAGTATAGTCAAATCTCTCATATACCCTTCAACCACATGGAGATACTCACTAAAATCTACATAACTTTCCATGATTACCATTGAACTTTCAAACCCTAGCTCGGAGTTATATTTCCCAAAGTTAAACTTTGCAAAATGAATGACAAAAAATACCTTTTTGCTTGAAACATTATAGCCACCGAGACTCTAGGTTTGCCCTAGAATGGATTAGTCACCAAGAATTATTCAATCACCTTTTTACTTGTCACAAATGCTAAGAAATGCCCAACAGGTGAAGCTGATAACAAACCCGATACATTGAGACTTTTTAAGAGTGGGTTTTAATGCATTCACAAGGTAATGCATGTTGACAACTTACAAGAGTGTGGCTTTCAAATAAGGTAAGCCAATATTGACAATAAAAATGAATATCCCCCTTGTGAACAAATCAAATGATACATGTAATGCACTTAAATACATTATCATATTTGCCTTGGTAAAGTATCAAATGATACTCAAGAATCAAAAGTGAATCTATGCAATACCAAACTGACTGAGCTTATACCAACTAGGATAAAACCATCAGAAGAACATAGTATGCAACTGTGTCAACAATATACCACATGAAATATACCAAGCAACTTCGCATGAAATGAAAGTGATCAAGAACACCTGATATATATACCAACCAATTGTTACCGTGAGCACCAACTGTGAAGATACCATATCATGTTCATCATGAGATCATAAAGTCTTCCAACTATAATCTATCAAGAACCATGTGTCAACTATCATATAATATGTATGCCAAATGTCAACATAGTATCATATCAAATGTCTTGTCTTCATAGAATGAAAAATGATACCATATGAGTCATCAGTAGAACTGTTATGCAACTGTGTCAAGATACCACATCTATGTACATTATATCATATGAATCAAAACAACTGTCAAAAGCATGTAAGAGCATATCACCAAATATGAACTGGTAGAATCAAGTGCATATTCAAATGCATAGAGCATTTCAACTGTATAGAGCATATCAATATATACCAAGAGCATCAACTATCATCTGTAACATGATATGAACCATGAGAGTGGTAACATGATATGGACCATGAGAGTGCTAATCCAACATGAGAGTCATCAAGGACATTACCATGAGCCAAGAAATGAGTAGGATCTCAACTATTACAACATACCAAAATTAGCTCTACCAACCAATATAACCACCATGATGCAATTGTCAATGTATCACCAACACAAACCTGAGAGTTTGTGTACTTGACATCAAGGACAACAACTTAGAGGGAAACAAACTCCCCCTTTGTCCTTGATGGAAAAACACAACTCTCTCTCCCCCTTTTTTGCATCAAAGACAAAGGGAGAAAGAAAGTATGCCAATACCTCAAGGAGATATCAGAAACCAGAGACCAACATGTGACTAAAATGTAAGTATAATCAGAAAATATTAAGCATAACATGATTGTCCCATAAAGCAGAAATACAAATGCATTATCAGCACCAAGTTTGGAGATCATTGCATAAAGACAAGAGTAAAAAAAGACAATTTGATGAGGTTCAACGGTCTCCAAGAGAAGAACAAAGAGTAGTATCTGTTGGAATATGTGGCTAGAATGAGTGATCGGCCAAAGCAGAATAGATAGAGGATTGGAATTGTTGCTGTAAGGGATAAAGAGGATGTAGAGTGGATTGACACAGAGACTATGAGGCAAATTGGTAAAGCTGAGCATGACATTAAAGACTGTTGATGAATTGATTGTAATTATTTTGATTACTGATGTTGTTTTAAACTTAATAAAATGTTGAAGAGGAGTTTAGTTGTGTTGCAATCTATTATGTATGTTTGAGTTTGTGTTTGGGGTAGAGTTTTGTCTTGCATCATTCTTCTATTCACATTCCCTTCTTTTCTCTCCCCTTGTCTTTTTCTAAAATTTCTGCTCACTCCAAAACTTCAAAGGCACCTACCAATAATGAAGAGGGTTGAGTAGCACTAATTGTTTTTGTATGTAGCAAAAAGAGGATCTAAAAAATATTTTTGATGGGTGGGTGAATTAAATGTCTAACTCAAGATTATATTTTCCAAAACTCCACCTTAATCTTGAGTCTCTGATCATGCATATGTACCCATTTTGTATATTTAGAGCTATCTCCGTAGGTACCTAGTGATTTTTGAAGCTATCTAGAGCTTGTTTCCAGAGCTACTATCTAGGCCTGATTTTTGAAGCTATCTGTGATGTATGGGCTTTCTCTTAGGCATTCAAAGCACTCTTTTGATAGTGCCTTAGTAAAATATTAGTAAGTTGCTACTCAGATCTATAGAACTAAAGTTCAATCTCTCCATGCTTTCCTAGCTCCCTTATAAAACACAACAGATTTTAGTATGTTTGATTCATCCATGGAAAACTAGCTCCTATGTCAAGGCTATTGAGGATACATTATCACAATATATTATTGCACTTTCTTCTTATTCCTCATTCAAGTCTACTAGGATTTTTTTAAGCCAAATAGCCTGACATGTAGTTGCATTTGTTGTTATATATCTAGCTTCTGCTAGCTAACACACTCTAAGCTTTGACCACTTAGGTGGCACATGTGGGCCCACTTAATCCATTCTTTCATGGATGTTATTTCTGTTACTCTATTCTATCACCATTAACGAACAGTCAGCTACTAGATTCCCACCCATAAACAAATGAAATTCAAACTCACTTTGTGGATGACATAAAGTATTTGATCACAGAAATGGACATAGCCTCTCATGGAATGTGTTTAGTGTAGTTTACAAAAAACATGGGCATTTGCACTGTTTTGCCATATGCAAAAAATAGGTCTGCAACTCGATCGGTTTACATTTTCCAGTGTATGATCACAGGATATGCACAAAATGGATTTGTTGAAAAGGCTTTAGAAACTTTCAAGGAAATGCAATTGGTAGGTGTAAATCTAGACTTTGTAACCTTTCCCAGCATCCTACATGCCTATGCCAAAATCAGATCTTTGGATCAGCATATGGACATCCATCGAAGAATAAAGGATAGAGGAATTTTGTCATATGTTGTAGTTGCAACTACCCTGGTAGACATGTATGCAAAATGTGGAAGCATAGACAAGGCACATCAACTATTTGATAGAATACCTCAAAGAGATGTCATCTCAAAGAATGCCATGATTGCAATATATGCAAAATGTAGAAGTTTAGAGAAGGCACTTGAACTGTTTGGTAAAATTCCTCAAAGAAATGTGTTCTCATTGGAATCCCCTGATTGTAGAATATTCACAAAGTGGATTTCTTGAAAAGGCTTTAGAAGCTTTCAAGAAAATGCAATTGGCTAGTATAAAGCTAGAAACCTTTGCCAGTACCCTCCCAACCTGTTCCAAGTGGGAGATTTGGTACATGGCATGTACATCCATTAAAGCATAAAGGATAGAGGAATTTTGTTAGACGTTATAGTTGCAACTACTCTGGTAGACATGTATGCAGAATTTGGAGCATAGACAAGGCACATGAACTATTTGACAAAATGCCTCAAAGAAATGTGGTCTCATGGAATGCCATTATTGCAGGATATTCAGGAAATGTATTTGTTGACAAGGCTTTAGAAACTTTCAAGGAAATAAAAATGGCAATTGTAAAGCCAACATCCTCCTTGCCTATGCCAAAATGGGAGCTTTGGAATAGGGTATGGACATCCATCAAATCATAATGGAAGTGGGATTTTTGTCAAATATTAATGGAAAAAGTGTATAAATTTTCTATAGTAATGACAAATTAGAACATAAGTCACTTAAACAACTCCAAATAGTACTTATTCACGCAAATGTCAAAACTCAACATCAAGGTATAAGAATATTGAAAATTTTGAACATGAAAAAGTGCATTAAGTGATAAAATTACACCCTAGAGGTGTTGAGAACAAGTTTCAAAGTGAAAGCATATGGGAAATTGGTCAAGGAGATCTAAAGGCATGCCCAGAAGAGAGAAAAGGGAAAATGGAAGTTAAAAATAAGAAAAACACTCTCCTATCTTTACAAAAGTGCTTGTTATGTTATATTTGGTCATTAATAAGCATGGATTTGAAGTAAAATCCAATTGGAGAAGATTTTTGAGCATCCAAGTGAATGTAGAAAATTCCTTGAGATTCATTTGCAAGCATCAAAGTACAAAACCCTGTTCCTAGTCCACAAGCTCCACATAAGGCAAGGAAGTAAATATACAATTGGTTTAAGACTTCTTCATTTTCTATTAAATTTATATTAAATTTTTCGTCAAAGTCATTGTACAAAATCTTTAATAATATTCCTAATGTGAGATCTTCTACAAAAATCTTTAATGATATTCCTGATGTGAGATCTAATTGATGCGTATCATAATCTTGTTACTACACTATTCTTTGGATGCTTCTCATTTTCTCCTAGCCTCCCATGAAAATGATGAAAATAAATAGATATGCTTTACTAATTGTACATCTAAAGTTTTCAACTTTCAAAGGAAGTGCAAGTAAATTAGGAAATGTAGCCCATTAGAATGATTAATATTTGTCATGATTTAATAATTGTATAGGTGGAGTTTTTAGTGCACAAATCTTATAAGAAAATGTGTTTTAATAATTGTATAGGTGGAGTTTTCAGTGTACATATTTATTGAAGGGAGAAAATTGGGAGACGTTGGTGTTTGCCATGTTCAATGTTAAAAAGGAGTAAATATGTTTTAATAATTGTAAAACTAGAATTTTCAGTAGAGACATTCATTGAAGGGAAAGAAAATTGGCAGACATTGGTATTTGCCATGTCCACATGTGAAGATGTTTTTGATAATATAAGGTGGCTAAACAAGGGGCCAAACCCTTACAAAAAATAGAGAGGCTCGAAGGCAGCTAGCATCAACAGGGCCTTAAACCAGAAACAACATATACATCAAATACAGAATTCCAACATAACCAACAAAACTAGCCACTAAAACTAAAGCCATAAAATAGAGTAACAGAGTATCAGCAGTATAACAACAAAGACTAAGGAGACAACAGCTTGCCTTTCTAGACCATAGATTTAATAATATCATCCACTTTTTTAGCCAGATCGTCACTGTCAGTATTGACAGTAACCCCCAGATTCTTCAGCACAGAGAGGTTGAAGAGAATAGAGGTCCTGAGCACAATGGAGAAATTCTATTCCAGCTTCGCAATGTGAACGCGCAAACCTACAAGATCAGCCCCCAAACCATCATCAATCTCCATAGCATCCTCAGCCTCTTCCACAAACATTGCATCCGCTTTGTCAGCATTTCTAGTAGAGTCAGCAACATCCTCCGCGGTAGCCCCTGTATCATGCGTCTCCTGCTTGTCTTCATCATCACCAGATATGTCCTGAATCTCCACATCCCTGTCGTCCTCCCCCTGGGTGGATTCATCTGAACCGCTCTCAGAATAGTCAATGAGCTTTGCTGGAGGAGCTGGTTTGCCAGCAATACGCCTTGACCACCGAACTCCAGATGAAAGCCCCTCCCTACAAACCTTCACAGAAGAATCCCTTCTCTGTCCCACCGGAGTCCTACCAAGAGTTTTAGGGGTCCCAATCACTGCCTTCCCAATGCTCATTTTGCCAGCAACCTTCCGCTTTTTACCCTTCTTAGAGGCAGTAGGGCCTGGAGTATCAAGAGGAATTTTCGCAGGAGTGCAAAAGGAAACTTCTTTAGTTTTGATAGGAACAAGGGAGGGCCCAGGTTCATCAACATCAGGAATATCCTTAGGGTTAGATGAGGGCTCCCCTTTCCCCACTATTATCTGGAATGGATTTAGAGGGTTCGAGGGCAAGATGATGATTATACAAACAGAGAATAAGGCCCTGGTGAAGAGGGATAGGCTTCTCCTCAGTGTTTTTAGCCAGTTTTGCTCGAACCCTAAGGATGGAATGCTCTAGGGAAGAAAGAAAATAAAATGGAAAACTAATTTTAGCATTGCAACAAAAATGATTTAACAGGGGGAGATGGTAGTTATAAAACCTGGTGAAGCACCCCTCCAAGGTGAAATACTTCATGAGGATAAAACACATAGCATCCCATGGCTCCAGCAATTTGGCTCTGTCAAAACCACCCTGGTAAGGGACTAATTCTTTGCCAACACCGAGGAAGAGCTTCTGACTGGAGAGGTCCGCAATTTTAGTTTTCCATTGTAGCTTCAAGCCCTAGGTAGACATACCAGTGACCATAGCGATCACGCATTCAGAAACTTCAAATCTGATTCCACCTATCGAAACCCATCTATTCTGCCAAGACCGCGCAAATTGTTCAGAAATAGGTTCATTGTACCCATTAATCCTCTCCAAATAGGGGCTAATCCCACCCTCTTTGCAGTAATGCCAAGCTACCAAATTGTCCTTAAATTCACAGCATGAGACGGGTTCAGTTCTAATTCTATCTCCTCCCATAGTGGAATTATAGCGCATGCCACAGAAACCCCCAGTCTCCTCAGTCATCTTTACAGGAGAATTACTAACATTAACAAGGCTAATAATGTAGGTAATAACATCGCACACAATCTCATAATAATGGGAAGCCTTACAAACACCAATCCCATGCTTAACCATAATTACCCTGAACAGGCCATGATGATCCGGCCATCCGCTCACGTTATGAGAAAATGGAGCAGATTTGATAGTAGAAAAAGTACAAGAGGACTTGTACTTCAAAAGATAAGTCAGCCCCCTCCCAAGGAGCTGACAGTATGAGCTGTCTTTCAAACACATCTGACTCATCAAGACCCAGCCACGTCTTTAAGAATGAGATTCTTAAGATTTAAAGGAAGATGATCAAATTGGCGCTAAACCCTCCAATTTGAATATCATTGTCCGAGTTCAGCACAGGCGTCTGCAACTCCATTGCCCTCACTATAAATATGTGAGATATGCACATTAGTAATCCTCTGCAAGAGAAACTGTATATCCCTAATAATGTCTTTCAACTGAATGCCAACATTTGACACATTAGTAACGGCATCAATGACCATTTTAGAATCTCCCTAAATATCCAAATTCCTAATACCAAGGGATATGGCCAATTTAAGCCCCCAAAGAAGAGCCATAGCCTCAGCATAGTTATTGCTATGACAGCCCAGACCTCCAGCATAGATAGCAAACATCCACCCTTTATCATCTCGGATGATCCCTCCCCCACTAGTTGTACCATCAAGCTTAGAAGCCCCATCAAAATTGAGCTTCATCCAATTCAAAATCGGAGGCTTCCATCTAGTGTTAAGCCTCTGCAATAATTTTGTATTGTTATAAGCAGGAATATGATTGAGAATCTTCTAGTTTACCGCAATTTGTTCTTCCTCTTGGGTCAAAGGTTTTGCCGCGGTATGGATATGGGCCGTAGTGACACTCTCCAGAAGAGTCTTAATGAAGGTATGAGAGACCTGGGAGGCATCTCTAGCAGTATCCCTAAAAATCCGATGGTTGCGCTCTTTCCACAAAGTCCAGCTCAAGCATGGTAGAGTTTGATTCCATAACTCAACAAGCTAGGGATGGGAGAAGGGAGGATACCAATTGTTAATAACTTCCTGGATATCAGAATTGCAAGCCCACTGAATACCAAAATTGCTGAGGATTAGGCTCCAAAGGTCCCTAGCAAAGTCACAGTGGAAGAATAAATGAGAAACCATTTCCTCCTTTTCACAGCATGGACAGCATCTGTTGACCAAAGTGAAACCTCTCTTCTGTAAATTATCTTGGGTCAGAATTTTGTTATGAATAGAGGCCCACTAGAACATGTTAATTTTCGGGATCAGTTTGTGGTTCCACACTTTTCTCCATATCTCCTTTTTATGAATCTCAGGGACCAATAAGTGATAGGCAGACTTAACAAAGAATCAACCATTCTTATCTGGCCACCAAAATTGCTCATCTTCACGAGGGAAGAGAGGAATTCTAACTTCCTGAATCAACTTTTGAACCATCTGAGCTTTAGAGGCAAGATCAGGGTGATGGGGACAGCAATCCAACAAATTTCTCCAGCTCCTGTGACCATTATTGGTTGACATATAATCACTAACCTTATTGTCGAAAAACTAAGTAGCAATGCCAGCAATCTCACCCAGATCCCTCTGAGAGATGAAAGCCTTATCTTTTATCCAAATATTAGTCCAAAACTTGATACCCATACCATTACCCAGCTTCCATCTGATCCCTTGTGTGAGCAGATTTCTAGATTTCAACATTTTGTTCCAGATGACCGATCCCTTAGGAAGACCTTCTTGCTGGAGGAAGTTAGACCAGTCAGTGACATGCAAATATTTGGCTTGCATGATTTCTCCCCAATCTTTATGATGATGAATCAGGTTCCAATTAATTTTAGAGAGCAGGGCTTTATTCATATTACGTATAGTTTGAATATTGAGACCTCCATGGGATTTAGGAAGACACACTTTGTCCCAGCTGACCAGGGACATCTGCTATTTATCTTCAGCTCCCATCCATAAAAATTTTCTTTGAATCTGTTCCAACTTGGCAGCAAAAGAAGTAGGAATTTTGAAAAGAGAAAGGAAATAAGTGGGTATACCTTGCAAGGAGGCCTGAAGAAGCTACAATTTACCAACACTACAGAGGACTTTTCCCTTCCAACCAATCAATTTCCGTTGAGTTCTTTCCAAAAGGCTATTCCATAAATTTGGAGAAACTTCTTTAACCGTAAAGGGAAGCCCTAGATAGACAGCAGGAAGAACATCTTCAGCACAGTCAAGAATATGGATGATTTTTTGACTGAGAGTAGTGGGAGTATTAAAAAAATACACATTACTCTTTTGGAAATTGATGTTTTGCCCAGAGGCAATGGCATAAAGGTTTAAAATATTCTTCCATCTCTAAGCTTCAATCACCGAAGAGATGCCAAAAAGAAGGGTATCATCAACAAGTTGCTGCACAGACATAGGGGCAAGGGAGGAAGCAGGTTTAATGTCCACAAGATGCTTAGAGACCATGTTAGCTTGAATGTATCTCCCAACAGCCTCAGCCATTATGATAAACAAGTAAGGAGAAAGGGGATCCCCTGCCAGAGTCCGCGCGAGGAGAAGAAGAAACCCCTAGGAATCCCATTAACCAAGATAGAAAATTTGGTGGAAGAGACAGCCGTCCAGATGAGGAGATGAATTTTGTCATTGAACCCAAATTTTCTAAGAACTTGAAACAGAAAATCCCATGAGACCCTATCATAGGCTTTAGAGATATCCAACTTAAGGGCCATACCCAGAATTCTGCTCTTCTCATGGAATGGATAGTTTCATGGGTGGAGATCACAGCATCCAAAATTTGACGCCCTGGGATGAAACCTTTTTGAGAAGGAGAGATAATTTTATCAAGAAAAGGTTGAAGTCTCATGACAAGGGCTTTGGTGCAAATCTTATAGACAGTATTACATAAGCTAATAGGTCTGAAATCAGAAAGATTGGTGGGTTTCAGCTTTTTAGGGACAAGGACAATAAAGGTGTTATTGAGCTGCTTTAAGAGCTTACCAGTTTTGAAAAAATCATGAACCACAGCAGTGAGATTAGCCCCCACAATATCCCAATATTCCTAAAAAAAGATAGGAGGGAAGCCATCCAGACCCGGAGCTTTAAAAGGACCCATAGAGAATAAAACAGCATGAACCTCCTCCTCAGAAATAAGCCTCAGCATTTCCAGAGTATCTTCCTCAGTTATGAGACAGGGGATCTTGTCAATAAACTGCTTAGTAGCCCTGTCATTATCAACACCAGTGGCTTGTTCTGTCAACAAGTTCTGAAAAAATAACACAGCTTGTTCCCCAATCTCATTGTCCTCAGTGATAACATCACCATTGTCCAAGCAGAGTTTAGTGATGGAGTTAGTCTTCCTATGTTTCATGGCAGAAATATGGAAAAAAGTAGTATTGCGATCTCCCTCCTTAAGCCACTGAACCCTGGATTTTTGCTTCCAAAAGACCTCTTCGCGGCACATAAGATTCTTCCAATCCGAAGTCAGATCTTGTTCTTTCTTAGAAGTATCTTCGGAAACATCCCCTTGTGCAATCCGCTGCTGAATATCCTCAAGTTGTCCAGCTAAAGTTTTCTTCTGCCAAAACACAGGACCAAAACTGAATCTATTCCATCCACGAACCTCTTGTTTGATATGCAAAAGCTTCTTAACTAATCTGAACATAGGAGTACCCTGGATAGGAATTTTCCACCATTGGGTCACCAGTTGTCTGAAATCCTTATGCTTAATCCACATAGCTTCAAATCGGAAAGGGAAAGGACCCTGATGACATTGATCATGCCAATGAAGGAAAATAGGGCAGTGATCAGATATGGTTCGAGGAAAAGCCTGCAATTGCATATTATGATGATTGTCCCAGTTACTCGATATAAGGACCCTGTCTAATTTAACCTAGATCAAATGGTCCCCAAGTCTCCTATTAGACCAGGTAAAAATCTGATTTTGTAGCTCCACATGTGAAGATGTTAAAAAAGAGTAAATATGGGTTTTCAGTGGACACATTGATTGAAGGGAAAGAAAATTGGGAGACATTGATATTTTCCATGTCCACATGTGAAAATGTCAAAAATGAGTAAATATGCTATAATAGTTGTATGTCTAGAGTTTTGACACATGCCTTGAAGCCCAAAAGAAAATTACCCGGGACATTGATATTTTCCATGTCCACATGTGAAAATATCAAAAAGTAGTAAATATGCTTTAATAATTGTACAGCTAAAGTTTTCAATGGACACTTTCATTAAAAAGAAAAAATTGGGAGACATTGGTATTTTCCATGTCCATATTGAAAATGTTAAAAAGGAGAATATGCTTTAATAATTGTACGACTGGTTTTCAATGAACACTTTCATTAAAGAGAAAAAATATTGAGAGACCTTGGTATTTGCCATGTCCACATATGAAAATGTTAAAAAGGAGCAAATGTACCGGAGTTTTCAATGGATACTTTCATTAAAGAGAAAAATTGTACACATGTGAAAATGTTAAAAAAGGAGCAAATGTATGGCTAGAGTTTTCAATAGACAATTTCATTAAAGGGAAAAAAATTTTAGGAGACATTGGTATTTGTCATGTCCACATGCGAAAATGTTAAAAAGGAGAATATACTTTTTTAATTATATCATTGGTGTTTTCAATGGGCACTTTCATTAAAGAAAAAAATTGGGAGACCTTGGTATTTTCCATGTCCAAATGGGGTAAAATTGCAAATCTATGTCACACATTAGGCCAACTTATCAACATAAATGAATTTAATTTCTAACCAAAAGTCAATTTTGGTGAAACATATGTTCTAGTTAGATTCATTCTAGTTAAATTAGGTTTAGGCCACAACTTTTCCAATTAAAAGTATCCACTAAATACATATGTAGCATCACTTTAGGGATACTTTAGCAAAGAAATAAAATTATTTAAAACACTTGATTTTCTAACTACTCTTACTCACGTAAACAATTATCTTTCATAAATCTATAAGTGTAGTTTGAGAAATATAATTTTTTAAACATTTCAATTAGTGTTTATATTTTTTTTTAATTTTTACTAAAAGTAGGTCATAGCAACAAAATATAATATCAATTGTCCTCTCAAGAAAAA
Organism: Cunninghamia lanceolata; assembly: GCA_027924645.1. Classification (NCBI taxonomy): domain Eukaryota; kingdom Viridiplantae; phylum Streptophyta; class Pinopsida; order Cupressales; family Cupressaceae; genus Cunninghamia; species Cunninghamia lanceolata. Next base: position 12,140,941 of record BSBN01000367.1, read on the forward strand.
ATACTAAATCTTATTTGAAAAAATTAAAAAAATTGAAAAAAATATGATGTAGAGAGATTCCATGTCATAATATAATTTTTTCCTCTTTTGGATAAATAGTTACGATAAAAAGTGACATCATAGGGAAATAGTTGTGTTTTATTACATGCAACTTCCAAGATTTATTTTAAAAATATAAATTTATCAACATGAGAAAAAAATCCATGCACAATAAAGTGCAATGTCCCACTTAACCTTATTTTTTAGCATTTTATCAATAACTAAATTATAGTGTTAATTTTATTAAAAAAATACATTCAAATAATTTTTAATTTTTTTTTAACAACATAAAATACACTAAAAAATCTATATTTTTATTATTTTACCTCATTTTAAAATTCAAAACATATATGTCACTTTGTAGTGATTCAAGTTGAAAAGTTAGGTCATTTCCTCTATAAAAGTGTGACATAGCTTTGAACTTTCACCCCATGTGAAAGTGTTAAAAGGAGCAATTGTACAGTTGGAGTTTTCAATGGACACTTTCATTAAAGAGAAAAAATTGGGAGATGTTGGTATTTTCCAAGTTCAATGTTAAAAAAGAGAAGTTTTAATAATTATAAATATGGAGTTTTCAATGGACACTTTCATTAATGAGAAACAAATTTGGGAGACCTTGGTATTTGCCATGTCCACATGTGAAAATGTAAAAAATGAGTAAATACATTAAAATAAAGAAGTAAAAAGGGAGTAAAAAAGTAATTTTATGTCTAGAGCTTTCACAGACACATTGCATGAAGGGAAAGAAATTTAGGAGACATATTTTCCATGTCCACATGTAAAAATGTTAAAAAAACTAAAAATATACTTTAATAATTGTATGGTTGGAGTTTTCAATTAAAAGGAAAGAAGGTTTAAGAGATGTTAATATTTTCCATATCCACATGTGTTAATTTTAAAAAGGAGTAAATACATTAAATATCCACATATGACAATGTTAAAAAGGGAGTAAATATGATTTAATCATTGAATGAATAAAGTTTTCAACCACATGTTCAAGAGAATGGAAGGAAAACTGGAAGACGTGGGTTGGATGCCTTTTTAAAGTTATGTTTTATGTTAGACATTCATACAAGTATTATGTATAGAAATTAAACCTATATTGTTGATGCCTAGAATATATGTACCAATAACCATAACTCCATGTTTATACATCATGCACTATAAGCTCTCTAGAATGAATCTACAGCTTGTACATTGTCTAGTTATTTGAAGAAATAATAATCTGACCTTAAAGGATTGTATTAATTAGATTATATGTCTCGATTAGAGGAGCAAGAAATTATATTTTTGAACAACCTTTGAGGACATAAACATATTTTTTTTTACTAGATTAAAACCTAAAAAATTACATATAGCAAATTAGAGTTGCACAATGATAGATGTGCATAGTCGAAGCACTAGACAACTAAAGGGAATATACAAACATAATTGTATCAGAAAATATGGACAGAGAAGCTGCAAATAATTCGATTCAAAACAATACGTGCTTCATTCTTCTATTTTTCAATCAATTCATATCACATATTTATAGGATTCACAAATCCTATTTTGTAGGAAACAACCCAAACAATATTCCTAAATATGTTGAGTTGTTTCAACAATCTCAACATATACGAACCACTAATACCATAACTCATTTAACAAACCATGTGATATTAATAATATTAAGTTGTATCTTAACAACTTAATATTATGTCACTTATTCATACCCACATTATAATATTTGTTAAACATAATTAAACTTGTGAACACTAAAATGATTTCCAACACCCCCCTTTAGTGTGAACATGGAGAGAAAGATCATCACACAACCTAGAAATAGAATCGTATGCCTATGTATACTTTTAGGTCTGCATACTACTATTTGGATCTTGCTACACATGATCACCTACATACAAGAACCTATCCCACTTTCACTTCCAGTGAAATTATCACCGGTTGACCATACTTCCAAGAAGTTTAATAGTCAAAGGATCTCTGCAGTCAGCTGCTCTCCTATACAATTGTTTACAATGATGATGTCCACATTCTCCACCTTAGCACTTCTAACTACAGTAAGCCAACTCTTATGGCTCGTGATCTTGATTCAAAAGAAAGGCTCTCTCCTTCCATGGTTTTAAACAAGTTTACCACAAACCTTGACGTGACAGGAATTCATCAACTGTCCACCTCATGTGGTTTTCTAGATCCTCCCACAAACCCTTTCAAGATCCATGCACTGACTTACTCTGGTGCTTTTGTTCGCCACTATGCTTTACATCAGGGAAATTATATAGAAATCAACATACATATCACAAACTAGGAATGGAACATTGTGCATTATTCCCCCCCACAATGTGAAATTTCCACTTATTCACACAACCTGTAACACTGAAAAACAAATCATATCATGCTACATATTAGAAAATAAAATGCCACCAAAGCTGATGAGTGGCCCCATCATTGGTGATTGACGAGAGGACGATGATTGTCCTCCTTCCTCTATTTCCTCCTGCCTCCAATTGATTTGCTTTAGAAAACATATTCCTCCTCACTTTCTTCGTGTGGAGGATCTTCAGTAGCCACCCCAAGAAGGCATTCTTCATCATCATCTATACTTAATGCCCTATCTATATTTAGTTTTCCATCAAGGAGATCCTTGGCTCGCTATGTGCAATTCAAAACAATGTGGCCCTTCTTTCTGTAATAGTAGCACGAAATTCTATTCTTGAAGAAACAATTTTCCTTTGATGCAAAAGAACTAGATTTGGAAGAATGATTGGGCTTATTTTTCCCATACATTGTAGTTTCCTCTGTAATTGATTGAATTTTCTTTGTTCCTTCATCAATCAGAGTGGATATTATTTCTTCCAATGTAGCATCTACTTTGTTTAGTGTGAAAACAATGTTTCCATAACTAGGAGGCATGTTATTTAATAGATTAGCCTTTGAATCATCATCAGCTACTTTAGCATCTATCCCAGTTAATTTATTCAAAAGAGAGCGAAACTTACTAATATGTTGGGCAATGTTGTCACCTTCCAACATTTTTAGCCCAAACAATTTCTACTTCATACTCATCTTTACACTTGATGCCTTTGATCCAAACAAGGCATTCAAATTCTCCCACACTTCCTTTGAAGTCTTTGATAAGTCAATGTGATGGAGGTATGCATCTGAAAGAGCAAGACCAATCAAAGATATTGCTCTTTGATCCTTCACAGTCCATTTTGTGCTTTCATCAGGATCAATTGGCTTTATTATTTCTCTGCATACCACATCCCATAGATCCTTTTCAATAAGGATCAACTACAACTTGATTTGCCACGTGTGGAACTCTGAACCATGAAACTTTTCTATTAATATACTAGTTTTCTCCATTTAAAGAAATATTATTTGACCCTAATTAACACAAATATAATAATTTATCTTCGACCTAAAACCTATCATTAGATACTCTATCTACAAACATAGACCAAAAAATAAACAAATACTATGAAGGACTATAGAAAAACCAACATCATGTTTGTGATCAATACTTGCTTGGCCTATCTCAGTTTTGACAGCATGCATTGGAGAGACACTGCTTATGCGATGAAGGGGATCCATTACCTAGATCAGCCCTCATAAATTATAATCACCTCCTTTTCACTGGAAATGTGACTTTGTGCGCAAAAAGAAGATCATGCAATGGACCTCATGGGCCGGCAAAGAAGATACACGTTAAGACCATGATTCAAAAAAATACAAATTCCTCAAAACTATAAACATCTCCAAGATTGAAAGCAAGCAGTCGATCTAGCAATCTGTGCTTCGATGGAGTTACTGGCCAATCACGGTCCTTTAAGCACGAGCTCAGCCAATAGTAGATACGCTGGCACAACACTCATGCAAAACAGAGACCTCCAATGTTGACTGATGAGAATATAGACGCCAATGGCAATGCCATGTATGAAATGTGGAGACGAACTAGAATGAAAACTGCCAAGCCCTGAAAAAGTAACACAGATCACTGCCACAAGCCCAATCTGTGCATGCCCTTGTAAACTCGATGTAGGGAATGTGAATTCACACGGAGCACGATTATGCACAATCAAATCCGTGGACGAACCCGCCAATCAAAAAGAATCAAATCTATGGGCCTCAATAATGAACATTGACCAACCAATATGGAATGAAGATCTGCCAGCTCGATCCGCCCATGAGACTCGTCGATCCTCCAGCCAATCACCCAATGCACTGAGTCAGAAAGGAAACAACATGGATCCAGGCAAGAATGCAGGATAGAAGCACTGAAAGAGCCGATGCAAAAATGCAGGTAACCTCTAATTCAATAATCAACAATCGAGAGCAACACCAGCGATAACCAATTCTGCCAAACTCCACAATGATCTCTGCAGGCTCTCAAGATAGAACGGTATCCTCATTGCAAAGTAATTGGCATAGAACCTGCTCTGATACCATATCAGAAAATATGGACAGAGAAGCTGCAAATAATTCGATTCAAAACAATACGTGCTTCATTCTTCTATTTTTCAATCAATTCATATTACATATTTATAGGATTCACAAATCCTATTTTGTAGGAAACAACCCAAACAATATTCCTAAATATGTTGAGTTGTTTCAACAATCTCAACATATACAAACCACTAATACCATAACCCATTTAACAAACCATGTGATATTAATAATATTAAGTTGTTTCTTAACAACAAAATATTATGTCACTTATTCATACCCACATTATAATATTTGTTACACATAATTAAACATGTGAACACTAATATGATTTCCAACAAATTGAACAAGGCATGACAAATAAAGATTGAACAAGGCATAACAAAGAAAGTATTCCAAATATATAATGATTTTTTTTCTAGTAATAGTATAACTATATTATAGTCAACATAGGATTGAAACCAGAACTAATGTTTAGATTCTACAAAGATCTCATCTTGTTGTAAAAAAATCTTTTTGACTATAAGAGAAATGAAACAAAAATTGTTGAAGGATGCCTACACCACTACACAACATTACGCTACACCAATATGTTGCACACAACCCTCCTGTAAACTCTCTTTTTTTAAATTTCATCAACTGCAATATGACAATGCAAAACCCCCTTGTAGACTCTTCTTCGTATTTTCATCAATTAAGTCAAAGGCATATGTATCATCTAGATGCATCGACCATATTTCATGGTCAAGAAATAATTTGCAAGTGTCCATCCTGATCAATTTATCCCACAAATTTATCAAAGAGATCAAGATATATATTTACCACTCAAAAAAATTTACAAGATACATCTACTAACATGTATGAAAATTCATAGAGACATGTCAATGTTGTTAGGACTTCAAAACTCAAGGAGGCATGCATAGTTCATTTAAGATATGACAACTTGCATAAAAGTGCATGGTAGTGTAAATCTAGAACCTAAGTATTCATGGAAAGAAGGAAAGAAACAATAACTAGACAATAGCTACCAAATCCATTAAGCATTTTCTTCAAACACCTAGAGCATAAATCGACTGTCGTGGATGCTCTATAGATACAAACCTTCCAATTAGGGTTCTTATATACTGATAGAGAGAAGAATGAGAGAGACAGAGAGTGTGTGTGTGTGTGTTTGGGGACAAATAAAACACAAATATTTCTATTTATATAAGTATTCAAAAATTGTACATTCAAAAATTTACAATCAAACTATAGAGCTATTTCTCTATTTTCCTTTTCTAGAGCTAGGTGAACTCCATAATTGTTTTCTCTATTCCTCCTTTCTGGAGTTGTCCCCTCTATTTTCCCCTTATTGAATCTTACTAGACTCTACAATTATCCCTCTATTGTTTGGAGCTATTTTACAATCCTTCTATAGCTATATCTTCCTTCCATAGTGTTTGTTTTGTCTTTCTAGAGCTACCTACTAATTCCTTTCTTCTGGAACTATTCATGTCTCTTATGCTTCTTTGTTGTTGTTGCAAATTATTCTATCTTCTTCTATTCACATTCCCTTTTTTTGTCTCTTTTTGTCTTTCCCAAAATTCCTTCTCACTCCAAAACTTCGAATGCATCTACCAACACTGAAGAGATCTAACTAGCATTAATTTTTTTGTTAGGGCAGCAAAAAGAGGACCCCAAAAAATATTTCTAATGGGTAGGTAAATTAAATGTTACTCAAGATTAGATTTTCCAACACCCCCCCTTAATCCTGAGTCTCCTATCATGGATATATAATCATTATATACTTTTGGAGCTATCTCCATATATGCCTAGTGATTTTCGGAGCTATCTAAAGCTTGTTTCTAGAGCTTTTGTCTAGGCCTAGTTTTCAAAGCTATCTATGATACCCAAGTTTTCTCTTAGTCATTCAAAGCACTCTTTTGATAGTTCCTTAATAAAAATATCAACAAGTTGTTGCTCGGATCTATAGAATTGAAGTTCAATCTCTCCATGCTTTACTTGCTCCCTTATAAAATGATAATAAATTTCAATATGTTTACTTCATCCATAATCAACTTGTAACAGATAGAAGACAATAGAAAACTAGAATCTGAATGCACAAAGATGATCAGAGAGATATCAGAACATGTACTCTGGAAGATAGAAATTTAGATGACTATGTGGCGGGCACCCAAGTCCAAAAAGATGGAATCTTTAGAAAGTTAAAACTAGAGAAATATCGCAGAGAGTGTCATGATGCAAAATTTAGTACATGTTTGAGTAGGACTTCACGACGGGTGCCCAAGTCTTCCGCATAGGAATATTTGCAAACTTATTTCAAATCCTAAAACCCTTTCCCTTACACAACCTTCATGTACCTTCACTTCTTCATACTTTGTACCTGTAACCTACACACAAGAAGAAAAGGGGTTTGGAGGTTGTGGCGTTTAGGGATTTGCCTCACTCAAATCCTAGGATAACATTCAAGCTTCCCAATACTGTTGTTAGAGAGAGTGTGTGCCCTAGCCTGGTATAGGCTAAACAAAATCAATGATAGAATGATCCAAATAACAATGATATCACCTCAGAGGTGAAGCACTTAGGAGAATGAAGATCCTTCAACTCATAAGGAGATGGATGATGATTCCAAATCCTCAACAACACACACAAAACAAAAACATATCTGCAACAATAACACAATGAATGCTTTGAATGCTCTTTGCTCCAAGATCATAAGTTCGCTATATCCATCTAGGTCCATAATGAGTTCAGAAACACACTTATATATGCTTTCTTGCTAACATTTGAGAAGTTAATTGAAAGAGCCAACAAGGAGAAACCCTTTTAAAGGTCCTATGCCTTTAACATGCTTTGAAAATTTCCCCAACCAATTAGGGAGGACTTGGGCATGAGCGCCCAAGTCCCAAGGTGCCTTTTTGGTCTAGGGTAAGGCATAAAATTGATGCAGAGCATCTAGGAGAAACTTACAAATAGGGTATAAAATACTCATTTATCCACAATACAATAGAACAAGGCTCAAACAACTCAGAAACCCTCTTCACAAGGTTCAAATGATACCAAGGTACCTTCTTTCATCCCATTGGCAAAACATATCCACTATCTCCCCGATGCATATAGTCCATCGCTCAGACTTTGTATCGTCGGAGTAACTTTTCCACTGTTTGCCAATAATACAACTTATTCTGATGAGCACTAAACCGTCAGCGTGACATTCATCTTCGGTGGGACTCTTTACTTCTTTTCTGAAATCATATCTTACGCCGATATTCTTAACACCACTTCACCATCGGTAAGACTACCTCTATCGGTAGTGACTCCGTTTCTCTCACCGACATGCCGATAACATCCCCATCAGGGAGACTTAATGATTGTCACTCCGATACAATACGATCACTGAGATCACTATTGTTGGATCAATGGAAACTTGGTCATCCCGATAGCCCTTGTCACTCTGATGTCTTTTACTTTGCATACACATTAATAGGCTTGCTACTGCTGATTCTCCAATGTATCTTTCCCTCGATGTCACCGATACAGTCAGTCATCCCTTGTATCATTTGGAATGTACGTTTACGCATATAACTGTAACCTATGCCCTGCCGATATGCAACTGACATATACACACAAGTGTCTTCAACATACAAATGATGTATACACCTAAACTGTATACCCGACATACTTAAGCGGTATATACTCAGTTTGTTTGTGACATGCAATTGCTGGATATTCATGAAATGCATATTTAGAGACACAACCCAAAATCCACACCATTAACTACTTCTGCATATTGTAACTGAACGAACAACCCACAGAAACTACAGAAAGCTATAGAACAGAAATAAATCTAACTGCATGGAGGTCATTCCACTAGTTTCAAAGAAACCCACCAGTGGAATGACTCCAAATCGATGTTCTTGTAATTAGACCAGAAACAAAACTTTTCTATTCCTTCTAGAGATTATACATACAAATTATTCTTTCTCCTCTCTATCTGTTCCCCCTCTTCTACACAAACAGAGACCAACTATATAAAGACTCTTGATTGATAGTTACACACGAACCACCACTGCCAATCAGTTACAAACTACAGTTTGGTTATAATTCTTTTCTTGACACATGTACCACTTAACCAACTATGGTGTTTAAGGCCTTTACAAACATAGTATGACACCTATCCACTAGTGCCAATCGGCTTACAACTTATGACCTATTTCACCCATGGGACACATTTGTCCAATCAATTTATTTTGGCTCTAGGCCTTACAACAAATCCTTCGAGAACAGAGTATGTTCTATCATTTATGAGGTACTCTTGCACCATACTCCCCAACACGAAGAAACTCTTGTCCCAAGAGTTATGTGGTCTACTTCAAACAACCTTCGCCTCTTTATGTCTTCAACCTTGACTTGATGCCTCCTCTGCTTCTTCTTTACCCTCCAACTGTGACTCCTATTAATGGAGTTTGACTGGCTGCCTCCAAGGTGCATCTCTATCATCATAAGTCCACTCCTTCCTGCTACAACAATACTCATGTCCCTCACCTGGGAGTCCTCTCTTGCCTCTCTCCCCAAGACTTTTGGCAACAACCAATGGACCATCTCCTCTAGCCCTCTTGATAGACCTTCCTGTCTGTCTACTGTAGTGAGTGAACTTGCACCTGCAACCAAAAAAACTTCTCAACAAGAATCAGATAGAAAAAACCAATGCTTCTTGGTGTAGATTGCCTCCTTCGGCGCTCTATCCACACACTCAAGATCTTCTCGCTCTGATACCAATTTGATGTAGAGCATCTAAGAGAAACTTACAAACAGTGTGTAAAATACTCATTTATCCACAATACAATAGAACAAGGCTCAAACAACTTAGAAAATTTCTTCGCAAGGTTCAAATGATACCAAGGTACCTTCTTTCATCCCATCGGCAAAACATATCCACTATCTCCCCGATGCATATAGTCCATCGCTCAAACTTTGTATTGTCAGAGTAACTTTTCCACTGTTTGCCAATAATACAACTTATTCCGATGAGCACTAAACTGTCAGCATGACATTCATCTTCAGTGGGACTCTTTACTTCTTTTCCAAAATCATATCTTACGCCGATATGCTTAACACCACTTCACCATCGGTAAGACTGCCTCTATCGGCAGTGACTCCATTTCTCTTGCTGACATGCCAATAACATCCCCATCGAGGAGACTTAATGATTGTCACTCCGATACAATACGATCAGTGAGATCACTATTGTCAGATCAATGCAAACTTGGTCATCCTGATAGCCCTTGTCACTCCAATGTCTTTTACTTCACATACACATTAATAGGCTTGCTACTACCGGTTCTCCAATGTATCTTTCCCTCGATGTCACCGATACAGTCGGTCATCCCTTGTATCATTTGGAATGTATGTTTACGCATATAACTGTAACCTATGCCCTACCGATATGCAACTGACATATACACACAAGTGTCTTCGACATACAAATGATGTATACACCTAAACTATATACCTGACATACTTAAGCAGTATATACTCAGTTTGTCTGTGACATGCAATTGCTGGATATTCATGAAATGCATATTTAGAGACACAACCCAAAATCCACACCATTAACTACTTCTGCATATTGTAGCCAAACGAACAACCCACAGAAACTACAGAAAGCTATAGAACAGAAATAAATCTAACTACATGGAGGTCATTCCACTGGTTTCAAAGAAACCCACCAGTGGAATGACTCCAAACCGATGTTCTTGTAATTAGACCAGAAACAAAACTTTTTTATTCCTTCTAGAGATTATACATACAAATTGTTCTTTTTCCTCTCTGTCTATTCCCCCTCTTCTACATGAACAGAGACCAACTATATAAAGACTCTCGATTAACAGTTACACATGAACCACCACTACCAATCAATTACAAACTACAGTTCGGTTATAATTCTTTTCTTGACACATATACCACTTAACCAACTATGGCATTTAAGGCCTTTACAAACATAGTATGACACCTATGCACTAGTGCCAATTGGCTTACAACTTATGACCTATTTCACCCATGGGACACATTTGTCCAATCAATTTATTTTGGCTCTAGGGCTTACAACAAATCCTTTGAGAACAGAGTATGTCCTATCATTTATGAGGTGCTCCTACACCAAAAATGGGCCCCTAGTTCCCATTTATCATGGGTTCTAAGGGATTTTCACATCAGGATGAATATTTGTCTTATATAATGTTAATAGGGGGGCCTAAAAGCTAAACTAGGAGGTAAAAAGGCATGTTTCCAATTTTTGCTCCATAACATTTAGCCCCCACTTTAATGTGTGTATGATCTTATGATCTATACATGAATTAAAGTACAGTCAAAGCATATCAAACATATCAAACACAATAGCAAAGACACACCCTAAGTTTGGAAGACTATTTCTAGCTCCTAGACTTAGGCAAACATAAGAAAACACTTAACAGTCACATAAGACACAGTGAATACAGTAAGGAAGCATGCAATTTATGAAGAAGACAATGAAGCACGCAATACATGGAGAAGACATGAATACAGTCATGCAATACATGAGGCATACATAGAGAGAAGACATGATTAACAAATATATATATAAACACAACGTGGAAGGAGCTCATCATTGTGCGCCTTTAGACCATGAAAAACACACAAAACACATGGCATGGATGGAGCTCATCACTATGCGCTTTTAGACCATGCAAAACATGCAAGGAAGACATGAAAAACATAGAATTTATTACACGAGCACCATAGAGTATGTCATCAATACACTGTGTCTTATACATAGAAAACATAGGTGATAGGGAGGAGCTCATTACTACACTCCACTATATAAGACATGCCAAACACACTAACAGTTGAGCTACGCTACCACAACCACCAAAGACATGCTTAAGGGTGAATAACTCAAGGTCTAGCCCTGCCCCCATAGAAGACTTTTTAAAAAGGATGTGCAACTAACTCAAGAGTTACATCATCCCACCTTTCGTAGAATGGATTTTAAAATGCAACCCCAGCCACATCTGTAAATGCCTTACAATGAAAAGGAAGCATGTGCTCAAAGTATACAACCCTACCTGCATCATAGAGATACCTTATAGTGAAAAGGAGGTATACGCAACAAAACAAAGTACACAACCCCACCTGTATCACAAGGATGCCTTATAGTGAAATGGAAGTATACATAAACATGCTTTATCAATATCTAAAATATCCAAGCAGTTACCATGATATATGCCCCCACCTTATAGTGGTTGATCCCGCTTGTCGGTATCAAGCACATTTAAGGTAAAGTGAAAACACTCAAGGGAATAAGAGATTTTGCAAATCCCATACCCTAAAGGTGACATGTACTTTCCATCTCTGAATATTCCCACAAACACATCAATATCATTTGCTAACATAATCAACAATATAAGCTTTGGTTAGAAAATCTATTCTAAGATACAACCAAATCAATTCATGAAATCTATACAAAAATCATTTATCATATCACTTAATAGACCAAGGCCACACTTGCGGAACCAACTATATCTGTGAGGTTATACTTCAAATATCTCAGAATCGAGTATAGCTACAAGATGAGATACAAAACAATCCAAAGTGCATAGAAGCATATTTAAAGTATTGTAGAGTTTTGTTACAATGAATTTCACAATACGAAGCACAACATGGAGTGATTCTACTAGTCAAGTGTTAGTAATATATCAACCCCATCTTCATATATGGACTAGGTCCACTTTTTTCTTTTTTGTTGTAGGGATGCACCATCCTTATCAGTATTTATTTGTTTTCATCATCTGTTGACTAGTAGAGTCACTGAAGAATGAAAACATTAAAAATGAGAGAGGAGACAAAAGAGACTTGGGTTTACAATGTGGGAATATGCCCCCAAGACATCCTCCACAAATTTATGCCCCCAAGGCACAACACGTAACAATTACAATAAGATAGAGGAGAGGAATAGAAGAATAGAGAAACAAATAGAAGAATGATCACAACAGAGGTGGTGTCCTTGTATCCTTGACCTTACAAGAGTATCAAGGGTCATCCAAGGAAACCTAAACAACATTTAACACAACACAACACATAAAAGGATGCCACCCATGAGAGCAACTCAAGGAGGTGCTACATCAAAGGTGGCTACAAGAGTGATAAATACTTACTTGTTATGAATCAAACTGCACTATAAGTTTTCCTTGAGTAAATCATCTTCCTCCCAATCTCTAATGCAAGAGGAAATAGGTACATAGGGTACTATGGCCCAATTGGAAATGTCTTCCTTTAATTCTTCATCCTTTAGCTCTTCTTTTGTTTCAATTCTTGTTGGTGGGATGTTTTCTTGTTGAGGTGATACTTGTCAAGCGAAAGCTTGTCTTTTTCTCCTTCTTTCCCTTGCATTCTGATTTCTTCTTGTCTTATTAGTGATATTTGTGAAAGGAATCTCATGAGTTTCCACATTTTTGGACATTTCAGAAGAGGAAGATGGTACAAAGTTGATCTTTTGTGATGAAATGCTTCACTCTTTAAGGTTTCCTCTTGATCCTTTTAAGGATGGCGGAGGATGAACCTCAACAAAAATTCCTTTACCTCTTGGGCGAGGGGATTTCTTTAGTTCAGGTTACTTTTCACTCTCTATTTATCTGGTAGGAGGAATTCTAGCCTCAAAGGACTGAGAGGGTCTAGGAACATCCTTGCCATATGATAGTTGAGCTATTAACATTGCCTTATATTTATGATATGCTAGGAAAAATTGATCTTCTCTTGGTTGATTTGGTTTTGTAGGTTACGGCCAAAAGTAATCTAGTTGAAGTTTCCATAGATAACGTGTACTCAACCTTGATGAGGAAATTTTAACAATTTATGAATTGTAGAAGGGACCATTTTCATGGACTTAAGCCATGGATGCCCTAGCTTCACACGAAATAGGTCCGAGGTAGGAATGATGACAAATGGTTGTTCAAGGGATTTTTCCACCACTTTAATCAGTAATGTAATCTTCCCAATAGCCAAGAGTAAATATCCATTATGTGCCTTGATCATGATATGTGTAGACTCATAAGTGCCTTGTGCCAAATCATGCATATATAAGAATTCTTCAGTTATCACATTCGTCATACAATTAGGATCGATAAGGACTCCTCTTATAGGATTCCCACTTATATATGTTGTAATGTAAAGTGGGCCATCAATATCTCTAATTGTGACCTCATGTGGTGTAAATGATATTACAGACTCAAGAACCTTCATTTTCTTATTAACTCGAGGAGGAACCATATCACCCTTATTTTGATTAGAGTCCATGTATGTGAAACTTTTATGTGCACCAAGGCACTAGTTTGAGGAAATCATTTTTTTGAAAATTAGAAACACATTAATTTCACTACAAATGAAGTAAATATGATGTTAAGAGAACTACACAAGGCAATGTAAATGAATTTGAGATTTTGTACAAAGAAGTGTGAGGAGATTGTTAAAAGGCCTTAATGTTGAAATACACAATGTGTAATTGCAAACATTGAAATTTTGAAAGAAAGGATGTCAAATGATGCAACACTACAATTCAAAATCAGATTTGAATGAATGTTTATGATAGAAGCAAAATCTGAAGTATGATTTTAACTACAAACCATAGCTTTTGTAATTAACTAGGTTATGGGAAAAATGCAAGTTTTCAACAAAATCCTAGCAAATGAGATCTTCAAATGCAAGATATGATATCATAAAATGATTAGTTGTTGTAGTATGGATCAGATCTGATGTAAATATCAGAAAATCAAATGTTTCAATGATATGTAATGAAAATAATGCAAAACCATACCTTTATGCAAGCTTGGTATGCTTATTTTTTTACTTTTTTCAAATTTATGCAAGATTTTCCAATGAAGAATGATCAATATGCTATGAATTAATGCAATATCTGATTTCAACACTTAACAAGATGCAAATTCTCAATGCTATAGGTTCACCAAAATTTTATGTGTAAAAAAGGGATGAAGGAGACAAGCTAACATATACACTAGATCAAGCCCTCTTCCACAACAACATTCAAGGACAAAACCAAGCCAAGTCACTATCAAATGAAAGAGGACTCGACTACTAATTTTTTTCTCAAAAGTGCTATGGAAAGATATGATTTAACCAAGCCTTTTTATTAAAACCCTAGGTCAAATATGCATAAAACTTTAGTTCTAAGATAATCAACTTGTAACAGATAGAAGACGACAAAAACCCAGAATCTGAATGCACAAATATGATCAAAGAGATATCAGAACCTATACTCTGGAAACTAGAAAGTCAGATTTAGTACCTATTTGAGAAGGAGGACTTCAGGGTGGACACCCAAGTCTTCCGTAGAGGAATATTCACAAACTGCTTTCAAATCCTGAAACCCTTTCCCTTACATAACTTTCCTATACCTTCACTTCTTCAGACATTGCACCTATAACCTGCACATAAGAAGAAAAGGGGTTTGGGGGTTGTAGCATTTAGGGATTTGCCTTAGTCAAATCTTGATATAGCATTCAAGTTAAAAAACACCATTGTTAGAGAGAGTGTGTGCCCTAGCAGGACAAGGGCTAAACAAAATCAATGATAGAATTATCCAAATAACAATGATATCACCTCGGAGGTGAAGCCCTTAGGAGAATGAAGATCCTTCAACTCATAAGGAGATGTATGATGATTCCAAATCTACAACAACACACACAATACAAACATAAATCTACAACAACAACACAATGAATGCTTTGAATGCTCTTTGCTCTAAGATCATAAGTTTTCTATATCCATCTAGTTTTGTAATGAGTTAAAAAAACACAATTATATATGCTTTCCCACTAACATTCATGAAATTAATTGAAAGAGTCGACAACGAGAGACCTTTTTAAAGGTCCTATGTTGACATTCTTTGAAATTTGCCCCGACCAATCAAGGAGGACTTGGACGTGGGTGCCAAAGTCCCAAGGTACCTTTTTGGTCTGGGGTAAGGCATAAAATGGGCCCCTAGTTCCCATTTGCTACGGGTTTCAGGGGATTTTTCAATTGGACGAATATTTATCTTGTATAATGATAATACGGGGACCTAGGGTACAGTAAATTCATCTCAGGATAGGGAGATTCACATTCACATTCTAGAGGAGTTATTGGGAACCAGAGTGGAAACTCTCAAGGAGAATTATTTAATAGGTAAATTTTGGAAGGATTCCTCCTCTAATTTGCTTGCTTGGATCAAAATGAATTGGCCTAAGAGTGAGGAATTCAATCTTCTTGAAGAAGTTTTTTTCATTGTCATCTTTCTAAACAAGAAGGATAGAGATTTAGTTCTTCAAAAACAAGTATGGTTCTTTGAAGGAGCAGAATTAAATTTGTAGGCATGGCAACCAAATTTTAAAACTTCAAATGTGGAGATTCCTCATGCACTCTTCTAGATAAATCTTAAGAATTTACCTCTAGAATATAGAGTGCAGTAAATCTTGAGGCTCATTGGTGATTCAATTGGTGTCTTTCAAACTAAGGAATAATTGCAATCCATAGTGGTAGAGGAAAGCATTAGAAATTGTATCTGACTAGATATAAAGAAGGGCTTTCCTAAAAATATTAGCTTGCAATCCTCCAAAGGAGAATGGACACAAGAAATTTGCTTTGAAGGCCATAAAATCATATGTTCCAATTGTGGGGGACAAGATCATACTAATTGCAGTTCAGACACTACCTCTAAGGCTTGCTCCAAAAGGGTTTCTTTTCAAGATCCACTTGTGACCTCACAAAATCCTTTTGTGGAGACAAGCTTGGAAAAGCTCTTAGATTTGGCTACTCCATTGGATAATGGAAATGAGGGAGAAGAGGGAGAAGAGGTGGAATATTGTAACCTGGTAGATAGTGGAGAGTTATTGGCAAGGGAGAAGAGCTTGGACCTAAGCTTTGCCCCTGAGGATAGTCCTCGGTCTCAAATTTCAAGTGAGTCTCATTTCTCAGAAGAGTCTTCTTCAGAGGGGCTCTTTTCTGCATCACAAAAGGAAATAGATAGATCAATTGACCTACATGTACTGATCTCGTCCTTCTCTGGGGAAGAAATGGACACAAAATTCTATAGTGATAAGGATATGGTAGTAGATGGGAAGTTTTTGGATGGTGATTGTCAGCTAAGGCAATGGCATTTGTCAGAGGATGGGGACAAAGAAGTTTTGGTGGAGGATAGAGTTTTTATGGTAGGAGAGGCTTATGTTTCAGAATAGGCCTTGAGAGCCATGATAGATGACGTATGCTTTGGTGTAAGAAATGATTTCTATGATGACATGGTGGAGGAGATTCTTCAAGAGGAATTTGGTCTAGCAAACATGAAAAATCTAGGTTTATTTCTATCAAATCAGGTCAAGAAATCAAATAACATCCCTTTGAGATGCAAGAAGAAAAATCATAGAGCTAAGAGCAAGAGGGATGGGAAGAAAAAAGGACAGACCACCATAAATTGTTAGAGAAGATATTGTGTTTGAAGAGGGGGGCGTACTCTCCCCTAGGAAATGAAGGTTTCTCCCCTAACTGCTAGGGGCAATATGCCCTTAGTTATGCCCAAAAGTGATAGAATGATGTGGGGAAGATGATGAGTTAGAAAAACATCCTTTTCCTAATCACATCTTTTCTGACTCATCTGCCTAATTCTTTACTATCTAAACTTACCCCACATGTGCACTAGTTCTCTTGTATTTTATGCTAAACATTGTATAAATTTAAGTAGCTATTTACTAATGCATAATGTCATATCTTATTTCATATTGTTCATTTTACTATGATTTATGCTAACATTTACAAGGCAGCAAAGAGCATACTAGCATATATCAACTGCACAAGTACCCCATGGCAACTACACAGGCAGCCCGCAGCCACTGCAATAAAGGGAAATCTAGCCTATAACAATTGAAGTAAAGGAAACCTATTTGACTTTCTCCTCTATGAAAATGTCAAATATTTTTTATTAATATGCTCAAATAGGTTTTGAAAGGGGACCTCAAAACCCTTGACAAAACGAAGCAAACAAAAAGTTGTAAGCCATCTGATAGCCAAGTATAAGCTACCAAAACAACTAAAGCATAGAAAGAGTAGCCAAAAAAGATAATAGACTAAACTATACTAGTTCATCTTCATGAGAGTCTTAGCTACTTCCAATTCCTATTCATAAAATGCCTCATGCATTTTGGCGAAGTCCATGAGCTCTTTCCTTTCGACTTCAAACTGCTTTTTGTTTCTCTCCTGGTGTATGTCAAAGCTCCACCTATGTCCTCTATTGCCACCTGTTTACCTATATTTTTAGTTCCATCACCCTTATCCTGAATACCCAGATCTCAACATTCATGATGTCCTCAGCGTTGAAATCCTTGAATTGCTCTTTTCTAAGCTCCTTGAGCTTCTCAGTTAGCAGTCTCATCTCATTGAGGCTATTTTTAATGGTAAGTTTACAAATGTTCATTATTTTTTCTAAGTTGTTGTTCACCTCTATGATTTTCTCCTCCAGGTACTAGACCCTAGTGTTAAATTCTTATCTCATCCTATTCAATTCACGGTCCATTTCCTCCATTTTAGGAATAGCCTCCCAGATTTTGAAGATTAAGGTGTCCTACTTAATAGTAGTGTTGTTACCTCTCCCCAAGCTTTCCTGCATCAGCTGGAGCTTGATGTTGATTCTATTAATTTCCAAGAAGAACCACTTTGTCATTTTATGCTATGAATTAATAGCATTCTTAACCAATTCAAACACCTCCTCGACCTGATCTTTGTTTCTCGCCTGGGCCAACAAGTCGTCAAAATCCTCGGGGTGGTTGTTCAAAGGATCATTGATCTCAGGAAATTTGAGGCCTGTACAAGGTTCGGGGATATGCATGGTCTTGCCCTGTGTTTCCTCCACCCTTTCATAAACCTTCTCAGATAGTTTATCCTTATTCCCCTGCTTTGGCTTGGTCCCCTGTTTCTAAGAAGAACAACTATATCATGAATAATTCCCTCATTAAGAACCTTCTCAGATAGCTTATTCATATTCCTGTGCTTTGGCTTGGTCCCCTATTTCTAAGAAGAACAACCAGCACCCTGAATAAATCCCTCATCTAAAATATCTTTCTCCATGGGTTTTTTGCCTTTCTTCATAGGCATGGGGATTTTCCTCTTCAGAGGCATAGCCTTCTTGTCTATAATCTCCTTGAAAAAGGTGTCAAAGTCATCACCCGTATTAAACCCTTCAAACCAAGAGATGCTTACTTCCCTCTTCTGAGTTTTTCTCCTCATTCTAGAGGACTCCGCCTCACTATCCTCTTCTTCATCTTCCATATTCCACTCCTCATCCTCAAAATTAGTGTCCTCTTCACTTGACACCACACGTCCCTTTTTCTTAGCACTATGTTTTTGTTTTATCCCTTTTTGGGGAGTGTTATTCTTTATGTGCTCCATGATAAGTAAAATGAGGTTGTCATGTAGAACTGGGAGTTTAAGGTTTTTGCTATTTTCTTTTAAACCAAACTCCAGAGATGAAAGCAGGTAGAAGGGAAAAGAAACCAACATACCATGTCTAAAGTGATTAAGCAAGTTGAAGTGGTAACTATAGATGGCCACATAACTCCCGTCTAGAGTAATATATCTCATAATAACTTTGGCCACCTCTTCCTAGATGGGTTTGATGGATAGACGATTATACCCTCTCATCTAAAACTTAACCAACTTTTCCCTTTCATTGCCTTTGAAGAAGTTGTTAAGGGCTTCCTCGCTTTGTTTCCTCTTGCGAAAGAATTTCTTCCCTCTGGTGGAAAGGCCCATCACCATGGCAATAAGGTCTTCATTTATTGCTAATTCCCACCCATATGCCATAACCTTCTTGTTCTTGTAACCTTTGACGAATAGAGCAATCACATTAGGGCCAGCTCCATGAAGATTTTCCATAAACGGAGTGAACCCTCCAGCCTCCAGGATACTCTAGACCTTCTACCTAATCCCCTCGTACGAAGATGATTCAACCCTATTCCTATCTCCCCCCGTGCTAGAATTTAGACACTTGAAGAAACCACACTCTACAAACAGAAGTGAAGACCAGAATGAGGAAAAGTAGAACAAACTTGTTTTTCCAACCCATATATATGTGAGACAAATAATCTGGATAGGTGAGGCCTGTGAACCCTTTGAGATCATGATGATCTTTTTAAAGAATCTTGAGTTTAATACCATGACAACAATCATTATAAATCAACTCTTTAACAATGCTCAGGATTAAATTAAATTCCTCCCATATGAGCTTTGAATGGTTTTTAACCCCTAGGTTGGCAAAAACATCTGCCACCTTGTTTCCCTCACGGTAAATGTGAGATATGTGGGTAGAATCAAAGGTTCCCAACAATATGATAGCATCTTCAATCAAGGTTGCAACAGACCAACTTGGTTTAGTGGTGCTCTTAAGACAGTTGATGATGTTGTTAGAGTCACCCTCCACCCAGACTTTTCTATGACCCTTAGCATGCACCAGAGCAATAGAGTGATAGGCAACTGCAACTTCAACATAGTGGTTTGTCTATGTACCTAGAGGGAGTACCACTACTGCTATGAACCTACCAAGATTATCTCTTATCACCCCCCCACTACCAGCAGCTCCAAGATTACCTTTTGCCACCCCATCAAAGTTGATTTTGATCCACCCTTCCAGAGGCAAATTCCACACCACTTTCCCTCTAGAGTGTTTCATTTTTTTAAAAGGTATAGATATATCTTCAATGATGTCCCAGTTCTTAGATATGTTGCTCTCCATCTGAGAAACCTCTATTCTTTGATCATGAGAGAGTTGTTCTTCAATCCTGGCTTTGTAATTCTCCTTGATGCTCCTGAGCACTTTATAAAACAAATTATCAGGAGTTTAAAAAGTTGTCTCTGAAGACTCTATTATTCCTTTCCTTCTAGAGGCCCCAAGCAATGTGAGGGATACTCAAGAACTAGAGGAATCTAAGGGTAGGGTTAGAGACAGGCAAAATCCATCGAGAGACTAGCTCCTTGGTGGAGTTAAGGAAGGTCCAAATGAAATTCCATAAGGAAATAATCTTGTTCCAAAGCTCAAGAGAAAAAGGGTAGGAGAGGACTAGATGGAAGGAGTCTTCAGAATTCTTGAGGCATAAGGGGCATCTGTTGACAAGCGAGAAGCCCCTTTTACACAGGTTATCATATGTAAGTACCCTATCTTGAGCAAGCATCCAAAAGAAGATATTGATTTTAGGAATAAGTTTGTCATCCCACAATCTAGCCCAAAAGGGAGGATCCTTCACAGTAGGAGTAAGTTCTTTGAACCCTGATGCCATTGAGTAATGCCCTGAGGAGGTGGCCTACCAGATGAGTTGGTCTTCTTTTCTTCCTAAGGGAATATGAAAAACATTCAACCTGTTCTAGAATTCAACCATGTGCCTATCAGTCGAGAAGTTTTTCCATCTACCTTGAGTAATGTAATGCCTAACCTTCGAGCCACAAGTGGCAGTGCATATGCCTTCAAAAGGGCTCACCCATTCCTACTTGTTGAGAGGGGATTTCCCCAAACCACCGATCCTTCCAAAAGTCCACCTTGCTGCCATCCCCAATCCTCCATAAAGAACCTTTTCTGATAATTTCCCTTGACTACACGATATTTTTCCATATTTCAGATCCTTATGGAAAAATAGGACTATCCAGCACTTCCCTAAAGTTATTGTAACCATGCAGGTATTTATTATTCACAATTTCCATCTATTCTTTCTTTTTTGACATTAGGCTCCAAGCATTGGCCGCTAGGAGAGCAGAGTTGAATTCTTTGAGTTTTCTCAGACCAAGACCCCCAAATATTTTAGGCTTGCAAACTGAATCCCGCGCAACCAACAAGATTCTCTTTTTCTCCTCAATTCCAGACCAGAGAAATCTTTTTTGGATTTGTTCAATTCTTTCTCTAATTTTGGTAGGAATTTTAAACATGGACATAGAGTAAACTGGCAAATTTTGGAGGGAAGCTTTGATCAACTAAATTTTACCTGCCTGGCTCAGGGTCGCTCCTTTCTAGCCCACCAGTTTGGAATGAAATTTGTCAACCATACTCTGCCTGAAGGAGTTAGGGATTCCTTTCTCAAAAAGAGGTAACCTGAGATATATGGAAGGAAGGGACTCAACTTTGCAATGCAAAATGTGAGCTATTTTTTGTTGCCTGGGTTCTGGGGTGTTAAGAAGAAAATCAAACTCTTAGGTAGACTGATCTTCTGACCTAAAGCCTCTTCATAATTCAGCAAAATACTCCTCACCATGTGAGCTTCCTTGACTGAGGCTTCACCCATAATGATAGTATCATCGACAAATTGTTGGTGAGAACAAGAGGGTCCAAGCGACGAAGGACAAAGACCTTTGAAACTCCCTTGAAGAACCTCTTTCTAGATATTTCTGCCTAGGACTTCCACCATGATAACAAACAAGAAAGGCGAGATAGAATCCCCTTGTCTCAACCCTCTAGAACTAATAAAAAAGCCCAGTGGAGAACCATTAACTAGGACGGAGAACTTAGGAGAAAGGAAAAGTTTTCAAAGAAGTTGAAGGGATTTCTCATTGAAACCAAACTTTCTCAAAACACTAGTAAGAAAATTCCAGTCAACTCTATCGTAAGCTTTCATGAGGTCAAGCTTAAGAACGAAGCCCTCCTTCTTATTCATACCTAGGGAGTGAATGATCTCTTGGACTAAAATGATAGAGTCAAGAATTAGTCTATTCAGAACAAAACCACTCTGCTACACTGAAATCAGATGTGGGAGAAGGACTTAGAGTCTGCAAGCCATGACTTTTGATATGATCTTGAAAATCAAATTGCACAGACTGATGGGTCAAAAATCTGCAAAGGTGTTGGTTCTAGTCTTCTTCGGGATAAGAACAAGAAAGGTGTAATTAAGTTCTTTAAGCAACCTTTTGCTTCCAAAAAAATTCTTTAGTAGCATTGCAAGTGTCTTTGGCTACAACCTCCCAAAAGGTTTGGAAGAAGAAATGGGGGAAGCCATCAGGCCCAGGAGCCTTGTTACCTTCAAAGGAGAAGACAACACCTTTGATTTCATCCTCTGAAGGGATTTTGGTCATCATCTTGTTGTCGTTGTCATCCATCACATTGGGAATAACCTAAAGCAAAGTGTTTTCCATATTAAGATCCAAAGGTCCTTCATCATTTAGAAGATAGGAAAAGAAAATCTTAGCTTCCTTCTAAATTTCCACTTTATCCAAGATAATCTTGCCCTTTGAAGAGATATTCTTGATTTTGTTAGCTGCTCTATTCTTCATAGTAGTCAAGTGGAAAAATTTAGAGTTACGATCTCCACTTTTCAGCCAGATAGCTCTAGATCTTTGTTTCCAAAAGTCTTCCTCTTTAGAAACAATCTTATGGAGGGAATTGAGGAGGTCAATCACTGCCTCCTTGGTTTCTTGATTTATACCATCATTTTGGATTTCTCTCTAAACCCTATTCAACTCACCTTTCACAGTCTCCTTCTCCTTAAAGATTTGACCGAGGGATGATCTGTTCCATTTTTGCACATTACTCTTGACGTTATGCAGCTTCTTGGCCAACCTATACATGGTAGTGCCTTCCACATCAATGTTCCAACATTCTCTAATCTTTTCCTTTAACTCCAGGTGATGTAGCCACATCTTTTCAAATATGAAGGGAAATTTCTTCTGCTTGCCTCCTTTGTCCACAGAGAGAACAATTGAGAAGTGATTAGATGCTAACTTGGTGAGAGCAGATAAATCACAGGAGTAGGAGTCAAGGTAGTTCATGGAGATGAGGGCCCTATCCAATCTGATTTGTATGAGATTTTCCCCAGTTCTTTGGTTAGACCAAGTGAACTTGGCTCCCTTGAGGTCTAGATCTAACAAAGCTTCATCATTAACAAAGTCCATCAGATCCATTCTTGATCCTAGGGGTGCCTGAGAGCCACCCATTTTCTCATCACATTGGCAATCTCCTTTTCAAGTTTGTTAGTTATAGTCTCCTTTTCAAGTTTATAGTTTCTAAAATAAGGAGTCCTACACATTGGGAGTGGTAGGATGTATGTAACCAATTGTAAGATGTATAAATACCTATAGCCAGACTACTGCAAAGGGACAAAGAAATATATATTTTGAAAGATAGAAGATTGTATGTTGAAGAACATAAGTTAATATAGCAGTCTATTTTCTAAGCAAGAGCTAATTTAATTTGTAAGCCTTAAAGGATTACAACCCCTTGAGCAAGGGCCCACTTGAGGATGACTGGAACCCTATTTTATATTATAGGAAGTTATATTTCTGTTAATATGTTTCAGTAGATTGTAGCCATTATGTTATATCCATTTCCTTTGTTGTTTTAGTACTTTCCATTTTGTATTTCCCTTTCAGCAATGTTATTTATATTCCTTTTCATTATGTATTTCCCTTTGAACAATCATTTACATTCATGTATTATTTATGTTCAATTCCTAGAAAGTCATAGTCTCTAGAAAACCTATGTTGTACATATAGTACATACATCATGTAAAAGATAAGTTCTTGGGTTGATAACTAAATGAAGCTAAGTCATGATCAATTGGTTGCTCGATTATTGGATATCGGGTTGTGTCAAGCATAGCTGCACTAGACTAATTGAGGATTGATTTGGCCCACTATTTTTGGCACCGTTGATGGGTACTATGTCAAGCATTGGAATTCTAAGATTATGATATAGATTTTATTTTGTATTTTGATTTCAACTGAAGGAAGCATGACTACAAGTCCCAACAAGGAAAAACTCATTGAAGAAGGGGACATTGATGGCCTATTGCTTACAATAGGTGATGAGTACAATGGAGAAATCTTGTCTCCACTAGAGGAGCTTGTATGGAAAAGCATTATTTGGACACCTTCAAGTTCTAAGGAGGGCTACCCAATCAGATATTTAAGGAACAACAGGGAGCTACCTCTAGTCAAGCATGCACAAAAACGTGAGGAAGGGTTGCAAGACTTCTCCCATCATCCTATGCATCTACTAGAATATGAATTTATTGAGAAGGATGACATTTCAAAGAAAGGTGGAGCAATAGAGTTTAAAATCTCAGTCACCTTGTCATGGTTTTCCTCTTCCTTCAAAAAGTTGAGTGCATGGACCCATATTTTGAGAAAAGGCAGATATTTCTCACAACCAATCAATGGTTTTGTGTAATATATCTCAACACCACTATGTAGAGTAGGTTAGAGTAGGTTTATTTCTTACAAATAAGTGCTTTGCACATACTACTTCATTTTCTCTAAAGTTGTAAACATGCCATTTTACATACAAGTTGTTATTGCTAAAAACTCCTGCAGATATTCTACATTTGAAGACACCTTGGATGGATAGTTATTGCATATTCTAACTCTCTGGTTAGATATAGATGGCATGTTCTAATCATGTAGGGAAAGTAGATCATCCAAAATTCATGCAAAAGGAAATTGCCTTATGATTTCCTAAAAAGACAGATGAAGTGAAGAAGAGTAGTTTCAGTAAAATAGTAAGATCTCCCTCATTTCTCAATGAAATCCAGATTTTCAAAATGATCTGGAAAGATGAGAAAAATGGGGACAAAACCTAGAAGGCATTTGCAGAAATTCACAAAAATAAATGAGTTGTTTTTAGCAGAAAATGACTGACGTGAAAAGTGGCGAGTTGGAAGGCAATAGAGTCCTAGTAGAAAAAGAAGAAAATTACTGGGTTTTAAAAAGTGGCAAGTTGGAAAGAAGAAGAAAGGACAATTATGGGGCATGTAACTACACATCTATTCAAAGTAGAAGATTTCAATCAGTCACTCCTTCAATATAGAACTTTTTGTATGACTTGTTATGCATGCATAAACATGATGACCTGGTTTAGAGGAAGTAGTTGTAGTTTGTTAGGAGTTCTAATAAATGTCTCCTCACAAATAGGAATTCAACTCCTTATTCTTTGTGGATTGATTGATTAGATGATAAATAAGTGTTTTATAAATAAATTGTAAACAATTTGCTAAGGAGAGTAAGCTATGTGGAGAATAGCTTGAACCAAGGAAACAACAGATTGAATAGACTGCAACAATGGTCACATCACTTGGCATGGCTTAGATTTTGAAAAACTCCATTTCTTTACACTTGAAGTTTTTTTGGTAGCACCTAGTAGATTGTGAAGATGTTTCAACTGAAAACAACCCTACAACATGGTCACACAATTTGCACAGGCATCTCTAGGACTAAGAGTAATCATGAACAATTTTGGAGTATGTTTAATGTTTTAGTAAATTCATTACTTTACTTTATATAATGTTTTTGCATTAATATCTATAGAATTTGTGCACTCTCATTTTCCCACATATCCTAAGCTAATTGTGCCTCTATTCAACTTTTGAAAATTGTTTTACGCTGCCAATCATTCTTTTGCAACTCATTGCATCATTCTCACACATGTGAAGAGGAAGTTAACATTATTTCACATTCTACAACATGTATAGTTCCATGAGGACATGCAATAGTTTTAGTTGGGGGGTGTGTGCTTAATAGATTGCTTTTGGCTTTTCACCGTCCAATGTTTTACTATCCTATTCCAAGTTTGAAAGGTGATCGGTTGGTAGATAAAAGTAAAGAAACAAAGATATGGGAATGTCTCTCTTGCAACAATTTTTTTATCTACACCAACATGAAGGAGTTGTTTTTCTCATATATTTTAGAGCACTATGTTTATTTCACTAGAGGCATGTATAGTTGCATGAGGACATGCAACAGTTTTAGTTGGGGGTGTGATGAGTCAAAAAAACATCATTTTCCTAATGCATCTTTTCACCATTGACTCATCTGCCTAATGCTTTACTACCTAAGTTAACCCACATGTGTACTAGTTCTCTTGTATTTTATGCTAAACATTGTATAAATTAAAGTAGTTGCTTACTAATGCATAATGTCATATTTTATTTCATATTGTTCATTTTACTATGATATATGCTACGATTTATAAGGCAGCAAAGACATACTGGCATATATCAACTGCACAGGCAGCCCACAACCACTGTAGTAAAGGGAAATCCAACCTATAACAAATGAAGTGAAGGAGACCTATTTGACTTTCTCTTCTATGAAGATGTCATAACTGTTTCAAGTTGAAAAAGTCAAATGTTAATGTGGCATATCTCATTTATTAAGTATGTCAGTTATAGTCTCATTTTCAAGTTTATATTTTTTAAAATAAAGAGTCCTCATACACATTGGGAGTGGTAGGATGTATGTAACCAATTGTAAGATGTATAAATACCTACAGCTAGACTGCTGCAAAGGAACAAAGAGAAATATATTTTGAAATATAGCAAATTGTATGTTGAAGAACATAAGTTAATATAGCCATCTATTTTCTAACAAAGAGCTGATTTAATTAGTACACCTTAAAGGATTGCAGTGCCCTAAGCAAGGGCCCACTTGAGGATGACTGGAACCCTATTTTATGTTACAACAAGTTATATTTCTGTTATTATGTTTTAGTAGATTGTAGCCATTATGTTATATCCATTTCCTTTGTTGTTTTAGTACTTTCCATTCTATATTTCCCTTTTAGCAATGTTATTTACATTCCTTTCCATTATGTATTTCCCTTTCAGCAGTCATTTACATTCCTATACTATTTATGTTCAATTCTTAGAAAGTCATAGTCTCTAGAAAGCCTATGATGTACATACAGTACAGACATCAAGTAAAAGATACGTTATCGAGTTGATAACTAACTGAAGATAAGTCATGATCAATTGGTTGCTTGATTGTTGGATATCAGGTCATGTCTAACATAGCTGCACCAGAGTAATTGAGGATTGATTTGGCCCATCAAAAGGAATTTGTGGGCAGGTATTCTTCCTGTGCCAGTTTTGACAAGCCCTGGCCTCTCCCAGAACATTGCATATATGTTTGTGTTATCCATGAAACGAGTACTACACGAAGGGATTGGCCTCATCTTTAATGCCCTTAAGGTGTTTCAACACTATTTTAATGGGTGGTTGAGTGTGGTTAATGATTGAGTTGATGTTTTCTTTGTTCCAAAATCTATTGGCACTGAAATGTTTCCTTTGATGATAACTTTGTTGGATGCTCTTACGTGACAATTGGGGGTTGTTTTCTTTTCAAGTTGGGGTGGAAACTTATTTTATGCCCTCATTGATTCTCACAAGAGTGTTTGGTTGTTTTTGTGTGGCATTCAAAGGTGATTTTTATCTATTTTATTTTGCATGTCTCTGAGATATGCTCTTAGCTATGGAATATGTTCATGGATGGAAAAGGATGTGAAATATGTCATTACATTAGAATAGCTCCATCATCGATGTGTGTTTTTGTTGATAGTTGCTGGTTGTTTTCATCCTATTCTGGGGAGGATTCTAGTTCTATACTCTCTTTATTTCCCATAGGGGCTATTTTTTTAGTGAAGATCAGGGGCAGTCTATTATTTTCTTGTATTGTCACTATGATTTGACCATGGTGCCGCTTCCTGGCAGAGGGTGATCTTTGGTCTATGCCCCTCTGGTGAGTTCAAGGGGCTTAATGGTGATTTAATCTTCAAGAGGTGTTCATAGATGTGGGTGGCAGGTCTTAAGTTCACTGCTCTCTGGGGAAAGAGTTAGAGGAGTACACTGTTACTTTGCCTCTATGGAGAGGATATAATGCCCAATCTAGAGAAACATGGATGGTACGCAGCTTCTGGGGCATGCTTTTTGATCTTCACTATTCAAATGCAACATTCATATATCAAATGGTTTAGGCAAAGATCCTTGCCACCGTTGGGAGACCAATAGTCTTTTTCGAATCAAGACAGCTTAAAATCTTTCATTTTGGTATGAGGGCTTTAATTTTGTCAGAAGTCTTAATCACCTATTTAAGGCCAAGAGGATCTGTCTCTTCACCTCCAACAGCCACCATAGGAACTCTCTCGCAAAACTATCCATTACTCCCAGCTTCATTTACTTTTGATTTAATGATCATCATACAAGAGTGTAACTGCTCTGAAGCTGGTTGTCTGAATGGGTGATGCTATTTGTAGGACTTCCAGATAGAGTGAGTGTATTTGACCCCTTGGGTTTTGATGGTCATGAAGCCTTTATTTCCCGTTTCCAGGCCCTTCTTATACTTTTCTTTTGATCTTTAATATATCTGGTATGGGTGCTTTTGTACCCTTTTTTTTAATGATTGGATTCATCTTATGTGATTTATAGTTTTATGGCTTTGACTCATGATTATATTGCCTAGAGCAGTTTATCATGCGATAGGTATGTGCTTTGATCTAAATATTTGTGGGTTTGATTAGAAGATTGCTTGAAGTATAAAACTTAATGCTTGTCTCTATCATTATGTGGGAGTGAGTATTAAATGGGTTTTACATTTTTTATATGGTTTTATTACTAACATATTATTAGTAGTGGTGTATTTATAACCTCCATCTAAGGAAGAGAATTATTTAATATATTGATATTGTAACTTCTTTTTGGTTGAAGGATGCATTATAAGAGGATTTAAAAATGGGCATTTTGGAGGAGGGGAAGGTGCAGTGTAGGTGGGGAGTTCATTTTGATTCTGTGAGAGGTTGGGTCTTTTCAATTCCTTGTTAGTCTTTCACACCAATTACAGAGACACTAATTTATAAAACTATATCAACTTCTTTGATGCAGACATTATGTGCAAAGCTTGGGCAGATTAGAGTAGCAAAACTTAGCCTTGCCAAAGCTAGACACGATGTTATAATCATGATTGCTTAAAGTAGCTCTTCTAGATGAAATTTCTAGTGTCATGATCCCTTAACTATGAATGAGGTAGAATTTGAGCTCAACCAAGGTTGAGGATGATATCATTATGAAGCATGCTAGAGATAATTCTCATGCACTTTTGAGTAAGTCTTTCCA
Organism: Cunninghamia lanceolata; assembly: GCA_027924645.1. NCBI lineage: Eukaryota > Viridiplantae > Streptophyta > Pinopsida > Cupressales > Cupressaceae > Cunninghamia > Cunninghamia lanceolata. The sequence continues at coordinate 12,170,349 of BSBN01000367.1, forward strand.
TGCATTAGTTGTTAAGATGTTGTATATTTTGATCTTCCTTATTATTGGAAGTAAGCCACACCCAAACTGACAATGGACTAGCCACAAGGGGCCAATAGCTCAGTTGGTAGAGCACTCCAACAGCAAATGGAAGGTCCTAGGTTCAACTCCTAGCTTGTCCATATGAGTTGTAGCTCAACAATTGGTATTAGAGCCATGCTAGGAGCCCCAAGCATCTATAGTGTGGCTTAAGGGGGTGTTGGAAGTAAACCACACCCAGACTGATGATTGATTAACCACAAGGGGTCAATAGCCCAGTTGATAGAGCATACCAGTAGCAAATGGAAGGTCCTAGGTTCGAGTCCTAGCTAGTCTAGTTGAGCTGTAGCTCAACACTTATTTGTGATATACGACTATGCGATATATTGTAATATCTTTCATTTTTATCAACTAGTCTAAACCCTTCTAGTTAAGTTAAACTATTTATAAACATAAATTATGCTATTATTTTTTTGTCAAACTATATACGTACCTTCTCTATACTTCCACATTTTGCTTACATGTCTACCAAAACCATTGTTGCTACTTTATTTATTGAAAATTCCTTTGTCCTTTATTCTTTGTTGGATGTTCAATTTCTTTTCCAAAAATCTTATTTTTGCACCTTTGAGAAACACAATGACAAATGTGGAAGATAATGTTGGAACTTCCTGAAGTTTCTTTTGGTGAAATAGTGGTGCAGTGCCTTGAATACTTTATGTTGAAACAACTTAGGTGGGCCATGTCTATGTTTTGTCGACTTGAGCTATTCCAATTGTATTTCTACAAAAGGTCATCTTCCATGATGCTTTGATAGATATGCTATCCTTGTTCCAAAGCTTCTAATTGGTACAGGTGGGAGGACGGTGGCAGGTCATGGAAATTGGTTATACTTGCCAATTGTACATGCATTTAAAGTTTCTAAAATTGTTTCAACAAATCCTTTCTATAACACTGGCAATGGTCATGGATTTTAGCTTAACATCTATAACATCAGAAAATGTCCCCTTGGGGGCTTTTCCCTCATAAGGTTTAGCTCCCGGGTCTTTAGCATGCATTTAGGACATTTTAGTTCATATTTTAACACCTCGATGGAATGAGGCCTAGGTTCCTTGGCAAATAAGGCCTAGGTCGACCCCTTGAGTTGTAACCTACCCAAAATAGGGGGGGAGGACTTGGGCGCCTGCACCCTAGTCCTACCCTATTTTGGGGTAGCCCCAATTTTTGGGTGTCAGTTAGTGACCGTTATTAGGTCCCTTTGCCAACACGGTAAATTTGAATTTCAAATATCTTGGCAGGAGTGCTTGTAGATGCATATATAAGCAAGCTTAGGCATTCATTTGTAAACTAGATTTTAAGTAGATGATTACTAGCAAGTTATTGTGTTCTCAAGGTGACTGAAGGCTTCTATTGTGTTGCAAGAGAAAACTTGTATGTTTTGTGTTGATATTTGCATATTTGAGCATCAGTCTCCTCATGGCATCAAGAGCATCTTCCTCCATGAGAGCTTTACTACAAGGTGACATATCATTGTGTTTTTATCATTGATTCCTTTGGTTTTTGGCCTTTGCCTCACAAGGGCATGCCCTCTTTATCTAACAATGATGTTCAGAGAATTAAGTGTCCTCTGGTGTTTGACTAAGGCAAACCTCTAAACACCACAATCCCCAAACCAAGTCTTGTGATTGTAGGTTATAAGTGTCACATCTGGGAAAAGTGGAGTTGCAGGAAGGCTGGACAGACATCAGGGATTTAGGATCTGAAGGAAAGATAGACAATGGAGCACTTTTAGGACTGGGGCACTCGCTCCTGTGTCCTCCACAGATAGATTTCAGAAAATAGAAGTTACAGGGCTGATCAGTGTCTGAAGAAGGTCCAGATTCCCTAAAAAAGTAGGTACCTTGGACTTGGGCACCCACTCCAATGTCCCTGACTATTCCACTTTAGAACCCCAAAAATAGGTATTCTGTAATTCAGTATTTTACTCGCATCTGCAAGATATTTTTCTGTAAATCATTAATTTGTTGTCGTATTTGCATAATTAGGGTTTTAATGGTCAATTGAGATAGGAGAAGGAAAATTTGATAATTAATTCCCTAATCCAAATTTCCCTACATCTGAAAGTGACTCTAGGGTATGATAGTGCTCACCACTTGCCCCTAGATCCTTCAATGTTTAGTGGAGAGGCGGATTTTAACATCTAAACAATAAAAGATTGACAAAATCCAATTTTACACTAAACATTTTGGTGAACCCATGTTTTTGAACTTAAATTGTAACTTTTTGAGTGTTTGTCTACATATTTGGTGTAATTTAATTCATTCATATAGGTATTTACTTTATTGCATTGAGAAAAATTTTTTAAAAATTGAAAAATTGGAAAAATACAAAAAAATTGCATTATTGGGCTTACTAAATTGTGTCAATTCTTCCTAAATTTTCCTAGTTCATGATTTTTGCATTAGATATGATATAAACTGCATAAAAATACAAAAATTCAAAATCTTGCTTTTCATTTTCATCATTTAATTGCTAGGGTTTTGTGGAAATTTTCACAATTTTTAGATAACCTAGTAATTCCAAAATCTAGGGTTTGTAGGAAAAATCTTTTATCAGATTTTTCTACTAATTTTAGAGGCTCATTCAAATTTTCATTTGGATTTATTCTTTCATTTTAGTGTGAATTTGTATTTAAATTTAAATTATTTGCATTTTTGCATTGAAAATTTCAACAAAAACTAGCAATTTTGGTGCATTTTCATTAAATTTGCATGGGAATTTTGCATGATTAATCTTGAAAATAATTTTAAGATCTGAAATTATGTAATTTCAATCAAATATCAGACTTCAAACCATTCACATATATTTTTTTTACAAGATCTCAAACCTAGGGCTTCGAAAACAATGATTTTCACTAATTTTAGCCTCATCAACTTCATAAACTTGCACCATAGGTGTGTTTTGAAAGATATTTTGTATTAATTTGCTGTTATAAGGGTAATAATTTTCTTCCCCTCATAAAAAGCTTCACAACACCCTTTTAACAGGCTCTTGTAGTGAAAAATTAGAGAAAAACTACACATTTTGACAATTTTTGCCCTAGGGTTTGACCTAGTTTGCACTCCAAGTGTGTTGTGATCAATTTTGTGGATTTAGGTGACTGATATTATTGATATTATTTTCTCTCCCTCCTAAAATTCCTTACAACACCTCTTTTTCTAGGTCTTGGAGTTGAAAACCCATGAAAAATAGCCTATTTTTGCTATATTTTCACTAGGGTTTGACCTTAAGTGGCACTTAAAGTGTGTTGTGTTGGATATTTTAGCACCAAGTGGCTGTTATTTCTGATATTATTTGCTTTCCATTATAATTTTCCTCACAACACCCTTTTTTACACTCTCTTGCATTGAATTTTGGTGAAAAAAGTGCCTATTTTGACATATTTTCACTATAATTGACTTGGCATTATCTTAAATTTACATCAAGAGTGTGTTGAGAGTGAAATTATTTCTGTTTTGGACTGATTATCAGACATATAACTTTCTTCCCTTGACTAAAATCCTCATAACACCCTTTGCGTCATTCATTTGCATTTGAAAAAGTACAAAAAACTAAGGATTTTAGGCTACTTTTGCTCGTCTTTTGCACCAATTTTGCAAAGCTTTCAAAATCTAATTTGGAATTGAATCAAGCATATAAACATGGCCTCTAATCATAATAACAACAATAGGTTCCCTCCTAGACCTTACATGAAAAGAAAAGCACCCGAACCTGAAATTGTCTTTACACCTAATGATAGAACAACTGGAGATAAAGATAGACCTCTTTACATCACTGTGAAAATAATGGGAAACCCTGTGGATGGAACTCTTATCGATCCTAATTGCATAACTAATGTTTCCACTGAGTAGTTCATCTTTTCACATCAACTAATGCAAGGTTCTTATGACCTCTCGAGCATGATGCTCAAGACACATAAGGGAACCTTTATCAAGACTTTGGGTAAGATATTATTGTTCGTAACACTATCTGGAAAACATGTTGAACAATGGTTTGATGTTGTCCCTATTTCTGACCTCTTTCACATTAAATTGGGACATCCTTGGCTAAAAGAAATGAAAGCTATCCCTTCAACAATACACCATTGCCTAAAATTCCCCCTGGATGGCCATATAATCACCGTCCCTCGCAACAAGTATAAACCTTTGGTTTAGAAAATGCATTACAAGTTGAATTACTTTTGGGATAAAACTAAAATACCTTGTCCTCCTACACAAGAAATTACAAAAGAGAAACAACCTGCATGTGAAGAGCACCTTAGACTGAAAGGACAAGGTCCCTATGCTGAGGTTCCTCCCCTGAAATCCTTACAAGAATCAAGCGATCCCTATCAAAAACAAAATATTCCACCGCAACAAATGAGGTTTGATCCCAGTGCTTCATCTTCTAATTTGCAACAACCTATGAAAGAGCAAGGCCCTATCTTACAAGAGATAAGTGGTCAAACAAAGAGAAATAGAAAAACAAGAGAAAGAAGAAAAAGAAGACAAGAATATGCTATAAACCTTGCCTCTCAACAAGAGAACATTAATCCCAACTTTCAACCAAACAAAAACAATCCTAACAATGAACAACATGATGAACAAGATATGAATTTAGCTATGGTACCATATGTCCCACTATCCTCCATCATTAGGGATTGGGATGATGACGATGACGATTTGCTTATAGACAACCTCTAGCCCGACAGGTAAGTATCTCTAACCCTTTATCTCTCTCATGATGTGCTTCCCCCGTGATGTGTTATATGTTGTTTAGTCCTCCTGGGATGACCTTGGATTCTCTTGTAAGGTTCAGGATACCAGGAGACCGCCTCTGTTGTGACCTTCTTCTATTTGTATCATCAATCTTCTATATTTCCTCTCTCTGATTTCATTGTTGTGTGTTGTGTCTTGCGGACATAGCATCATGGTTGGTGACTTGGGGGCACCCTCCTACATGAATGTTCCTAAGACACTTGTTTCTCCTCTCTTATTTATTGTTTCCCTTCCTCTAGTGTTTCCATCTAGCAGGCGGATGATGAAAAACATTTATACTAATGCGGACCTAGTGTCCCTTTTGAGAGCAATCAAAAAATGGACTTAGTTCTTGATATGACGATGGGCTTGTCTATTGTATCTGACGCTTGGCTAGTGGAAGCACTTGTGCTTTCTACATAGTGAATTTGATGATGTTTCTATCACATTTACAAACCTTAACAATATTGCTGCTCTATGCACCTTTGTTTGCCTTTGAATCTAGCCTTGGCGGTACTTGATTTGGAGAGCTTCATGATATAGCCCCACGGTTATCCTCGAACTCCAAATTCATTGTATAACCTTGGCTCTTTGTGTGGTTAATCATATGCATTGATGTTGTTGTGATGTTGTAGACACTAACATTATTCTTGCAAGGATGTGTTTGTGGGAACATTTGGTGATCGTAAAGTACATGTCACCTCCAGGGGGCATGGGCTTTGCGAAAGTCGGTGTTCCTTTGTGTGTTTTCTTCCTAGCTTAATGTGCTTGATATCAATAACTGATATCAACCACCTTAAGGTGGGGGCATATAAGGTAAGTTGTCTATTATAGATGTTAGCAATGTGTTTGACCTCAGATGCATAGACTTGAACCCCAGAATAGTGCATAGTGCATCCTGAGTTTGTTTGCAATCAATCAATCAATCATGTAAGCCCTTTGTGGAGGTGGGATATCAAGCATATCCTTTTTATTAAGCCCTCTATAGAGGCAGGGATGGTGTATTTCTTGGAGCAGATTGCATCATCCTGTCATTTTTAAAAGTCCTCTACGGAGGTGGGGAGTGGTTCTGTGACAAACTCAACCCTTAAGCATGTTTTCAGCGATTGTTGTGGCGAAGCCCAATCGTCAGTGTGTGCCTATAATGTGCCTGAAATGGTGATGAACCTAGAAATAGGGAACACACCATCACTTGTCTACCGTGTTTTCTCTGTGTCTTCAAGTGTGTGTGTTTTGGCGTGTTTGTTTTGTATGGCGTGTTTGTTGCCCCATATGCATAGACCAGCACCTTTTGAGTAGTGCTTCGTGCATTTTGGGAGGTTTTGCATGTATTGCATGTGTGTTGCCCCATATGCAGAGACCAGTGCCTTCAAGTAGTGTTTCCTGCATTTTGGGAGGTTTGTTTACTTTCCAGTACTTGCATTTGCATTTCATATATATGAGAAAAAAAAAAGAAAAAGATATCATTTTTGTCTTCCATGCATTAATGTGTCTTCCATGCATTGATTGTTTGCTCTGTGTTCTGTGTGACTGTAACTGTCTTCTCCGTGTTTTGCGTGCCTATTACTGTTTTCTATGTGATTGGCATGTCTTCTCCGTGCTTGGTGTTTTTTTTGTGTTTGTGACCTTACTTTAATGCATGTATTGGCCTTGCATTTATACATATATTAAAGTGGGGGCTAAATGTAATGTCAGAAAATGTCCCCTTGGGGGCTTTTCCCTCATAAGGTTTAGCTCTCGGGTCTTTAGCATGCTTTTAGGACATTTTAGTTCATATTTTAACACCCCGACGGAATGAGGCCTAGGTTCCTTGGCAAATAGGGCCTAGGTTCCTTGACCCCTTGAGTTGTACCCTGCCCAAAATAGGGCGGGAGGACTTGGGTGCCCTCACCCTAGTCTTGCCCTATTTTGGGGCAGCCCCAATTTCTAGGTGTCGATTAGTGACCGTTATTAGGTCCCTTTGTCAACACGATAAGTTTGAATTTCAAATATCTTGGCGGGAGTTCTTCTAGATGCATATATAAGCAAGCTTTGGCATTCATTTGTAAACTAGATTTCGCGCCTTAGTCCTGCCCTATTTTGGGGCAGCCCCAATTTTCCGGTGTCGATTAGTGACCGTTATTAGGTCCCTTTACCGACACGGTAAGTTTGAATTTCAAATATCTTGACGGGAGTGCTTGTAGATGCATATATAAGCAAGCTTAGGCATTCATTTGTAAACTAGATTTCAAGTAGATGATTACTAGCAAGCTATTGTGTTCTCAAGGTGACTGAAAGCTTCTATTGTGTTGCAAGAGCAAACTTGTATGTTTTGTGTGTTGATATTTGTAGATTTGAGCATCAATCTCCTCATGGCATGAAGAGCATCTTCCTCCATGAGAGCTTTACTATAAGGTGACATATCATTGTGTTTTTATCATTGATTCCTTTGGTTTTTGGCCTCTGCCTCACAAGGGCACGCCCTCTTTATCTGACAACGGTGTTCGGAGACTTAAGTGTCCTCCGGGGTTTGACTGAAGCAAACCTCTAAACACCACAACCCCCAAACCAAGTCTTGTGATTGTAGGTTACATGTGTCGCATCCAAGAAAAGTGGAGTTGCAGGAAGGCTAGATAGACATCAAGTATTTAGGATCTGAAGGAAAAATGGACAAAGGAGCACTTCCAGGAGGGTGATCCCACAATAATGGGTTACACTTTTTGGCCAAAGTTGACATTGAAATGAACATTTTGGAAAAAATCTTCACTTTCAGACACCTATAGTTGCTAAACCATGAGGAATTTAGAGATGATGTAAACTAGTGATTTGTCACATTTTGTCTGTAGATTCTAAATATATATTTTTTTTAAATTTTGGAATCAAATTGCATTTATTTTTTCATCTCCTTCAATAACTAGTTTTTAACAGTAAACACCATTTTTAAAGAGTGATATGAACTGTGTAAAACATAACTTTTTTTCTATGAAGGATAAAATTCTAATTTTTTCAAATTTAGATTTTTAACTATGATATCTAGAGGATGCATTTAGTCGCATAATGTTTTATTGAATATTTTTCTTCTAATTAACTTTTGAAGTCAAACCAATTACAATTTAGACATAGGTGTATTGTGTAAAGTATAACTTTTTTTGTATGTATCAAAATTCAAATTTTTTTTTTCTATTGGATCAAGGACATGAATACCAATAGGATAGATGTTTTTCATAATTTTGTTTTGGTAATATACTATTTTTCCACATGTGCAGAACAGAGAGCTTGATTTTCAGTGAAAAACCTATGTTTAATTAAACTAAAAAAAATGTATAATAAAACCAAAATATATTAAAATTATACTTGATAGAAAGTTCATTTCGAGGACTATAATCTTCCAGATGGGTTTGTCAAGTTGATTCCATTTTGATCCTCAACCTAGGCCTCAAAACCCCAAAAATTTGCATAAAATTACAGTTGGAGAGGGGCAAGGGCAAAATAAGGGGGTTTGAGCGAAAGGGGTTCGAACGAACCCCTAGAGAGGGGGTTTGAATGAAAGGGGGTTCGATCGAACCCCCTTTCATTAGAACCCTCTAAAAATAACATTAAAATTTTGAAATAACATTAAAGGGGGTTCGATTGAACTCCCTTTCATTAAAATAATAATATTAAATGGGGTTCGATTGAATCCCTTATTTTATTAAAAAAAACCTGACATAAAGTGGGTTCATTCGAATGGGGGGTTTGAACAAACCCATTTTTGGGTTCGACCGAACCCCTCCAAAAACTATTTTTGGTGCACATTCATTTTTCCTTCATCAATGTAATTGTAACCCAGTATTGTGGGTTCACCCAAAACTAGGGCACTCGCTCCAGTGTCCTCCACAGACAGATTTCAGAAAACAAAAGTTACAAGGCTGATCAGTGTCTAAGGTCCAAATTCCCCAAAAAAGTAGGTACCTTGGACTTGGGTGCCCACTCCAGTGTCCCTGACTGTTCCGCTTCAGAACCCTAAAAACAAGTATTCTGTAATTCGATATTTTGCTCCCGTCTGCAAGAGCTTTTTTCGTAATTCATTAATTTGTTGTCGTATTTGCATAATTAGGGTTTTAATGGTCAATTGAGCATAGGAGAAGGAAAAATTGATAATTAATTCCCTAATCCAAATTTCCCTACATCTAAAAGTGACTCTAGGGTATGATAGTGCTCGCCACTCGACCCTAGATCCTTCAATGTTTAGTGGAGAGGCAGATTTTAACATCTAAACAACAAAGATTAACAAAATCCAATTTACCCTAAACAACATCTACCATTTGCATTTGCTTGATAATTTTAAAATCTTAAACAGATTTAATTTGTGCATAACCTATAATCATATCATTCTTTTGGATTTTAGCTTAACATCTACCATTTTCATTTGCTTGATAATTTTAAAATCTTAAACAGATTTAATTTGTGCATAACCTTTAATCATATCATTCTTTAACACTAGCAATGGTCGTGGATTTTAGCTTAACATCTACCATTTGCATTTGCTTGATAATTTTAAAATCTTAAACAGATTTAATTTGTGCATAACCTTTAATCTTATCATTCTTTAAGACTACCACTTGCAGTTTTTGCATTCATGTCTTTCATGGAAGTCGTAGTACCCTTGTGATCCCACTTACCTTGGGATGGTGTTTCTTCGTGGACAATCCTTTCTTTAGAATTTTCTTGATTGCAAAATCTAAAAAAATTTTGCGTTTTATTTCAATTGTGAGATGCTTTGTTGGAATAAGATATTTTTTCAAATGTTTCATGTTCATTCTTTGCTAGTCACAACTTGGAGACTGTTTCCTCATATTTTATCAAATTTTTCTCACATAATGTTCCTTTATTTTTTCTATACAAACCAAGTCCATTCTTTGCTATTGACAATTCTTTATTTTATTAGGGAACACCTCCTCTATGCATTCTTCAACCCTTTATAACAACCTCTAATATTTTAGATTACCTTTGTGAACCATCAATATTTTATTTCATTAAAAATGAGATCATCTAATTTGTATGCTGGATTGGTAATAACTCCTTGTCATAACATCTTTTTGCATTTTTGAACACCATAGTTATTCATTCCTTTGTGTCATTTATTTTCAATTATGACATCTTCAATTACTCTTAAATATCTTGCTAACAATTGTTATTTTTGATAAAGGATCATTAGCATGTAGATACCAATAGGTAAGGGATTTATGAGTTTTGTATAGTAGAATGTATCAAATATTCCTTTAACTTTGATTTATTTAATGCATTGTGATCTATAGAAGAGAAAATAGTTGGTGTTTTGACAAAAGGAGGATACTTGAATTTTGATGTTAATCAAGAATAAGAAGTTTGAGATAATTAAGACTTGTGAATAAGGAACTAGGCTCTAGTGTGTTGTTTGATCTAAAAATTTCTTTTGTGTTTAGAATTAGTTATTATTATGGGATCTTTCGCTACGAAGTGATAATATCAATAGAAGCTTTTTTTATTTTTTATTATTTTTCTGGAACCTTGTCTATTGAGAATCCTTTCTCTATATATTTATGATTATAGGTCCTTAGATATTTATCTTGACCATACTAAGAAGTTCCAAGTAAACTTTGTTTATATTTATGTTTACATAATAAAAATATGTGATCTATGTCATACATATTTGATTCAAGTATTTTTATTACTCGAGATGTTTGTCTATCATTTCGAGATTAAGTTTTCTATTATGAAACTAGTTATAGTTTTAGTTTTGATTTAATGCAATTATGTTGGGACAACCAAGTCAGGTTGGGAATCCATTTAGGTGAACTAAAGAGTCTCTAATCACATTACGTACACAAGGTCATTTTATATGAGCCCCCGAGGCCTAAGTATGACCCTTAATTCATGGTTTTCTTTATCATGTCTCCAAAAACTATTCATGATTGTTCTATTTATCTAGAAAAACTAACACTTAATCTAGTATTGCATAATCATGACATTATAAGAGCATAGTTTACTAGAGTAATTTTGGAATAGGGTAAAACTAAAGGCCTAAGGTAATACTTAATCTTTCTTTTCAAATGATTGAAATTTTTGATTTTGTACTTATGCATATGATCTAGAAATTTGTTATGTTTTATCGAATTATATGCATTGCAAGATAATTTTGTGAGATGGTTTAACATTTTTTGTTTGTTTATGATTGTTTTGTGTTGTTCTCTTAATTAAAAGTTTTGGGCATGACAGGCCCATTTTTAGGGTAATTTGATCAAGAAATATGGCCCAAAATGTTGGTAACTAAAAAGTGTATGCAATTCAATAAAATAATTTATATCAATCATTATTCAAATAGGAAACCAACATATAGACCAGTGTACATTGCTACAATAGAAAAGAGGCACATCCTCTAATAACATTATATATTTTAGTAGGAATATAGATGAAATGACTATCACTTATATTTAAAATACTAGCTTGTAATTAGATTTTTACTTTTAGATGATAATTTTTTTATACTTCTACTAGATCAACAAGATGAGGATGAGTGCACCAAATTAGGGGACAAAAAGTGGCCAAATTACTAATTTTGGATAAATGTGATCACATTATCTTTAAATAGCCATAACACAAGCACATTATATAACATGCTTGCATTATGTTCATAATAAATAAAAAATAGCCATCACATTCAGTCGTGAACAACAAGGAAAACCCTAGAACAATGTGAGAGGTAAAACATGGGTGTGTTTTAGACATTTGATAGCATTGCAAACTCCATGCCATATTTTTTCAATGCCATGTCAAAGAAGAGGTAAGTAGTCAAGATTTTCATGTTTTCTATCAAATCTTATTTGTATTTTCATAAATTTGAATATTTTAGAATACATTTCTTACTTGTTTCTTTATATCAACTCCTATAAACCCTAATCTAGAACTTAATTTAGATGAAGAAATGCTTAAAGAGAAACCATCACAAAAATCTCCTCCAACACTTTTGACAAACCCTAGACAAAGCCAAGACGATTTATTAGGGCATTTAAAATAAAATAAAATTCAAATTATAGAATTACTTTCAACGTTGAAAACATCCAAAGAAAACCCCCACCATGCATTACTTGTTTCATCATTGGAAGCAATGGTGAAGCAAGTTGACTAAATGATGAATCAAGTTCATCAACAAAAAACTTATCCATGTCACCAATTTTATGAGACAAAGTTATCCTACGATAAAGGGAAAAAAAGATATAACTAAAGCCCAAATATTTTCTCTTTTTCAAACCCAAAACCAATGCACCTATTGTTATGACTTCAAAGAGATTCTCTATACATTGGTGAAATCATGATGGTATAAAAAATAATTTTTAGAATAGGTGGTGGATGATCTTTGACCAACTTCCTTGTAACAAACATGAGGTGCCGCTATATTTTTTAGGAAACTTTACTGTGAGTTTTTCTTTCATGAAATTCTCAATTAATTTGATATGAGGGTGTTTCAGGGTAGGATCTTCCAAAGATACACTGAGATCTCATTGGGTAGAAAACCATCAACAAAGACCACTAATACAAAAATCTATATGTACATCATGTGATGGTGTCATTAATCATCAAGGAGATTATGGAGGTGCATACTCTCTATATAAGATTTTTATCCTTGAATGGACACTCATATAAATCATGGGATGCAGATGTCCTAATCTTGTGGTTCAACAAATGATCATGTAGCAAGGCCATCCAATTATAATGCTCCTACCTCCCACTTATGTTATAATTACTATCATTTTTGCTTTGGAAGAAACTATGATGCATAGGGTGTAGAGGGTGTCACGTCTTATAGCACACTCATTGTCTTTATACATGTATTGGGAGCATAGAAGGTGATTGAGAAGTGTAGAAAAGTGAATAAAATAATATGATGATCTATTACACAATTTTTTTGGTGATCAATAGAGGTATTTTAATATGAATTTATATATATTATACAATTTATGCTTCAAATTTTAACATGTTAATTGATTTTTAATTGTAGAATTGAATTAAAATTGTGTATTTATTATATATTTTAGGGTCTAATGTCATAGAGTAGTATGACATTGACCATCCCACCAACAATTTTTGTAGTCCCATCTATGTCAGAGGTAAATTTCTAATATATCACAATAAATTAGTAGTTAGTTTATATTTACAATAATGTTGAATATTTGATTTAATATATTTTTTGTTGAATAGGTGGGCATTACACCATTGTCTAGCATGCTTGTTTGTAGTGCCAATTGTGATATTGAATTTACTGAGGTATGTTGTACAAGATTTTAAATTTTTATTTTGAAAAATCTAATGTTATTCTTTATGTGCACTTGAGTTTCTCAATTAAATCTATTATTTTTTGGGGCGATCCCACAATAATGGGTTACACTATTTGGCCAAACTTGACATTGAAATCAACAATTTGAACTAAATCTTCACTTTCTGACACCTATAGCTGCTAAACCGTTAGGAATTTGAAGATGATGCAAACTAGTGATTTGTGAGATTTTGTCTGTAGATTCTAAATATATATATTTTAAAAAAATTAGAGTTAAATTGTAAAAAAAATTGCATCTCCTTTGATAACTAGTTTTTAATAGTAAGCAACATTTCTTTTAAAGTGATGTGTATTCTGTCGCACATAACTTTTTTTCTACTTATGATAAAATTCTGATTCTTTTGAATTTAGATTGGGAACACCGATATCTAGAGGATGCATTTGGTTTCATAATGTTTTGTTGAATATATTTTTTTTAATTAAGTTTTGAAGTCAAACCAATTATAATTTAGACATAGGTGTATTCTATCCAACATAAATTTTTTTGTATGTATCAGAATTCAAATTTTTTTTGTTGGAATAAGGATATCAATACCTAGAGGACATGTATTTTTTTAAAAAAGAATTCTCTATTTTCCTATTTTTTCGTATGTGTGAAACTGATGCAGAGGCATCCACACTAAAACCTTGACATACAGCATGTATGTCTAACACCCTTCATCATCATCAACATATTTCCCTTAACACTGTCAGCATCATCATATTTTCTCTGCCGACCGATATCCTCCTGCAGACAAACCTTCGACCCTTCGTCTGTCAACAGCATCATCATATTCGGCTATCGGCAGCATCATCACATTCGGCAAGTGCAAACATCCTCCTGATGTTCACTGTTCATCTTATCGCCAACCTCTATCTGCAGCATCATGATGTTCAACATCATGTTCATCAGTAGGATATAAAATATCCTGTTCCTCCCATATATCCTGATGACGACAACCTCATGCACCCTTCCTTTGATGCTTACGTCACCCCGATATCCTGATGACGATTATCCTGATGACGATTATCCTGATGACGATGACATCACATGCAGCTCCTACAATATCCTGCTGTCGGCCAGACTTAACATTATCGGCCCGCGATGGTTTTATCAACCCGATCTTCTACCTTATGCTGATACGCTCCTCCTCGGCAACACCTGATGATGATCACCCCAATGCACATTCCCTTATGCAATTGACAGCATCATGCTCATCTCCATCTACTTGGATGACGCCCGAAGTAACTATAGGATATACACAGAAATATCCTGATGATGCCGTTGCGATGGATTTTCCAACCTTAGCAAATTTTGATCCGCTGAACCTCCTGAGGTGACCCGATCTACTTTCAGGGTGATCTTCCAGACTCTAACAACCAACACGACCTAGCACATGCCCATGCTAGGGTTCTCAACACCTCTTGATTGCGATCCTGCAAACATGCATGCAAACAAACACAAAATGCAGACTAAATCCTAAACTACTGTACATAGCCATTCCACCGATTCGACGAATCAACCGGTGGAATGATCAGCGAATCCATGTAACCACCAAAACAGCAACTCGATTACACAATGGAATTCAACAAAGAATGGATACAACAGGATCTCTTTATTGATTTCAAAAGATGCAAATACAGTACTCTGTCTCACTCTCTGTCTCACTCTCACAAAGTCTGATCGATGATCGATGATATCCAATACCAACCGATCCTACTACATAAATAGGATTTCCTGCGAGTACTACCACTCGATTCCTAGCGACTGGGAGCTTCCAAGCGGCTGGGAGGATCCAACCGAACATACAGCATAACAGCTGTCCTAACAACCTACCTAAAAATAGTAAAGTCTGGTCAACATGACCTTATTACATGCATTGGTCTTATAAGAACTTCTTGGAAACATTAACAAGACTCAAAACAAACTAACTGCCTCATGGAGGCCAGCTGTCAGGTAGGTGCTCCTGCACCATACTCCCCAACAAAAAAGAACTCATGTCCCATGAGTTAGGTTACGGAAGTCCTCCACCTTTACACTTTGCCTTTGCAGTGTCTTGACCTGTTCCAGCTTTGTCCTCTGCTGGCTCTCGGCTGCTCCAAGATTTCTGAACTATAACTTGCTTTCTTGCAAGTAAACCCTCATGCCTGTCAATGTAGGCCCTTCTCTCACATACCCTGTGTTTGTCAGGTTGTCTGACCAAAACCTCTGTCTGAACTGCCTCTTGAACTTCTGTAATGTTCAACTCTATCTTTCTTTCATCTCTTATAAGACAAACAATAGTCCCAACTATGACAACATCCTTGTCATTCCTCTCAACTAGTTGCTGTTTGCAAACCTGTTGCTGAACCTGCTGCTGACCTCTATCAGTCACAACTGAAACTTTCTTCAACTTGTTGTCCTTAACAACTTGTTTCCCTGCAGTGTCCTCAACTGCCTTTATGCCTGCTCCTATAGGCTTCTGCACAAATTCCTTCTTTCCCACTAAAATAATTTTTGCTGCCTTCTGTACTACAGCATTTGCCTACAATGGCATCAACATAATAGTCTTCCCATCTTTCTTGATGGTGTAGGTATTAGCATACCCATCATACAGTACCCTCCTATCAAATTGCCATGGTCTACCCAACAGTAGGTGACAACATTCCATGGGCAAAATATCACACAAAACTCTATCATGATATGCTCCAATCTGAAAATCAACATATGCCTATTCATAGACAAAAAGTGATTGACTATCACTCACCCAAGATGCCTTGTAAGGGTGTTGGTGTGGAATCCTTTCCAAATGCAGTTTATCCACCATTTCCTGAGATACCATGTTGTCTGTTGAACCAGTATCAATGACAACCTTACATACTTTACCTTTGCTCTTGCATGTGGTCTTGAAAAGAGCTCTTCTTTGCATCATATCCTTTGATGTCTGCAAACTAATTCTCCTTAGCATCAATGCTTCTCCCTCCTCAGGATACCCATAACCGTCAGGAACTCTGTCTCCTTGATAAGTGTTTGAACTTTGCACACTTTGCTCTACTTTCTCTTCTTGCACAAGTTGTACTTTCTTGTCATTCGTTCTATCATTTCTGGATGATGAACCTTTACTTTCTAGACATTTGAAAAATGGATGACCAAACTCACCACAGGTGTAACACTTTCCTGAAAATGTAGTAGAACCTCTACCACTTCCAAATCTGCCTCTATTACCTTTCCATCCACCTCTGAAATCAGACTGTCCCTGTCCTTTACCAGTGTCTTCTTGACCCTCATTGGTTTGCCTTGTTGTAGGGGCTAATCCTCTTCCCCTCATATTGCTGCCTCTTCCTCTCATGGACTTATCTTGTCTCCTATTCATCTTTTCTTCAATCCTGATTGCCATTTGGTAACAATCTTCCACACTCTTAGGGTTAGCTAAAACTAACTCATCATGTATGTTCAATCTCAAACCAGCCAAGTACCTAGCCACCTTTTCTACCTCATTCTCATGATGACCATATCTCATACTCAACTTATAAAACTCCTCAGTATATGCCTTCACATCCATTTCCTTCTGCCTTAAAAATTGCAGCTTCTTAAACATCTGAATTTCATAATCCTTAGGCAAGAATTTACCTTTTATCCTTGCTACCATCTTATCCCATGAAGTGATCTTTGACTTCCCTTGTTTCCTTCTCTCGGATTGTACATAATCCCACCATACCAAAGCATGACCTCCTAACTTGGTCTTTGCAATCTTTACCTTCTGATCCTCAGCAACATCTTCACATTCAAAGTGATTATCAAGTGCAGCAATCCAATCCAGTAACTCATCTTCATTCAAACTTCCATTATACTTGGAAACATCAACCTTTACCTTAGGTTTATCACTCTGCACTGCCTTTAACAGTTTTGCAAATCTCTGGTCTTCAGCATCCAAATCTTCAGCTACCTCTTCATACTCTTCAACAGCATCTTCATCTTCTTCTGATTCACTGTCGTCCACTTCCCTCTTTTTGTTCCTTTCCAAGGCTACAAGCCTGGCTTGAAGTGCTTCAGCAAGCTCCTTCATCTTCCTCATCTCTCTGGCCTGTTTTTCCTTCATCTCCTGCAATTCCCTTGCAATACCATTACCTTTCGAAGGCATTTTGTCAACCTCTCACTTCTCTATCTCTGTCCTTTCAGTGACAGAATCAACTCTACCTCTGCCCTTTCGGTGACAGAATCAACACACAATAGCCCAGACCTTTTGCTAAGCTCTGATACCACTATGATGCAGAGGCATCCACACTAAAACCTTGACATACAGCATGTATGTCTAACACCCTTCATCATCATCAACATATTTCCCTTAACACTGTCAGCATCATCATATTTTCTCTGCCGACCGATATCCTCATGCAGACAAACCTTCGACCCTTCGTCTGTCAGCAGCATCATCATATTTGGCTATCGGCAGCATCATCACATTCGGCAAGCGCAAACATCCTCCTGATGTTCACTATTCATCTTACCGCCAACCTCTATCTGCAGCATCATGATGTTCAACATCATGTTCATCAGCAGGATATAAAATATCCTGTTCCTCCCATATATCCTGATGACGACAACCTCATGTACCCTTCCTTCGATGCTTATGTCACCCCTATATCCTAATGACGATTATCCTGATGACGATGATGTCACATGCAGCTCCTACAATATCCTGCTGTCGGCCAGACTTAACATTATCGGCCCACGATGGTTTTATCAACCCGATCTTCTACCTTATGCCGATACGCTCCTCCTCGGCAACACCTGATGATGATCACCCCAATGCACATTCCCTTATGCAATCGACAGCATCATGCTCATCTCCATCTACTCGGATGACGCCCGAAGTAACTGCAGGATATACACAGAAATATCCTGATGATGCCGTTGCGATGGATTTTCCAACCTTAGCGAATTTCGATCCGCTGAACCTCCTGAGGTGACCCGATCTACTTTCAGGGTGATCTTCCAGACTCTAACAACCAACATGACCTAGCACATGCCCATGCTAGGGTTCTCAACACCTCTTGATTGCGATCCTGCAAACATGCATGCAAACAAACACAAAATGCAGACTAAATCCTAAACTACTGTACATAGCCATTCCACCGATTCGACGAATCAACCGGTGGAATGGATCAGCGAATCCATGTAACCACCAAAACAACAACTCGATTACACAATGGAATTCAACAGAGAATGGATACAACAGGATCTCTTTATTGATTTCAAAAGATGCAAATACAGTACTCTGTCTCACTCTCTGTCTCACTCTCACAAAGTCTGATCGATGATCGATGATATCCAATACCAACCGATCCTACTACATAAATAGGATTTCCTGCGAGTACTACCACTCGATTCCCAGCGGCTGGGAGCTTCCAATCGGCTGGGAGGATCCAACCGAACATACAGCATAACAGCTGTCCTAACAACCTACCTAAAAATAGTAAAGTCTGGTCAACATGACCTTATTACATGCATTGGTCTTATAAGACCTTCTTGGAAACATTAACAAGACTCAAAACAAACTAACTGCCTCATGGAGGCCAGCTGTCAGGTAGGTGCTCCTGCACTAGAAACAAAGACCTTAATGTTCATTGAAAAACCTACATTCAAAAGAAATAAAAAATAAATATAATAATCAAATTAAATATATTTAAAATTATACTTTTGGGAAGCTTATAATAAGGACTACATACTTACAAAACATAAATTTTAAATGAATTCATTTGATCCCCCAAAAGGTAAATCAAAAGTAGTTTTTTATCAACATTTTGATAGGTGTAGAGGAGACTCCATTATAGGTATGATTTAAAACTAGCAAGGTTCTATCCAAGGGGGTTTGAATCTAAGGGGATTTGATCAAACACTCTTCAATTAAAATCCTTTAAATGGAACATTTCAAGGCTTAAATCATTATATTTTCTAAAAATATGTGATTTCAACAAAAATTAGGATGTCCCAAAAAGTGTAATTCATTATTGTGGCAGCACCCTTTGTTTAGTTGGTCAGTTTAGTTGTCACACCTCCTAATATATAGAAAAAATTAGATGTTCGTGTTGCTACTGGAATTTCATCCTTAATGACTCTAAGACAAGTATGAGTATAAATGTATAAATTTAATTATGATTATTTTGTCTCAATTGACATCATTAGTGTAACATACCAACTCATACAACAATTACTCACAAAATTTACTAAGAAAGTAAATGAACATGTTTAACCATGAGTAAAAAAAATTAACATTTGCATAATAACATAGAATTAAATACATATCTTTTCTTAATATTTTTCAACCTTGAAATTACAATATATTCAAAGATAAAATCATAGTGAAATCATTTCACTTTACATTTACAAATAATTTGCACTTGGAAATATGAATAATTTTACATAAGTTTGAAAATCATAAGTCATAACATGAAATATGCTACATTCGGAATCTGGTATATGTCTCACAAGTCTCGGTGAGTCTTCTGCTACAAAAGGAGATCATCATCTGAGTGCTTTTCCTCCAACCACAGACCAATGGTCCCCTGCTCATCTTCCATCTAGAAGTGTCCCTACCCTTCACGAAGAATATATACATGAGGAACCAATAGGATGCCATCTGAGTTCTAGTGATGTGTCGTACGTAACTCAATCGACCATATAGCTTGTAGTGGCCCTCCAGTTTCACTTTGGATGTACAGATGGTCTAGCTAAGGAGCATGAAGATGAAGGTAAAATAATTGGAATACTTAGGTTAGTATATTTTATCAATGGACCTTGTTGCAAAACTGACAACTCACATGCTCTGGCATTGCCTTACATTCAAGTGATTATGATGCTGATTTTTACTATGATTGTCATTTGTTAGAATTAAGTTTTATAGGATGTTAGGATGTTTTGTGTGGATCAATTGTATTATGAGTTTTATGTGACTATCTGATGATAGTTCTTACTTAGTCGTTCAGTAATTGATTTCTATGTGTGTTGTGATTGCCTGTTTGATGTGTTTATATGAACAGAACAATGTTGCATTACTCATAAACATGAGTACCCTGATACACTACGACTTCTGTTCATTATGTGTATAATTGCATTTTTACATATGTACATGTGCAACCCCATTGTACACTGTAGGCTGCAGGTACCGGGCATCGACTCCACCTGAATTAGTAGGTCTAAGCATGCCTTAACCAATGGAAATTGTTGAACAAAGATAGCGTAAGGTCCCTATCTACTTTGTCACCATCCTTGAAAAGGATGAGTATCATGTCTAGAGTCCTGTCATTTTGGTCAGGTTGGGCATGATTGTATGTCTTTGTAGTTTGGTTGTGCATGGTCATCTGTATTGTTCAGTATGTGGTTTCTTATATTATAATTGTGTGACCTTGTTTTGATTAATTATTTTAATTAAATTAAAATTATTAGTCCTCCTTGATTAATAAATAATAATAATAAAGTGAATAGAGTCATTTAATTGAGAATATTAATATAAATTAATAATTTGTAAGCAAGTGATATGTTATTGTCGATATACATAAATTCACTTATTGTGATGTTATAAAATATCTTATTTTGTAATTTATGATGAGTGAATTTTGTTGAGTAGTCAGAGTTGATAGTAAAGACTTATATATAATATGAAGGAATCTTGGGAGTGGGGAAATTAAATGTCATAACTATTTTTGTGAAAATGGGTTTATGGAGGTAGTGGTTGGTAAGTTATAAGAAGAAATTTTATTGTAAATTGCTATTTTTATGGAGCGTAGATTTTTGAGAGGGGTTAACTATAATGGGATGAGTTTATTTCTAATAATAGGATGAGTTTGCCTCAACCTCTTAGCTGCATTACAACATTTCTTTCTCTATCTGATTCTTAGTAAGATTGGTTTTCTATTTATGGTGTTTTTCATAGATGTCTTAACCATCTATCACGTAGCTAAGTGCCTTAATTTTTGAGATATAATTATGAGATTCTTGAAGTCATTCCAGAAATGGACCATGCTCTCAGCTCCGCATTACTAATATATTATCTCATGTAACGTTTAATCTATAAGGGGATATCTTTCTTTTGGTGGTAAATCTGCATTAGGTACATCTTAGAGTTATCGATGAGTTAACCTTAGCATATATAGTAAGACTTAGATTCTTTCTAGAAGGGGGGTCGACTCATTAATTTAGTAGTAAAATTTTGCATTAGATACATTCTATAAGACATTTCAATCCAGGAATCCTATATTGATCAGAATGGCTTCTGTTATGGGTGCAACCTTTGTATCTACAGTGCCGCTTCAGAAACCTTTCAGTGGCTCAATAGTCAAGCTATGCTCTACATTTGTTGTGGGTCTGCCGGCCTTAAAAGTGCCAATAATTACTTGTTCTTCTAGCAAGGTGAGGGTCTTCATTCTCATCTAGAGTCTCTACTTTATCTACACTACAAATCTTGAGGAAGACGAGGAGTCTGGCAGCCTTTCTCTCTAAATAAAACTTCCTCATGTGGGTGGTTGAAAACAAATAACTTGGGTGAGCATTTTAGATTAGAAGATTTGAATGGGAAAATGATTGAAAGCAAATAATGCAGGTGAGCTTATCAATTCACAAAGTTTGACCTGAGCTGAAGGGGACTATAGACATAAAACAAAAGAATTGCCTTCTGAGGAGCTATTGACCCTGTTTCTGCACTTCAAAATTTAAACTTTTTGTGTCAAAATGACAAATCTAATAATGCTTTGAACCCTTTCTCCAGAGTCACCTTTCAATTGCAAAACACCAGTGTCACATTTTTCCCTGCATGAGTCACTGAGATAACTCATTTCTGAGATGTCACAATCTGTTTCCCTACATTGAACTTTGCATAACAACATCATTTTGGAGTAGAGACACTCATCATTTTCTCAGGCACACTTATCTAGTTTGTGGCATTTTATGAAAACAATTAAATATTGAAAATCCATGATATATGGTACAAAATAATTTTTATGGCACTGTTTGTGACTCCATTTCACCTAATTTGGCAACGTTTCAGGTCAAGAAGTCTTATGGTTTGAAAGATTTGAAACTTTCAATTTTTCGGTGGGTGGTTGGCAGAAACAATAAAACTGTGATTTTTGTAAGGGGTGCAAAAAAATTGTTTGGTACGAAGATTTATAATGTTAATATGGACAGTGTTGCAAGATTTCATGACAATCTGACATTCTAGTTGAAAGTTATGTACTTTTCGCCATTTCTAGCGCCTACACAATTTATAAGTTGCAAATTCGCCTAAGTTGGAAAGGTATCACCTATGAATTTGGCTAAGTGGAGAGTTTGCTTTCAAAAAGGAATTATTTTTGGCCTACTTAGGAAAAAGTGAAAGTTCGTGTCAACTTTCACTTTTGTCCAACCTCGTGGCAACTTTCATTTTCCGTCAACTTTGCGTGCACTTTTAATTTTTACAAACCAAAACAAAAGGCATGATTTTCAAAGTTTCACAAAAAGAAACTCCACTTGCACTTTTGTCGAACCAAAACAAAGGCACTCCTTCATGTCCATTAAAATCTCCAATAATTAAGTGGAAAGTTGTAAAACTAACTTCTTTGGCCACCAGTTTCTATTAACTAAAGTTAAAAAGTTTTGAAACTTGTGTAAATTACCGGCAATCTCCTTACCACCTTCACCAACATCCACCAGCGCCAAAATGAAATCTTTGGAACAAGATTTGATATTCATCGAAGCTTGATTGAAAGTGGTCTTTATCAGTTGTTATAGTTGAAATCTCTGATAAGCATGCATGCTACACAAAGCACATTCGTCGTTTGGACTGTTATGGTGACAGCTTTTGCTCAGAATGGCAAAATAAAAAAAATCACAACAATTACTTGATAAAATGCTTGTAAACAATGTAGTTTCTTTGAATATAATGATCATTGGGTGTGCCAAGAGTGGTAGAATAGATATCACACTTAAGGTTTTTGACAAGTTGCCTGAAAGAAATATGGTTTCATGGAATGGACAACGCACGGCAGCTTTGACAGTATGTCTCAAACAAATTTGGTCTGGAGAAACACAATGATAGAAGGTTTGTTGAATCTTTGGTATAAAGACATCCGCAACCTTAGCTAGCAACCTTCTAGCCCATTCCAAAATGGAGCTCTAGAGTAGAATATATCGACATTGATATAATGTAATGAAAGTCTAATTTCTGTCAGATGTTATAGTTTAAAATATGTTCATAGACATGTATGCAAATTCTAGAGGCAAAGACTATGCATAGCAACTTTTTGGCAACACACTTCGAAGAAACGTGTTCTTATGGATTGGCAAAATTTAAGGATACACAGAAAATTGATTAGTTGAAAAGGCTTTAAAAAATTTCAAGAGAATGCAGCTAATAGAAATAAAATTTGACTTCACAAAATTTTCCAGCATCCTTGTGGCCTATGCCAAAAGATGAACTTTGGAAATGCAAATGGACATTCATCAAAGCATATTAGATGAGGGATTTTTGTTCGATATTATCTAAAATGTTTTGGTAACTATACATAGACAAAGCCCATGAACCTTTTGAAAGAATGGTGTCAAAGATGTGTAATCTCGTGGAATGCAATGGAGATTAACAACTTTTATCAGCAGTTCGTTGAGTTAATGACTAGTTTTCTAATGTCGATAGAGAAAATCTTCAAAACCCAAAGTTGAAGTGAGTGAGGTAGTTATTATAACTACCCATAAACTAAAACATCGAAGAGATATTATCTCATGCAATGACATGATTGGAGGTTAAGCAGAAAATGATTTGTTGAAAAGGCTTTAGAGACTTTTAAGAAAATACGGTTGGAGCTTATTATGCCACATTCAAAAACCTACGCCATTATTTTCCATACCATCATAGTAATGGAAGTAGAAGCTCTAGCTAGATATTGAAATGCTCTGGAGGATAGGTGTAAGACAAAGTCCCTTGCTAGCGTCTTCATAGCCTGTGCCAAATTGGGAGTTCCTCGAGTAAGATAGGATAAATATGAAAAATGAGGAAAGGCCTGTGTCAAAATGTGGAGCTTTAAAAGGTGTAGATTTTTGTTAGATTTTATAGTTAGAAAATTGCCTGGCGACATGCATTCTAAGTTGGAAATGCCAAACATCACGGGATTTGCAATAAGCCCCCATTTCTGCCAGCACACGCACCTAGTCTATGTCAGGAGAAGAAAACTAGTTTTCATATAGCAATTACTCATGGGGATGTTGACTTTTGATTGAAAAAGTTTACTGTGGAGCTTGGGTTCTCAAAGACATAGTGCATCATCAGTTACCATCTCATGCCAAATTGAAAACATTGATTAAGAATGTCTGTTAGGAATTATAAATGGAAATGGTTTGAGTTAGCATGTATGCATGTGGAAATATAATAAAGACTGCGACTTCTTATTGCTTCATTAAATGTATTATCTCTAATGGATTTTGGAAAACAATATGAGGAAAGAACATGATTTGCAGTGGCAGTGCATCTTGCAGATGGTGGACACCCCCTTCATGCACACGAGCTTCTTCAAATCAAGGCAATGATTAACCCCCAATCATGTTCAGGAATAACTCTATGGCAGAGATTATGGTTCATGACCTTGCGATGTGAAATCACAGATCACATGCAAGATGCCCTAATCACGAGGTATGCACATAATGGATTTATCGAAAAAGGCTTTAGAAACTTTCAAACAAATGCAATTTGCATGTGTGAAACCATAGCCCCATGGTCTACCAAATCATGTCATCTACAAAGTATATGGACACCCATCAAAGAATATTCAGAAGAGGGTTTTGTCTAATACTAAATAATTTTAAACACTCTTAAAATGTCATCTCATGGTTTGCAATGATCGCAGCATGCACACAAAATGGATGTATTGACAAGTTTTTAATATTTCAAACAGATACAATGAGGTGATCAAAACTGGTTTGTAGAGATAACTATAAGATTTGATCCTATTGAAAGTTGGTAGTGGATATGAATTCAAGAGTACAATTTAAGGTGGAGTTGTATGTAAGAAGCATATACTAGGTCTAATGAAGAGATTAGAAAAGTGTATGGGCAATGGTGTTCTGCTAGGGTTCCCTATTGTTAATATGTAGATGGATCATATCAAATGATGAGATACTTAGGGTATATCCACTTTGCAATGGTAATGTTTGTAATGTTGGCTTAATAAATCACATTAGAGTTCCAAGATGTCCAATACAAAGTTTTATTTAAAAACCAATCAAATGCCCATACTTGTTGATATTACGCAATCAAAAGGAGATCGAGAATGAGAATATCTATTACTAGGCCAGTATTTCTTTTGTGAGAGTGACAAACCATATCCACAAACACAAGAAATCAATGCAACTTTGGAGAAATTATCTTGTGAGATGGTGGTAATGGCATCTTATTATTGTAATTGGAGTGAGGACATATGCAACATTATTCAATCTATGTAAAGGACAAGCTATCTACATAGTTTAGAATCTCTAGCACAAACATAGGAATCAAAGATTCAAGTATTCAGACAGTTGTCAACATTCAAAGATGTTTGATTGTTAAAATTAAGCAGATGGAGATGGAAAGTACTTAGCGAAGTTGACTACTCAAATCTTTCAAGTTTTATTTACCTCTTTGTAAAAGTGACTTATGTCACTCATTGTAACTAAAAGTTAGAAAATAAACTTTATTTCTGAAAAAGTGATGTAAAGTATAACCAAAAATAAGGTTTATTATTCTATTGTTTTTCAAAAAGATAGTTATGAGGTAGTTACTTGAAGTGGTTAGGAGTTAATTACAAGTTGGTTATTAGGTGGTTATGATGAAAAGTCTATATATACCAGACTTCACATTGTAAAGGGGGGGGACTCTTTTGAGAGAACTCTGAAAAAGGGGAAACTCTAGAGAAATTTTTAGAGATATTTTGAAAAGCTTTTATGTTTACACTATGTACAAAAAGGATTTTGGAATTGTATAATTTCAAAGATAATGAAAAATGCAATTTAGTTCGTGTTCTCTAAATGCGTTCTTATGTTATCATTACTAATTTCTCGTATGTTGAATTGGTAATCCCTTTTATGCACATGTGCAATACATTGATGATCTGTGTGATTGATGTGATGAAACACACCCATCTCTTGGTATCTTGTTTTGGATGTGTTTGTATGACCTATCCCTTCTTATGTTGAGGTTTATTGTACTCCTTTCATCATCATTGCACGTTTCAACTTATTTGGCAATAACCCCTTTTGTAATCATTATTAGTTGTGAAATCTCAATTGGTTTTCGTATGCCTACTGTTGGGGTTTCTATTATTCATCTTTTCCTAGTTTTGTGTTTTCTCCTTTATGTACTTTTAGGTTAAAAGTACACAAAAATACCAAAAACCCAATCATACAAGGGAGCTGCCCCTCTCAAATGTAGAGGAAAGGTTATAATTCAATAACAGTTTCTCCAACTATTGGGACAATTTGGTCACCGCTCTAAGGGCAACGGGTCAGTTTCAAAGGTTATTTCACGGTGACAAATTTGTTTACCAATAGATTTTTGGCAACTCTGCTGGGGAAATGAGATGAAGCATTGGTGCCTTTTGATTCCTCAAGAATATACAAGTATCTCCCTAGAATAGAAGATTGGCAACGCTTTCTCAAAGAAGAATCTTGAAAGATGGTTTGGTATCGAAGAACTCAGATGCATAACTTGTAGTTTCCTAAATCAGATAGTGATAGTGATGATGAAGATTATCCTTTTTCTGCATCCTCTGCTCAGCAAAATCAAGTTCTTGATGATCCTAAGCAAGTAGAGTTTTTGAAGAGTTTCTATGGTGGCATGCAACTTGCTACTAATCAGGTTCATCCTTGTTTGCTTCAAACATTACAGAAGATTGAAGAAAAAGATGGGAAGGAGACTCACTTTCTTGCTCATGATCATAAGCCTCTATCAAAGGAGATTCATGCACCAGAATGTAAAATAGATTATGCTGAGATTTATCATTTGCACAATAAGGACAGCAATGAAGAGGTGAAAGTGTTTCATGCAAATGAACCTGTATTTAATGCAACATCTTATGATCAAAGAGTTGAAAGAAGTTTATTGGAACATGCACGGACATCTCCACTAAAGAAAGAAGAACAAAAAGAAGTGATAGAGATGGAAAAAGAAGATTATACAGAAGCGTGCAATAATGAAGAAGAAGTCTTTCTAGATGATGGCACATTCTCAATTTCTTTGGAGAATGTCACTCCTCTAGTGATAGTTTGCTCTGAAACTATATCTTGTGAGAAAGATTTCCATGACATGGTTAATGTTCAAGGGAACCAAGAAGAAATTTTGGACCAAAGTGTGAACAAAGAACATAGAGATGAGTCACAAAGCATTGTCCTGACATGCATGCGACGTAAACAAGAGGACAATGATGTTGTCATTTCTCCTTTATCATTTATTGAAGAAAAATACTCAGCGATTGAAACCAAAGATACTAATCAAGACAAACCATTGAGTACTTCCACTCCAAATGTGCAAAAAGATCATAAGGATACCGGGTGTGAATCTATACAAAAAGAGTTTAGAAGTGAGTTGGTTCCTGAATATTCTAGTTTGAGTGATTTCATTTTATGCCGCAATCCTTTACCTGTTGATAATAATGTTGAAGAGAGAAGTAAGATTAATATTTATGGTAGTGATAAAGGAGGACAAAATGTTCATGAAAATATGCATGAAATTATTGGTATTCAAAAGACTGACGAAGAGATGCATGTTTCACCTTCTCCTTCTCTACTTCCAAGGGAGGAAAATATTATTCCTTCATCAGTTATACAAGAGGATTTTCAGGAGGATAAAGCACATAATGTAGATTCATCACTTTCTCATCCTCGTGTGCAATCCTTCAATGAAACACATCTTGAGTTAGTAATAATACAGGAGGAGAAATTTTCATTTGCAGAAAATGATTCAATGATAAAGGAGGACATTACTCATAAGGAAGATCAGTCACAAGATATCGAGTTTTCTTCACTTCTTACTTCACATGAAGGATGTTTGGTTCCTGATTTAGTTTTCTTTGGTTCAAACTATGAAAAGAATCTTCAGATAGAGAAAATTAGTATGCTCGACATGATGCCAGAAAATATGATCAACACTACACAGGCAATACCAATATGATTCAAAAGGACTTAGAAGTTTATGATGAGAAATGCTTGTTTGGTGTACAATTCAAGGAGCCCTCATATTTCATGCTTTTTATTGTTCTCATTTCAAGAAAGTTGCTAAGTTCATAGGCACCTCATCCATGCACCTCTCTTTTTCGTATAGGTGCCTATTTTTCTCAACCTGTTAATGGCTTCACTTGATCATCTGGAAGCAGTTTGAGGTAGGAGTCACCTACCATGTACATAGGTTAATTAGGAGTTTTTTTTTGTGTCTATCTTTTTTCAGTTCCTATGTGTCTTTTGTCGGTTTCCTTGTCTCCTTTTTTTCCCTTGTACATCGTATTATTTCCTGACTCTACCCACCCAATGGATAAGGCACTGTTCTTTTCTGGAGATTCTAGGTTCATCCTACATCCGTAAGGTCCTTGTCCCCAGTTAGAGCCAGCTGTTGACCCTATTTCTACACTTCAAAATTTAAACTTTTTGTGTCAAAATGACAAATATAACCATGCTTTGAACCCTTTCTCTAGAGTCACCTTTCGATTGCAAAACACCAGTGTCACATTTTTCCCCACATGAGTCATTGAGATAACTCATTTCTAAGATTTCACAATCTATTTCGCTACATTGAACTTTGCATAACAACATCATTTTGGAGCAGAGACACTCATCATTTTCTTGGGCACACTTATCTAGTTTGTGGCATTTTATGAAAACAATTAAATATTGAAAATCTTTGACAGATGGTACAAAATAATGTTTATGGCAGTGTTCGTTACTCCATTTCACCTCATTTGGCAACTTTTCAGGTCAAGAAGTCTTATGGTTTGAGAGATTTTAAACTTTCAATTTTTCGGCGGGCAGTTGGCAGAAACAATAAAATTGTGATTTTTGTAAGAGCTGGAGCAAAATTGTTTGGCACAAAGATTTATAATGTTAATACGGATAGTGTTGCAAGATTTCATGACAATCTGACATTCTAGTTGAAAGTTATGTACTTTTCACCATTTCTCACACCTGCACAATTTGCAAGTTGCAAATTCGCCTAAGTTGGAAAGGTATCACCTATGAATTTGGCTAAGTGGAGAGTTTTCTTTCAAAAAGGAATTATTTTTGGCCTACTTAGGAAAAAGTGAAAGTTCACGTCAACTTGCATTTTTGTCCAACCTCGCGGCAACTCACTTTCCATCAACTTTGCATGCACTTTTACTTTTTACAAACCAAAACAAAAGGCATGGTTTTCAAAGTTTCACAAAAAGAAACTACGCTTACACTTTTGTCGAACCAAAATAAAGGCACTCCTTCATGTCCATTAAAATCTCCAATAATTAAGTGGATAGTTGTAAAACTAACTTCTTTGGCCGCCAATTTCTATTAACTGAAGTTAAAAGGTTTTGAAACTTGTGTAAATTACTGACGAAAGTTGTGAAAGGATGTAAAGAGGCTGATGAATGGATCAAGAAGTAGTTATTTTAACTACCTAAGTTCAAGCGAATGAAATATGGGAGTAAAACATATTCCACAACCTTTACCAGCAATCTCCTTACCACCTTCACCAACATCCACCAGCGCCAAAATTAAAGCTTTGGAAAAAGATTTGATATTCATTGAAGCTTGATTGAAAGTGGTCTTTATCAGTTGTTATAGTTGAAATCTCTGGTAAGCATGCATGCTACACAAAGCACATTGGCCGTTTGGACTATTATGGTGACAGCTTTTGCTCAGAATGGTAGAATAAAAAAAATCACAACAATTGCTTGATAAAATGCCCATAAACAATGTAGTTTCTTCGAATATAATGATCATTGGGTGTGCCAAGAGTGTTAGAATAGATATCACACTTAAGTTTTTTGACAATTTGCCTAAAAGAAATGTGGTTTCATGGAATGGACAGTGCACGACAGCTTTGATAGTATGTCTCAAACAAATTTGGTCTGGAGAAACACAATGATAGAAGATTTGTTGAATCTTTGGTATAAAGACATCCGCAACCTTAGCCAGCAACCTTCTAGCCCATTCCAAAATGGAGCTCTAGAGTAGGATATATCAACATTGATATAATGTAGCGAAAGTCTAATTTATGTCAGATGTTATAGTTTAAAATATGTTCGCAGACATGTATGCAAATTCTAGTGGCAAAGACTACACATAGCAACTTTTTGGCAACGTACTTCGAAGAAACGTGGTCTTATGGATTGTCACAATTGAAGGATACACAGAAAATTGATTAGTTGCAAAGGCTTTAAAAACTTTCAAGAGAATGCAGCTAATAGAAATAAAATTTGACTTCACAAAATTTGCCAACATCCTCGCGGCCTATGCCAAAAGATGAACTTTGGAAATACAAATGGACATTCATCAAAGCGTATTAGATGAGAGATTTTTGTTCGATATTATCTGAAATGTTCTGGTAACTATGCATAGACAAAGCCCATGAACCTTATGAAAGAATGGTGTCAAAGATGCGTACTCTCATGGAATGCAATGGAGGTTAACAACTTTTATCAGCAGTTCATTGAGTTAATGACTAGTTTTCTAATGCCAATAGAGAAAATCTTCAAAACCCAAAGTTGAAGTGAGTGAGGTAGTTATTATAACTACCCATAAACTAAAACATCGAAGAGATATTATCTCATGCAATGACACGATTGGAGGTTAAGTAGAAAATGATTTGTTGAAAAGGCTTTAGAGACTTTTAAGAAAATATGGTTGGAGCTTATTATGCCATATTCAAAGACCTACGCCATTATTTTCCCTACTATCATAGTAATGGAAGTAGAAGCTCTAGCTAGATATTGAAATGCTCTGGAGGATAGGTGTAAGACAAAGTCCCTTGCCAGTGTCTTCATAGCATGTGCCAAATTGGGAGTTCCTCGAGTAAGATAAGGATAATATGAAAAATGAGGAAAGGCCTGTGTCAAAATGTGGAGCTTTAAAAGGTGTAGATTTTTGTTAGATTTTATAGTTGGAAAATTGCCTGGCGACATGCATTCTAAGTTGGAAATGCCAAACATCACGGGATTTGCACTAAGCCCCCATTTCTGCCAACGCATGCACCTAGTCTATGTCAAGAGAAGAAGACCAGTTTTCATATAGAAATTACTCATGGGGATGTTGACTTTTGATTGAAAAGGTTTACTGTGGAGCTTGGGTTCTCAAAGACATAGTGCATCGTCAGTGACCATCTCATGCCAAATTGAAAACATTGATTCAGAATGTCTGAGAGGAATTATAAATGGAAATGGTTTGAGTTAGCATGTATGCATGTGGAAATATAATAAAGACTGTGACTTCTTATTGCTTCATTAAATGTAATATCTCTAATGGGTTTTGGAAAACAATATGAGGAAAGAACATGATTTGTAGTGGCAGTGCATCTTGCAGATGGTGGACACCCCCTTCATGCACACGATCTTCTTCAAATCAAGGAAACGATTAACCGCCATTCATGTTCAGGAATAACTCTATGGCAAAGATTATGGTTCATGACCTTGCGATGTGAAATCACAGATCACATGCAAGATGCCCTAATCACATGGTATGCACATAATGGATTTATCGAAAAAGGCTTTAGAAACTTTCAAACAAATGCAATTTGCATGTGTGAAACCATAGCCCCATGGTCTGCAAAATCATGTCATCTACAAAGTATATGGACACCCATCAAAGAATATTCAGAAGAGGGTTTTGTCTAATACTAAATAATTTTAAATACTCTTGAAATGTCATCTCATGGTTTGCAATGATCGCAGCATGCACACAAAATGGATGTATTGACAAGTTTTTAAGATTTCAAACAGATACAATGAGGTGATCAAAACTGGTTTGTAGAGATAACTATAAGATTTGATCCTATTGAAAGTTGGTAGTGGATATGAATTCAAGAGTACAATTTAAGGTGGAGTTGTATGTAAGAAGCACATACCAAGTCTAATGAAGAGATTAGAAAAGTGTATGGGCAATGGTGTTCTGCTAGGGTTCCCTATTGTTAATATGCAGATGGATCATATCAAATGATGAGATACTTAGGGTATATCCACTTTGCAATGGTAATGTTTGTAATGTTGGCTTAATAAATCACATTAGAGTTCCAAGATGTCCAATACAAAGTTTTATTTAAAAACCAATCAAATGCCCATACTTGTTGATATTATGCAATCAAAAGGAGATCGAGAATGAGAACATCTATTACTAGGCCAGTATTTCTTTTGTGAGAGTGACAAACCATATCCACAAACACAAGAAATCAATGCAACTTTGGAGAAATTATCTTGTGAGATGGTGGTAATGGCATCTTATTATTGTAATTGGAGTGACGAAATATGAAACATTATTCAATCTATGTAAAGGACAAGCTATCTACACAGTTCAGAATCTCTAGCGCAAACATAGGAATCAAAGATTCAAGTATTCAGACGGTTGTCAACATTCGGAGATGTTTGATTGTTAAAATTAAGCAGATGGAGATGGAAAGTACTTAGCGAAGTTGACTACTCAAATCTTGCAAGTTTTATTTGCCTCTTTGTAAAAGTGACTTATGTCACTCATTATAATTGAAAGTTAGAAAATAAACTTTATTTCTAAAAAATTGATGTAAAGTATAACCAAAAATAAGGTTTATTATTCTATTGTATTTCAAAAAGATAGTTATGAGGGAGTTACTTGAAGTGGTTAGGATTTAATTACAAATTGGTTATTAGGTGGTGATGAGGAAAAGTCTATATATACGAGACTTCACATTGTAAAGGGGTGGGGACTCTTTTGAGAGAACTCTGAAAAAGGGGAAACTCTAGAGAAATTTTTAGAGATATTTTGAAAAGCTTTTATGTTTACACTATGTACAAAAAGGATTTTGGAATTGTATAATTTCAAAGATAATGAAAAATACAGTTTAGTTCATGTGTTCTAAATGCATTCTTATGTTATCATTACTAATTTCTCGTATGTTGAATTGGTAATCCCTTTTATGCACATGTGCAATACATTGATGATCTGTGTGATTGATGTGATGAAACACACCCATCTCTTGGTATCTTGTTTTGGATGTGTTTGTATGACCTATCCCTTCTTATGTTGAGGTTTATTGTACTCCTTTCATCATCATTGCATGTTTCAACTTATTTGGCAATAACCCCTTTTGTAATCGTTATTAGTTGTGAAATCTCAATTGGTTTTTGTATGTCTACTATTGGGGTTCTTATTATTCATCTTTTCCTAGTTTTGTGTTTTCTCCTTTATGTACTTTCAGGTTAAAATTACACAAAAATACCAAAAACCCAATCATACAAGGGAGTTGCCCCTCTCAAATGCAGAGGAAAGCTAATAATTCAATAACATCTTCTCCAACTGTTGGGACAATTTGGTCACCGCTCTAAGGGCAACGGATCAATTTCAAAGGTTATTTCACAGTGACAAATATGTTTACCAACAAGAACCAAGCTATAGAAGACTGTGAATAGGAAACAAAAGAATCACCAGCTGAGGAATTGATTAAAGACAGTGGAGGAAACCTTCTTGCTAAAAGAGGTATTTGCATCAGTTCTTTGTTTTTCTAGCAATATAAACTAAAATCTATTGCTATAATTTCATTATGCATATAAAACTAAAACCCCATAACACTCGCCTGCTTCCCTCTCACACATCACTTCATGTGGGCCGCCTGTGCACAGATTATCTGGGTCATCATTGTGATAGGTTGTATGTCTTACTGCTAGGCCACTACTTGACAAATGTATTTGGTTTTAGTGTCATTGTTAGAATACAGCTTGATTTCTATGGTATTGATGGAGCAATAGGGGACAGACTGGTTTTCATCGAAGGAGAACATAGTTTTGTCATTGTCATAGGACATTGAGATATCATGTTTATATGAAATCCCCAACAAGCCTTTCTAGCTGCATGTTCATCCTTGCTAACAAGATCATTGTAACTAGATATTTTAATTCTAGATTCACCTCTTTATAACTAGATGCATGATCAAAACCCTTAGTAGATCTATATATTGGTAGTTTTGAACCCAAAATCTTAGGAGATGTCTGAAATCTGTTCTTATCCTAATGCTTCCAATTTAAATATGCATTCATTTAGTCCTGTGTGGTGAGAGTTACCATGTTGAAATTCCCCAGTGTCGTCATATTTCTAACATGAGTGACTACAACTTTATTTCTAAGCTTTATGTTCTATGTAGATTTCCATTTTCACTTTTCTTTCTATGACATCAACTTCTGCACCCCCTCTTCCATATAAAAAGATTGCCCTAGGAAGTGTCATAGAATTTGTTGTATTGTAGCTTGGATCTTCTTCATAAAGTGTGGATCATTCGAGACTCAAAATAGAAAGGACAGAGTGGATGTCTTTATTGATGGGATTCCCATATAGTGGCCTAAACTAGATCTATTGAGATTTCCTTTGCTTCCATAGGAAGAAATTGACTTGTCACCAAAAATAGTGTTGGTAATGATCTCCAATTCCCAAATCAATTCTACAAATCCATTTGAGGTTGTCTGTAATCATTGGATATCATGGGATGAGTTTAGAAATAATGGTTATTAGAAAGATTTTAGAATTCGATATAAGGAGTTTTAATTGGAATATTCTATTAGAAAGTCTATTAATAAAACTTTGAAAGTTCTATATATTTTCAAATTCATATAAATGATATTCTATGTAAATTAAATATAGGTGTTTATATATATATATATATATATATATATATATATATATATATATATATATATATATATATATATATATATATATATATATATATATATATATATATTATTAGATAATACTATATGTATTTCAATATATAGAAAGATATAAATATGTCTTTTAATATATATGTTTTAGATTGTAATAGTTAAGTAGTTAATATGCAAGTGAATGAGTTAGATAATTGTTTTCTATTAGATCAACTAGTGTTGATGTTAGTAATTAGCATAAGCACGCTTATTTAATGTATCTCATTTAATACATGTTTGATTTTAATATTATTTTTTTAAAAGTTGGTGTGAGAGCTAGATTGTGTAGGAATCATTAACCATGCCCTTGTGTAGAATCGTGATTGTATTAAACTCATTCTTCTCCCACTTAGTCTTGAGAATGGTGAGTTGGCATATTTGTGTGGATTTTTGCATATAGGAGTAGATTAAATAGGTTAGATTCCTTATAGGATCTAATTAGTAGTTGAATTAATGAGTTTGAATAAATTTTCTATTCAATTATAGAAAAAAAACAAGATTCTTAATATTTGTTTATGCAATTAATAATAAGATTATAGATAACTATGGTGGTTTTTCAAGCCAAGAGGAAAGAGCATTAGTGTTATGGAGAAAAGCTATAGGAATATTTGTCTATTGGCATGAGTTTGTTTGCATAAGAAAACTTGTGATATCCTAAGAGATAGTTTCCTTAATATTTTAAAATGAAGTTATGTAGATATATATAATGTTGTGAAAAAGTACCTTAGTTGTGTATGATCCTTCCTCATTAATGTAATACTATAGGTAGTCGATGAATTTTAACTTATGTTGTTGATCAATAAATGATTGATATGGTTTCATTTCCAATCACCTATTGCATTGGCAAGTCAATTGGGACTACCCTAGTAGAATTAGGTCTAATCTCTAGGGTTACATTACCTTGAGATTTGTGAATCCTTGTGTATTAAGTAAATAAAGTGATTAGGGATCACTATTTAGTATAGCCAATAGGTATGAAAGAATTATATTCTTACCTTAGGGAGATACTCTTGTTTTCTCGATCGACATCAAAATCGTTATTGATTATCCTGTCCTAGGTGATCCTTATTTGTGTGAGGATGGTAAAATGTGAAACTATGTCAATTAATGGGAAAATGTCTAGATCATGGAATTAACATATTAGAATAATGATATTTAGCCTTTTATTGTAGGTTGAAGACTATCATAAAGATTGAACAAGACTTGTTTTCTAAATAGAAGTATTTTCATTAATGATTAGTATTCTACAAGGAAATGTAGATGATTGTATGAAATATAGATGATTGTATGAAATATAAATGATGGTATTGATTATCTTTTAATCTTGACTAAGTGGTAATTTCTATATTTTTCCTAGTACATCAATTATTTAGCAGTTTGTTACTTAAGGAATTCATAGAAAATAGTTCTCTAGAGATTCTGGATTCGTAATTGTTAATGTCTTATCTAAGAAATGTCTTCTTGATTGTTATGTGATGAATATTTACTTGTATTAGAAAATATGTCTTGATTTATGGATTATGAGTTTATGGATTTGTTAAGATGAAGGCCATCTGCATACAGTTTGTGTAGGATTTTTATGACTTGCGGAAAAAGTTTAATAGATGGATTCCAGAGGCTTAGGAGAGTGTGATTTTGTTGGGGGTTGGCTATGTGTGCATCTTGTGAGTTGAATGAAATGCATTCTTGAAATATGGTTACTTATTCATGTTTGTATGATACATATGCAAGATGGTTTGTCCCTTGCTCAGTGTATTTATTCATGTGATTATAATGATCATGCAAGATTGGAATGCCTTTCTCTGTGTAATGTGAAATGATGTATATTTTCATAAATGAGATAATTCATGCTTGGTTATGTTTTGGGCTTTGAGAATCTAGATGCAGTGAAAGGGGAGTGGCTTTCAATGTGGGGCCGGTGCCTGAAGTGGCTGTCAGGGTAACCCATTGGAAGTTGTTAATCTAGTGATAACTTAATAATAGACTTAGAGGGTTAGGTAGTTTTCACACTAATTAAGATAATTGCATTCCTCACCCATGCCTGTAGTGCTCTCTCAAGCTAAGGATGGGATGAGAAGGCCTGGTTGGCATAATCAACTTCCTTGTCTTCACGAAAGGAATGTTGGTTCCTCATGTGTCACCCTATGGGGCCGGTGTCTGGTAAGAGACTGTTAGGGTAACCCATGGATGGGGGCCGGCATCTAGCTAGAGACTATCAGGGTAACCCATGTTAGGACCATGCGATGACACTCATCCCTACTACAGTCTAGCATTCCCTAATGGCTTTTCCCCTTTCGTTATGTGATTGCCTCTAGAAGTGTTGTTGAGTTACTTGTGTTAGTTACCTATGTTGTAATGGATTCATGTTTAGTCCTTGTTTCTTTCAGACTATTGTCTATGTGACTGTCTATTGTCATGGGACCTCATTGTTATCTCCTAGCTCAGGGAGTGGACCTCAAGGTTCCACATGGTCAGGTGGATGAGCTATACTCCATTGATTTTCTGGTATCATGGTTCATGTTCTGAATAGATATTCCTCTCCAGTTCCAGTACTGTATCTGTATTTGAAGACTTATATTGTACTTCACAGATCTAGATATGTGTATCTATGATATTCATAATGTAACTTTGATGTAATCAGACATGAAAGCCTTATATCTATGTAGTTATGTATCATGATCTCCTCTGTACTTGTATACATTCTTGGTTAAAGAAGGATGTAAGTGTTCTAAAAAATGATGATAGTGTATTTTATGACATTCAAGATGAATTATGTATGTTATTGATCTATGTTACTTTCCTTAATGTAGTTGTGTTTCCCTAGAGATGTTAGTTAATTTAATGTAACTAGTTGATAATACATCTGGTGGTTATTACTTTTACTTGGTTTTAAAAATAAAAAAATCTGCACTTTATTGCATAGTTAACCCTAACTCTCTAGGGTTGCATGACGGGTCATTACATTTGGTATCAGAGCCAGGTTTGCAACACTGAGACCTGTGGATTGTTGTTGTGCTCTAAGTTAAGTGATTTTCTCTTTGTAGTGAGTTGGTAATAGTACCTCCCACCTATGTGCATTAGTGTGACATTAGAAGCTTGATAAGCTCGCAAACTTGCTCTTTAAGAAATGAATTCTTATGCCATGTTTTACTTATGTGTCTACAATGTATTCTTTCTTCTTCTTTTCTGAAAAACGTGATGATATATCTACCAATATGAGTTACCTAAATGTTAGTGCATGTAATTAAGTATTGGAATGATTTAATCAATAGGTGGTATCATGCATCATGAGTCATGTGGTTATGCAATGGAGTCATGTGGTTATGTAATGTTGTCATGTGTGGGGTATCTTTACGTGGTTGCATGATAATCTATATCTATTTCCTAGTTGGTCATGACCTCATGTGAAA
Organism: Cunninghamia lanceolata; assembly: GCA_027924645.1. Taxonomy (NCBI): domain Eukaryota; kingdom Viridiplantae; phylum Streptophyta; class Pinopsida; order Cupressales; family Cupressaceae; genus Cunninghamia; species Cunninghamia lanceolata. Next base: position 12,208,760 of record BSBN01000367.1, read on the forward strand.
GATCTGTTGTGATATATGAAAGTTATCATTGTGTATGCATGTGTAAGAACCATGTGCAGGAGATGAAATTGGAGCTTGCATTGGACCCGTGAGATCATGATTGTGCTACTGTAAGTCAATTATAGTTATCAATTATTCTTGTGAATGACATAATGCATGTCTTATGTAAATACCTTCTTGCATAAGGAAGTAATTGCATATTTTCATAGCTTAGTAAAAATAAATTGTATTGTGTTAAAGATAGAAGTTGTTTGTAAATAAGTAGCGATTGCGTTGCCATAATTTCTTGTATAAAAATTGTTTAGATAAGAGGATGTAGTTAACTAAATCATTTGAGTGTGGTGTAGATTCTCTAACACATTTTGGACCTTGTGTTTATGAGTGTTGTGCAGCGGATACTCCCTTTTTGTGGCTAAAATTAGTCACATCGTGATGTGAGTTTGTTGTGTAATTTTGTTGTTTTGGAATTCTTTTAATGGTAGTTTCATGTGTTGTTGGGGGTTAACAGTGAATTTTCTTTCTTTGAACTTTCTTATGACAGGAGTGGTCACCAAAACTCTTTCCTTTATACTTGATTTATTGTTGAAACTTGCCGGCACTCTGTGACTTAAAGTTGGATTTGATTATTTTTCCACTTGGGTTTGCCTCTATTTTTTTAAAATTTTATGGTGGTTGTTCTGAATGTTTGCTTCTATTGGCCCCATTTTGTGTTGTGTTGTTTCTATCATGTTCATTTCAAACCTCTAATAAAAGGTTCAAGGGAGGACTCCGCAGAGAATTGCACCTTGCATGGTTGGTAATTAGTGGAAACAAGATATGAGATACATTTTCCCTTTATTATATGTGAATGCAATTCTCTAAATTATATGAAATTCTTAAAATATGTGTGATTAGATACAAGTAGATCACATGATATGCCTTAAAGGTAAAGAATAGATGTTCTTCTTGTTTTTATTGAATGATTGTGCTTGTTTTATGAACAATTGCTTAATGTGGATGTGTATGTTGATAATAGAAAATTGTAATACTAATATGTCATGTTTCCACCCTAGTCTGTGGCTTCCAGGAGTAAGTCAAGTTCTAGGGGAGGAGGATGTAGTGCCCCTCCAGTTTCACCTTGGATGTGCAGATGGTCTGGCTAAGGAGCATGAAGATGAAGGTAAAATAATTGGAATACTTAGGTTAGTATATTTTATCAATGGACCTTGTTGCAAAACTAACAACTCACATGCCCTGGCATTGCCTTGCATTCAGGTGATTATGATGCTGATTTTTACTATGATTGTCATATGTTAGAATTGAGTTTTATAGGATGTTAGGATGTTTTGTGTGGATCAATTGTATTATGAGTTTCATGTGACTATCTGATGATGGTTCTTACTTAGTCATTCAGTAACTGATTGTTATATGTGTTGTGATTACTTGTTTGATGTGTTTATATGAACAGAACAATGTTACATTACTCATACATGAGTACCTTGCTACACTGCGACTTTCATTCATATTGTGTATGATTGCGTTTTTACATATGTACATGTGCAACCCCGTTGTTTTCTATAGGCTTCAAGTACCGGGCATCGACTCCACCTAAATTAGTAGGTCTGAGCATGCCTTAACTAATAAAAATCATTGAACGGAGATAGCGTAAGGTCCCTATCTACTTTGTCACCATCCTTGAAAAGGATGAGTATCCTGTCTAGAGTCCTATCATTTTGGTTGGGTTGGGCATGATTGTATGTCTCTATAGTTTGGTTATGCATGGTCATCTGTATTGTTCGGTATGTGGTTTCCTATGTTATAATTGTGTGACCTTGTCTTGATTAATTGTTTTAATTAAATTAAAATTATTAGTCCTCCTTGATTAATAAATAATAATAATAAAGTGAATAAAGTCATTTAATTGAGAATATTAATATAAATTAATAATTTTTAGGCAAGTGATATGTTATTGTCGATATACATAAATTCACTTATTGTGATGTTATAAAATATCTTATTTTGTAATTTATGATGAGTGAATTTTGTTGAGTTGTCAGAGCTGATAGTAAAGACTTATATATAATATGAAGGAATCTTGGGAGTGGGGAAATTAAATGTGATAACTATTTTTGTGAAAATGGGTTTATGGAGGTAGTGGTTGGTAAGTTACAGGAAGAAATTTTATTGTAAATTGCTATTTTTATGGAGCGTAGATTTTTGAGAGGGATTGACTCTAATGGGATGAGTTTATTTCTAATAATAGGATGAGTTTGTCTCGACCTCTTAGCTGCATTGCAACATTTATTTCTCAATCTGATTCTTAGTAAGATTGGTTTTCTATTTATGGTGTTTTTCATAGCTGTCTTAACCATTATCATGTAGCTAAGCGCCTTAATTTTTGAGATATAATTATGAGATTCTTGAAGTCATTCTAGAAATGGACCCTGCTCTCAGCTCCGCATTACTAATATATTATAGTAGAAATCACTATTACAAATGTTTTGGTATATATCTCGTGTAACGTTTAATCAGTAGGGGGATATCTTTCTTTTGGTGGTAAATCTGCATTAGGTACATCTTAGAGTTATCGATGAGTTAACCTTGGCATATAGAGTAAGTCTTAGATTCTTTCCAGAAGGGAGGTTGACTCATTAACTTAGTAGTAAAATTTTGCATTAGATACATTCTATAAGACATTTCAGTCCAGGCATCCTGTAATGATCAGAATGGCTTTTGTTATGGGTGCAACCTCTGTATCTACAGCGCCGCTTCAGAAACCTTTCAGTGGCTCAATAGTCAAGCTATGCTCTACATCTATTGTGGGTCTACCGGCCTTAAAAGTGCTGATAATTACTTGTTCTGCTAGCAAGGCGAGGGTCTTCACTCTCATCTAGAGTCTCTACTTTATCTACACTACAAATCTTGATGAAGACGAGGAGTCTAGCGGCCTTTCTCTCTAAATAAAACTTCCTCCTGTGCGTGGTTGAAAATAAATAACTCAGGTGAGCATATTAGATCGCAAGATTTGAATGGGAAAACTATCGAAAGTAAATAATGCAGGTGAACTTATCAATTTGCAAAGTTTGACCTAAGCTGAAGGGGACTGTAGACAGAAAACAAAAGAATTGCCTTCTGAGGAGCTGAGCTATAGAAGACTGCGAATAGGAAACAAAAAAATCACCAGCCGAGGAATTGATTCAAGGCTGTGGAGGAAACCTTCTTGGTAAAAGAGGTATTTGCATTAGTTCTATTTTTTTTCTAGCAGTAAAAACTAAAATCTGTTGCTATAATTTCATTATGCATATAAAACTAAAACCCCATAACACTCGCCTGCTTCCCTCTCATACATCGTTTCATGTGAGCTGCCTGTACACAGATTATCTAGGTCATCATTGTGATAGGTTGTATGTCTTACCGCTAGGCCACTGCTTGACAAATGTATTTGGTTTTAGTGTCATTGTTAGAATACAGCTTGATTTCTATGGTATTGATGGAGCAATAGGGGACAGATTGGTTTTCATCAAAGGAGAACATAGTTTTGTCATTGTCATAGGACATTGAGATATCATGTTTATATGAAATCCCCAACAAGCCTTTCTAGCTGCATGTTCATCCTTGTCAACAAGATCATTGTAACTAGATATTTTAATTCTAGATTCACCTCTTTACAACTAGATGCATGATCAAAACCCTTAGTAGATCCATATATTGCTAGTTTTGAACCCAAAATCTTAGATGTCTGAAATCTGTTCTTATCCTAACGCTTCCAGTTTAAATATGCATTCATTTAGTCCTATGCGGTGAGAGTTACCATGCCAAAATTCCCCAGTGTCATCATAGGCCTGACATGAGTGAATACAACTTTATTTCTAAGGTTTATGTTATATGTAGATTGCCCTTTTCACTTTTCTTTCTATGACATTCCGCACACCCTCTTCCATATAAAAATATTGCCCTAGGAATTGTCGTAGAGTTTGTTGTATTGTAGCTTGGATCTTCTTCATACAGTGTGAATCATTCAAGACTCATAATAGAAAGGACAAAGCAGATGTCTTTATGGATGGGACTCCCATATAGTGGCCTAAGCTAGAGCTGTTGAGATTTCCTTTGCTTCCATAGGAAGAAATTGACTTGTCACCAAAAACAGTGTTGGTAATGATCTCCAATTCCCAAATCAATTCTACAAATCCATTTGAGGTTGTCTGTAATCATTGGATATCATGGGATGAGTTTAGAAATAATGGTTATTAGAAAGATTTTAGAATTCAATATAAGGAGTTTTAATTGGAATTCTTTATTAGAAAGTCTGTTAATAAAACAAGAAAGTTCTATATATTTGCAAATTCATATAAATGATATTCTATGTAAATATGTATATTAAATATAGGTGTTTATATATATATATATATATATATATATATATATATATATATATATATATATATATATATATATATATATATATATATATATAATACTATATGTGTTTTAATATATAGAAAGATATAAATATGTCTTTTAATATATGCGTTTTAGATTGTAATAGTTAAGTAGTTAATATTCAAGTGGATGAGTTAGATAATTGTTTTTTATTAGATCAACTAGTGTTGATGTTAGTAATTAGCATAAGCAGGTTTATTTAATGCATCTCATTTAATACATCTTTGATTTTAATATTATTGTTTTAAAAGTTGGTGTGAGAGCTAGATTGTGTAGGAATCATTAACCATGCCCTTGTGTAGAATCATGATTGTATTAAACTCATTTTTCTCCCACTTAGTCTTGAGAATGGTGAGTTGGAATATTTGTGTGGATTTTTTGCATATAGGAGTAGATGAAATAGGTTAGATTCCTTATAGGATCTAATTATTAGTTGAATTAATGAGTTTGAATAAATTTTCTATTCAATTATAGAAGAAAAAAAACAAGATTCTTAATATTTGTTTATGCAATTAATAATAAGATTATAGATAACTATGGTGGGTTTTTCAAGCCAAGAGGAAAGAGCATTAGTGTTATGGAGAAAAGCTATAGGGAGGAATATTTGTCTGTTGGCATGAGTTTGTTTGCATGAGAAAACTTGTGATATCCTAAGAGATAGTTTCCTTAATATTTTAAAATGAATTTATGTAGAGATATATAATGGTGTGAAAAAGTACCTTAGTTGTGTATGATCCTTCCTCATTAATGTAATACTTTAAGTAGTCGATGAATTTTAACTTGTGTTGTTGATCAATAAATGATTGATATGATTTCATTTCCAATCACTTATTGCATTGGCAAGTCAATTGGGACTACCCTAGTAGAATTAGGTCTAATCGCTAGGGTTACATTACCTTGAGATTTGTGAATCCTTGTGTATTGAGTAAATAAAGTGATTAGAGATTACTATTTAGTATAGTCAATAGGTATGAAAGAATTATACTTTCACCTTAGGGAGATACTCTTGTTTGCTCGATCGACATCAAAATCCTTATTGATTATCCTGTCCTAGGTGATCCTTATTTGTGTGAGGATGGTAAAATGTGAAACTATGTCAATTAATGGGAAAATGTCTATGTCATGGAATTAACATATTAGAATAATGATATTTAGCCTTTTATTGTAGGTTGAAGACTATCATAAGATTGAATAAGACTTGTTTTCTAAATAGAAGTATTTTCATTAATGATTCACATTCTACAATGAAATATAGATGATTGTATGAAATATAAATGATTGTATGAAATATAAATGATGGTATTGATTATCTTTTAATCTTGACTAAGTGGTAATTTCTATATTTTTCTTGGTACATCAATTATTTAGCAGTTTGTTAATGTCTTATCTAAGAAATGTCTTATTGATTGTTATGTGATGAATATTTTCTTGTATTAGACAATATGTCTTGATTTATGGATTATGAGTTTATGGATTCGTAATTGTTAATGTCTTATCTAAGAAATGTCTTATTGATTGTTATGTGATGAATATTTTCTTGTATTAGACAATATGTCTTGATTTATGGATTATGAGTTTATGGATTTGTTAAGATGAAGGCCATCTGCATATAATTTATGAAGGATTTTTATGACTTGGGGAAAACGTTTAATAGGTGGATTCCAAAGGCTTAGGAGAGTGTGATTTTGTTGGGGGTTGGCTATGTGTGCATCTTGTGAGTTGAATGAAATGTGTTCTTGAAATATGGTTACTTATTCATGTTGGTATGATACATGTGCAAGATGGTTTTTGTCTTGCTCAGTGTATTTATTCATATGATTATGATGATCATGCAAGATTGGAATGCCTTGCTCTGTGTAATGTGAAATGATGTATATTTTCAGAAATGAGATAGTTCATGCTTGGTTATGTTTTGGGCTTTGAGAATCTAGCTGCAGTGAAAGGGGAGTGGCTTTCAATGTGGGGCCAGGGCCCAAAGTGACTGTCAGGGTAACCCATTGGAAGTTGTTAATCCAGTTATAACTAAATAATAGACTTAGAGGGTTGGATAGTTTTCACAGTAATTAAGATAATTGTATTCCTCACCCATGCCTGTAGTGCTCGCTCAGGCTAAGGATGGGATGAGAAGTCCTAGTTGGCACGATCAACTTCCTTGTCTTCACGAAAGGAATGTTGGTTTCGCATGTGTCACCCTATGGGGCCAGCATATGATAAGAGACTGTCAGGGTAACCCATGGATGGGGGCCGGCATCTAGCTAGAGACTATTAGGGTAACCCATGTTAGGACCATGCGATGACACTCATCTCTATGTAGTCTAGCATTCACTAATAGATTTTTCCCTTTCGTTATGTGATTGCCTCTAGAAGTGTTGTTGAGTTACTTGTGGTAGTTACCTATGTTGTAATGGATTCATGTGTAGTCCTTGTTTCTTTCAAACTATTGTCTACCTGAATGTCTATTGTCATGGGACCTCATTGTTATCTCCTAGATCAAGGGGTGGACCTCAGGATTCCACATGGTCGGGTGGATGAGCTATACTCCATTAGTTTTTTAGTATCATGGTTTGTGTGTGAAATAGATATTCCTCTCTAGTTCCAATACTGTATCTGTATTTGAAGACTTATATTGTACTTCACAGATCCAAATTTGTGTATCTATGATATTCATAATGTAACTTTGATGTAATCAGACATGAAAACCTTGTATCTATGTAGTTATGTATCATGATCTCCTCTGTACTTGTATACATTCTTGGTTAAAGAAGGATGTAAGCATTCTAACAAATGATGATAGTGGATTTTATGACATTTAAGATGAATTATGTATGTTATTGATCTATGTTTACTTTCCTTAATGCAGTTGTGTTTCCCTATAGATGTTACTTAATTTAATGTAACTAGTTGATAATACATTTGGTGATTATTACTTTTACTTCATTTTAAAAAAAAAAATTCTGCACTTTATTGCATAGTTAAACCTAACTCTCTAGGGTTGCATGATGGGGCTTTACACAACTCTAGACAATCTTCTAGCTAAGTATGATCATTCTAACAGGTTATGCAATCTAGGCACGGTGAACCAACTGATACATGCAGAGACAAATTCATCACTTTGGCCAAAGTTTCTCTATAAATAGACATTTGAAATAAATGTAGTCATGTGTTCACACACCTCTAACTTGACTTGGAAACTACCACATCCTACAGTTTGACTTTCTTGACTAATATATCTAGACATAAATTGTCTTGACTAAACTCAAATCCTAGTCAATCTGACTTAATTTAATCCTTAATCTAGGATATACACAATATATAGGTTTAGGTGACTTTAATCTTTTAGAGAGTCCCTCTTTTCATACTTGCAAATACTATGGTCTATGAATTCCTATCATTCTACTCAATGACCCAAAGATTGAGCACTCTTGTGTAATATATTAAGTTTTGACTCTATCAAGAAATCATTAAATTTATCACAAGTGCTTATTAGACTCTTCCTAAATTATACTTTTCTTGATCTATGGTTTCTTGACCATTCACTATTGACCATAATAAACAATAGACTAATTCAATGTTATAACTAATTTAAGAGTTTGCAAGTTTTCTTAACCCTTCTAGGTCAAATCTAGGGATTTAACTTCTCTATCCCAACACATTAGAATATCAAATACTCTTGTTTTCCAAAAGTAAGAATTTATAATAATATAACATGGAAATGATAACCTATAGTCTTCTCTTGACCAATTGGCATTGTTTGAATTCACATTTCTCATAACATGTATAAAAATAATACACGAGGTATATCCTCATTCATATAAGATCTTAATGAATACTATCATTATCATAGTTAATCTTTTGACTAAGTTCAATCTTTCAACCTAAATAGGTTTGAGTCTAAAAATATAATATTTTCGACCTCTTGATCTTCTTAAGTCCACTGACTTTCAATAAAGGATAGGTTATGTCTCATATATAACTTCCTTTGGACATCATGATAATGCTTATCATTATTTGTATAATGCATATGTGATATTATATCACTATAGTTAGGTGTTTTCAATGATATCAATATCATTTATATATTTTCTATATAAGTGAATATCAATCACCATAACTTTTAATTATAAACATTAAAACTTATGCATATAAATCATTGGGAAATCTGAATCTATCACTAACTTTATTTAATCTTACTCATCTTGATCCCTAGGTTATATCTAAGTTCTCACAAAGTTCAGTCTCTGCACTTTATATATATAACTTAAACTAGTTATATCACTGTGGCATTAATAGTAAATGGCCACTATACTTTGTATTTAAAAAGTGATAACCAAATTAATCTTTTCTCTACATTTTATATGCTAGATTTCTACTCAGATTTGGTGTTTTGATAGCTAAAAGAAACCTATGTTTGCTCGAGTAGACAAGGTTAAATGAAAAGTTTCTATCGATTGTAAGTCTCTATTTAAACAATGTTATTCATAACATTCTTTCATAACCCTATTTCTATCAAAGCAACAAAGTTCTCTATGGGTTTGATGATACAAAATGATGGCATGAGCAACTCATCTTCTATAGTAATCCTTCTGTAAACTATAAAATATATTTGTTTATCCTCTGTAGTTTTATATTGCTATTCCATGACATTTTTACTGTCTCCCTCATAAATTTGAACTCCATTATCACAAACACTTTGAGTGCAGTTTCATAGCTTGACAAGATAGTATTTTTTTATTTCATACGTATCTATGTTTACATAGTTGCTATGACCATAATATCACTGCTTTGTAAAACTCTGTATTCTTTGCTATATGAAATCATAACTCTATATGTTCATACAAAATGGAATTATCATAGTTTAATAATGGAAATAATTATTTATGAGAGATATCCTTACCTCAAGTGTCGATGGTTTCCCATTGCTACCGAGCTAACTCTATGCCTTCCTCTATGTTTTGTCTCTTTCCCATGGATTCTTGATGATCATAAAGCTCTCTATGTTCACGAAGTCTATCACTGCGAATTCTATATGATAACAGAGCTCTGTGTTCACCTAATATTTCACCCCCATTCGTATCCATCAGGATTCCTAATGAGAAAACAAGCTCTCTACTTTTAATGGAGTCTTCTGCATAACATGTGCCTCCTGCGTATCTACTAACTAAGCTAAGATCATTTATTTAAGGATTTTGTGTCCCACACAGTCCTCCATAACTACGGATATCCATCCCACATTTAATCCTATAAACACTCTATAGTGGCATGCAGGAAAATGGAGTTACTGGTCATAAAGACCACTCCTAAACTATTCAAAACTCCTCCTTTCTCTCCATAACCAACATGGAGGAAGGAGTTGAGTGCCCACAAGAACATGAAGTGGTCTGAATTAAATTTACAACTATACCATGTTCCCCTAAAATTCTCAACAACTCCAAAACCATTGGTTTAAACTTATAGTTCATACTAAATAGATATTAAACAACAAAATATCAGTGTATACAACGTATACTTACATTGTCTCTAACACACGATAAGATATGAGAATGGGGTCGAGGTATTCTCCCCCTCTCAAAATTGATTAAACATCAAAATAGATAAAATAACATAATAGAATTCCAATTGGGAATTTATGATAATAAAGTAGTTTAACTACTAGTATTTATTTGTTCTAGTAATATAACTTTATATTACTTCACACAAAGAAATAAAGACTATCAATCATTTCCTTGTCGACTGTCATGTTCTAACCTAACTTGGTTTTCGTCAATAACCTTAGCTTAATGGATCTTGTTGACAATTGATGATTTATCAAGTCAGAACCAAACGTAGACCAATTGGTCAAACATAACCTACCATACTCAACAAAGGTTCACTAGACTGTGAAAGTGTGAGACTTAGATGGCAAACAACTTGTTCTTATCCATAAGTCTATACTCTTCTCTCTGATGATGCTCTCCCTCTCTTTCTCAGAGGATGGTGCTCTCCCTCTCTTTCTTAGAGGGTGGAAAAACTTGTTTCCAGGTTACAACTTGCAATCACCAAACTGGGATTAGTGCATTGTTAGTCAATCCATAAACCTTATGAATAAATAATCATGACATCATATAATCACATGTCTAAATTCTAGTCATATAAACATAAACTCATGATATCATTGATTTATCTTGACATTTTCACATAACATCAAATCATTAATTCATGTATAATTAACTACTAATTACATACAAGTAAAAAGTAAATCATAATCAAAATTTGGGGTGTGATAATTAGGTATTTAAAAATAATTGATATATACTACTTTTTTATGCTATAGATTGATGCAAGCACTTCAGTCCAAGGACAAACCTCTCTTGATGATTCTAAGCATCACAAGCAAGAACAACATGACTAATAGTATGTTATAAGTGGGGTTTAATTTTTATGTCATTTTAAAATAATATCTTTTAGTTACATAGTTTGGCATAGTATCTAATTTTATAATTTGTATATATAGGTTGAGTTACAATATAGTGAGGGGTGTACGAGATTAGAATGAAAAAATATAACAACTAATTCAAGGGATCAAGGTTCACTTTATAGTCAGGAAAAGAGAGGACAAATGTTTCATTAATAGTCTTTGTTACTATATATTAAGCTAACTTAGGGTAGGGCTATTTTGTCTTTTGGCTTTTGTTCTTTTCTACTTCAGCACATGCCAAAATTAGGAGTCTCGGTGCTTTAATTTACATGTCTATGTTTATAACAAGTGTCTAGGGTCACTTATCTTAAGTAGTTGCATGCTTATCTTTAGGCCACTATTATTCTCAAGCTTGCTTTCTTATTTTCAGCACGTCTATTCTTAGGAGACTTGTGCCTATATGTGCTTGTTCATGATAGCTAATAGATCATCTAATTATTGCTTTTCATATTGCTTTGTTTTGGTATTACAAGAGTGTGCAATTGTTAAGCTCTCATTACTCATGTCAGTACTTGTATCCTTCCATTCGATCCTCATTTCCGACATGGTATCAAAGCAAGTTTGGTAAGGTTGTGAATCTGGTAATTTGTATTATCAAATTTTTTGGGCATTGCATTCAATTTTGTGAGTTCAAAGTTTAGAGCAAGCTTGGGCCTATCTAAGGTAGATTAAAGGTGAGTTTTGGAAGATAGATTGAAGGTGAGTTTTGGAAGATAGATTGAAGGCAAGTTTTGGAAGGCATATTGAAGGCAAGGCAATGCCTACATGGGTTTCTCCTTGCCTGCACCAGACACAAGGTTTTCTCCCTACTGATGTTGTGCTCTCTCACAACCCCAAATACTAACCCCATCTTCATCTTCAGCATGAACATCATCTTTACATTGGACTATAAGGGAGCCTTCCTCTACTCTAGGGAAGCCACCAATAGAGTGGTCAAAGAGGCTACCTAAGGAGGCATTTTTTATGATCTTGGATGCATTTACTCTACATTTGAACTCATTTTTTTTCTATTGTGGATGCATTTAAACATGCTTTGGATGCATTTTAACATATTTTGGAGGCATTTTCCCCTATAGAGGCATTTAAACCTATTTTGGAGGCATTAAAATCTATTGTGGAGGCATTTAAATTATTGCAGGCATAATGGAAGTATGGAAAGGCATCAAAAAAGGGGTGTTTTTGTTTGGAGAAGAGGCTTGAGCACTCAAATCACCTCAACGCCCCCAAATTCACCTAGAAATCTACCAAATCGACCCTCCAGACACCAAATTACCCCTGCAAACAGCAAATCAAAGGTGAATCAATCTATTTTTTTCTTGATTTTGTAGATTTTCACCCAGTTAGGGTACATTTTCTACCTAATTCATCCAGCACTATGCTTTTTTTAATTTGGGGATTTTTTAAGAAAAGCTATATTTAGATTTAATTAAAAAAAAAATTACAAAATTAAAAGTTCTACTCCTTGTAAAGTTTATTTTGTCCAAATAGATTTTGGCAAATTAAACTAAAAGTGCATTTAAATTATTTAATAGGCATTTTTTGCCCACCAACTACTTATAAAGTTCCACAACTGTGGGGGTATTCAAAATAATCATAGGGCATCTTATTAGGTTGTGTTGTCTTCTTCTTTTACACATTGCTTGCAACATGGAGTCTAATCAGTCTATTCCTCCATTAACCCCATTTACTTATCACGACTGGAAATCTAAAATTCAACTCATGTTAAAGAACAAAGGGTTATAAAAGGTTACAATGGGTGATGAGTGTTGGGTAGCACTCATCTAAACATGCCTTTTTACTTCTTTTTTTCCCTCTTTTCATTCTGTCTGTCCTAGTATTTGCACTATAGAAAATGTAAAGTCTTGTTTTAATGATGCTAATAAGAGATGAATTGCTGAAGATTATTGTTTTGATGAAAAAACTTATGTTGCAGTGAAACTGATAGAATTATGCAGAAAAATCTCTTTTTGGGTTTCACAAGTGTTATTACACAGGTGGAAGGCAATTTTGAAGAACTCCAGAGGTAATCCTAATCATCTTCGGAGCCTAGTACGAAGGACATAATAATAATAAAGATTTTATAGCAGTATTATGTAATTTCATTTTTAGAGCGGAACTTATACTTTTGAATAAAACATACTTTGATAAGACTGGATTAAAGAAGAGCTATGTTGTTGCATTTCTATTATGAATTTCTTGTTTAGCCTTCGGTTCTAAAGATGTGGAGCAAGGGCCCACTCCCACCAGTAGACAGAAGGCTAGTATCTTTACTTCATTGTCTTATTTGTAGTTTTCATTAGAAGTATAATTTTTCTGCTTTCATAATATAGGTCAATTATTGTCTAAATAAATTTGTTTCTAGTATGCATGTTTCCAGCTTTTATGTAAATTACATAGATTCTTTCAGCAATTTACTGGGTAAGTGCACAAAGATGAGGGACCAAAATGGGGTCTTAAGTTGCCACTTTTTTTATGAAATCAGGAATTATTGATGTTGGATGAGAAATTGAAGATAGCTACACTCAAAATTTGAATATGGAACAAAAACAAGAGTTGTAGTGCCCAAGGGCCCACTCATGTTGTTTGACTTATTGAGAATCATTTTTATATCAATCCACCACCTTTTTTATTTTTTCAACGTAGAAGAACTAATTTTGCACGTTTTTGGAGAAAATTTGATTATTTAAACTGAAAGTTTCATGTTTCATGTGTGATATTGTTTCAAAGCTAATTACCATTGATATATAGATTGAATTTAATTATATATGTTTTTTTTTCCATAAATTTCACTAATCCTATTCTAGAATTATATAGAATTCATAATCAAACTTGCAAAAAAGAAGAATTTAAGGATTTTGAAGCCATATTTTGGAGAATTGGTCAACTGCAATATCGAATTCTAAGGTATGTTCAACTTATGTCCATTTTAATTCACATATATTTATGTTCTTATGTTCTTTATGTCTTTATGTCTTTATGTTTTTTATGTTCTTTATGTTCTAAGATATTTATGTGTCTAGGTATATCAATTAATTCAGTTAAAGAGACTTCAATTTGCTCATGTTTCCACCTTGTTTCAGCCCTTCATGCCTTCATTTCACCTATTTTCAGCTATACAAGAGAAAAACATTATCAAATACTTCATAAAATAATTTTAGTGAACAATTGTTTGTCATACTCATATTCATGATCAATGGAGCTAAAATTGATTTTGGAAGACTTAATTTTTGCCCTATGATGATATAGAAGGATTTATTCCTTAATACATACATAATTCAATTCATTTAATAGAACCATGCAATGGCTTGAATCTTAGACTATCCTATGCCCTCTATTATAACAATCCTACTTGTCTCTATTGATCATTTAGACATAATTGTTAGGTGTCCTTTTGATAACATCTTCATGCATGTTTCATAGTATGAATTCTCTTGGTGTAGTGCCCCTCCATTCTCACTTTGGATGAGAAGGTGGTTGGGCTAAGGAGCATGAAGAAGAAGGTAAAATACTCAGAATACTTAGGGTATGATAGATATGTTGATGGTAGGCTTATTGTTATGATGTAGCTGATGACACTCATTGATGTTTATTATGATGACACTGTTGATACTTTATGATTAGTACATTATTCTTATGTTGTGATCAGTTATAGGTTAATTGGTTATGTAGATTAGTTTTACTATGTGATTAATGCAATTATTTGTCTATGTGTTATCTGGTTGTTTATTTACTAATGAATTTGTTTAATGTGGATACTTGTGATGTGTTTTGTGAAGGGATAGTGTAGTATTACTCATAATGAGTACCCTACTGTGCTGTGATTCCCTACCACTATGTGCCTACTTGGATGATTATATGTATGTATTTGACACTTTTGTTTGCTACAGGTTGCAGGTACATGCATTGACTCCACCTGAATTGGCAGGTCTGATCGTGCCTTCATACCAATGGAAGTTGTTGAATGGAGATAACATATGGTCCCCTAGCCTAGCCATCATCCTTGAAGAGGATGAGTGTCCGGTTGTGTACCCCGTCAGTGTTGTTGGTTTGGTCATGATAGTCAGTCATTGTTGTGGTGGTCTTGTTTTCCGATCTTGCATAGTAGTCAGGTATGGTTTGACAGTTGGGTTATTTTGTTGGTATTGTTTTGGTTATTGTTGCCTTAAAATAAAATAACTAGTTATGAAGCATTTTTGTTAAATAAATAAATATATAAATGTCCTTATGTAAATTTAGTTTATGAAAAATATATTATTCTAAAAGTTAAGTTAATAAATAATAATAATAATAGTAATAAATGTAATTGCAACTAGAGATAAATAAATAAATAATATTTATGTGTTACCATAAAATATATTTATCTTGGTCTGGTTGTAAAATGTTTAAAATAGTAAATTGTAAGATAGTGTTCATGCAAGAGTTATTACCTCTTGTGGGGGGAATCTTCTGAAGATTTTAGGGGATTTCTTTCGCTAAAAATAGGGAGTTTTTGGGCTGTATTTAGAGGGAGATTTGTCTCTCATAAGAATCTTCAGCAGATGGAACTTTTGGGAGGGAGACTGGTTTGTGGCTGCAATAGTTGAATCCGGCATCGAATCTTTAGCCCAATCAAGCAAGCGAAATCAAGTTCCTTTGGTTCTAATTTCTATCTCATTTTTCTGTTGAAGAAAATGTTTGATTTATAATTTTTCCTGTTGATGGTAATTTTCTTGAGAGGTTAGAATCCTTGTTATCAGATCCAATTGTGCATGTCTGTATCATTGCATTTTTGGGAATCGCCGATTGATGTGATTGTCTATCTCTCGCCCATTTCATCTCTGTTTTTATAGTCTATTGCGTTAGCCATAACCTTCATTTTATGAATTGAGTTCCTCTAAATTTTGGATATATGGTGCAAGACCTAGTTACCTAAATCATATCCAAAAATCGTCCATACCCAGTTTGTCATTTTAGATATATGAATGTTTTGTGACTGTCTACCTCTCAGCCATTTTGTCTATATTTCAGCAGTCTATTGCGTTAGCCATAACTTTAGTTTTATGAACTGCGTTCCTCTAACTTTTTGTTATATAGTGCATGACTTAGTTTCCTAAATCATATCCAAAAATTGTCTATACCCAATTTGTCATTTTGGAAATATGAATATTTTGTGACTGTCTACATTTCACCTGTTTCATCTATGTTAAAACAGTTAGTTGCGTCACCAATAACTCTATATTTTCAAATTGGGTTTCTTTGAAATTTTTATATAAGATTCAGCTCTTACCTATGAAAACTATATCCAAAAGAGTTAGCATTACCTAGTTTGTCAATTCAGAGATATATATCAATTAGTGACAGACATTCCTATGTCATCTTGATTGTTGTTATTAAAACTACAAATCCATTCTATGCATATCCTTTAATCATTGCATTCCATAATTTGACATCTCTTTGAGCCAATTTGCTAAACAGTTAATGCACTATGTCTATGCTCTCACTTTTGCATACATGTCTACTAGAGCATTTCCTTTTTGAAGTCTCTTATCATTATCAAAACATTCTATATCTATATTCTTTTTGATATAGTATATGTTCTTGCATATCTTAATTGATCATATTAGTATGTTTCTTTCTTAGTGGTTTATTTTAGTGCTTTTGAACATGATATTTGGTTATCTGAGGACTGATTCTTATTTTTAAGATTCTTTTCTTAGGATTTGAAATTAGCAATATAGTCTAATCTAAATTTAATAATAGAAACATAACTTAAAAGATTTTGGAAATCATACATGGGGTAGTGATTATGAAAATATTTATGTTGGAATTGAATTATATTCTCTTAAATGCATTAGAAAAAACATAACGTTTATCAAGTTATATCTTTTATCTAAAAATTGGATAATGATAGAAGGAAAATGAATTAAATTGAATGATAATTTTGAGACTTATTGTGTTTGAAGGGAATAGAATCAACCTAATTCTAATTTAAGGTAGAAGTATCAATTTTGGGTTTTAATTAAAAATCATTTAATGATGAGTCGTTGATAATAGTCCATGACTTTCAACTACTAAATGTTAACCTTGCAATTAGTCTAAGTAAAACTCTTAATATTATTTATTGCCAATAGCATAGGAATGGATTGAATATTGTTACTTATGGCACTTATATCATTTGATCATATTAGTAACTGTTACTAGTAGTTAGAATAATATTGTTCTGCATTGTTGAGATAGATTCACTTTATGTTTGTTGGATGATTGACCATGATTGGAATTAATGTTGCATTCTTCAAGACCCATTATTAGTGCATCAGATCATGTCTTGCATCTGTGGTTTTGCTTTTGAAGTATTGATGAGAAATTTTGGTTTATGATGTGTTTTGGAAGTGATTGTGATGTGTGACCATTGCATTTTAATGGTGTCATGCATTGTGTTATTTGGGGAAAGTGGTTCCAGAGGCCTAGGAGGGTGTGACTATGCGGGGGTTGGCTATGTGTGCATCGTGTGAGTTGAATGAAATGTATTCTTGAAATATGGTTTCTTATTCATGTTAGAATGATGCATGTGCAAGATGGTTTGTGCCTTGCTTAGTGTACCTATTCTTGTGGTTTTGCCTTGAACTCATGTTGATGTCTTTTTCAAGATTTGGTGGTAGAGTTCTTCTTGAATATTGGGGTTCATTATTGTTTTGAGCATGGAATAAAGTATTGTGTTGGTTTATGTAATCGGTTGATATTTTTGGAGCAAGAGGACCCATGCCTTGCTCTGGATACATTTTGTTGAGATTTGTATGCAAGAAGGTAAATGCCTTGCATGGTATATGGATACTTGTCGTTATGTCTCACTTGATGAATAGATTCTTCTAGATGCAGGTGGGAAAGTGGCTTCCAATGTGGGGTTGGTGCCTAAAGTGGCTGCCAGGATAACCCATTGGAAGTTGTTAATCCAGTGATAACTTAATAATAAATTTGGAGGGTTGGGGGGGCTTTCACATTAATCAAGATAAAGTATGCCTCACTCATGGCTCAAGTGATCATTTAGGCTTGAGATGAGATCAGAAGGCCGTGGTTGGCAAGATCAACTTCCTTGTCCTCATGAAAGGAATGTTGGTTCCGCATGTGTCACCCTATGGGGTTGGTGCGTAGAGAGAGGCTGTCAGGGTAACCATAGATGGGGGTCAATTTCTAGAGAGAGATATCTTGGATAACCCATGCTAGGACCATGTGATGACACTCTTCCCTATTGTAGTCTAGCATTCCCTAGTTGTACTCTTTCCATTCATTGTGTGGTTGCCTCTGGAAGTGATGTTTGTGTATTGCCCTGTGTTCTTGTGGGCATGTGTAGTTTCTTGTTCACCATAGTTATTACCTACCTAACTATTCATGTTGTGGGACCTTATTGTTATCTCCTAGCACGGGGGGTGGACCTTAGGGTTCCACATGGTTGGGTGGTTGTGCATTCTTCTATTGGTTTTCTGGCACCATGGCTTGTGTGTAAAGAAGTTGTATCTCATGTTTCTAGATTTGTGCCTGTATTTGAAGATATATATTTATACTATTCTCATCTAGATCTGTGTATCAGTGGAACTCATTATGTAATTTGATGTAATCAGAAAGGAAGTACTTTTGTATCATAGAAATTATGTAATTCCTCTTGTAAGATAAACTATTTTGTATTTGTAAGCATTATTGCAAAGATGTTGATGTATGTATTTAATGAGGTAATCAAGTTGTTAGTTTGAGTTATTTGAATAAACTTTGTATGTTGTTGATTAATGTTTAATTTGAATAATGCAGCTGTGTAATCCCTAGATATGTTAGTTTAACTGGTTTTTGATAGATTATGTTATGTTTTAGTTACTTCTATTTTAGTTAAAAAAAAATCTACCCTTTTATTGCTTTAGCTGAACTTATCTCTAGGGTTGCATGGCGGGGCATTACACTTGGAGAAGGTTGGAGGATGTGGAGACCTCTTTAGTGTCTCAGGCTAGAACATTCCTTATGCACCAATTTGTAAATAAGTCACTTTTAGTCAATAGAATCCAAAATACATCCATTTGCAATCATGGATTAGTTAAGGACAACTAGGTGTTAAATTTGTTGCCATTTGCAACTTCACAAATTTTGTGTCTTATCTTGTCCTCCTTGGTTTTCTCCATGGATCTCCATCATTATCTTCGTGATTCATATAATTCATCATGTCATAGTGGCTTCATTATTTGATAATTATCTAATCACAATAACCCTAGATGGCTATCCCTAGGACTACTCTGTCAATTGCACACTATGTATTTCAGCAATTTAGATTTCCTTCATGTGTGTTTCAATGGTTTGCAATGTTAGGATAGTCGTATGTGAAACTTATTGAACATAATTAAAATCCATCACACCACCTCAAATGAAATCAAATGCAATCCAAATTTCATGAATATGACTATCCTTTTGAATAAATCAATTATGGCATGACAATCCTTTATGAGCACTTGGTCTTGATCTTCTACAAACTTTCACCTTTTGTCTGTATTGAAAAATCTCTAAAATAATCCTCTTAGAACGTTACAAATAAAGTTAGGACTATTATGACTACCCTCATAGCTATGACAGTCTTATTTGCATCTTAATATGACAGTTGAATGTCTCCATGTGATGAACTTGTCTAGGATATCTTTCTGCAACACCCATCCTCACATTCATTCTCATTGCAAAGATCAACAACACTCCTTAGCAAGGCATTTGTACCTATTCATGATTATCCTACTTGTGTTGGTTATGACAACAGATTGTCTCCTTCTTCATAGTGGCCTTTATGGCAATTTAGCTTATGCGCATGATTATCTACTTGAGTTTGGAATTGCCATATTAATGAGCCTTTACTTCAATAATTGTCTCTTGATATCGCTTCTTCACCCTCTACACTAATCCAAAGCATAATTTTGTCACTACTATTCACAACATATTTCATGATACTTTCTTCCTTTTTGCCATTGTTGTGACAATTGAGGCATGACTAGAGAGTATCTGAATGACATCTCTTCTTAATTAAGATAGTCTTCTTCCTTATTTCACACGCTTGTAGGATCTCATGAGTCACTTGACCCATACTTCACTAGAATAATCTTGAGGTGTGGAGAGATTTAAATTCATAGATAGGGTATTGACAATTTGCTAAATAATTTCAAAATGTTGGTTAGGATAGTCCCAAGCATGGAATTTTGATAGGTTGCCTTTCGCTATGGAATTGAGGCTATGGTTTTCTTCCAAATACCCTATATGTAGCCCTCCCCTATACTAAAAACTAACTTCTTATTTACTCCCATCACCATCACAAAATCCTCTCATCCCCATAAAATATCCCCTTCCTATCACTATCCTTGCACATACATCACTTAGGTCATTGAGTGATGCAGAGCAGGGTGGTTGTCTTCAAACTAACTCAAACAAAACTTTTCCAAAGTCTTAACACCTAAAACAAAGTGGTTTCCTTCGCAAACTGCCACTAGGTCTTCTAAGGCAGCAAACTAACCTTTTCCAACATAACTTCCTAACCAAAACTCATACCTAGAATATGAGCACAGATTTGAGTACCCTTTTTGACCCTACTCAACATATCAATAAATCAAGTGTGGTTGTTTTGTAACATAATGATCAAAAATATGCTGCTACGCTTTGGATGAGGGCTAATTTGGCCTGTTTGAATGGGTCACAATGAGACTTTCAAAATCTAGCTTCAAATCTTCACACAAACACCTCAGACATGTCAAAAATAGTCTGTTCAAACAATTCCAACCATTACAAACCTTTTCCCAAGATCTTTTCTACAAACCCTAACTCATTTGCACATTCTATACCTAAAAACATGAGATTTTCAGCCTAGAGCATCAACAAACTTGCTCACAATGCCTTCCCCTACTCCTGCAACATTGTAGACACCAAAAACACCCTAACCCCATCCATTCCACCAAGTTTCATGAGATTTCACTGGAGGAATGATGGGTTTTACATTTTTCTTGCCCTTAAGGTAGTTAAACAAGGGTTTCAAACCAGTTTTAGGAAAATTGTTATAAAATGCTCAAATCTCTAGGCCTAATTGCTTTCAAACAAACTTGGTAGCAGCGGTTATGACTTTTTTCATGGGTCGGGAAAATGAACTACAGAATGATTTTTCAGAAGTTATGAACCTTGTGCAAGAATTAGCAAGAACATATTAACATGAACATAAGCTCACACATGAACATAGTTGCACTCCTTCACTTGAAATGCCCCAAAACAACATTCACTAATAGTCATAGTGGAATGACATTTTTATACTCTTTAAAGGGCCCCATTTATGGATCACACCTTATAAATATAGAGAATTTTAATCCCCAAAATCTCACCAAAGCATGAAATGGTAGTTTTCTTACAAAAATGGAGGAAATGAGCACCACAACCTATTTGACAAATTGTTACAACTCATTTTGATACCACTCAATCTATAAAAAATATGATGGAGATTATGTATTATACTTCATCAACATAACAAAATTTTAGAGAAGAGAGTTATCTACAAATATGGATATACAAGCATCAAAATAAGCCATAAGGTGAAATGACCTCCTCATCCATTATATCCATAACTAAAAGTACATATAGGCCTTCAAGAGCTTGAAACCTTCCTAAGACCCACCTTTTCTATTACAAGATACTCTCATCTATTCATATAGTTTGTATAATAAGAACACATTCAAGAGATCACACCCATAGAAATCCACACTATTAGCCTCTACATGGGTTTTATATAATGGAATTCAACTTCCATGGGGATTCTAAGGATATCTAAACCTACTCATGGGCTCTCATAGAATCTTCACCTCCATGATTTTTGGTATTTCCATGGACCTTGGATGCCAAACTATCCCTCTCTAATGCTCTTCACATGTTGATTTTCCTCCTCCTCTTGCTTCTATATTTTTTAGCAATTATATAGACCTCATACAAATGAATTAGATGAATTTGGGAATCTAGAATGCTAAAGGACATATTTTTAATGTGTGCAGACCTAGTTCTTTGATGCAGAGTAGGGGTAGACTTGATGGTTTATTCAAAAACTCTCCTCTTAAAGATACTCTTTATTCCACTTGACAACATATCAAAATTTTGGATAGGGTTGTTTTGGAACACTCTAAAATTGACTACTACAGTTCAATTAGGCCTAATTAGGATAGAAAATGGGCTTTTTCTAACATAACTTGCAGGAAATAACTCAAACCCATGAACTAAAAATGGTTTTGGATACCCATTACCCTCTTACACAACATACTTCAAATGTAGGTGAGGTTGTTTTGTAACTCAAGCCTCTAAAATTGACTGTCTCATTTTGCTAAAGGCCTAATTAGGCTTGTTTCCACTAGGCAACTATTGGTTCTACCATATCCAACTTTCAAATATGCATTCCAAAGCCATCCACATGTCATATGGGGTCTGCACATACAAATTCCATCAACTAGAATGGGTTCCAATCACCTTTTCCAGAAAACCCTACTTCTATGCACCTTTTACACCTAAAACATGAAGTTTCACTGCCTAGGGCATCAACAAACTCACACTTACCACCATCCCTTGCTACTACCACTTCATGGACACAAAACCCTACCCATTCGCATAGGCTTTTAAAGACATTACAGGGCCTTTCACACCTGAACATAAGCAAGAATTAGGGGAGTTTTCTCATGATCTTGATGTTGTCAAATTAAGGAATTTGAGTGCTTTTTGGGACAGTTTTTTGGTCTATCATATCTTTTAATGATTTTTGTCCTATTTATGATCCAACTTTGATCATGATCTATCATATCTTAATTAACAAGGACAGCGATAACTTTCATAAAATTGGAGCTCCTAAAGTGATGCAAATCGCCAAATATGAGAACTTATTTTATATTTTTTCATTGTGACCATTATTCAATGTCATTATATAGGTTGTAATTATCATTTTCTTATTCATCATGCTTGTAGAAATCATCATCATGCTGAGGAAATGACCAAAGACTCTAACACCAAAAGACTATGAAGCTAAGAATGAGAGGAAAAGAGAAAGAATGAGGTGAATTCGAGAAAGTAGGAAATTGTCAACCATACAAGAAGACATTCCACCATTGCCAATTGAAGAGGAACATGACATGTCTAATGAAGCTAAGAGAGAGAGAGATGGAATTGGAGGCACAAAGGGAATGAATGTAAAACCTCCATGCAATCAGGAAAGTGAATATCCAAGTTGGAGGCATTCCATCATCCACAGGTCAAGTTGAAGGAACATCGGCATTATCTTCTTGAATTGGAGACACTCCATCTTTCACAGGTCAAGTAGAAGGTACATCTTCATTTTCTTCTCAAGTTGGTGGCATGCCATCATTCACACCTCAAGTTGAAGGTATGTCATTTTCATCCTTTTTACCTTCAATCAAAGGTACGTCATCTATCCCATCTCAAGTAAATATTGAAGAAATTCCTAATGTTGAGTCTACTTTACCAATTAAAACACCTCCTAGAATTTTTCATAGGAACCCTAAGTTTCTAATTGATATTGATGAGAATGTATTGAAGCCCATGCAGAATAAGATTCCCATGCCACTTGCCAAAGATATGCGAATAAGATATGGAAATTATTCTTTGAGAATTTAAATGAAACTGAAAGATGTTAACTCTTTGTTGGATTGATTAGAAATCTAAAATTTAGGCCCACTATGAAGATTCTTGGCCTAAGAATATCGAATGCCTCAAGTGAAAAATTAATTGTCAAGAATCTAATGAGTGAGTATGAGAGTGTGGGTCCCACCTCATGCACCAAGGATAGTAATGTCACACGATGTGTCATTACATCAACAATTGTAAGCCAACAAACAAAAAAATCTCACCTCATTAGAAAGACAAGTCAAGCATTGAAAATAAATAGAAAAACTCTAATGAGAGCCATTGGAAGATGTCAAAGAGTTGAGGATCCAAACACTAATAAATTGTGGGCATTCTGTGGGAGACTCCCACGAAAAGACAAAGTTGTTGTTGAAGCTTTGAGATCACTAATTGAAGACTTTTGAAAGAATTACATAAGGGTATCTCTGAATCAAAGGGATGTGGTAAGAAGGAGAATCGGTAGTCAAAATAGTGAGCCACATCCAAAGCATTTTTTGGATATGACTCAAACATAGTTTTTTGGTAAATTTCTAGAGATGTATCCTCAAATTAAAATTTCTCAAAGATATTTTGAAATGCTAAAACCTTTCTTTGTCAAAGTAAATCACACACGCACTACTTGTTGTTGTAGATTACATATTGAATTTTCTAACCATTTTGATCTTTATTGGTCTATATGTTTAGATTTGCATACTAATAATGTTTTGCAGGATTGTGACATACGTGCCCCACGAACTACTTCAAGAGACTTCATATTAATAATTTTATGTGATAGAGAGGAAGGTCAAATATTTTACAGGAAATTATGCTTGGATGGCACATGTCAACATTGTGGTGGCTTGCAATGTATGCCAATATGTGCACATATGGAAAGAACGCATGCAGTTAGAAATGAACTAGTAGAGTTTGGAAAGTATAAAATAGTGGCATACAATACAAAAGATGGTAAAGAAGCAAAGATGTGTGAATATGTTATTCAAAAGATTCTAGTGTATCAGTTTATGTCTATATTTCATGACAGTATAGTGTATGAGTATGTAAGACATGCCCATAGAGCTCAATGGTTGGACTTGCAATTCAAGTTATTGAAGGACACATTTCCAATTGGTAGCATTGTTTCAGTCGTTGACTTTGCAGAGAACTATAGTCTACAGCCACAGTGTGAGGTGCAATCCCAATATTACAACTTGAGACAGGTCTCTATATTTGTGTACATCACATTCATTCATGCAAATGGTAGTACAGAAGATGACAGAAAGATCATAAGGGAGTATAATTTTTATATAAGTGATGATCGCAAGCATTCCACAGATTTCATGCAAGGTTGCTTTCAGGTGTTCTACAATGATTTGGCTAAAAGGGGCATATCATTCAGTCAGCATATCATATGGTCGGATAACAGTGCATCATAATTCAAGAACTCACAGAATTTCTATTGGCTGAGTAGAAGGCATAATATTACAGGTGTTCAACATATGTGGAACTTTTGTGAGGTCGGGCATGGAAGGGGGAGCATGATGGTGCAAGAGCATGTATCAAAAGAACCATAGCACAAGAAGAGTTAAAGTATAAAGATAATGCAAAGTTGATAGATGTAAAATCAATTATCGAGTGGTGTAATGTTTCAATGGGTCCAGCTAATGAAGGTAAGTCTTCAATTCATAGATTTTTTTGGTTGATAGATGATACTAACATTGCACCATAGAAGGATTGTTGTACACTGACAGGATCAAGTGAGCTATGTACTCTTTCAGAAGCTCAATTGTAGGTTCATGGAGTATCCATATGCAGAATATGGCATGCTTTTGTTCTTCATGTACAATTCAAGCCTAGAATGGGTGCGAGTCAAAGGAGTGGGTTGATGAATGGTTGTTATCTTATCCCACTTGATGTGTATTGACCCCCGACGGCACTACAAATGACAAAGATGGAATCATCAGTTGACTTTGACCACATATCAAATCTAGTTCAACCAGGTAATATATCTACTTGCATAGTTTTTGAAATTCCTAATGTTATCTTAAACTTTATAGTATTTTTGTAATGTTGACTAATTTCATCTAATTTGCTGCACATGTCATTCTAGGGCATGTTTATGCAATTATTGCAAATGAAGATAATGAAGAGGGAACAAATTATTACTTGTGTCATTGTGTTGAGGCCAAAAAGAAATTGGAGGCCCTAGTTACAGATGGAGAAAACATCGAATACCCTACAGGCTCAATGGTTGTTACTAGAACATGGCTTAGAAGGTACCCACATAAGAGTGTTAATGTTTGGCTATTTGAGGACTTTGACATGCATCGGAAGATTCTTCATCATTCTAACCTTGTCGTAGCAACCAATGTTAATTTGATACAATATCGAGGTAGACCTTTGAACAAGACCTTGTGGAAGGTGCATGAGTCTGACCATGAGGCAATACTTGACACAATAAAGAGTAGAGAAGACCTAGATGGTTCATTGGATTAATTTGTAAGTATGCATAAAAATTTCCTAGCTGGTTACTTGTACTTAGTTTTGTATATAGATAGTAGTATGAATTATTTCCCTCTAGTATATTTATGTTTAGTCAATTTTTCTTTTTGATGCTTCTCACATGAGGTCACAACTCCAGTCCATCCAACTACTGACAAAGAAGCTAGAGAAAAGATGATGGAGAGTGATCATCAGATGGAGGTAAATGATCAATTACATATATGATGTTATATATTTCATGTACATTTTGTTATAGTAATGTGCATATTGTTTGATTGTATTAATAGGTGGAGTTGCATGAGCTTGAACTATCGAAGAGGTCTACTCAACGACAAAGAGAGGATGATTCATGGATTGGCTCTCCATCTTCACGGTCAAGCAAGGGCCACCAATTATTTCATAAAAGTCCATAGGAAACTAGTTTTGGGACATACTTTTGTATGTTACTGATGTATGTACATACTTTTGTATGTTATCAACGTATATTTTTGTATATATGCCTGTATGGCTTTGTTTGGACATGCCTATATGGCTTTGTATGTAAACTAGATGTTATGTTCATGACATTATGTATACGACAATTTATATTAAATATTTAATATGATGCACAAAGTTATAATGCTTCAAGACAAGGCATGACTTCAATAATTGTCTCTTGATATCCCTTCTTCACCCTCTACACTAATCCAAAACATAATTTTGTCACTACTATTCACAACATATTTGGTGAGACTGTCTTCCTTTTTGTCATTGTTGTGATAATTAAGGCATGACTAGGGAGTAGCTGAATGACATCTCTTCTTAATTAAGATAGTATTCTTCCTTATTTCACAAGCTTGTAGGATCTCATGAGTCACTTGACCCATACTTCACTAGAATAATCTTGAGGTGTGGAGAGATTTTGATGTAGAGTAGGGTGGATGATCACAAACTAACTAAACAACAAGGCAACAATATGAGTTTCAATCCCCAAGCTTCAACTCTTCATTCTAGGGATTCTAACATGACATATGGGGTCTACACACACAAATTTCAACCATTGACACAATCTACCAAAGATTATTCTATAAACCCTAGCTCTTATACATCTTATATGCCAAAAACATGTGGTTTTACAGCCTAAGGCATCAACAAACTAGCACTTGACACCCTCCCCCTACTCCTGCAACATCAACAACACAAAACACTACCCATCTACTTCCATTCCACTGGTTCTCAAACCATTTCACCAAAGGAATGGCTCAAAACTTCATTTTCTTCACTCAAATCACTAAAACCTAGGGTTTCAAAACATAGAGCAACTTTTTGCAACATAGAGAAACTTTTTAAAAATTTTCCAATTCCTTCAAGGCTTCAATGAAACATAGATCCACTCCAATGTGAGTTCTCGACACAAATCCACACTCACCTTTGACAATTTGAGAATTTGCTCACCCTAGGTAAATGTCTCATGACAATCATGAGGGTTAATGATAGACATCTAGGGACTGTCCTATGGCTATTGGTAATTCTTTATTGTAACATAATAACATGATGCTAGGGGAGGTCTTGTTTCATGCGCCAAGTGCCCCAATCGTTCGGAGCAACAGGATACCAACAAAGTCCCTCAAGATCCCTAAGATGAAAAAACTACCAAACTTTGACGAAGCAGTTCTCAAAATTTGTGGCAATTGGGAACATTTCGTTTGGACCTATAGGTACATGTGGGGTCCATCTACAATAACCTCTCTTGGTTTTGTTCAACTCTTGTCTATTTGACCATACCGGAACCAAACGCATTCTTGCAAAATGCTTCAGTTCCATGCAATAGAAAGGTGCTAGGAGTGACATTTTGAATTCCCTAGCTTGTGGGGTCGAACGGACTATGCCAACATGTTGGGGTGGGTGGGTAAATGCTAGGGGAGGTCTCGTTTCATGTGCCAAGTGCCCTAATCATTAGGGGCAGCAGGCTACCGACAAAGTCCCTTAAGATCCCTAAGATGAAAAAACTACCAAACTTTGATGGAGCGGTTCTTAAAATTTGTGGCAACTAGGAATGTTTCATTTGGACCTACAGGTGCATGTGGGGCCCTTCCATAATAACCTCTCTCAGTTTTGGTCAACTCCAGTATGTTTGACCGTGCCGAAATCAAATGCATTCTTGCAAAATGTTTCAGTTTCATGCAGTAGAAAGATGCTAGGAGTGACATTTTGCATTCCATAGCTCGTGGGGCCAAACAGACTATGCCAACACGTCGAGGAGGGTGGGTAAATGTCAGGGGAGGTCTCATTTCATGTGCCAAGTGCCCCTATCGTTCAGGGCAGCAGCCTACCGGCTAAGTCCCTTAAGATCCCTAAGATGAAAAAACAACCAAACTTTGACGGAGCAGTTCTCAAAATTCATGGTAGCTAGGAACATTTTGTTTTGACCTACATCTGGATGTGGGATCCATCTATAATAACCTCTCTCTATTTCTTTCAAGTCATGTATGTTTGACCATGCCAAAATCAAACACATTTTTGCAAAATGCTTCAATTTCATGCAGTGGAAAGGTTGTTAGGTGCCATATTTTTTGTTCTACTCATCGTGGGGTCGAACCAACTATGTCAAAACATTAGGGTGGATAATTAAATGGTAGGGAATGTCTCATTTTGTGCGTCGAGCATCCCAGTCATTTCAAGTTGTAATCTATTGGCAAAGTAGAAAGTTGCTAACACTGAAATTTTGCATTCCACAGGTCTTGGGGGAGAAATGAATGTGCCAACACATCTAAGTGGGTGGGTAAATGGTAGGGAAGGTCTCGTTTCATGTGCTAAGAATCCCAGTCATTTTGGCATGCAAGCTATCGACACCTAGTGTATTTCATGTTTGTCAGTAGCTTGTAGCCCAAAATAACTAAGACACTTGGTGCATGAAACGAGACCTCCCCTAGCATTTATTTGCCCACCTGGACATGTTGGTGCAGTTGGTTCATCCTCACGATGAGTAGAACAAAAAATATGGCACATAGCAACCTTTCCACTGCATGGAACTGAAGCATTTTCTAAGAATGTGTTTGATTTTGACACGTTCAAATGGACAGTACTTGAACAAAACTGAGAGAGGTTATTTTAGACAGATCCCACATGCAACTATTGTTCAAAACAAAATGTTCCCAGCTACCATGAATTCTGAGAACTACTCCGTCAAAGTTTGGCAGTTTTTTCATCTTAGGGATCTTAAGGGACTTAGCTGGTAGCCTGTTGCCCCAAACGATTAGGGCACTTGGCATATGAAATGAGACCTCCCCTAGCATTTACCCACCCACCCCAATGTTTTGGCGTAGTCCGTTTGGCCCCACGAGCTATAGAATGCAAAATATCACTCCTAGCATCTTTCTACTGCATGAAACTAAAGCATTTTGCAAGAATGCATTTGATTTCGGCATGGTCAAATGGACTGGAGTTGACCAAAATTGAGAGAGGTTATTATGGATGGACCCCACATGCACCTGTAGGTCCAAACAAAACATTCCCAGCTACCACGAATTTGGAGAACTGCTCTATCAAAGTTTGGTAGTTTTTGCATCTTAGGGATCTTAAGGGACTTTACAGGTAGCCTACTGCCCCGAATGATTAGGGCACTTGGCACATGAAATGAGACCTCCCCTAGAATTTACCCACCCACCTCGATGTGTTTGCATAGTTTGTTTAGCCCCACAAGCTATGGAATACAAAATGTCACTCCTAGCACCTTTCTACTACATGGAACTGAAGCATTTTGTAAGAATGCATTTGATTCCGACATGGTCAAACAGATGAGAGTTGAAGGAAACCAAGAGAGGTTATTGTAGACAAACCCCACATGCACCTATAGGTCTAAACAAAACTTTCCCATCTGCCATGAATTTTGAGAACTGCTATGTCAAAGTTTGGCAGTTTTTTTCATCTTAGGGATCTTAAGGGACTTTGGCGGTAGCCTACTGCCCCGAATGATTGGGGCACTTGGCACATGAAATGATACCTCCCCTGGCATTCACCCACCCACCCTAATGTGTTGGCATAGTTTGTTTGGCCCCACGAACTATGGAATACAAAATGTAACTCCTAGCACCTTTCTACTACATGAAACTGAAGCCTTCTTGAGTGTGTACGATGGTAGGGTTTGGACAGAAGGAAATTTGTTGTTGAAATTCACAACATCTTGATGACCTATTATGGCCATGATCTCCTCATATGACATGACAAGAGTTATTCCATATCCTTGGCGTCCCATAACCTTGATTATTATGATTAGAAGCATGGAAACAAACCCTACAAGAAACAAAGCAATGATTAGATCTCAATATGATCATGATATACCCAAGCATCTCTATTAGTCTAAATCATAAAATCTCTTCAAATAAAGATTTATTTGAGGGTTTGGTGAGTTTCCATTGGCACCCAAACCCTGGGTCTTCATTACAAATCCTTGAATGCTAATTATTGCCATTATGCTTCTTTCTTATTAATTCTTACTAATCATGGTGAGTTAGTGAAATCTTGTTATATGTCATTGGAGAGGGATCCCTAGAGTTGGAACAGTTGTTTGAGACTTAGTTGAATGTGTCTAAGGTGTTGGAACAAGAATTGGGAAACCTTGAAGCCTTAAAGCCATTCGGTGTTATGCCTAGAGGCCTAATTTGCAGAAGAACGGTCAATTTTTTGAAGGTTCCATACAAAGTGACCACCCTTGAAATCTTAGTATGTTGTGTAAAGTTCAAATGGGTATCTAAATCTATGTTTATATTCTATGTATCAGGCCTAAGTTGAAAATTATGCAAGAAAATGTCATTTTGTTGTACTACTAGGCCTAGGGTCAGTCAAATAAGGAAATCTTAGAAGCTTGTTGTTCCTAAGTTCTTGTGAAGCATCATTGCATTGTATTTTTTGTCTCCATCCTATGTAAGACCCTCCTGGTGTAGGTTATGGTGTTTGGGGTGTTAATGACCCATAAGACCTTAGAGCCTAGTATGCACCTAAGGGTGGCTATGAGAATAGAAACTACAAATTTTGCTTTTGGATGTTAAAACCATTGTGATCTACCCTATCGCTACATCAGATATGCACAAAATGGTTTTGTTGATAAGGCTTTAGAAACTTTCAAGAAAAAGAAATCAGTGGGTGTAAAGCCAAATTCCACACTGCATCCTCTCTACCTATACCAAAGTGGGATCTTGATGCAGAGGAAGGACCTTCTTTAGGACAACACAAAATGACAAAGTGTTCTTACACCATCTTCATTTAAGCTCATATGTGTACCTATATAGGACCATAACATTGAACACATTTTAGATTCTTTTTATTGTCGGAAGTAACTATTGAAGGTTAATAATGACCTCACACATGTTGCTACTATGAATATTCATATAATGACCTCACACATGTGGCTAGTATGGATAAAAGGCTAACTGCATTTTTTGGGGGCATTTGGAATCCTATTCCTTTATTTATTTTTCTAAAATGGGTGAGGATTTCTAATTTTAGGGTTGGTTTTTCCTTTTGGCACATGATTTTCTAATTTTTTCCTATTTATTTCTCATGATAAATTTATTACCTTTCTGATTTTATTGCTACAGGTTGTCTAGGAGGGCTAGTCTCAGGATTGGAGAAGAAAATATTAATAAACTTGAAGGGAATCTGTGTTGTTCTTCCTTTATATGAGGATCATGACTATGTAAATTCATGACTGCATTCTCTGAGGCTTATGTTTGATGAAGGAGGGTTTTCTAGACCCTAATTTCATTAAGTGGTTTTAGGAAAGTCTCTAAGGGAAGTCATTGAGTCTTTTATGGTGCAACAAGGTTATCACACCTATACTTTGGAATATTCTACCCTTGAGATAGTCCTTCCCAACCATCTAATTGATATTGTGTAGGGTAGATCTCAGGGATAGTCATAGAGGCAGGGTGTAGTCATGTTTCTTATTTAGTTAATATGGTCCTCAATCAATGTGAGAGAGTGGGCATATTCTCTTAATGATGATGTTGAGATAGTATCATGAGGAAGTCATCAAAATACCATGAAAAAGAATGGTAATAAAATAGTCACAAGGTAAAATAATCATGCTTTGATGTTGCCATAGAGTCACGCAAAGGGAGATTAGTGTTCAAACATGATTATGAAGGGTTTTAAAAGATAGCATAGGTCTATCATACTGTGAGGATGGTATACCAGTCCATAGAGTCATTAGAACTTAATTTTGTGTGAGTATCAAGACTACGGATAATCTATAAGAAGGCTAGGGTTTGATTTCTTATGGCAATCCATCAAACCCTAAGCCTAAATCTTTGTATTAAGACTAGTGAAATTAATCAAGAAGACTGCCCTGAATCCTTGAGAAAGATTGTCACACCCTGACCACACAGCCTTAAAAGGATGTTACTATTTATTGTGAGACTCCTTAATCTTAGAGTTATTATAGAAAGAAAGGTTGAAAGTTGTGTCAAGATGGGGAGATGTTGTTCAAGAGTAAGAAATTGATTACTTGTGGAGAAAGAAAGATTCAGCATTGTCATCTACATTTCAAGCACTGTCCAAACCCACCCATTGAATACTAGTTGTTACACTATGTGCAAAGCAACCCTCTTTAACCCACTATCCTGATACAGTTTTCCAATTACCTAGCTCTAAGTCATTGCAAGTTAAGGGAATAGTATTAGCCATCCACCTTGGGTTACCTTTTATATCATTCCTACTTCAAGTGCAATCACATAAGATGGATGTTATGGGTGGCCAAGGTTGTCATGAGATTGAGTACAGTGACTTGGATCCAGGAGGATGATTCTATATCATTAATATCATAGTATTTTGAGAGGGGATCAAAGATATCATCATATATTTTATCTAGGTTCACAGGTTATGGAGAATCAAGAGATATTGTGGTGGAATAAACATACAATTTCATAAAAGGACTTCAGACACCTTACCAATACAGGACTGCTAAATAGGAGCAACATTGTAACAACTTTTGTGCTTTGATTTACCATTAAAACCATGCATAGAATTATTCTAATAAACTTTCCAAAAGACTATCCTATGAGTTTTGGGGAGTATAGATATGTAATCAAGGTCTCTAAAGGATTGCCCCCATGTGTCTAGATCACTAAACTTCATCACAATACTATCTAGCTAACCCCAACCTACTTGTGAGCAACATTAATGACTATCTTAAATCATTTGGACTGGAGTATTATTGCAAGAAAGGTTTTGAGTACTCCTTACACTTTCATCTAGTAATCACTGAGGGTATCAAGACCTAAGAAGTTCACAAAGCCATCCTATAAACAAATTACAATAAGAGGAATAGTCATGAGGCTCTAAAAAGGTTACTTTAGGGGTTTTCATTGTAAGCAAGAGGTGAAAAGTTTATATCAAAACAAATCAACCAAAACAAATCAAAACAAATCAACCACCCTTATCCCCACCAAAACAAATCAAAACAAATCAACCACCCTTCACTATGGAGTTATCTTGCATCAAAGCATAAAGGATATAGGAATTTTGTAAAATGTCATAGTTGTAAGTACCTTGCAAGAAATGTATGCAAAGTGTGGAAGCATATAAAACAAATGTTCAAACTATTTGACACAATGTCTCAAAGAAATGTTGTCTCATGGAATGCAATGATTGCAAGATATGCACGAAATGGATTTGTTGAAAAGACTTTAGAAAATTTTGAACAAGTAAAAGCAATTAGCAAATGTAAAGACAAACTTCACAACCTTTGCCAACATCCTCCCTATTTGTACAAAAAAATAGAATTTTGGAACACCATATGGACAGCCATCAAAGCATAAAGGATATAGGAAATTTGTCACATGCTATAATTGCAGCTGCCCTTGTAGACATGTATGCAAAGTGTGGAAGCATAGACAAGGCACGTGAACTTTTTGGCATGATGCCCCAAAGAAATGTCACCTCATGAAGGCACATAAAATAGATGGAAAGTGTGGAGGCATAGGTCCAAGGTGCATGAACTATTTGCAATGATGCCTCAAAGAAATGCACAGTCCCACAGAATGTAAAGATTGCAAGATATGCACAAAATGGATTATTTGAAAATAATTTATAAACTTTCAAGCAAATGCAATTGGCATGTGTAAAACCAAATTCCTATAACAATAATTGATCATCATATTAAATATTTAATATGTACACTATCATATACATAGTGTCATGAACATAACATCTAGTTTATATACAAAGCCATATAGGCATGTCCAAACAAAGCCATACAGGCATATATTCAAAAATATACATTGGTAGTTCATACAAAAGTATGTATACAAAGCCATCTAGGCATACAAAAATGTCCCAAAAGCTAGTTTCCTATGGACTTTTATGAAATAATCTGCGGCCCTTGCTTGATCGTGAAGATGTAGAGCCAATCACTGACTCATCCTCTCTCTGTCGTTGAGTAGACCTCTTCGACAGAAGTCGATCCAGCTCCACCTGTTAATATAATCAAACAATATATGCACATTAATATATAAAATGTATTAAAATGTATGAAATATGTAATCGATCACTTACTGTCACCTGATGATCACTCTCTATCATCTTGTCTCTCTCTATGTCCGTACTTGAACGGACTGGAGTTGTGACCTCCTGTGAGAAGCATCAAGAAGAAAAATTGACTAAACATATAAATATCATTTATGTACATCAAATGACATGAGATAAAACAAGAAATACAAAATTATGACATTTTCATGTTATTGGCTCATACCTCGATCAAAGGATTTGAAGACATCATGGCTACAGCAATGCCTATATGTGCTAACTCATGAAGATGAGGAGTCTCCACTGTATTTATCATCTGAAAATCAAGTTCAAGATTATTCAAACAAAATAAATACATAACATTATTTTAAAAATGCATAATGATTAGAAATGGTTAAATTTACCTCTGTAAAAGTGGTGGGCTAGCGTCCAGGGGACCAAAGAAATTGTGGAGGTGCCAGTGACTATTGAAATCATCAAATTGTCACAAAATAATATTACCATTGACATATCTACAATAATTATGATTATGTGATAAATTACATACATGTTGACTTGACCTCCTCTCATAACCTGCCAATGGATGGCTAATGGAGGCAGGATGAAGACTTTGACCTTGGAATTTCATTACATAGACAATTACATACATTATTTTTGACTTATAATATAGATAATCATATAAAATTAATTACAAATTTCAAATAACAATATACTAAATCAAGATGAAACTTGTAACAAATTACCTGAGAGTCAATACCAAATGTATGATGTAAGAGATCATCACTGAGAATAAGTTCATCTCATATGTCCTGCCCTTGCATCGCAGCATCCTGTCAAGAGTCCTATCGTGCCTCCTACATCCCATAATCACATAGGTTCCCACATGAACTGCACAAATGTGGGGACACATGGTGCCTACTACTCTCACCCTCATCAACCTAGGTAAGATCATCGACATGTTGTGATAGAGTTTGGGTGAGAGTAGTCAATGAATGTAATGCTCCACATCAACACTCTCCTTCAAAGCCAAAGGGAGTGACCTACGTTCTAGCCTCACTTGGGGTATAGTCACATGGTTTTCATCTCACTAAGCCCCGAGTCTATCTTGGGTAGAGCCACCACCTCTACCCTAGAACTCACGAATGTCAAAATAATTCAAAATCTTGTTGACGATGAACTCGCAATAGAGTTTCCTCAAGAAATATTGTGGTACCTCATCATTGTTGCATGGGAGCTCTTCAAAGACCATGTACCATCTATCCCAAAATTTTTGGGATATTTCTTCATTCCTACACCAATGTATAGGAAACCGTTTGCAACTTTCTTCTAATCTTTGGCCAGTTTTTGGATTGATAAAGTGTGCACATAATTGAGATTTTGTAATTTTTTCATTCTTGACTTGTTCATATGACAACTTGTTGGCATATTATTGCCGACACCTCTCCCTATAATCTTGGAATTTAGTGATTTGTTTTGTCACCGAGTCCATGTGGGAAATAATCTCTTCTAGTGATTTTGCAAGTGCCCTCCTACAATCAGTGATTCCACTTGGATTGTTTAGGGTTTCAATAATAGTTTGAAGATGTTTCTTATTTTCTTCTATTATCCCTAGGTAGTGTTCTTGATTATCCCTTACATTAAAAGGAGGTGAAGGTGGGTTTTGAGGGTTTGGAGGGTTTTGGGGGTTGTTTTCACCCTCCTCACCTAGATTTAGGTTTTCTTTTTCTCCAATAACTGTAAATGCAATATAAAAACAAATCAAATATTACAAAACTCAAAAATTGTTCTCAAACTAACAAAATCAATCAAACCCTACCTTCTTCCTATGCTGGAGCCTCCAAATTTGCATGACGATGTCTTTGGTGGTGAGGTGGCATTGTGAATTTGTTTTTTTCTCTATTACACTTGATTGGATAGCATTTTCTTCAACACAACTGCGTGTTTACCTATTTTCTTTGTTGCTAAACTTGCAATGGTCATGGCTGTGAGTGAGGAGAAATGGGTTTTTTTTTCTTTTATACAAAGCAAAACTCGAGCATGTTATAACACACTCAAGTTTTGCTTTAAGTTTGGAGATGGTGGTGAATTTTTGGTCCCCCATCTCTTTGCATTTACCCTACTTCTTTAGTCTTTAGATCGCAAATTTCCTTTCAAGTAGATCATTAGTAGCATTGATTTATTAAGACAGTTCAATTTAGTAAGTTTAGCTAAGGATTGTTGATTATTAGGTTCCTTATTGCAAATAGCCAAGGACATAGCCCTAGATTTGATATATGAAAACATGATTAAATGCCAAGGTATAGTGATCCTTGTCATTTTTTGATTCGTTGTTGGGGATATGTGTTAATATGAAAACCCTAGTTAGCAATCCTTTTTAGATAAAATTGAATCTATATGGTTAGGCCTAGGGATTCAAAAGGTAGATACATCAAACAAACACCCAAGCAACAAACTACAAGTGAATGTAGTAGGGTGGTACAAGATCTTGTTGAAGAGGAAGAGGAACACTTAGAACCTACCTTAGAAATTACAGCCCAATTTGACATTCCCACAAGTCCTCAAAAATCTTTCACTCTCTAAGTATATTCAAGAACTATAGGAGAGACACTAGGCAAATCTATTAAGAGGATCTATTTTTCTAGAACCTCACACTAAATCTTGGGAAGAAGAAGCATCAGACATGGGGGATAATAATAATGATAAGGTAGATCCTCTACATGAGAATGCAAGAACCTTCTCATACCCCATTGTTCTTTCTCCTGGAGATAATGCCCCTATGAAGAACATTTCACCTTCAAACCTACCAACATTCATGGGTCTTGCTTTTGAGGATCCAGATCAGTTTCTGTTTGAGTTTAAGGTCCTATGCCATACATATGACTATGGAAAAGCTAATCAAAAACTCACTTTTCCCATCTACCCTGAAAGATTCTACCATGATGTGGTTCATGGGTTTAGCCCCAAACTCCATTCAGTCATGGGATTGAATGGAAATTGAGTTCCTAGACAAGTACCAAGATTGAGTTACTACAGGGTCAGTGATAAAAAGGAGGAGTTGTTTAGAACTAAACAGAAAGAGGATGAAAGTTTAGAGGACTATCTACGTAGGTTCAACTTTGCCTTGAGAAGATATGGCAACCATGTAGCTCACAACTTAGCCAGAACTCTATTTGTAAAAGTATTAGACAAAGAGTCAAAATAGGCATCAGATCTAATGGGGAGAGGAAATATCAACAAAATGGACATGCCTTCTATAGAGGAAATCTACATAAACTACTCTAGAACATAGGATGTAGAGAGAACACCAAGTTCCTTAAAAGGGAAGAGTGATATACAACAATTAATGGAGGAGTTTACAAACCTAAAGATGGATATTTTAGTCCAGTTGAATACCATGTTAGATGGAATTCAGGCAAAGACCAGAATAACTAAACAAAATAGAACAACTGAACCTCTTTCCATATACTATACTAGGTATAGGAACAAACACCTTTTGAGAGAATGACCATTGGATAACTCATAAATCTACCAAATATGTGACAAAGAACACCCTACCAGTCATTATGATCAACTCCCAACCTTAAAAGGCTGACTAAAAAGAATGTCATAATGGAAGAGGAGTTGAACTATGTAGGGAAAAAACAAATTAGCCATTTCCCATGCAACCAGTACCCAAATCAGGCTTCCTATAGGGGTCCTTCAAACTAGGGAAACAATCAATGGAATCCAACTTCACAGGGACCTCAAAACATTCCTCCATGGGTACTGTTGGGACCTAAAATCTCCTTCAATTTTTTGCAAAATTTTAGGTTCCCATTATAAAAAAATGGACTGTAGCACTAAAAAATACACCTAAAAAATCTACCCCAGTGACCTATTGTGGAGAGTCATAATTCAGATCCCATTCAATTTCATGCCAAACCACCTACTAGGCATGCTCATCTATCATGTGTGAGTGTGCATATCCAATTTTATCCTCCCATGATCATATTTGACTGGGTTTTCAAGCATCAAGTTGGACGGTTCTTGTAAGGTTTGTTGTCTGCACAATGTTAAAATTGTCAAGGAGGTTGATTTTGGAGGCAAATATCTAGCAACTAGATGATTTTCATGATAAATAAATTGGTGTTTCAGATCATCCCCATGCTAATGTACTTTCATGCTAGTTTTCAAGAATCCAACTTCTCATTTGGTATTTTTTCAAAATCAAAAGCAAATGCAATTTGTCCTGTTTTTTCAATTGCATTTCCAGAATGTTTAAGAGAGGCCAAATTTGACCCTCAATATTTTGTGAAGAAAGATTATTAGTGAAAAATCCTCTTGCACACATGCTCAATGGACCTAAAGGATCTAATGTTTCTAGTGGTAGCTTCCCATGAAGAGATTTGGTATTTTTTTGGGGTGGTGACTTGGTGAGCCCTAATTGGTTTTTCACAGCTGTAGTTTTCAGAAAAGGCTAAGTGACCTACTTTGAATGTGAATACCTAGCACCTCAAGATGTGTTTTACTGAACCGTTAGTTGTATTGAATTCTTGGTTCAGATTTCTACATTCTTGTGCATTTTCATGACTCCAGGAGATGGTTTGACTAGTTTTCCAGGGCAATTCTTGAAGCTACTTGGACTGTTTTAGTCACTATACAAATATGTCAGAAAGAGAATTTTAGTGACAACCCACTTCAGATTTTCACTTCAGGAGCATACAGATGCAACCTCAAATCAATTCACAACAGAGCTTGTTTCAAAGTGAAAATTTTTTAGCTGAGTCCACAGGGGACCCAACATGTGTTACCCAATTATTGGTTGATGAGGCTTAATTTTAATGTTTGTGAAGCCTATGTTTGTTCCAACTAACTTGACACTTGATGCAAGAGTGACAAGACCACCTCCTCTAATGAATGAAGCTGACTTGTTAGGCTATATCGATAAGGCAAGCAACTATGCATGATCACATAAAAAAGCTCCTAGATAGGTTATATGCCACTAAAGATGCAAATACTTGGTTTTGCCCAAACAAACCTAGCGAGGGCACTTGTTATGGGTTATGATGCAATGGAGGCCCCTCATAGCTATGATTAAGGAAATAGTAAATTCTATGGCTATCAAACAAATAAATAAGAAAGGAAGAAATCCGTTACTTTACTTTCCATCAATGACCAAACTAAAGTGATAAATATGAGTTGGCAGTCAATCTATTTCTTCTAGTGTGTTTAAGCACCTAATCATCAAAATGGATACTCCTATATGAATGATAGACACCGTACCTTCAATCCATGATAGAATAAGCTACCAAAGCAGAGAAAGGAACAACATAATATTAGAAGAGTGCGATATGCATATTGGCCCTTGCAGTGATTGGCACCAAAGGAAAAAATTTGAATGGACGGGCTTTAGAAAGCGCATTAATAAAGAAACTCTTTGCCCTAATTCTAGATTGTGTGTTGGAAGTCATTGTTAAATTCTATTTGTTAATATTTTTGTGCATATAAAGTTTCTAGCGTCAAATGTTGGTTTTCAAAGAACTACACTCATTTGGTTGATGGTTAGAATTTCTATCCATGTCCATAAGTGTATCTGTGATAAAGATGATCAAATTGACTGGCAAGGAGAGCCTATGCTAGGTCACCTAGTATATGACCGTTATGGTCATCTTCAACTTGGACCAGGATCACTAGATATGGTTGAATGCAATAGTAGTTGTGTGAGACATCGAAGGCAGCAAGCCCCACTAGGAGCCCAAGCGAGCCTGAATTGGCATTGTCCATCTGATACTATGGGAAGCCCTTTAAACAAACACCATTAATAGCAATTAGAAGGACACACCCGCTAAGCCCATGGAGCCTGCCCAACGCTTGGAAAAATGCTCACACGACTAGCTTGCTCCACAGAATTTGACCCCTAGGGAGACCAAACGGGCCGAATCTCTTCTAGAAATACCCTCTTCTAATACAAACATCGAGAATCCCCATTAATTTGAAAATAAAGACTAAAATATAGAAACTCAATCAAGAGGAGGAAAAGTCTTAAAGTTGAGGATTTACTTGTGGAAAGTTAGTGCACGTTGCAGAAATGAATGAAGGTGGATTTACTACAAACATTATTTCATCTAATAGACCACGAAAATTTGACAATACAAAAGTAGTGCTTGCCAAAGCTCTACAGTAGCCTGAAAAAGAAATGAAATCACAAGATTAGTTCATAAATGCATAAAGATGTTGAAACATATTACTTCAAGTAATATCTTCTTGCACTCAACCATAGTCTTTGCCTGTAAGATAGAAATCTAGAGGTTCCTTGATTTTTTTGAGGCATAAACGAAGAAGAACAAATCCCATGTTATTTCCCCACCTTGCACTTAGGTCTCCCTTCAACATTTTCAAGAGCTTCTGCAGGGAAAAACTAAATGAAAATGGCTCAAAGCTTTGCAAATCCATGATGAAGTCAAGATAGAAATTGACTTAGAAAGCACAGTTAGAGGCTCCACTAAGTAGGGAAATAAAGAAACAGCATTAGAATCTAAAGCACTCCAGACACCTCTCGCATCACTAGCATAAACCCTAAAAACTGGTGCAGTACTGCAAAACAAATATCTTATCAGACAGACTTTGACCTATCAAAGTGAGCAAAATGGGAGCCCCTTTGATGTCCCAAGAAGGGTAAATCATTGGTTTGAAGTAATCATCAAGGAAAGTAAATGATATCGATGGGACAAGATTCATGGTCCCTTCAATGGGCCGAAGAGTGGATACATCGAGAGGACCTTATCATATCGAAATGACACTTTTATGGTTCCTCTGATATGTCGATGTTGATCGTAGCCCTAGCACTAATAAATGAAGCGATTAAAATGAAATGATGGAGTGAAGGACTGAAAGCATAAAGTGAAATATATGCAGCATGAATATATTTCACACATATTTATGGGGTAAATATATTCACGGGAGAATATATCAAAAAACAAAATTTGCAAGGTGAATAAATTGAACATTTATTTTAATCATCTCTTGACATAAAATGAATGCTTTCACCTAAATATTTTCACCAAAGGGGTTATAAGGTGGACATAATAAATCAACCAAGTAAAGATTTTAATAATCATAATTGAGAATGATGGAGGCAAAATATTTTTTGGAGCAATTCACCAAGTAGGTAATTATTTTACCTAAAAAATATTTTTGTGAAAGTACATATAATGGCCAGAAAACATTTTCACTGAGAAACTCATGGAGGGGGTAATTATTTCTTACTTGAAGGTTATATTTTTCAGAATTGAGTGAAAATGCATACAAGAGGGGATGACAATAGTTATTATTACAAAATACATTGAAAATTTTATTTTCTCGGGATGTGAAGACAAAAGGGAGATTAAATTAAATATTTGTGAAAGCGAGAAAGAAAAAGTTAAATCAAATAGAAAGTCACACCAGATGAATATGAAGGGTCATAACCCTAAAAATACAAAGTATTTATCAGAGATGAAAATCCAAGATCATCAACATAAAGCGGCAATATGATAAGAAGCAATAGTAGGAAAAACAATTAGTAGGAATTAGAGATTATACAGAATATACTAGAAAATGAAGGTTTCCGATGCACATTACAAAATAGATTTTGAAGCAATTTAACAGAGAAGAATACTATAATCTAGTGTCCAATATTTTGGTGTTCAATTATTTTTTGATATTCATTCATATATGTTATCTGTGTTGTCTCCAAAATGGTTTTCCTTTGTTATTTAAACTAATATATCAAGGATATACTTAATTTATCAGGGCACATTTGCTGCTTATGTGTGATCTGCTTGATTGGTTTCTATGAGAAGTTGATTTAAGTCCTATGTGGTTTATGTTTATTTGTCTCTACCCAAAGTTAAAACCCTTTAAATAAATCATCTTGGTTGGTTTCCTTCACACCAAAATTAAAATTCCTTTCAATTGATCACAGTAACCTTGGAAAATATCATTGGGATTTGTAAGAAGGGCCTGGTAACTGACAACCTTGCATGTTTATACAAGGTATAAACATTTGAAAAGTGCCAAATAATTTGAGTTAAGCTAAAGGGGAGGACACATTTATCATACACATCTTGACTTCGTTGCCCAGAAGGCACTGGTCATATTCACAAAAAAATAATACTTCATAAAAACCTTATTCACATTTTCAAACTTCAAACATTAGCATTAGGATTAATTGTTAGCCTTGCATCTATTTCACATTTGTATACCATTTAGAAATAGATTGCCATTGTCAAAAACCTTTAAAGTTCATAATCTACTTAGTTATTAGGGTACATCTGCCTAGGTCCAACAGAACCTAAAGAGCAGGGAGTCCAAAACCACATAGGGTTGCTCTGTTTCATTAGCCAAAAACATTGCAAACCTGACCATAGAGCCTGGCATCCTCTTAGGGTTTACAAACTACGTTTTTGAGACCTAACAGAATTGGCGACTCTGTTGGGGACAATTCTAGAAAATTTGGTTTCAGCTTATTCAGTTAAAGAGTCAAGAATATATATATATATATATAGTTATATATATAACTATATATATATATAACTATAACTATATATATATAACTATATATATATATATATATATATAACTCTGCTGGTGGAGAAAAATCTAGAAAATAAAGTGGTGACTCTAAAAGGAACTTGATGAAAAATACAAAGACATCTTATAACAACATCATTTTCAATCAAAATAAATATGTCAGAAGAAGAGAGAAAGCTATATTTGTTAAGGGAAGAGAAAAAAGTGATTCAAGAACTGCAACAATTGATAGCCAAACTTGCTTCAAGTAAATCATAGTATATACAAGTGCCTCATGATAAAATAGGAAATCTTGGCAATGAGAGTGGTGCACATCATACACAACAGGACATTTTTGTACCATAAGCCTCAAATCAAATAAATGCTTATCATGTCCCCTCTAGTCAAAGACTAGTGGGCTACCAAGATTATGAATACAATCAATATGCTGGGCATTATCAATGTCAAGACTCGCACCGGAGTAGTCAACAATATCAGCCATGTCCATAGAGAAAAGTGTACGTCTGAGACATTGATAAACCATTCAACTTCAATAATATCCAAGGTTACCCAAATCATTATCCTGTTGAGCTCATAAAACATGTGCCTATATTTCATGGAGAAGAATATGAATTAGCTCATAGGCATGTATGACTATTTTGTGAATTTATTGAGGACTTCAAGATTTATGCAAAAGACATCATTATAAAATTCTTTGCTTGAGTATTGAGGGTAATGCAAGAGAATGGTGTATCAGCTTACCCATGCAAAGTGTATCTTCATGGGAAAATTTCAAAAGGTTGTTTCTAAGTCAGTTTGATGATAACTATGAAATGTTTACACAAGCCTTGGGGCCTTAGCATATTCCAGCGAAGAATGAAATGACATATGATACATTAGAAGGTGAGAGCAGTCTTCAAAGTGTAAATGCTCTTGTTGTCCCAGCCCACCCACCTCAATACCTAAATCAGCAGTTTGAGGAGGAAGAGGATGAGTATTTTCATATTCAAGAAAGAGGTCAAACACTCGATGAGAAGAAATACGCACACCTAATTATGGTATACATAATAATCTAAGTGCA
Organism: Cunninghamia lanceolata; assembly: GCA_027924645.1. Classification (NCBI taxonomy): domain Eukaryota; kingdom Viridiplantae; phylum Streptophyta; class Pinopsida; order Cupressales; family Cupressaceae; genus Cunninghamia; species Cunninghamia lanceolata. The sequence continues at coordinate 12,252,871 of BSBN01000367.1, forward strand.
TTTCATGATCAAACAATGGAGGTGCAGTCATTTATACATTATTATAGCATTGGTAATAATAAGTTAGAAGTTGAAACACAAAGGGACTACGTGCCTTGCAACAATGAAGGGAGTTATAATTACAATCAATCTATAGAGGATGGGTATGTAAGTGAAAATATTTGTTATGACAACCCTGTGGACTTTGACTTACAACTAAGTGGTGCTTACAGAGGTTATGAGGAAGAGATAATGGAAGATGTGGAAGAGGAAGTATGTTCCCTTAGCACTGATCAAGTTTGAGTCTTATTGACCATTGAATATCAAAAATGTACACAAAAGAATGATGCTGAAATTTCATGCCCAACATACATATGCTTTGACAGTGAAGATACTTTGTGTCACAGGGATGATAAACTTCATTGTGAGTATGAAAAATTATGTCCAGAGTTACATTCTAAAAATATAGAGACAGTTGGTGGTCATGGATTTCATTGCAATAGAACTCCAAAAATGCACACTTTTGAATCTAGAGGTGTTGATAATTCAAACATATTAAATCCGCAAACTAATGATTTTGGTGATAGAGTTTCAAGGTCACAACTATTGGGGCAAGTTACATGTGATGCTGAAAATAGTAATGATGTCTTTGGATCTGATGTTGTGTCATTAGATGATGCCAACATCAAAAAAAATAGATGTCAAATGCAGTTTGATTTGCTCTGTTTTCCAGTTCAAGAAGAGAGCAGTCATTTGGTGGTTGATAGAAAATTTAATAAAATAAGGCATCACATGGAGGTTGGATTTAGCTTGTCACATGATGATAGGATTTTTCAGATAATGTATAATTTCTATATGCATAATAATGGAGAATACATTGGCAGCATTGAGCATAATAGGTTGATGAAAGATATGAATAGATTCAACCAAGTAGATTTCAATAAAAATTTTAGATTGGTTTCACGACAGCATGATGAAAATCAAGTGTATGATAGGGGAAAATATAAACTTTTCTTTTCCGGTGGCCTTGTGCCACCAGCTATGGTATGGTTCTTCAAGCCATATAGTTTAGGGAAAATAAGGAGGTTGTATTATATTGCCCAATGGACAAGGCATTTGGTTTGCTCCCGAGATATCTGAATTCTTTCTATGCCCATAAGGGGCATACATGCCCAGACAGAACCACTATTGGGACCTAAAATTTCCTTCAATGTTTTGCAAAATTTTAGATTCCCATGATAAAAAATTTGACTACAGCACTCAGAAATACACCTGAAAAATCTACCCCCGTGACCTATTTTGTAAAGTCATAATTTAGAGCCCATTCATTTTCATTTCAAACCACCTGGTGGGCATGCTCATCTATCATATGTGAGTGTTCATATCTGATTTAAGCCTCCCATGATCAGATTTGACTAGGTTTTCAAGCATCAAGTTGGACGGTTCTGGTAAGGTTTGTTGTCTGCACAATGTTAAAACTGTCAAGGAGGTCAATTTCAGAGGCAAATATCTAGCAACTGGATGATTTTCATGATGAAAAAATTGGTGTTTCAGATTGTACCCATGCTAATGTACTTTCATGCCAGTTTTCAAAAGTCCAACATCTCATTTGGTATTTTTTCAAAATCAAAAGCAAATGTAATTTGTCATGTTTTTTTCAATTGCATTTCCAAAATGTTTCAGAGAGGCCAACTTTGACCCTCAATATTTTGTGAAGAAATATTATTGGTGAAAACTCCTCTTGTACACATGCTCAATGGACCTAAATAATCTAATGTTTCCAGTGGCTGCTTCCCATGAAGAGATTTGGTATTTTTTGGGGGTGGTGACTTGGTGAGCCCTAATTGGTTTTTCACAGGTGCAATTTTTAGAAAAGGTTCAGTGGGCTACTTTGAATGTGAATATCTTGTACCTTAGGATGCATTTTGCTGAACTATTTGTTGTACTAAATTCTTGGTTCAAATGTCTACATTCTTGTGCATTTTCATGACTCTAGGAGATGGTTTGACTAGTTTTCCAGGGTGATTCTGGAAGCTACTTGGACTATTTTGGTCACTATACAAATATGTATGTGTAGAGCTTCTAGAAGAGACTGTGTGTAGCTTTTTTAATCATGAACAACTTGAAATTTTCCACAAACACCTTAACAACATTGCCCCTTGCATCCAGTTCACGAAAGAACTTGAAACCAATAATCAACTCCCCTTCCTGGATGTCCTCATTAGAAAAGGTGATGGCACCCTTGGCTGCGGTGTCTTCAAGAAATCTACCCATACGGACCTCTATCTTCATGCTTCCTCCCACCACCACCCTGCCCACAAGGTTAGTGTCCTCAAAACTTTAGCAACGAGGGCCTTTCACATCTGTGATAATGAACACTTAAACCTTGAACTGTCCCACCTGACCAAAGTTTTCAAACTTAATGGATACCGCATTAAGCACATCAAGAGAGCTTTTAAACTTGCCCAAACCTGCCTTAACTCCAAACCTGACAATTGTGACACCGAGGTTGTTTTTGGAGCCACCCTACCTTTTATCGAAGGTATCTCTAATAAAATTGCCAAAATCCTTCACAAAAAAGGGCTCCATTGCGCCTTCAAACCTTGCTCAACCATCAGAAACCTTATCCTGTCTACCAAAGATTCTAATGACATTCTCTTAAACTCAAGCGTCTACAAAATTGATTGCTCATGTGGCACCCCTTACATTGGTGAAATAGGCAGATCTATCTGCAAGAGAATCAAAGAGCATTGTACAGATATCAGACATGAAAGGGTAACAAAATCGGCCCTTGCAGATCACAGCTCTAGCACCAAGTACCACATATGCCTTGAGGATAGCCATGTCCTAGCCAAAGAAGATAACTTATTCAAAAGGAAACTCAAAGAGGCTATCTTCATTAGGAAGAACCCTACCAATCTCAATAGAGATGATGGTTGGAACTTGAACCACACATGGAACCCTCTTTTAAACTCCCTCAAAAACTAAACACCTTCCTTCCCTTCCCCCCCTCTTTTTCCTTCCTCCTTGCATCTTTCTCAATCTATCTCTGACACTCCTCCCCCATCTCTATCCTCTTGCACTATCTCTTTCCTTCTTCCTCTTATCCTACCTTGTACCACTTGCTCTATGAAAGAAAAGTTATGCTCTCCTCTGACTCACCTCCTCAAACTTTGTACCTCTCCTATGACTCCCCTCCTCAAACCTTGTACCTCTCCTCTGTCTCCCCTTGAGTCCTTTCTCTTGACTCTTGCCACCCTTCCCCCCTCCCTTGACCCCCCTTCCCCCTTTTCTCATCCCTTACCCCTCATCCTATCCCCTCATCTCCCTCTTGGTTTTTCCTTTCTTCCATCTCCATTACTCTCGTCCATGTCATTGTTCCCGTTCTCTCTAAACCTTGATCCTTCTCTTGGTCCCCCCTTATTTTCATCCTTGCTTGGTGTTTTTCTTTTGGTTAAGTACTGCATATTTTTTGTGTAGGTTACTTGCATTTTTAGATCATTTTCTCTAATCATGGTTGTTTATATCTTCTTGTTTGCAATTTTATCTACCTCTTTACCCATTTGAACTTATTCCCTTATTTATAAGTTTCTTACCTCTTATACTTTCTCTCTACTTTTTAAGTCTCCTACCCACATGTATATCATGGTTACATATCTACTTACCATACCTAATCATATTTATTTCATTATCTTATATTCATTTTTCTTTTAAATATGATAAGTGAACTTATTTTTATTTATAGATAAATTATTTATATTTTTTATAATTATAGATTTATTTATCTAGTTAGACTCATTATTTATTCATACATCTCATAATTATAGATATTTTTATTTTTATAATATATTAATTGTGTTATTCTTATCTATATTTTTTACTACGTACTAATATATTGTTATTTTTATATTTTTATAAATATATTAAGTATCTATATGATTTATTACTTCGGCAATTTTCACTAATTACAAATTTCCATTTTTTTCTTTTGGTTGTAATTATATTTATATCCTATTTTTATTCACTTACCCTCGTCTTATTTATTTATATATTTACACACTTGTCTTATTAATATACTTATCTATATTTTAATTTATATTTTTATTCTTTTATATCCAGGCACATACTATTTTTTACATATTAAATATGATTAGTAATTATATTGTTACTTATGCTTAGATATGTTATTTTCATATTTTCTATATCAATAGATATACTTGTTCTTATTTTAAATGTATTAAGTATTTGTACCATTATATTATTTTTATTATTTTTCATCCTTAATCTCACTTCTTTTATACATCTATTCTCACTTTACGTTTTACTTATTTTTATATCCTATTTAACCTCTTATATTTTTACATTTTTATATTTTACTTATCATACTTTTCTAATGTATTTATATACTTATTCACTTACCATTAATATAATTATTTATAATTTAACATATATTCTTATACATTTATATTTCTACATATTATCCTCTTATCCATTAAATATGATAATTAAATATTGTATTTTTAGATAGGTTTTTATTGGTATATTTTCTTATATATTGGTATACATTTTTCTTATATATATATATATATATATATATATATATATATATATATATATATATATATATATATATATATATCAAGTATATTCACTACCCCTACTTACTTATTCACGCTTGCTTTTTGTCTTATATATATTCTCTAGCTTATTACTTAGTTTATATTTAGTAATTTTTATAGATTTATCCTCGGCATTCATCTATACTTATACTTACCTATTCTTACATGCTTCTATTTTTTAATTTATATCATTTATTTTTCTATTCAGTTACTATGGTAAATATTTTACTTATTCATATATTACTTTCCTTTTATTTCAATATATATCCTCTTGCTTATATATATATGCTCCTTTTCTAGCTCTTTCTTTTTCTTCCCCACTCCCTACCATCATTACTTCTTCGGTCTTTTGTTCTCTTTCCCTTGACTCAATTTATTCTTTCTCCCCCCCTTTCGGTACTTCTTTTTATCCTTTTTGTTTCTCTTAGCTATCATACATTATGTTGACAATTTAATTTCCTCTCTACATGATCTTCATTCCTCCTTTCCTTAATATTTCTTACTCTCTATCTTTAGGAATTCTTGTTAATTGGTTTGTGTGAACTTATTTCTCTTTCCCATTACTTTACTAGTTTCTCTCCCTTTCGTTAAACTTCATGCCCACACTTCCCCTCTCTCTTTTTAAGGAACCCACTCTGCAATTACAACTTACTCATTCTCTTCTCTTCATCTTGATGATGGATCACGGAGTGTGATCTGAAAAGTCTCTTTTTTTTTTATCAAAAAAAGCTACACACAGTCTCTTCCAGAAGCTCTACACATACTTTCATGGACTGTGGAAATATCATGTATGTTAACTATACAAATATGTCAGAAAGAGAATTTTAGTGACAACCCACTTCATATTTTTACTTCAGGAGCATACAAATGCGGCCTCAAATCAATTCAGAATAGAGCTTGTTTCAAAGTGAAAATTTTTTAGTCGGGTCCATAGGGGACCCGACATGTGTTACCCAATTATTGGTTGATGAGGCTTAATTATAATGTTTGTGAAGCCTATGTTTGTTCCAACTAACTTGACACTTGATGAAGAGTGACAAGACCACCTCCTCTATTGAATAAAGCTAACTTGTTAGACTGTAAGGATAAGGCAAGCAACTATGCATGATCACATAAAAAATCTCCTAGATAGGTGCTATGCCACTAAAGATGCAAATACTTGGTTCTGCCCAAACAAACTTGGGCTGGGCACTTGTTATGGGTTATGATGCAATGGAGGCCTCTCATAGCTATGATTCAAAGGAAATAGTAAATTCCATGGCTATCAAACAAATAAATAAGAAAGAAAGAAATCAGTTACTTTACTTTCCATCAATCACCAAACTAAAGTGATAAATATGAGTTGGCAGTCAAGCAATTTCTTCTAGTGTGTTTAAGCATCTGATCGTCAAAATAGATACTCCTATATGAATACTGGACATCATACCTTTAAGCCATGATAGAATAAGCTGCCAAAGTAGAGAAAGCAACAACATAATATTAGAAGAGTATGATATGCATGTTGGCCCTTACAATGACTGGCAACAGAGGAAATTTTTTGAAAGGATGGGTTTTACAAAGCGCATTAACAAAGAAGCTCTTTACCCAAATTCCAGATTGTGTGTTGGAATTCATTGTTGAATTTTATTTGTTAATATTTTTGTGCATATGAAGTTTGTAGCGCCAAATGTTGGTTTTCAAAGAACTACACTCAATTGGTTGATGGTTGGAATTTCTATCCATGTCCATAAGTGTATCCATCATAAAGATGATTGAATTGACTAGAAAGGAGAGCCTATGCTAGGTCACCTAGTATATGACCATTATGTTCATCTTCAGCTTGGACCAGGATCACCAGATATGGTTGAATACAATAGTAGTTGTGTGAGCCATCGAAGGCAACGAGCCCTGCCAGGAGCCCAATCGAGCCTGAATTGGCATTGTACATCTGATACTATGGGGAGCCCTTTAAAAAAACACCATTAATAGCAGCAAGAAGCACACGCCCACTCATCCCATGGAGCCTGCCCAACGCTTGGGGAAATGTTCACATGACCAGCTTGCTCCACAGAATTTGACCCCTAGGGAGACCAAAGGGGTCAAATCTCTTCCGACAATACCCTCTTCTAATACAAACATCAAGAATCCCATTAATTTGAAAATAAAGACTAAAATATAGAAACTCAATCAGGAGGAGGAAAAGTGTTAAAGTTGAGGATTTACTTGTGGCAAGCCAGTGCACATTGTAGAAATGAATGAAAGTGGATTTACTGCAAACATTATTTCATCTGATGGACCACAAAAAATTTGACAATACAAAATTAGTGCTTGCAAAAGCTCTGCAGTAGCCTGAAAAAGAAATGAATTCACAAGATTAGTTCATAAATGCATAAAGATGTTGAAACATATTGCTTCAAGTAATATCTTCTTGCGCTCAACCACAGCCTTTGCCTATTAGACAGCAATCTAGAGGTTCCTTGAATTTTTTGAGGCATAAACAGAGAAGAGTGAATCCCATGTTATTTCTCCACCTTGCACTTAGGTCTCCCTTCAACATTATCGAGAGCTCTTGCAAGGAAAAAATAAATGAAAATGGCTCAAAGCCTTGCAAATCCATGATGAAGTCAAGAGAGAAATTGATTTAGAAAGCACAGTTAGAGGCTCCATCAAGTAGGGAAATAAAGAAACAACATTAGAATCCAAAGCACTCCATACACCTCCCACGTCACCAGCATAAACCCTAAAAACCGGTGCAGCATTGCAAAACAAATATCTTATCAAAGAGACTTTGACCTATTAGAGTGAGCAAAATGGGAGTCCCTCTAATGTCCCGAGAAGGGTAAATCATTAGTTTGAAGAAATCATCGAGGAAAGTAAATGATATCAGTGGGACAAGATTCATGGTCCCTTCGATGGGCTGAAGAGTGGATACATGAAGAGGACCTTATCATATCAGAATGACACTTTTATGGTCCCTCCGATATGCCAATGTTGATCGTAGCCCTAGCACTACATAAATGAAGCAATTGAAATGAAATGATGGAGTAAAGGAGTGAAACCATAAAGTGAAATATATTTAGAATGAATATATTTCACACATATTTATGGGGTAAATATATTCACAAGAGAATATATCAAAAATTTTTTGCAAGGTGAATAAAGTGAACATTTATTTTAAGCACCTCTTGACATAAAATGAATATTTTCACCAAAATATTTTCACCAAAGGGGTTATAAGGTGGACATAATAAATCAACCAAGTAAAGATTTTAATAATCATAATTGAGAATGATGGAGGCAAAATATTTTTTGGAGGAATTCACCAAGTAGGTAATTATTTTACCTAAAAAATATTTTTGTGAAAGTACATATAATGGTTAGAAAACATTTTCACTGAGAAACTCATGGAGGGGGTTTTTATTTCTTACTTGAAGGTTATATTTTCTGGAATTGATTGAAAATGCATACAAGAGGGGATGACAATAGTTATTATTGTAAAATACATTGAAAAAATTATATTCTTGGGATGTGAAGACAAAAGGGAGATTAAATTAAATATTTGTGAAAGTAGGAAAATAAAAGTTAAATCAAATAGAAAGTCACACCGGATGAATATGAAGGGTCATAACCCTAAAAATACAAAGTATTTATCAGAGATTGAAATCAAAGTTCATCAGCATAAAGAAGCAATATGATAAGAAGCAACAGTAGGAAAAGCAATCAGTAGGAATTAGAGATTATACAGAATATACCAGAAAATGAAGGTTTCTGATGCACATTGCAAAATCTTTTGAAGCAATTTAATGGAGAAAGAATACTATAATCTAAAGTCCAATATTTTGGTGTTCAATTATTGTTGATATTCATTCATATATGTTATCTGTGTTGTCTCCAGAATGGTTTTCCTTTGTTATTTAAACTAATATATCAAGGATGTACTTAATTTATCAAGGCACATTTACTGCTTCTATGTGATCTGCTTGATTGGTTTCTATGAGAAGTTGATTTAAGTCCTTCTAAGTGGTTTATGCTTATTGGTCTCTGCCTAGAGTTAAAACCCTTTAAATAAATCATCTTGGTTGATTTCCTTCACACCAGAATTAAAAATCCTTTCAATTGATCATAGTAACCTAGGAAAATATCATTGGGATTTGTAAGAAAAGCCTGGTAACTGACAACCTTGCACGTTTATACAAGGTATAAACATTTGAAAAGTGTCAAATAATTTGAGTTAATCCAAAGGGGAGGACACATTTATCATACACATCTTGACTTTGTTGCCCAGAAGGCACTAGTCATATTCACCAAAAAATAATACTTCATAAAAACCTTATTCACATTTTCAAACTTCAAACATTAGCATTAGGATTAATTGTTAGCCTTGCATCTATTTCACATTTGTATCTCATTTAGAAATAGATTGCCATTGTCAAAAACCTTTAAAGTTCATAATCTGCTTAGTTATTAGGGTACACCTGCCTAGGTCCAGCAGAACCTAAAGAGTGGGAAGGCCAAAACCACATAGGGTTGCTCCATTTCATTGGCCAAAAACATTGCAAACTTGACCATAGAGCCTGGCATCCTCTTAGAATTTGCAACCTACATTTTTGAGACCTAACAGGTACCACAAGAATGGTCAATCTAGCAATGGTGAAACAAGCAATGGCAAAACCAACCTTGTCTAAACCAACAATGGACGCAACAATTTCTATCACAATATGGACCACAACACATGCAGCCTCGATAGGGTTATAGTAAACATTACCAAGGACAATTGATATGTTTCCAACCTTAGCAACAAGCACTCTTAACAACCCCTCAGCACACAAGGACAATCATAAAATTGTTAGGAATTTGCAGGTCAAATTAAACTAATTCCACATAACCCATAAGGAGAAAAAGATGTAGGAAATAACCATAATGCAACAATCAAATGACAAACACAAGATAACAGAAGATATACCCTAGGAAAACCCTCAAGAGGGAAATCCCAGCCTCCAAAAGCATCCACATTCATATGTATTATTTAGCAAAAGATAATACAATACATGTCATGAGTCTCCATGAATTCCTCTGAACCATCAAGCACCTCCAATGCATCCTCCATGTGTCCAAGAATGAATCCACACACCACTTGACATGCTTCACAATATGCACTTATAGGAGAGAGCTCAATACAGTGACAGCCTCTAACAAACCTCCAATCCACCTACAATGAAATAGCCAACCCACCCAACTAATGACCATGTGCTTGCTTTTATAGACCAAGCTCACACAAATACAACTTGTGGTATTGGACAAAACCATGTGTTCCAAAACCATGGATACACAAAACCATTGACCTCCTTATTTAATATTGGTACTATGTTTTCCCAACAATTAAATAATACACATAATAACCCAATGTTGCATACAACATTTACAAGTGGCCTCCAAATAAATATCTAATATGGTTAGACACATCAATTAAGATGTATCACAAATAAATATTTATTTTACATGAATAAAATAATACAATATTATGCAACAAAAATGAGCTAGTTAGCCAACACCCTTACCAACTCAAACTGTAGCAAATCCACAAAATAAACAGAGAGTAGATGTTTACATGACAGAGCAAGAAAACATGGCTTGTATCAGAGCTAGGTTTCCAACACTTTGGGAACTCTGGGGAATTTGATTAGTAACCTAACTTGAAATTGTGTTTAGTGTAGGATGGCACCAAAGCATAGACCTAACTGACCTCAGGCCCAAATAATCGCACCACCAGGATCATCAAACTCTAAATGAACCCAAGTAGAGAAAGAACCTCCTGTAGTTTCACAGGAAACAGAACCTACAATAGTCTCTGATTCTAAACCACTCGCCATGGCGCTAAGGCATCTCAAATTATGAGAAGGAAAGAAGGTCTCAAGCACCTCTACAATGGAGAATCCAATTATACTGAAGGGCACTGCAAGAAAACCCAAGCCATCCGCAAAAAGGGATTTTCCCTTTGGTTGTGGGCACAATGCGCTAGAACTTTCTCACAAGAACATCGCTAAGTTGAGGGAGGATCTCCCCAAACTACTTGTGGTGGTAACCTCTAATGAAGAGAAGATTGAAGAAGAAGAATACTGTGATGTAGGAGGAAATCATTACAGTATTACTATATGTTTTATTGTTAAGAAACATATTAGTGATGTTTGTTTTTCAATTATGGTACTCCTTAGTATTACTTTTTCAATAATTCAACAAATTGTGGTTTGAATATTATCTGAGGAAATTATAGTTATGATGAATTCTTTGAGTTATGAAATTTACTTTTGGAGGTTATGTGGTGTGAGTATCTAATTATCTGTATGATTTTAGTAACCTAAATGTTGTGTTTTCTTGTTATATTAGGTCGAATTGATTAAATTAGTTGATAAAAAATTTTGGTAAAAGGTTAGCGAGTGAAATCTTGTTTCCATAAATGCTAGAAGATTGTTGAATGTTCTTTTCTTTTAAAAAGTGTAGTTGACTACTCTATTATGAAATTCCTTGGGGCTGAGATGTACAACCTAAGGGTGTTTGGTGATGTGAGTTCTTCAATAATGAATATCCAGGAATAGAGTCCTTCCTCTAGTTATTTGTGGGATCACTTAGGAATTGGCATCTTGTATTTTGTAGTAGGACTCCGTAATCATTGTAGGAGTTTATGTATATACACATACATTTCCCATTGCTTGTAAGTAGTATGGAGTTTGCATTTCTTTTCAAATAGGATAAAGCGTTAATTTTTCCAAGTATTGTGACTTTATGCTCATGTAGAAAACCTTGTTTTCCTAGCTATATATATTTATATAGATTTGACAGAATTACTCTTGTAAATGTTATCAAGTAACTATTTGTTTTATGTATGATAAAAGTTGGGAAGAATAGGACTCATAGATAAAATTTAAAATTGAATAGACTTTCTCCAAATACCTTTTCTTATCTTAAGATTTAGGGCCGACTATAATTAGGGAAATAATAAAAATGGATTATGTCAAGTCAAGGTTATGTTATGTTTACGGAGATAGCCTTGGGGTAATGTTAAGAGTTCTATAAAGAGAAAAGTGAGCATAGTAATTATTGTCCTAAGTCATTCATTAATACCCTTCTTCACGTGTTTAACCTTAGTAAGTTACATTTTCTTGGACGACATGTGAGTAGAGGTATTTAGCATATGAGGGCAACTATTAAACAACTTGTATTAGTAGGATAAAACCACCGGTATTCTTGTTCCCCTTCAAGTGATTATTAAAGTCACATAGTGAGACTTTGGGTGGGATAAACTTCTTTTTTTGTTGTGGTTTTAAAAAATTTCTCCTTTTGTGCATTGTAAATTTGTAAATATTTTACAACCAACAGTATAGAGATTTAAATTTTGCATTTGGATATTTAGCCAATTCAATGGATATGTTCCCTAGCCTCGGGAATTTGTATTTATTTGGATTGTTTTTATGTGAGTGGCCACGCTTGAAATTTTGGTTTTTAATATTTACATTTTTGGTTATATTGATTTTGAGGCTGTGTTTTGTGATGAGGTATAAATAACCTCATTTCTTTGATGGAAAAAATAGCCTTTTTGCATTACCCAATTCCCTAGCCTTGCCAATTTATTTATTTTTATAAGCGATGTTTATCTATTTTTAATAAAATGTTGTACAAATCCTTATTTCCTAAATTGATTGAAACTAGCTTTTAAATGTTGATTTAATGGCATGGAAAGTTGGGTAACTATGTAGGTTAATGCATTGCCTATAAAAGAAGTGAACATCATGCATCTATGGATGAGTGCACTGGAAGTTGGGGGTGCCAAAAATTTTAGGCTTGCATTAAATGAAGACTTTGTTTTAATTATGTTATTTTTGTGGTTACCCAAAATACATTATGGCTCCACTCGGAGTCCCTTTTATGTTTTAAAAGATAGCAGTAGTAAAGATTCTATTTTTTAGTTATAAGACTTCTTCAAATGACATTTTCCTGCCATCTAAAATTTAGGAGTTCTAAAGTAGTTCAATTTTATTTGTTGCTCGAAACATGGATATAAATATATACTATGGATGAATGAAAGACAATCCCTTATTTTTTAAAAATCATAGAAGCTATGTACTAGCAATTTTCATGAAAGAAAATGATGTTCTGAGTTTTAGTTTCTTTGGAAATATGAAGATTTGAATGGAGTTATCATGTGTTGCGAATGTGATTGAATGTGACCTGAGTTAAGACAAGTTTCTCGCATGAGCTGGCCACTCATGGGACTATAGGATAGATAAGTACTTTCATTTCTATGGATGTTTTCATTCGGTTGAAGATAGTTTATGTTTAGTTTTCTGTCGTTAACCTGCAGGGTGTGTTGTCTAAAAGTTAAATTATTGTGTACTATTGTTTCAAAACATTTTGTGTTAATTAGAAGTTTTTCGACACATCTGCCTTAGTTAGAATTACTATTTTCTGATAGTTAGAATTTGGAATGTTTATAGCATAGCAAATTGCATTTGTGAATTGTTAGCATAGAATTTATTTGCTTTCTAGTGTAGAATTTATATGCTTTCTAGTATAAAATTTGAATGCTTTCTGTAGAGGGATTTAATTACTGTTTCATTTCGTGTACTGTTTCAATCTTTTTACAGAATTAGAAAAACTATTTCTCAATGAAATATCCAAACTCCCTATTGCATACAACCTCGGACACTACCCCGGTCGATAAATTGATAATTTTCATCTAAAGTGTTAGGACCTTACAACACCCTATCACTTTTTGGCACCATTGTCAGGGAAGTGTGATCTTTTCTAAGTGTTATTAGGGCATGCTTGGGAATTTCTTGTAGTAAACACCCAAAAATAGTCACCAAACCTTTCTTTCTGCATGGTCAAGAAACGAGGCCCACACAGAAGATTCATACCAAAAACCCCCAATAGTAATTCCAACCATAAATAGGGAGGAAGAAGTCTCAGCTGAAGAACTAAATTATGAATTGATCAAGCAGGATCAACCTGAGAAGTCCCATCATACCCCAGAAGTTTTGCCAGCTGACCCAATCTTTGAGGAGGTAGTTATTCAACCAACCAACGTAGTCTTCAAGGAAGAGAACATTCCTTTTGACATTATGGCTAATAATCTCCACAATGATGATATGGTGAGAAGACTAGCAACACGAACCTTTACCTATCCTATCACTCTCAATGAAGATGATGATGCACCAATGAAAAACATTTCACCGTCTATCTTGCCGACTTTCAGGGGACTTTCTTCTGAAGATCCTGACCAGTTCCTCTTTGAGTTCAAAGTCTTGTGTCAAACATACGACCACAAGAATGATAATCAGAAGCTTAAACTTTTTCCCTCCACTCTGAGAGACGCTGCAATGCATTGGTTTATGGGATTAGCTTCTAGATCAATAACTACATGGGATGGCATGGGAACTGTTTTCTTAGAAAAATACTAGAGTTATTACAGAGTTAGTGACAGGAAGAGTTGTTCAAACTAAGACAAAAAGAAGATGAGAGCATAGAAGATTACCTTGATATGTTTATCTTTCTAATCAAACGATGTGGTGAGGAATCCATAAGTTTGGAGATTCTAAAGACTATATTTCTCAAAGGTCTTGATGAGGATGCTAGGAGAAGCTTAAATTTAATGGGAAAAGGAGATGTGTCCCAACTCAAACTTACTGATATCTCTAAGTTATGTCATAATTTTTCCCGTACTTGAGGAGGAATCCAAAAATCTAACCTCTTAAGAAGCTCAAATGAAATAGGTAAACTGCGAGAGGAAATAGCAAATCTAAAAACCAACATTCTTGTTCAATTGAACACCACCTTAGATGGAATACAAGCTAAAACACATAACCCTAAGACCCTATCCATCTATTGTCCTAGGCGTCAAAACAAGCATCTGTTAAGAGAATGTCCTTTGGACAAGGCTGACAGTTGCCAAATTTGTGAGAAGAATCATACCACTGATCAATGTGAGATTCTTAATGCAATCAAGACTTCTAAAAAACAACCATCTCACACTAAGGAGGAAATCAATTTCGTGGGCTAGAGACCTGGAGGAAATTTCTCCTATGGTCAGAACTCCAACCCTACATGGTGACCTCCAAACCCTTGGAACAATACACAGTGGTTAGCTCCATGGCCTTCAGTACCACCTGGATGTGGATCTTATCCACCTTAGGGACCACCTGAATGGATGAACCAAGCTTGGGGAAACCCCCAATGGCCAAATTAGTAATGGTATCCTCATAATATGTTGCAAATATGTGTCTATCTGATGTTTTCATTGATATCAACATATCCTTGTTGCCATTGGTGTCAACTATATTCTATTTTGTTGCATGTTTAGAAGACTGGAATGTTGAGGATTTTGAGAAAATTAATGAAGATCAATGTATGCGGACCATATGTCTGTGTAGAGGATTGTCTAAAGAAGCTCTAGTCAAGATTTGAGAGGTCTGCATGAAGATTTGAAGAAGCTATGACCATCTGAGTAGAACTAGGTTTTGTTGTGTTCAGAAGAGACAGAGTGACAGTAAATTGGTCTGGATTGCTCCGCATTGAAATACTATGATCTGTGGATCTAGAGACATGTTTGGGAAGTTAGTGTGTTTTATCAACTCAAGTGGTTCATGGTATGGAGGTCCGCAAGAAATATTTCTAGTGTGACAGTCATGGAAGACAGTGTTCTTGAGGTTTCGGATGAAGATGCAAGTGCTTCTGATGATTTGGAGAAGTGTGGATTTTTTTTTTGAAATTCAATGTGCTTGTGGAGCTCTCTAGATTAGGTGACTGCTATGTTGGAGGTATGCATTAAAGTTTGAGCTCATTGGTGAAGATTTCCCTCTTGGTGTTGCTATTCTTCCCAGTTTTGGCCGACCAGATATTTCAAGCATGTTGCGGATGATCTAAGAGCAATTCTTTGGAGTGTGGCATGTTGTTGGAAGAAGATTCAAGTCTTAGCTATGTTTGGCCAATAGTATAGTGATCCATGTTAAGTCAAGCTGACCTTGATGTTCATTCCAAGGTTGATGAAGTGTATAAATAATTGTTGATGAGTTGTGGAAAGGCGTCCTTGTGCGAAAATGAGAAAATCCTAAGAAAGGTGCAGAGGCAGAGCAAAGAAGAGGAGGAGCAGAGGAACAAGATCAATAAGGTATGAAGAGATGGTGAAGAAGTGTTTGGGGTAGAGCAAAAGTTTCGTGAGCTTTCAAAGGAACTAAACCAAGCATAAAGATGTTATTTCTCAGTTTCTTCTTCCTGTATTAAACATAAATTCTTGTAGGCAGTGAGCCTCTTTGAACAGTAAGCTCTGGGTAGTGCACCCTAAGGCAAGTGCCTTTTTATTTGTTTCAAGTACTTTTAATAAAGTACAAATCGTGTGGGTTAACCCCCACCGTGGTTTTCCCTTAACCAGGTTTCCATGTAAAAATTCTAGTGTTATGTGTGTTCAATTTGTTTCTGCTCTTGTGTTGTTGATTCATGATTCAATGTTTACATTATTAATTTGATTAAAAGTTGATAAAGAAGATTAAAAGAAGAAAAAGGTTAAATTTGTGAGACAACTGATTCACCATTCCCCCTCTCAGTTGTCTAGACTAACTCCAACATAATCAACCTTCACAATGGAATCAACCACCAAATCAATTCTATAATGGTCCAAGATGAATGCCAAATCTGTAACAAAACCTTCTCACGGCTCCTCAAAACCCTCAGCAAAGTGTACAAGTTAATCAACCACCATTACTAGCACAACCTATTCCTAATCCCAAGAACACACATCAAAATGCCCCAATGTATGTTGTTGATTAGGATAACATAATAGGAGTCAACACTATCTATTGCAAAAACCTTCAATTAAGGTTAGGAAAAACACTTAATCAACTGACCATCGTTGAAGTTACAGAAGACCCAGATGCAGGACTTAAGGTAGAACCAAAGACTCTTCTTGTACCTATAGAGTGGGACTCCAAGAAAAATTAGGAGGAATCATCCCTACTGCAATCTCAGGCAACTTCAACACCTATCATAGAGCCATCTCAAGGAGAAGTTGCCAAAAAACCATCAATGACTCTAGGAAAAGATTTGATACTAGGAAATAAAACCCAGGCACCTTTTCTCGACCGTCTCAGATCAAATGTTCATAAGAACTCACAAGAAGTATCATTGTCTAACAAAAATGCTCTGATACAAGAAATTAAATGACTCCATATTGAGATTCATATGTTACAAGCAATCAAATAAATTTTTGAACTAAACCAGCTAGTTAAACAATTGTGCATTAAAACACCAGAAAGGAAACCAAAATAGATTATTATGGTCACATCAATGGATATCTGGCTAAACTTTTAGTTAGAAAAACCTTAACCCCAAAATATGGCAACCCAGGTAGTCCACTTATAACAATAACAATTAATGAGGTAGCAATACCTAATGCATTGGTGGAATTGGGAGCAGCCATTAACGTTATGACAGTGGATGTTATGGAAAAACTTAGACTCACTAATCTACACCCCATCACTACCATATTACAGATGGAAAATCAGGCCATAGCTATTCCCAAAGGAGTCCTAGAAAATGTCCCTGTCAAGGTTGATGATTGGGAATATCTAGTAGACTTCCAAGTCCTCTAGTCCCTCACAACCAAAGACAGTTACCTAGTAATACTGGGTAGGCCATGGTTAGCTACATTTGCAGTCAAGATTGACTATAGAGAAAGAGGAATGATCATTTCACATGGTCCTAGTAGGAAACATTTAAGTCTATACCACCCCCTACTCAACCTGCAAAATATAACCAAGTCTGGGTGGATGAATCTGATGAATCTGATAAACAAGAGAATATAGCTTCACTTGCTATGGTAGTTTTTAAACAACATAGTGAAGAACTAGAAGATGAATTAGAAAACATCCAAGATCTTCCCATAGGCTCAGGGGATGAAGAGACTTTAGATGTGGAATAAATCTTAGGACATCCAATCAACATTAATGATGAAGAACATGATTATACCAACTTCACAACTCAACCTTGTCCCCTGGCAAATATCATTTTGAAAATAGATCATTTCTTCGTAGATATTTCCAGACTCCATAGAATCATACCACATAGCTATCCTCTCAACACATTAACATAAGAAGTTCCCACTATCATCTCCAATTACCCTGGAACCAAGACTATCATGTTATTACCAAGAAAGACTTTAAATATCAATAGTTGGTTGACAGAATCCGAAGAGTGCAAATTATTTGATGTTTTGATGAGTAGGCCCAAAGCTTTTGATTGGGACTATATAGATATGAGATAAATCCACCCAATTGATTGCACCCACCACATCTATATCAAAGACATTAGACCATTCCGTCAACCCCAACGAAGACTCAATCTTGCTCTTAAAGATATTGTCAAAACTGAAATTGAGAAATTTTTACAAGTGGGATTTATTTATCCTATTTTGGATAGAAAATGGGTTTCACCCTTGGTGGTAGTGCCAAAGAAAAATGGGAAATGGAGAGTGTGAGTTGACTATCGAGAACTCAACAAAGCAACCTACTGAGATTATTTCCCACTGCCCTTCATAGACCAAGTTTTGGATAATCTAGCATGAAGGAAGTATTTTTCATTTCTGGACAGGTTTAGCAGATATAACCAAATACAAGTGGTAGTAGAGGACCAGGACAAAACTACTTTCACCTGACCTTGGGGAACATTCACATATCGGGTTCTTCCCTTTGGTCTTTGTAATGCTCCTACCACATTTCAAAGATTTGTTTTGGCTATCTTTGCTGAACTTGTAAACGATTGTGTAGAAGTCTATATGGATGACTTCATAGTCTATGGTTCCACTTTCGATGAAGGTCTCAAAAATATGGATAGAGTTTTGTAATGATGTGAAGATCATCAACTATCTCTAAGCCATGAGAAATGTCTCATAATGGTAGAACAAGGTATAGTACTAGGACACCATATTTCAGCTGATGGGATAAAGGTTGACCCTAAGAGGATTGAAGTGATACAACAGCTGGAAATCCCAAGGAATTAAACTGATGTTAGAAGTTTCTAAGGACATGCTGGTTATTACCAAAGGTTCATAGAAAACTTCAGCAAGATTATAGCTCCCATGTTCTCTCTTTTGCAGAAAGATGTGGATTTTACCTGGACAGGTGAATGTCAAAAGTCTTTTGACATCATTAAAGGAAATCTTGTCTCAACTCCAATCCTACAGGGACCTCACTAGAAACTTCCCTTCCATATATATGTTGATGCTTCCAATGATGTGATTGGAGCAGTGCTAGGACAAGAAGATGAGAATGGAGGGAAATATGCTATATATTTCATCAGTAAGAACTTGAGCCCCATGGAATGAAATTACATCACCACAGAGAAGGAATTTCTAGAAATAGTTCATGCAATAAACAAATTTTGATATTACATTACAGGATACAAAGTGACTGTATTCACAAACCATTCATCTATCAAGTACCTGATGAACAAACCCTCAATGAATGGATGAACAATTAGATGGTTATTACTTCTACAAGAATTCAATGTGACCATAACGAATAAGCCTAGAAAATTCAACGTAGTTGTAGATTTTTTATCCTAGATAAAGCAAGATGATGGAGATTGTACTCCTATGTAGGATGAATTTCTTGATGAAAATTTATTTACTGTCTCCATTAAAACACCCTAGTTTGCAGACATTGCCAATTACTTAGCCACCTCTGAGCTTCCCCCAGACTTCACATCAAAGCAAAAGAAATGTCTTATTTAGGAAAGTGCTCACTTTAAATGGATTAATGGTATATTATTCTGATATGGGCCTAATCTAGTCTTGTGACGCTATGTCAGACCAAATGAAACATATAGCATCCTTAGAGCTTACCATGATGACCCATCTGGCGCACATTACTCTGCCAAAAGAACTTCCCATAAAATCTTAGGTGCAGGATACTATTGGCCCTCTATGCACAAGGATGTGAAGAACTATGTTCGCCATTGTGATGAATGCCAACAGGTGTGAAGACCTACGACATCCAATGAAATGCCTCTGCAACCACAGGTAGCTTTTGAACCATTTAAAAAATGGGGATTGGATTTCATTGGTCCTATAGATCCTCCTTCGCAAGGGAAAGAATATATTTTGGTCTGCATAGACTATATTTTGGTCTACCTAAAATTCATCTCTATTTCGCAAAGTTTCATCTTTTAAAGAAGTGTTACAAATTCTGGAACACCTCCTAGTGATGCTCTAGAACTTGTTGTCTGAATAAGATCCATAACCTCCCTTTGTTCCTGCATTTTAGCTGCATCTTTCAGCGATGCTCTGGAACTTTGTTCCTACATTCTGGTTGCATCTTTCGATGATGCTTTGGAACTTTGTTCCCGCATTCTGGTTGCATCTTTTAGGGATGCTCCAGGACTTTGTTCCTACATTCTGGCTGCATCTTTCAGCAATGCTCTAGGACTTTGTTCCTACATTCTAGCTGTATCTTTCAACAATGCTCTGGAACTTTGTTCCTATATTTCAGCTACATCTTTCAGTGATGCTCCAGAACTTTGTTCTTGCATTCCGATTGCATCGTTCAACGATGCTCCAGAACTCTGTTCCTGCATTTTGGCTACATCTTTTAGTGATTCTCTGGAACTTTGTTCCTACATTCTGGCTACATCTTTCAGCAATGCTCCAGAACTTTGTTCCTGCATTCTAGCTGCATCTTTCAGTGATGCTTTAGAACTTTGTTCCTACATTCTGGTTGCATCTTTCAGCGATGGTCCAGAACTTTTTTCCTACATTGTGGCTGCATCTTTCAGCAATGCTCCAGAATTTTGTTCCTTCAGCCGGCTGCATCTTGCGACGATGCTCTAAAATTTTGTTCATATCCTCCATACCCATTCCTTTCATATCATCTTCCATCATTGTTAACTTGTAATTTTCATCCATGAAAATGTTCCTATTATCTAAAAACACACCATTCATCCCACAATCCACTGTGAACACCATCATGAGTTTGACATCTTCGATCATACTAAATAAACATTATTATGATAACCTTTCATCATAATAAATTTTAGCCACCCCATCGTCATATCATAATAAGTTTAGCCATTCCATTATCACATCATAATAAATTCATTTCATTCAAACTAGTTAGTACCACTACCTAGGATGCTATTACGTCAACAAAGACAAGTGACTTTCAAATCAATAATGGGATGGAAGGTACGTATATCTTTTATTTTTAATAGATCATTTATTGTAAGTAAAGATAGATAAGTTGGCATGACCCTTTTTTTTCCAAATTTACCAAATGTGTGAACTGTTCCTTCATTAGAGAAGGTGGCAGCTTGTTCACTCTATCCCATGCAAAGTCATAATTAACTGTTGTGATTAGCTACTGAAAAACCAAATACCCCAAACTAACATTACCAAAGCACAAGTGTCCTTGAAACCTACATTTCCTTTAATCTTCCTATAAGTTTCCTGATCAGTTTTACCACTCTGGGTGCCGTGATATTTCAGTAGTTTTTGAGCAATATGGGAGGAGCCAAATGCAAGTCTAAGCCAGTTTCACCGGATAAATTGCTGGCATTGGGGAATAATTCAGAACTATTTTAGAGAGTAGGGTGGCTAGACTTTATAAAGAAATTTGAGGGACACCATGCACAACTGGTCAAGGAATTTGCCGAGAACTTTGCAGATGGGCAGTCGATTGTGCATGGGAAGAAATTCAAGGTAAGTCCCCGAATTATCTTCAAATTATCTGGTATTGGAAATGAAGGAATTAATTTGTCTGAAACTACAAACATTTCCTATCAGAAAATAATAGAGCTTTTTGCACAGGAAGGGGAACCTCACCCATTATTAGTTGTAAATACCTGAGGGCAAAACAAGGGGTTTCAAAGAATGTCCATTGTAGAGCCATGGCGAAGAGCAGTTGCATGGATTATTAATTATTTCACCTATGAAGGGCAATGTGCCACAGTAGTTGGTCCCCCTTTTCGGTTGCTCATTCTTTTGTGCCGTGGTCTAGAAAATCATGAATTGAAAGTTAACATTCCTACCTTCCTCCATGATTCCCTTGTATGTATGATAGAACACTTCAAAATTGGGTTGGGACCTTTGAAACATCATGGTCTTATATAGCTAATCTATAGATATCATTTTAAAAGAAAAAGAAAACCAAATGAGAAATAGCAGAAATTTTTGCAAAAATTTGAGAACCCTAAACCTCTGAGATAATTTGATGTAGGTGAGTCATCTGGTAGGGCAATCCAAGACATGAGAGAACTCTCCCCTACACCCCGAGGTGACAAACAAGCTCCTAGCGGTGAAGCATGGAAAAATCACCAAACCCTCTAGACCGTGAAGAAAGGCCTAAGTCACATAATGTCCCTAAAACCCTAGAAAAATAAGAAAATGTGGATTTAGTAGACTCAGAGGATGAAGGTGTTCAGCCCCATAAAAGGAGAAGAGGCCCAAAATAAAATTGTAAAGACCTACTCCTCTGAGAAGGAGAAAACGGTCAGCTGATGAGCCTAGTTGTACTGCGGCCTATGAATTACCCCCTATTCCCATGAAAAAGAGAAAAGAAATGCAGCCCTATGAAAAAGTGACTCAGCCTGATGAAAATGTATCTCAGATTTGTGCAGATGTAACTCAAACTTTGGAAAGTGATGAACCCCCTGCATCTAGACCATCAATTGACCCATCTAAAGAAGACCTAGAGGAAAAAGGAGAAAAAGAACAAGAGGGAATCAGTGAACAAATGCCTAATTATGTCCTAGTTGAGGAAGAGGAGGGTCGAGAATATGAGACTATTGAAACAACTTCTTCATTTCAATAGCCAGAAAACATTCAAGAAGTTGATATAGTGCTTGAGGAGAGACAATTATCTCCCTTAAATAATGCTGATGATATAGAACAAGGTCCATCTGGGGCAATTAATGAAGAGCACATATCTGGCAATGAAACAAAAGTTTTTATTACTCCCCTCTCTACAGATGCAGAGGATAACAAAGATGAGTCTATGACATTAGAGATAGAGAAATTAAAAGAAAAAATTATGTAGTTGAGAAATAAAATACAATTGAGTGAAGAGTAGTTGAACAGGTAATAGCAGGAGATAGAAGAATAGAAAGAGCTTTTGGAGCAAAAGGATCAAGCTATTAGAGAGCTGAATCCTAATTGTAGCAAACTGAAGAAAGAGATAAGCACTATCTAGATAATTTATCTGAGAAAGATAGATAAATTAAGAATCTAATCTTCAACCTAGAATAGTTTTTGAGGATATTTGCAGAGGAGCACGAGAAATAGAAAATTGAATTAAATAAGGCCATAAGTAGAACTATTGAAATAGAGCAAGATTTATAAGAAATTAATATTAGGCTGACTGTGGAATCAAAAGAGGTTCAAACTAAACCAACTAAAATGAAATGGTTTCAAATCCACATCCCTCCCATGCTAACCAAGTGGATGGAACAATGCTATTTCTTAAGACAATCTGGAGCTGAGAATGCTAGACTTAAGAAAGAAATAGTATTGTTAAAAGAATCGTATGATAGATTATATCAGGCCAAGAGGGTTGCATGTCAGATTGGAGAGTTATTGCTAGCCTATAGGAAACCATAGCCTATAGGAAACCATCCAATGAACGGTTGTTAAGATGGAAGCTCCTAAGAATCTCTTGCAATTTACCACATGATCCTGATGACCAGCAATTCCTTGAAGCATTTAAAGAAGCATCTCCTATATAAAAGAATTTATTATATGAGTTCTTCATTCATAATCTATTTCTCGAAAAACATAATGATTTCTTCATCAATTTGTTTGTGGGGGAAGTTCAGTTAAGGGCATTTTTGTCAATTATGCAAAATCAAATTCAATGGCAGGATAGAACAAGAGAATATCTTCATGTAGAGAGAACTGTGGGACTACACATGAGGTACCCCAACTAAAAACCTTTTTCTTTCAAAACTCAATTCAAGAGAGTTAAGAGTTATGAACAGATGAAAGAAAAATATAATGAAAGCATTAGGATTTGCTATGAAGATTTCAAGATTAATGGACCACAGTTAATTGATAGAGCTTGGAATGCCTATGAGGAAAGGTATACCCCCTTGCCTATGTATTTAAAAAGAAGAGAAATGATTTCCCCCACTAACCTTAGATGGTCATACAAAAGGGTTGAGGCATTGACAGAGATTCTTCAGCAACTAAAGACTAAGTGGATAGGAATGAGATACAGACTGCCGCTACTTTTACAGCCACCCCCTATAGTCTTAGTTACAGAAGGGGAACCAAGGGACATACATACCTGGCAGCTGAGAATCAAACTCCACAAAGGTTTTCTAAAGGTCCTTGACCATATTGATGAAGAGGTAGATGAAGTATATGATTTGAGCTCAAAGTTTGATGAATTGAATAGGAAAAGAGAGACAAAGAGACAAACGATGCATCATAGAACAAGAGGACCTGCTCAGGGTTAGGAAGTGGAGGAATGATGAGGTATAAATAACCTCATTTCTTTGATGGAACAAATAGCCTTTTTGCATTACCCAATTCCCTCGCCTTGCCAATTTATTTATTTTTATAAGCGATATTTATCTATTTTTAATAAAATGTTGTACAAATCCTTATTTCCTAAATTGATTGAAACTAGCTTTTAAATGTTGATTTACTGGCATGAAAAGTTGGGTAACTATGCAGGTTAATGCATTGCCTACAAAAGAAGTGGACATCATGCAGTTGTGGATGAGTGTGCTGAAAGTTAGTGGCGCCAGAAATTTTAGGCTTGCATTAAATGAAGACTTTGTTTTAATTATGTTATTTCTATGGTTACCCAAAAGACATTATGGCTCCACTCAGAGTCCTTTTTATGTTTTAAAAGACAACAGTAGTAAAGATTCTATTTTTCAGTTATAAGACTTCTTCAAATTGCATTTTCCCGCCATTTGAAATTTAGGAGTTCTAAAGTAGTTCAATTTTAGTTGTTGCTCAAAACATGGATATAAATATATACTATGGATGAATGAAAGACAATCCCTTAGTTTTTAAAAATCATAGAAGTTGTGTACTTACAATTTTCATGAATGCAAATGATGTTCTGAGTTTTAGTTTATTTGGAAATATGAAGATTTGAATGGAGTTATCATGTGTTGTGAACGCGATTGAATGTGACCTGAGTTAAGACAAGTTTCTCCCATGAGCTAGCCACTCATGGGACTATAGGATAGATAATTATTTTCATTTATGTGGATGTTTTCATTCAATTGAAGATAGTTTATGTTTAGTTTTCTATCGTTAACCTGCAGGGTGTGTTGTCTAAAAGTTAAATTGTTGTGTACTGTTGTTTCAAAACTTTCTGTGTTAATTCAAAGTTTTCCGACGCATCTACCTTAGTTAGAATTACCATTTTCTGATAGTTAGAATTTGGAATATTTGCAGCATAGCAAATTGCATTTGTGAATTGTTAGCATAGAATTTATCTACTTTCTAGTGTAGAATTTATATGCTTTCCAGTCTAGAGTTTTCCTTCTTTCTAGTATAAAATTTAAATGCTTTCTGTAGAGGGATATAATTACTGTTTCATTTTGTGTACTGTTTCAATCTTTTTACAGAATTAGAAAAACTTTTTCTCAATGAAATATCCAAACTCCCTATTGCATACAGCCTCAGACACTACCCCGGTCGATAAACTAATAATTTTCATCTAAAGTATTAGGACCTTACAACAACCTATCATTTTGTTAATACTGTTGGTTATTATAAAAAAACTTTTGTGTATGTTTTTTTTTGTGAAGGGGAAGGCCATATATGCATTTGGGGAGCCGAAAGATGGTGGCATGGAAGACTTGAAAATTTTAGGCTAGTAACAAACCTATGATAGTCCTAGTTTGTGCAACGCTTCCTCTCTAAGGGCACATGATTTTTTCCTCCGTAGGGGCAATAGTATTCTTGGGCATTGTGGGAATTAGAGTAGCCCTTGCAGTATTAGCTAGTTTTCATTGCAACCTTTAAACACAAGTTAGTTCTATTAGTCAAATCCAATAATATTTTATTGTACCTCCTAGGGAAGACTACATGTTGGTAAGGGAAAGTTGATATCATTGATCTAACTAGAGGCACCTTTACCTTGCACCCTATGTCAAGATTGTCATTAATTTCATGTCAGCATTTATGTATCTTGATGATTTTCTTTACCTAAAATATGTAGTGTAGTATCAACTTGAAGAAATTTAATTAGCTTAAACATAGACAGTGATGGAGGTTAAAGTGCCCTTGGAGATTTTGTTGATGTTGTTTTATAATTTCCCCATTTAGAAAGGGAATTGAAGAATATAAACATATTATGACACTTTTTGTAAAATTCAGTAATAATAATGTTGTCCTTATTCAAATTTCCTTGTTGGTAGATTCCATCAAATAACTTATCTGGTGACTATTGACCCTTGTTCAATAATATGTTTCTATATTACTGATACATTGTCATGGGAACCTGATTTTGAACTTCGGTAAACTTATAACTTTATACCGAGAATTTAATTAGTATTTTGAATATCTATATGTGTTCATCATGAAAAAATAGTTAGACTAATTTTGAATTATGACCATGTACTATTGACCTTTTTCTTTAATAAAATACTATAGTCCTTAGTTAGTAATGGGTAAAACCTTTGTTTAGGAAGAGCTGTCTAATTTAGTTATGAAGGTGTATCTTTATTTTATCAATTAGTTATATAAAGAATAGTTAGATGTAGGTTGAACGTACTTTAAGAGTAGTATTGGAATTAAGTCCTAGTTTCTAATATTGCAAACGATAACTGTCAATTTTGAATGTATAAACAAGAAGAGACATTCCTTTGTTAGCCTATTTATTGCCATCTTGGAGCATGTTAGATAAAGACTGGGGTGCTTGGTAGTTTGGAAACTCTTGGGCCATTAAGGATAGACTTTCCCTAAGATAGCCAATGTAGCGGGTTTGTAAGTTTTTAGAATGTATTACTCAATTAGCCTTTTGTTCCCCTTGTAAAGTGGTTGTGACCTTGTTTTGCTAGATTTAAAACACATTGCAATGAGATGATTTAAAGTATTTCTTTCTCCCTCTGACACACTGCTTTCAGTTTTGTAGGATGTTCAAAAAGTCCTTATTTTTCCCTTCGTAAGTTGTTAGTTCCTCTTGTGTTACCATCGGAAGAGTTAGCGTATAGGTGGGTAAAGGGTCATTTTGGCATTAGTCCTTTCAATAGAACTAGAAATTGGGTGCATCTACTGATGAAAAATTTAGTGGGTAGTATTATAGATGTTACTCCTTTCAACTTAGGTTAGGAACTGAATGATGGAAGTTGTTTTCGTAACAAGTTAGCTAACTCCTCTTTGAAGGCTTCTGGGAGGAAGCCTAATATTAAGAGGAGGAGGATGTGAGGCCCATCTCTTTGCAATATTCTAGTTGTTGTAGTTGCATTAAGTGACTATGTAAATTTGGATTTATATACTTGATGTAGTAGATAATTATGTTACTACTATGGACATTTATGTTTATTGTTTTGGATATTATGATAGATGATTCTCTTGAACATTATATGATAATTAAACTTTAGGGATTTAAGTATTGGACTATATGATTTAATTAATTTGAGTAGATTAATCTTTATGTGGAAAAAAGAAAGTATTAAATGGATTAAATGCTTATATGTTTATTATTAAATAAATTAGTTTAGATTATTTGAATGATGTGAACATAAATGAAATTGGATTATTTAATTGATTTTTGTTATGAATTTAAATTGCTTCAGCTATATTATCTTGACATATTGATGCTCAAAAATTGAGTGTGCAGGTGGGTGGTCAAACTCCTTAAGTGGACTCAAAGACTCCATGAATCCCCTATGTCATATGTGTTGGCCTAGTCTAACCTGTGGAAGGGGTTAAGGATAAAGTATTGTGTGATTGTTATTGTTTTATTTTAATTTTATTATTGGGGATTTTATTGTTTTTATAATTTTTAATTATCTTCATTTAATTGGTGGGAGTCAATTTAATTATTTATTTTAATTTATTTATTTCTTTAATGGGATGAGGATAAGTGTTTTTATTTAATATTTTAATAAAAGGGATTTTTATTCCCTTATTTGCTTTTGGCAAAAAGAGAGTCTTTTTGGGAAAAAGAAATGAAATTGCCTTCTTTTCTATTTTTCCCTCATTTTTGATTTTATGGATTTTTATTTTCTAGAAGGAAAGAATTTTTAGGGAGGATTCATTTTTTCTATGCATAAGATTTTTACAAAAAAAAATAGAAGGGAAGAAGAAAATTTTGGCTAAAATGGGTTGCAAGTTTGAGCACGGGATTTGGGATTCAAGAACAAGCGATTTGAATTATAATTTCTAGTTTTATTGGGCTCACCCTAACTTGGGGAGCTGAGGTAACAATTTTAATTTCCTCATTATTTTGAAAATTGTAAAAAAATGAATGCGGTTGCATAATATCTTGAAATTTGTGTGAGGGTTGTTAGTTTTCTGTTTGTAAAGTTTGTGGGTCTTGGGTTGTATGAGAGTGGCCCTCCAAATTGATGAGAGCCTCCCAAATTTTGGGTTGAGGGAGGCGTGAACCTCTCTTGGGGAAATGGTTATTGGTTTCATTGATATATTGATGGATATGTGATTTGGTGTATTTGTGGGGTTGTGGAGATACATGTTGATATGTTTTATTGTGTTGAGGTGTATGGAGGTTTGGAGGTGTGTGGAGAAGTGGGGTTTGTTTTTTTGCATGGAGAGGTAGTGATTGGTGGTGGTTGGGGTTTGATACTATGATGATTATGGAGGTGTGTGTAGGAGGTATAAGGGTTGGTGGTGATGGTGTTGATTATTGTGATTTGTGATGATTCATGGTAGTTGTTGTGTCCCCAAGAGGGATGATTTTCCCCTCTCTCCCCCTCAAATTGGATCTATGAAAGATCCTAATTTTGTGAGTCAAACCATGGGAAATATTGTTTGTGTTTTTTTTGTCTTTTTGTGTTTATGGACTTTGGTTGTTTGCATGTGTGTATAAATCGGTTCATTGGAGTCTCCTGCTCAGGGGTGGGATGTGCATTGCAATCCCTACAGTAGGGTGGAGAGCAAAAATTGGTCACTTATTTTGGTTATACGTGTGCAGGTTGAAGGTTGTATGTTGGATGAGTCTCCATGAGTTTCAAGAAAAAATAAATATGTGGTTGTGCAAGTTTTGGCAAGGTACCTTTGGATAAGATTCCTATTGGAATCCATTTATTGTGTGTCAAAGAATTTTGGGAAGTTGTATTTATTGTTGCAAGAAAATAGTTTGACCAATGTATATGTTTGGTAAATCTGGAAATAATTACATTAATTGGAAATTGATCTTGTCTCTCATTATGCAAATTTGAAAATGATTTTTCTATTTAAAATAGCTCTATTTATTATTTAAATTTTGTGTACTATTATGTGACATATGCATATGTTTACTTATGATCTGAGTTATTTTGTAAACTAAATAGTTTATATCTATACATGTGTGTGTGTGTATATATGTATATGTATGTATGTATGTATATATGTATGTATTTTTATATAAATTATGGTATCACTATATAAAATGTTGTTGTGCACAGCAGAGAGAGATAAATAGTATTTACGAAACATAGAAGACTTGATTCAAATATAAATAAAATTGAAAATAGTAATTAAAAAATAAAAAATAAATGTGAACAGGGTTGTGCTTGAATGGCAAAGGCCAAAGGTTCTCACAATGGAGATCCAAGTTCAAATCCTGCAAGTAACGTGGTTTCTATGTGGCTTCTAAGTTGATTAAGTTGATTAAGTGGCTATGTTGATGGGGAGGAGGTCCCCCTTGTGACCTCCAATGCTTACAAAACAAAAAATTTAAAAAAATTTAAAAAATAAGATAGAAGTTATTTTTTTTGTGCAGCCATCGCTGCTTTATGTGGCACCCTTGAGGGGGTCATGGAGAAGCCACAACCTCTCCATGGTACCTCCCCAAAGGGGAGGCTATTGGACATAAGCCCATGGTACTCCCCAATGGGGAGCAACACCCATTCCTATTTACCTCTATGATCTACTTTAAAAAAATGTATCACCTCTGTTTGAATTTGTAATATACTTCCTACATTGTGAGTCGCTGCCAAAAATTTACCTCCTCTGCAGAACATTAGTTTATAAATAAATGTATATCCCCTGGCCCCTCCATATTTTTCTCAATCTTCTCCCCCTCTCTTTTTGGGAGACACTAAGGTGGATCTGGCTTCTGAGCTAGTGGATTTTCACATTTCAAATGATTGCTAAGTAGAGGTTTCATCTAAAATTGGATCACGGGCTTTGGTTTTTAGAGCAATGGGGAAGAGGCCTTCAGTGGATGAGTTTTTAGCTTGGAGAAAGATTGTATGGGATGGTTTGGCTGCTCCTACGGTGGAGCTGTTGGACCATGGTTTTTTCCCTATTATTTTTCTTAGTTCAGATGATTGCAGGTTTGTTATGGATAATGGGCCTTGGTTTTTTAGCAGATCTAGTTTTTTTGTGACCCTGTGGTCCCCTATTTTTGACCCTACAAATGTGCATATCACTTCCATTCTAGTTTGGATACGACTCTACAACTTACCTCTGGTTATGCATAATGTGAGGCTTATAGAATCTCTGATCAACCATGATGGCACATTCATTAAGGTAGAGGAAGCTGACCTTTTTGCCCTGAGATGTTTCATCAAAGTTTGTGTTATGGTTGATATTTCTAGGCCATTACCTCACATGGTCCGCATTAATTATTCTCTGGGCTCATGGATTCGATATTTAAACTATGAGGGGCTCCCAGAGCACTACTTCAGATGCAACCAACTTGGACATAAGATTGTTGGCTGCCATGGTAAATCTGCAAATGGCCTTCATGCTCTTAACTTTAAGAGATGGGTCCACAAGGAAGGCAGTCCTGATGTTGATTTCATTTGGAGAAACCATGGGGTCTTATTGCAACATCACTCTACAGCCTCCCTAGTTTGTGGGGTAGATGGAAAAGGCTTTGTGGGCACAGTCCCTCTCAGTGTTGAGGTTATGGTTACTGATGCTTTCAATCAACAGGATCATATTATCACAGATTAGAAGGACCTTTTGACCTCAGAAGATGGGAAGCTCAGGACGACTCTTGCTGAAGATCATGATTATCTTTTGGATCAGGCTGATGCATTGGCTTGTTCTGATTTTGGTACCTTACCCCAGACTACAAGCAAGTGTGCAAAACCTCTCATCTCCAACGGCGACATTCATAGGGGTAGAAAAATTGAAGCAAAAAAATTAAGGTCAGAAGCTTTGGATTCAATAGATGATGGCACTCAATGGACAATGAAAGCGCTCCTCACTAGGAGCAAGTAGAAGCAAAAGAAAGGTTGATCTCTGGAGTTGGTTTGAGTGATGGAGATGATTTTTTGCATAGTTTTTATTGATGTTCCTCTTTGTCTTTCTTCCTCTCTCTGTCTTTTTTGCTCCCTAGTTTTGGGTTGAAGCTTTCTTCTTTTTTTTGGTCTCTATGTTATACGGGAGTGGGCCCTCTTCCCACATTTTATGGATAAAAAAAAATGTATATATATACAATATATTTAAGAATTTATCTTTTCTCTTTTGCCTCTGTAGTTTGCACCATAGTTGAATATTTATATATTGTATATACTCTTATATAAATTTTATATGATGTATTGGTAATTTAAAATGTATAATTTATTAGATTGTTTTATTGTTTTGAGTATAGAAACATCAAGTTTATTTAGAAAAATATTAGTTTTATTTTATTATCTTAAATGGAAAAAGAATTCTAGTATCAGAAAGGAAAGAAAGTTTTATGTTTTAATTTTATTTGGAAAAACAATTTAAGTTGTTTATGAATTTATTGAGAAGGAAATCAAAATTAGAATTGTCCTACATATATTACAAAAAAGCATTTGAAATTTTAAGAAAAGAAATAAGTATATATTGCTTAGTTAGAAAGATTGGAAATTTATTTAGTATTATTCTAATTAAATTATGATGGAATATTATATTCGATTAGTTTAGTTTTGGAATAAATGGTTTCATTTGGGTTAAATTGTAAATTAATAAAGAGATTAATTAAAATTGTATTTCCAGTTAATTTGAGTCATATCTTATTAATATAATCAAATAATTAAATAGTGGAAATCCTTTTATGAGTTGTAATATTAATGTTAGTGAATTAGACAACTAGTATAGTGAAATAAATTAAACTATCTCGATGTTCTAAACTCAACTTATGGTTTAATAAAACTATTGCAAACAAAGGATAATCATCATTTATTTCCTTTAAAAAGTATTTAGTTTAAAATAAAATATTATAGTAGAAATCTTGAATTAATGGTAATTGATAATTTAAGTGGTGTAATTCTTAATTTCAATTCAAGAGATATTGTCTTACTATTAAATTGTAAATGCTCCTTATAGATGTAATTCAAGGATCCAACTCATACTTAATTCATTAGTATTTTATTATATTATTATGAAATAATCAAGTGGTGGAATAAATCTATCAGAATGTAATGTGGATGTCGTTGAATGAAAAATCTTAGTCAACTAAGATTAGAAAAACAATTAACCTACTGTTCTAAAAATGTCTTTTGGAATGTTATGACAGTTGCGAGTCAAGGAACTTTTGTCTCTAAACCAGTTTGTGAATGTTTTGCAAGATCAAACTTTAGGTAAACTATCATTGCTACAACTTACACGTTCGTGTCAATTGTCTTTTAATAAAAATCCATCTCTTTGCCCACTTGTATGGATGATATACAGGTGGGCTTGATATGGGCATGACGACTGGTGTAAACTCTATTTATCTAGACAACCTCCAACTATGTTCTGGGAAAGCACTACCAAGACCATCTCCCTCCACTCATAGTTGAAGTAACTGATTATATGGAACCTAAAAACCCATCCACTCAACCCCAGGAGAATCTTACTATCGAAAATGTGCCAAAAGAACAGCTCTTAGGTAACTCTGAAGTTCCTCCTAAAGAAACAACTCCAGAGATCACCTCTAGGGATACTTCTGAGTTGAACTCTGAAGCTACTCTGGAGATTGAAAAGCAAGCACCTTACCCAGAACAGCTCAAACAACATGTCCCTTAGAAAACCATCCTACAAAAACAAGTCCAACCTACCATCTGCAGAAAATTAGGTACCTAAACATCGAAATTCCACTCGTGCAAGCAATCAAGGATGTGCCTGAACTGAACCAATTTATCAAACAACATTGTGTTAAAACCTAGGGTAGAAAGAAAAACTTTCCTACCACCATTCAGGTGGAAGAAAAAGTAGTAGACCTTCTTGTGGGGGAGATTTTCCTCCAAAATATGGAGATCCTAGGAACCCTGTCATAATTGTCCACATTTCAGGGGTAGAAATATCTAATGTTTTGGTTGATCTTTTGGCAGCAATAAATGTAATAATAGTTCACACCCTGAACAAATTGTCCATGTCCAGTGTCCAGGCCACATCCACAATTCTCCAATTGGCTGATCAGTCAATGGCTATTTCAAAAGGGGTGTTAATTGATGTTCTAGTTGTTGTGGAATCATGGGAATTCCTTATAGACTTTCTGATATTGGAGCCTAGAAACCAAAGAAATACTTATCCTTTGATCCTAGGAAGGCCATGGCTAGCTATAGCAGAAACATCTATTGATTGTAGAACTGGAGACATGGTCATTTCAAATGGGTTAGATATGAAGAAAATCTCCTTGTATCCTCCAATTAAACCATCCATACACTATTTAGGAAAAGTGTGAGTAGATGATCCTAATAACATGGAAAACAGTGCCTCAATAGCTATGGTTACCATCAAGGAACATTTGGGTGAGTCAGAAGAAGAAATAGACCATGACACACCTAAAGATATAACTCACATTCTCATTGGGAAAGATACAATGGAATTAGCCCAAGACATAAAGAGAGAATTTTTGACTGCTACCCATTGTACCCTTGCAAATATCATTCCTTGTGGAGAAGCATTCTATAGAGACCTAGCCACATTTCACATGTTGCTTCCACATTCTTGTCCTCTTAACACTATGACTCTAGAATATGGGATAGGAACATCTATGGATTAGATTACAAAACAGGTCATGATCTTACCTAGGAAAACATTGAACATCAACACTCAGCTAACAGGAAAATAGGCAGAAGCACTTCTTAATCTCTTCATCTCCCATTTAGCAAATCTTGCTTGGGAATATCATGATATGAAGGGCATCCCTCCTAAGATTTGTACCCATCACATATACACAGAAGATGTCAAACCTGTTAGACAACCCTAGAGGAGATTAATGTTAGAATTAACCCAAACAACTGAGAGGGGGGGTGAATCAGTTGTTACGAAAATTAATATTTTTCCTTTATTTAAAATTTCTTTCACTACTATTAGTTTGATTAGTGATGCAAACATTAAAGCATATGAAATTATCACAGAAGCAGAAACATAATCAACACATTTGACACCAAGATTTTTGATGTAGAAACCCGGTTAAGGGAAAAACCATGGTGGGGGTTAACCCACAAGAATTAATACCTTGTTAAAAGTATTTTACAAATGGGAATGCACATGCATTCGAGCTCACTGCCTAGAGCTCACTGCTCAAATGAAGGCTCACTACCTATGGAAATATTACAAGATAATGACAAAGATTTGAACTGATTAATAGCATCTTCCTATGCAAGAATTTCAGTTCCGGTTAAGTACAAAAATTGATCTTACACATTTCATCTTTGCTCTACTCTTCTTACTGTACTGCCTTCATTCACACTTTGGATTTATGCTCTTCTCACATACACCTTATTCACATGTCACACACACACACACACACACTCAATCATCCACAACAATCGGCTATATATACTTATCTTGATTTGCAATCTCTTACTAGTTAGCTACAACGCTATGTCGGCTAGATCTATGCATAACTTAAGGTGTGGACCAAAACTTGCTCTTGAAAAACATCACTCATGTCATCCACTACCACTGATCATCACCATTTGTTCAACAAACAAATTTCATACATTTGGAATCAAGATTTTATGCAAGGTCGGCATGTTCTTCTATCTCCTTTGTTAGACTAGAACCTGGTACTCAAAGGCTAATATCCTTTGAATCCTTCATCATCAGAGGACAAAACTTTAGATTTAGAGTGTCTTGACAATACTTTCAACTACCTTAGATCTGCAGCAAACCATGCCTTTCCACAGGAGAGATTCAGACCAAAATACCAGACACTGTCACTGCTCTGTTCCTGACTGCCCAAACTTAGACAAGTTCTGATTCTGACTTCCGGTTTGACCAAATTGAGTTATACAAATGGGTAAAAAGATCTTAGTTGCCATCAATGACAATACCTATCAATGTGAAGCAGTGTCTCTTACCAACAGTCTCCCCCTTTGGCATTGATGGCAACACTTAGTGAAAAATGACTAAGTGTCTAGTGCAACTCCCCCTTTGTATGTACACTCTTGCACTTCACTTACTGTGGTGCTCCCCCTTTGTTGATCACCTCATTTTTCACTACCCTTCACTCCCTCTTTGACATCAATGGCAAAGGGTTGGGTCCACAAGCCAAAATTCTCCAAAAAAAAAAAAATTGTTTATACTACCGCATATGTACAACAAATCATCAAATCCTATTTACATGAACTTTAGGATATCTATAAAACTAGTTTTTAATTGGGCAAGTTTGAAGGCCCAATTACTCTTTATTCCATCCAAAATGGAGATATGCCCACTTATCAAAAATGCATATGCTTATGCCTTTACCAGATCCAGAGGATCACTTGTCTAAAGTGCATTATGCGCTTCAGATAAGGCATTATGCATGGATTCCAACTTGGGGACAATCAATCCCCGGAGTGCACACATCCTCTTCATAGTATTATTTTTCTCTTTTACAAGTCCCTTTATTTCATCTATCAAGCTAATAACCTGACATTCCTGGCTTATAGGAGAGGTATCCAGAGGATCAAAATTTTGAGATAGAACTGATATTTTTTGTTCTTGTTCCTTTATCTTCTCAATATCCTCATTGACTTTAGTCCAAGATAGGCAAAACTTATATATATCTCCTCCATCATTTAGAGCATTATGAATGCTCTTTATGCTAATGCCTAGTATCAATCTATCACTCTTTGTCAAATTCTTAACTTGACTAAATTTCTTATTCAAGAACTCTTTCTGAACTTTTGCCTCTGCAGACTTTTCAAAACACTCAAAATGTGAGTTTACTGAACTTACAAGATTTTTTATATGTCCAGAGGGGGAATCATTTTGATTCTTCTAATAGGTTGGCATTAATTTCTCCAGAATTCTAGTTGTAAGTCCCAGTAGCTCATTGTCCTCCATGTGGGACTTTAACATCTTTTCTCTAGCCTTTACTTGGTGAATGATGCTATTTTCATCAATTGAATTGGAGAGAGAGCATTTGGATTGGCCAAGCCTTGGAGTAGCTTAGGCTCATCAAGTTCAATCATTTCTTTTTCAAGAAGACTTTTTACTGCATTTGCAGTGTCTCTTGCAACCATTTCAAAATCATCCTTTTGTTCACCTGATTTCTTAGTGTCTACTTTAGGTGCTTCAACATTTGCACCATCTTCTTTTGCCTTATCCTTCTTTCCTTTTTCTTCCTCTTTCTCTGTTTTACTCTTCTCTATGTTTTCTCCAGAGGGACTCTTTTATGTTTGCTCACCACTTGCTACCTGATCTGGAAGGCTCTATGTGGTAGCAATATCCTCTTCTTTTCCAGAGTGATCAGGTGGAGGAGTTACCCCTGCATCAACTATTTTGTCTACCATTTATGTGTCCTCCTGATTGACTTGTTCCTCTTCCTAAACTTCTCCAATATTTAGATTTGATAAATCAAGTCCATCATTGGTCTCCTCATAGATTAATTCTGGAGGATCTAGAGTAGTACTTTGGTCATTAATTCTCTTGTTAGTTTATTCTTCAGGAGCTTCTTGTTCCAGAGCAGGAGGATTGTCTTCTTCAACTTGTTTTTCTGAAATAATATAGTATTTATCTTTGTCTAAAGCCTTGCTCAGAATTTCCTCTATTTCCTTTGCAATTTCCTCAGTCTCACCAAGCATTAGCTTGTTCATCCAGACTTTACTTTTGAATTTTTCCTTGACTTCTTTAAGAATTTTATCTGCTTCTTTATTGATCATTATAGGACATAGTGTGGAGAGGACATACTCTCTGAGTTCTAGATATTTAGCCTTAGCTACTTCTTTTCTCATTTCCAGTACTCTCCTTAAACTTTTAGGAAGTTCTTGTAAAATTTCCAATAGGGCTCTATTGAATTTATTCAAATACATGATGGTGGCATCTTCCAAAATTATCTTATTTGCTTGATCAAAATTGTCATAGTAAACTTTGATGGGCTTTAAATTTCCAAGAACAATTATTGTTTTTACAATTTCTTCAATAGACATAGCGACCTTACCAGTTGCTTGCTTTTTACTGGCTTTATTGCTTCTGGAAGATTGATCTTTAGAAGTCTTTGAAGTTCTAGCTTTCTTGGATCTTATTTCTTTCACTTCTTCATCTGTTTCTATCTCCTCATCATCTTTGATGCTCTTATGGATTCTTGTGACCTTGGTTTTCTTTCTTTTCCCTCCTTCATCGGATGGAGTGGCTTCTGATTTCTTGGTAGAAGTGGGCTTGGGTTGCTCAGTAAGATTTGCAGAACTCCTTGTCTTCCTTGAGGAGCTTGATGGGACTTTCAGAGCGACTGTTGGCTCACTTTCTACTCTTTCTTCTAAAGTCTGCTCAGTGTTCTTCTTTATCTTTTCAATCCTTTCTTTGTTCTCTCTCACTGCTTCTTTTGTAATCCCAATGCTTTCTACATACATCTCCACTTGCTTGTGCACTTTTCTTTTTGTTTTCGGCTATCTCATTTCCACATGCAACTT
Organism: Cunninghamia lanceolata; assembly: GCA_027924645.1. Lineage (NCBI taxonomy): Eukaryota > Viridiplantae > Streptophyta > Pinopsida > Cupressales > Cupressaceae > Cunninghamia > Cunninghamia lanceolata. The sequence goes on from BSBN01000367.1 coordinate 12,290,421, forward strand.
TAAGCTTAGTTCCTTGTAGGTTCCAAACCTTTCAACAGAGGTGTCTTTAGGTTTTCTCAGAAGATGCTAAGCATACATGTCTAGAATTTCCTCATCCACCTCATAACCAATTAGCATTATCCATATTGTTCTTGGTTCTACAGCTTCCATCAAACATTGATCTGTGTTGACCATAAAACATATCTCATTTTCATACTTTTCTACAATTGAATTAGGGATTCTTTCCCTTGCATGCATCAGACTTTGAAAGTTTTTGAAATATCCCCAGATTGCAGTCTTTTGTGCACCTGAATCTCCAAGACTATATAAATGGTCTCTTATCTAGATTGCCACTGGCCTGTCATTTGTCCAGTGCACACCTTGCACTCCAGGCACTTCATTCATGAAATAGAAAAATCAGCATATGATCAAGGAACCATATCTGAAAGAGTTTTTCTTGTCTCTTTTGATTTTGCTTAGATTCTCTACCAACTAATTCTATAGTAAATCACACAGATCATAGTCTGTATTTTCCTTTAACATCTTATAAGCTACATATATTGCAATCCTGGAAACTAAATTTTCCTTGCTGGAGTGATAGATCTTGTACCCGATTACCATAGAGGAAAATTTAACATTCGGTTCTATGATATCATTGATGGTCATTGCCCTTTTGTCAAACTTGGCACCAGTAGAATCAGTTACTGTCTGGTTTTTCATAGCTTTCAACATGGGTAATCCATCGAAGGAGTTTAACCTAGTTACAATCTTAATAACATCCTTTGTAATCTTAAATGGTTTCATTAACCATATGAATTCAAAATGTATTCAGCTTAATATGTATCCAACCCATTCATTTTCATCAAAAGATGGAAATTCAATCATTTGCAGAAAACGTTTGCTTTCAAGGGCTTCAAATTCAGGTCTCAGTTGGCAATTGTCATCTTTCAGATGGTTCTTAAACAACTCAATCAGTTTCAAATTCTCAAATTATTCTATATTGTAATGAATGTATTCCCTAATGTCTTGAACATGTAAAACCCCATATGGAACACTTGAGAAGGCACCTAGCGGCTCGACTTCAACATATTTATAGGGATGATTCTTGAATTTAGGACGGGGCCTCTCAGTGACATCAACAAGTAAAGGTGTAGCCATTTGCAAAGATTCAGAATTCAAGAAGTTTTGCAAAAAATAGAAATACCTTGTTCCACAGATTAGGGTTTAGCTTGGAGATGCTCTTCACACTTTAATTTTTGGAAATTCTCAGCTCTGAACTCGGTCACTTCTCTTCTTTCTTTCTTCTGATGCAAAGTGATCTAAATGAGGAAGGAATGATCTTTTTATGTTCTGTAACACCTAAGTTGTCTTTGTAATACCCTAATACATCCGGTTTCTCTGTTTGTTGAATAGTTTCACATAAATTACTCCACAATTTGCCATATCCACCTCTTTTCTTCCATAAATCCTTCCAACTATTCTGAATCAATTCAAGGTACCTTTTCTTATTGTGCCAGATCTAGGCACTCACTTACTGGCTGGGGGAATTTGATTTACAATGTTGCTCCCCCTGAGCCAAGGCTCCCAAATTAATTCCTAGAGGAATTTTCAGCACTGGATTCCGGTGCGGATCTGTTACTGTCATTCATAATTGTTTTCTTGACCCATATATTGTTTGTTTCATTCTAAGTCTCATTCGCATTAATTTTTTCTTTGCCTTTGTCTTGTCTTTGCTCATCCAGTTTTCTTTTTACAGGACCTCTTCTTCCATTGTTTCTACTTCTGCAGAATCTTGCAATATGACCAAATTTGTTGCAATTAAAGCACACTATATTCCCTTTCTTATAAAATTAATTTCCTCTTGATCTGCACTAATGAGCCATGTGTCCAAATCCATTGCAAGCAAAGTAGTAGCCATTGAAAGAATTGCCATTAGAGTTATTCATTATCATACTTCTACATTCATTGGATTTATGACCACACCTCTTGCATTTGAAGCATTGACCAGAGAAGGATGGACCATTTTGATTTTCTCTACTTCTGCACTGAGTACCTTTATGACCAATTTTATTGCAATTGAAACAATTTCCATTGAATGATGGATATCTTTGAGCATTAGGCTATCTTACCAGAGGTTTTCTAATTCTATCTCTCCTATTCCTTGGTTGAAAATTTTTCTGTCTGGATCCAGAACTTTCACCTTTCTCATATCCGAGACCATGCTTGTCATCAGTGTTTTTCTATCCTTCGAGCAGTGCTTCTAGTTTTACTAAGCTTATCTTGAACTTCTCCTTATATTCATTTGCAACTTATAGGTCATGTCTGAGAATGACAATTTGCCTTTCAAGTTTTCTCTCATTGTCTCTACTTTCTTGTAGATCAAACTCTAGATGTCAATCTATTCTATCCAATTTCCATTATTCTTTAGTTCTTTCTCTTAGTTTTTTATTCAGCTCTTCTTCAATTTTCTTCCTATCTTCACTTTCTTTGGTTTGCCTCATCACCTCGGATTCCATTTCAATTTTCAGAACGACAACTTCTTTTGATAGCTTCACACATTCCTTTGTCTTTTCTTCCAAAGCTTCATTCATGCCATTTTCTTCAAGTAAACTAGATAGCTACAGAAGCAGCTCCTTTTTCCTTTGCAAAGATTTCTTTAATTTATCTTTTAGCATTTCAATGGTATCATCAACATCTTTGAGTTCACCTCTCAGATTACTAATTTCTGCTTTAGACTGAACAAGCTCTTCTAGGGCCACCTAAAGTTGATCTTTGAGTGAACCCATTTGAAACTTCTTCCAAGATCTTTTTCCTCAAGAAGTTAGGCTTTTCAAAGGAACCTTGCTCTGATACCAATTGTTAGATTTAACCTAGACAACTGAGAGAGGGGGTGAATCAGTTGTTACCAAAATTAATCTTTTCCTTTCTTTAAAACTTCTTTCACTACTATCAATTTGATTAGTGATGCAAACATTAAAGCATATGATATTAACACAGAAGCATAAACATAATCAACACATTTGACACCAAGATTTTTGACATGGAAACCCGGTTAAGGGAAAAAGCACGGTGGGGGTTAACCCACAAGAATTAATACCCTGTTAAAAGTATTTTACAAATGGGAATGTACATGCATTCAGGCTCACTACCCAGAGCTCACTGCTCAAATGAAGGCTCACTGCCTATGGAAATATTACAAGAGAATGATAGAGATTTGAACTGATTAATAGCATCTTCCTATGCAAGAATTTTAGTTCCGATTAAGTACAAAAATTTATCTTACACATTTCATCTTTTCTCTACTCTTCTTACTGTTATGCCTTCATTCACACTTTGGATTTTTGTTATTCTCACATACACCTTATTCGCATGTCACACACACACTCAATCATCCACAACAATCAGCTATATATATATACTTATCTTGATTTGCAATCTCTTACCAGTTGGCTACAACAACACTTAGAACTTTTATGAATGCTCTGCTCTGTCAGCTAGATCTATGCATAACTTAAGGTGCGGACCAAAACTTGCTCTTGAAAAACACCACTCATGTCAGCCACTACCACTGATCATCGCCATTTGTTCAACAAACAACTTCCATACATCTGGAATCAAGATTTTCTGCAAGGTTAGCCTGTTCTTCTTCTGTCTCCTCTGTTAAACTAGAACCAGGTACTCATAGGCTAATATCCTTTGAATCCTTCATCACAGGAGGACAAAACTTTGGATTCAGAGTGTCTTGACAATACTTTCAACTATCTTAGATCTGTAGCAAACCATGCCTTTCCACCAAAGAGATTCTGACCAAAATACCAGACCTTGTCATTGCTCTGTTCCTAACTGCTTGGACTTAGACAAGTTTTGATTCTGACTTCTAGTTTGACCAAATTGAGTTATACGGATGGGTAAAAAGATCTTAGTTGCCATCAATGACAATACCTTTCAATGCAAAGCAGTGTCTCTTGCCAACAATTAAACCCTGCGCTGAAAGACATTATCAAAACTAAAATAGAGAAATTACAACAAGCATTGTTCATCTATCCTATTTCAGACGGCCAGTGGGTTTCACCCTTGGTTATAGTGCCTAAAAAGAATGGAAAATGGAGAGAATTTATTGACTATAGAGAACTAAACAAATCCACAAAGAAGGATTATTTTCCCTTGCCATTCATTGACCAAGTGTTGGATAAACTAGCAGGGAAAATGTACTTCTCATTCCTAGATAGATTTAGTGGATATAACCAGATTCAAGTAGAACCAGAAGACCATGATAAAACCACCTTTACATGTTTATGGAGAACTTTTTCATATAGAGTCCTTTCATTTGGCCTATGTAATGCTCCAGCTACTTTTCAAAGGGTTGTTTTAGCCATTTTTGGTGAATTATCCAATGAGTGTATGGAGGTCTATATGGGTGACTTTACTATGTATGGGTACACCTTTGAAGAAGCCCTTAAGAACCTAGATAAATTGTTGCAATGTTGTGAGAAAAATCAGTTGTCCTTGAGTCATGAGAAATGCTTTATGATGGTAGAAGAAGGAATTGTCCTTGGACACCACATATCAGCAAAAGGGATCCAAGTAGGGGTGCTACCACAATAATGGGTTGCACTTTCTAGGACATCCTATTTTTTGTTGAAATCACATATTTTTAGAAAATATAATTATTTAAGCCTTGAAAGGTTCAATTTAAAGGATTTTAATTGAAGAGGGTTTGATCAAACCCCCTTGGATAGAACCCTGCTAGTTTTAAACCATACCTATAATGGAGTCTCCTCTACACCTATCAAAATGCTGATAAAAACCCACTTTTGATTTACCTTTTGGGGGATCAAATGAATTTATTTAAAATTTATGTTTTGTAAGTATGTGGTCCTTATTATAAGCTTTCCAAAAAGTATAATTTTAAATATATTTAATTTGATTATTATATTTATTTTTTATTTCTTGTGAATGTAGGTTTTTTAATGAACATCAATGTCTTTGTTTCACACATATGAAAAAATAGGAAAATAAAGAAAAAAAATTCTAAAAAATACATGTCCTCCAGGTATTGATGTCCTTATTCCAACAAAAAAAAATTGAATTCTGATACATACAAAAAAATTTATGTTGGACAGAATATGCCTATGTCTAAATTATAATTGGTTTGACTTCAAAACTTAATTAAAAAATATATTTAACAAAACATTATGAAACCAAATGCATCCTCTAGATATCAGTGTTACCAATCTAAATTCAAGAGAATCAAAATTTTATCCTTTGTAAAAAAAAAGTTATGTGCGACAGAATACACATCACTTTAAAAAAATGTTGTTTACTATTAAAAACTAGTTATCAAAGGAGACACAAAAAAAATTTACAATTTAACTCCATTTTTTTTTTTAAATATATTTAGAATCTACATACAAAATATCACAAATCACTAGTTCATATCATCTTCAAATTCCTAACAGTTTAGAGGCTATAGGTGTTAGAAAATGAAAATTTAGTTCAAAATGTTGATTTCAATGTCAAGTTTGGCCAAAAAGTGTAACCCATTATTGTGGTATGACTCATAGATCAAAACAAAGTGGAAGTGATAAAGCAATTACCCTCAACTAGGAATCAAACTAATGTTATAAGTTTCTAGGTCATGCAGGATTCTAGATGAGGTTTATAGAAAATTTCAGCAAGATAGTTGCTCCTATGTTCTCCCTACTAACTAAGGATGCTGACTTCTAATGGATAGAGGACTACCAAATAGCATTTGAAACCATTAAAGATAAACTTACAGTCACACCTATTTTGAGGGGACCTAATTGGAAATTTCCCTTTCACATACAAACTAATGCTTTAAACGAATCAATTGGGGTAGTATTAGGATAGAAAGAGGAAGGGGAAGGTGTGCATGCAATCTACAACATCAGTAAGAACCTTACCCATTCAGAAAAAAACTACACAACAACTGAAAAGGAATTCCTGGCAATCATCTATGCCAATGTTAACAAATTCAAGCATTATATCACAAGGTATAAAATTTTTGTGCACATTGATCATGCAGCCATTAAATACTTAATGAACAAACCTTTAGTAGGTGCAAGGATAATTAGATGGTTGTTACTATTGCAATAATTTGACATTACTATCATAGATAATCTAGGAAAATTCAATTTGGTTGCTAACTTTTTGTCAAGGCTGCATACAAGTGGAGAAAACCAACCAGTGGAAGATAAGTTTCCAGGTGAACATCTCTTTGTTGTTTCTTCTACTACACCTTGGTTTGCTAACATAGCTAATTTCTTAGCTACAAGCTTGTTTCCCTCTCATTTCACTTCTAAATAAAAAGAGAGATTGGTAAAAGAAAGTTTATCTTACAAATGGTTGAATGGTATGTTGTTTAAATGTGGTCATGACTTTATCTTATGCAGGTGTTTAAGAGCTGATAAAATCTTTGATGTATTAAGGGCATGTCATGATGAACCCTCAGGTGGACATTATTCCTCACAAAGGACAATCCACAAGATTCTTGGAGCTAGTTACTACTGGCCATCTCTCCATAAGGATGCCAAGAGGTATGTGCAGTAATGCGATCAGTGCCAAAGGATGGGTCAGCCAACCTTCACCCAGGAGATGTCACTGCAACCTCAAGTGGTTTTGGAACCATTTGAGCAATAGGGATTAGATTTCATAGGGTCAATTTCTCCACCAACTTTAAGAAAAGAATATATTTTGGTCTACACTGATTATGTAACCAAATGGGTAGAAGTTCAAGCATTACAATTTGCAAGAGAAGAGAGAGTTGTTGATTTCCTATATAACAAAATCTTCTTGAGGTTTGGAGCCCCAAGATCAATGGTATCAAATAGAGGGTCACAATTTACTTCTTAACTAAGTCAATCCTTCATAGATATATCCCAGATTAAGCACATAAAATCTTCATCGTACCACCCCCAAGAAAATGGACAAGTAGAGGTGACAAATAGGGAGCTAGAAAACATCTCGACAAGGACAGTAGCCATGAATAGGAAAGATTGGGCCCATAGGTTACCTAAAGCAGTTTGGGATTACAACAGAACTTTGAAATCAACAACCAAGTTTTCACCCTATGAACTAGTTTATGGGAAGAAACCCATACTATCCATAGAGTTCAAATTGCAAACACTAAAGACATCATTGGACATTGGACTGCCATTATCTATAGCACAACAAGATAGGATTCTTCAACTCAATGAACTAGATGAAATCAAGACATAGGCCATACAGTAGACAAAACTCATTCGGCATCAAAGGAAACAATGGCATGATCAACACATAAAAAGTGGACATTTCAACAAGGGGACTGGGTTCTCTTGTATGATTCTAAGTTTAAGGAGATCAAGGGGAAATTACAAACTCATTGGTTGGGACCTTACCAAATCAAGGAAGTTGATGAAAATGGAGTTCAATTTTTCTAGCACCCATTGATGGAGGAGAAAACACACTCTTAGTAAATGGTCACAAAATTTGGCTCTATCAAAGACCAACTACAAAGGAGGAGTTTACCAAGGACTTGTGCTTGGTGATAGAGGTCATAGCCTCTGCCACAAATTGAAGAGATTCAAAGGACTTTTAAAAAAAAATAGAGGGGTTGAAAACCAGTAAATAGCAGGCCTTCTAAAAAAAAGAAAATAAAAATAAAATATAAAGGGAAAGATTGAAAACCAATAAAATGACAATCTTTCTCACCTAGGGAACTGAAAACCAAAAAATGGCAGTTCTCTTCTTCATGCAAGATTTCAATAGGAGTCTCCCCCAAGTCAACTAGGTGCACCTCTAGAGCAAACTAGGAGGACCTCCGGCGCTTCACCAAACTGGAAGCAATTTAAACATCTGAGGCCCACCTTTCCAGATGTCAAAGTGGGACACTAAAAAGTGGTGAGGTCACCCTGACTCACACTACACTTTCAAAAAGGGATACCCACGCAGAATGATCACTTTACCAATTTCCAATGAAGCATCAGTCACACACCATCCAATGATGTCACCTGCTAGTGCATCAGATTCAAATCTATCTTTAGGAAAAGGTGCCAGATCACTCATTGCTAACATCATGATGACTGATGGGAGAGTTGCACGAACCTTGCGAGTCACATAAAACCTCATCAAGATGACGGTGTAGCAACCCAAACATATCATTTTATCATCACGAATGATAATCCGAGTACTTTTCTTGCATTAGTTAAATATTACAAGTTTTTTCATTTCTATTTTTGTACAAATTACCTAGACATGTACTGTTAGATCTAGGGCACACAACTGAGAGGGGGGTGAATCAGTTGTGCAAAGATTTACTTCTATTTTGAACACTTGATTCTTCTTTGTTAGTTAATAGCATATCAGTTAATCATTCATGAAAGCATAATGCATAAACACAAGAGCAGATAATCATCAACACATTGGACACCAAGATTTTGACATGGAAAACCTGGTTAAGGGAAAAACCACAGGGTGATTAACCCAAGGATTATTCTCTGTTAGAAGAATAAGAAAAAATGAATGGCACATGCCAATTAGGGCTCACTGCCTGAGCACACTGCTCACAAAGAGGCACACTGCCTACAAGAGACACATTGTCTACAAAGTGATAAGAATCACAAACTTGAACTGGAGATTGACATCTTTACCATGTCTGGATCAGTTCCATTTAAGCCCGAGATACTTCTGCTCTACCCTTCACTCTTTCACTATACCACTCTCATCCGCTGCTCAACACACTTTGAAATGAACTCACAAACCTTTATTTATACAAGACATCAACTTAGAAACAATCATCTAAATCGGCAATCAATCATAAGGACATCCGCAAGATGATTAATACATCCGGTCGGCCACCACAAGAACATTCGCAAGATGAACAACTCATCCGGTCAGCTAGTCTAAGCAAGAGCTTCATTTGGAAGAATATCTTCAATTCCAGGCTCTACCACCAATGCAGACCGATAACATAACCTCAACATGATCCAAGAACCTTCACAAGCTTGCCTGATTACCCAGGTACATCCGCACTTCTTCTACTCACTGGAATCTCTTCTCCTCTTCATCCGAAACTTCAAGAACACAGTCTGTCGCCACTGTCATACTGAAGAAGGTGCTTCCGAACCTCCAAACTTTGTACAAACCAAGATGACACATCACAAGGACATCCCAAACACTCCTTCCAATCTGCAGAGTCTAACAATGCTCCTCCGGATCTCACCGGACCTTTTTGTAACACTCTGTCACTCTGGAACAGCTCCCAGAACTAGTTCTACTTGACCGATCACAACTTTTTCATATCTTCATGCGGACCTCTGAAATCTTAACTGAATCATCTCAAGACTCATATCTACAAACCCTTTAATCCACATCCTCTGATTCTCAACCTATTGAGTACATTTGCCTTCTTCTTATCACTGTTCTTCACTGTTCCTGATTGAGACTACTTTTCTTAGTATCCTCCACACACAGCTCATCCAAACCTTCTTACCAATGCAATATGAGTATGTTGACATCAATGACAACACTGGTTAACCTCATACTTGCAACATGTACACCTCGCTATTATTCCTATTCAGACCATGCATGTCACCATAACTACCTGAACTAACATTTCCACCCTGGAGTGTCACATCTTTCCTTGCAATTATAATTTAACCCCTCAATTCAAATTATTCAAGTAAACAAAACCCTCCTAAAATTAAGTAATCACTGTCAGTGATATCCAAACAAAAGAGTTTTCAAAATCCAAAGATAGTATAATAACAAATGCATCAGAACCTTTCTATAGAAACAGGTGAGCTCCAGAGTTAGGGTTGATTTATAACCATAGAAGAAGAGCTCTGGAGAGGGTCTTATTCCAGCAAAATCCACTCAAGGAAAGGAGTTAAAGGTAAGGGTTTTATAATCAATACAAACAAAGAGGGGGAAATATATTGTCAGGGTAGCACGAGAGTCAAGAAGAAATCTGAGCTCAAAACACCAGAGGGATTGCTTTAAGATCATGCTTTAACGGATGTACTGAGAAATGCAGGGTGGTTTGAGTTTTTGAAAAAAATTGAGGGTTACCATGAAGACATAGTAGATGAAATCCTTTCTAACCTAAAGAATAACCCTAGACAAAAGTATGTGGAGTGACAATTGTTGTCTCAACCACCATCATCAGCAACATCTCAGGCCTGCCAGAACAAGGTGTGAGGTTTTACCATCTTAAAACACTCTACTCTGATTTAGTCAAAAATTTCTTATAAGTAGATAATGACCCTGCAAGGCAATTACACTAAAATAAAAATTAAGTAAAAGGGATCATAAGGACTTCACTTCCTTGGTCATGGCAATCCTTGGCTATGTGGCTGATGAAATACTTCACTTGTAATGGGAAATTCTCAATAGTACTAGGACCCATTATGAAGATGCTAATTTTCTTAAGGCATGGGCATACCCATCCAGAATTTAGCATAAACCTGTCGAATTTCATGTACATTGCCATAGTGGCTTCAACAAACAAATACTAGTAGGGGAAGGGTCCTATGAAGCACCATGGACTCATTTAGTTAATTGTTGAGAGGAACCTCCTGCAACAATATAATGAAAAATGCACGAAATAATAGAAATAGCAGAACATAGAAGGAATTTATTGATCGCAGGCCACTTCGAGGGGGCAACCTCCTTTGAGAAAAATCAATATAATAAACTCATGGATGCCTTCATTGGCCTCAACACATACTTATATACTAAGTCTAATCTAAACAACTATTACTCCCCATGAATGTGGGATAATACAATATACTCATGGGATGACTTACAAAGCATATGCGTCCAACATCAATATACTTATAAAAGTAAAGAGAAGGGTTAAACACGGGTTCCTAACATCCCCTCCCTCTTAGAAAATCTTTGTCCTCAAAGATTAAGATGTGGAAATTGTTTTTGAATCTGAAGGAGTGGTTCCCATGTAGCATCCTCTGGTTTGCATTCCGTACCACTAAATTAATACCTCTATGATGAATTGAGAGCGAAGCTGATGAGTGTGCCTGTGGAGGATTGCCTCTGGCTCCAAAATGATGGATCCTTTGTTATCTAGTTATGGTAAAATAGTTTGTGCTCTGATGTTGGTGTCAAGAAATTTCTTTAGAAAAGAGACATGAAATACTGGATGAATGCGGGAAGAAGGAGGAAGCTCCAATTTATAAGCAACTAACCCAATCTTCTGAAGAACCTTATATGGCCCATAGAACTTTGGAGCCAGCTTATGACACCCTTTGAGTTTTAGGGAGAATTGCTTGTATGGCTATAGACGAATAAAAACCATATCACCTAATTGAAAAGTGTGCTCAAAACGATGTTGATCAGCTTGTTGTTTCATTCAATTTCTTGCCATGTGAAGATTGTCCTACAAAATGTGAAGAATCTGATCTCGGGTTCGGAGAACAGTGTCAACTACCTGAACTGGTGAACTACTGGGGGTGTATGGAAGGAGCATGGGCGGTGCCTAACCATAGACTACTTCATATGGAGTCATTTTAGATGTAGTGTGGTAGGAGGTATTGTACCACCATTCAGCGAGAGGGAGCCACTTTACCCACTGATGTTGTTCGAAGGTGAAACAACGAAGATAAGTTTCCAAACATTTGTTGATAACTTTAGTCTGGCCATCTGTTTGGGGGTGATACCCTAAACTCATCTTTAGTTTGGTTCCAATGTGGTGAAATAGTTCTATCCAAAAATGACTGGTGAAAGTGGCATCACGATCTGAGAAAATGGAAGAAGGGATTCCATGAAGACGGAAGATCTGGTCCATGAAAATCTGTGCAACGGAGGAGGCAGTATAGGGATGGCGAAGGGCACAAAAATGACTATATTTGGAGAGGTGATCAACCACAACCAAGATCACTGTCTTCCCTCTAGATTTAGGGAGACCCTCAACGAAATCCATAGAAAGTTTTGTCCAAATCCGTGTAGGGATGGGCAAGGGTTCGAGCAATCCAGGAAGGAGTGTTGTTTCACCCTTGTTGCACTGGCAAGTATCACATTCAACCACCATCTATTGAATTTCCCTTTTCATTCCCCTCCAAAAGAAGTTACGTCGTGCCCACTCATAAGTTTTGAGGAACCTAGAGTGCCCTACCGATGGAGAAGCATGGAGTTCATAGAAGATAGCCTGTTGAAGATCTGTGTTCTGGGGAAGCACCAGACGACCCTTGTATCTTAGAGAAGCCCCGTCCCAAGAGTAATGCGGTATAGCAGAAGGGTTATTGGCCAACTGTTGGATGATTTGACATAATGAAGAGTCATTGACATAGCCCTACTCGACAGATTCCAGCCAATTTGGAATAGGCATAGAAATAGTTGAAAGAGAAGCTTGGTCATCAAATGTGCGAGAAAGAGCATCTGCCACAATATTGTCCTTACCCTTCTTGTAAGTGATCTCATAATCATAACCCATGAGTTGGCTAACCCATTTCTGTTGTACTGGGAAGGAGACTCGTTGTTCCAGGAAATATTTCAGACTCTGGTGATCAGTCTTGATGCAGAAATGATTCCCTACTAGGTATGGCCGCCACTTCTATACTGCATGCAAAATAGCCATCATTTCCTTCTCATATGTAGAGAGTACTAAATTCTTACCTAAAAGGGCTTTTCTGGTGAATGCAATGGGATAGTCATCTTGAAGGAGAACAACACCAAGTCCATTGCCACAAGCATCACTCTCAATAGTGAAGGTCTTGGAAAAATCTGGCATAGCTAGAATAGGTGTAGTACACATAGCTTGTTTCAGTTTTTCAAATGCACACTCAATAGCATGTGTCCATGTAAAAGCATCCTTTTTCAATAGAGCTGTTAACAGAGCTGCAATCTTCCCGTAATCCTTGACAAACTTGCAGTAGTAGCCAGTCAGTCCCAAAAAACCACGGAGGCTCTTGAGTGTCTGAGGATGCAGCCAATTTTTCATGGCATCTATTTTGGCAAGATCCACTCAAACCCCTTGGGCTGAAACAATATGTCCGAGATACTCCACTTCCTCCTACCCAAAAACACATTTAGACTATTTTGCACAGAGATGATGATTAAAGAGAAGTTGCAATACAAGATCCAGATGCTGCGGATGCTCAGCCCATGTTTTACTATAGATGAGGATATCATCAAAGAAAACCAGAATGAATTTCAACAAGTAGGGCCAGAATATTTTATTCATCAATGCCTGGATTGTGGAAGGAGCATTAGTGAGGCCAAAGGGCATGACCAAAAACTCATAGTGGCCATCATGCGTGTGGAAAACCATTTTAGGGATATCATCCTCATGAACCCGAATTTGGTGATACCCAGAATGAAAATCCAACTTGGAGAAAAAATAAACACTATAAAGCTCATCAAGAAGCTCATCAACAATAGGAATTGGAAACTTATCCTTGATTGTGATGTGATTAAGTGCTCGGAAGTCAATGCAAAGGCACCATGACCCATCTTTTTTTCTGGACAAGAAGAACTGTGAAGAAAAGGAACTGGTACTAGGGCGAATAATACCTTGCTTCAGTAAGTCCCAAACGAGCATCTCAATCTCTGTCTTTTGGTGAAATGGGTAGCAGTAGGGCCTGATGTTGGGAGGAACACTCCCAGGAAGGAGCTGAATACGATGGTCCTCTAGTCATGAAGGTGGCAATCCCGCTAGTTCGGAAAAGACACATGCATATCTATCCAAAATGTGTTGTAGATCTGAAGGACTAGTGGAGACCGCTGATGGTTGCATCTGAATGGAATGGAGTTGAGCGATAAAACCATGTGAATTCTTCTTAAGGAGGTTTTCCATGTGATGTGAACTGATGATGTTGAGAGACCCTGGTTGTAAGCCCTTCAATGTGTGTTTTTGCCCATTATCTAAAAACTGCATCCAAAGTTTAGCAAAATCCCATAAGATGGGTCCAAGTGTGCGTAACCATTAAGCACCCAAAACCACATCACATCCGCCTAAAGGCAAGGAAAACATGTCAGAGCGCAGGTTATAATCTCCAATAGAGATACGCACATTGTGACACTTCCCTTTGCAAGGTAATGTGCCCCCATTAGCAATCATGACTTCAAAGCTGGAGCAAGGATGGACAAAACAATCAGCCTATTTGGTGATTCGAGGGTCAATGAAGTTATGAGTGCTACCAGAATCGATGAGTATTGTAAGAGGGAGCTTCTTGAAGTAACCCTTGACCCGCATGGTTTGTGGGGTGGTGACTCTTGCTAAAGCATGGAGAGAGATCTATGGGTGGTCTTCCTGAGAAGGAGGGTCAACAGGCAGTTGCTGAATGTCGACCTGATCATCTATTGTATCCTAAGCATCTTCATAAACTTCAGTTGCAGGCATAGAATCCACATCCAAGAGGTAGAACTTTTGCTCAACACATCTATGTCCCCAAGTGAATTTCTCATCACAATTATAACAAAGCCCTTTTTCTCTACGTGCCCTCATCTCTGCTTCAGACAAATGCTTGATAGGAGTTGTTCTAGGAGCTAGCATGATTGGAGGTCTTTGGGAAACCATATTTCTGAATGGAACAAAAGTGGATTTGGAGTTTTGTTGAGTTGCGATCTTGTCCTCTGCCAACTTAGCCAATCCTAGGGCTTCCATCATTATGCTAAGATGGAACATTTTAACCTCAGATCGGATTGCATCCTTCAGACTACTAACAAAACAACTCCTGAAAAATTCATCAGACAATCCCTTTGTGTGATTGGCTAGTTTCTCATATTTGGTCTGATATTCTCTCATAGTGCCAGTTTGGCGAAGTTTAGTGAGTGCTCCTATGAAGTCATCAAAAGCACTAGGGCCAAATCGTTACAAAATGAGTTTGCAAAAATCTGTTCATTTTGGCTCTTCATGAGCCTTGATGTACCAATGGAACCATTGAAGGGCTTCATGTTCCAAACGAAAGGATGCAAGTGGGACTTTGTTGACATTAAAAGTATTATGCAGACTAAAATACTCTTCTGCCCGGTATATCCATCTAGTCGGATCATCACCATTGAAGTGAGGAAAATCAAGCTTCGGCCCTTGAAAATTACTGGAAGAAGAGAACCCAGTGTCTGCAGAAGACTCTGCTACCATCTATTGTTCATGACTGAATGTTGAAGATTAAGACCAAGAATTTTTTCATCCAGATCTTGGAGTTTGGTCTTGAGGGCTGCAAGTTCATCTTCCATGTTTTTTGCTCCTACATGGGTGACAACCATAACCAGGAGGGTTTTTTTTTGGGAATGGGTAGAAAAACAAAAATAGAAACTTTTTTAGTAAAGGAAAATTTGGATTTGGGAAAACCTCTGATGGGTAATTGGGGTTTGACTAGGTTTTGGACACTTTCCAAGGGACAAGGAAGCAGAAAATGGGGTTTTAGAAGTGGGGTGAAAGAGTGGGAAAATTTGTCCAAGAGGGACAAAGGAGCAGAAATAGGAAATGAACACTGTGGCAAAATTTGAAGGCGATTGGGTGAGAATCGAAGAAGTTATGGGAAACCCTAAAAATAGACAAATGTGGGATTTCTGGCTTTGATAAGTGGAATTTGGGATAGGGTCCTCAAGGAAGGAAATATGCAGAATGGAATTTCAGTTGTTTTAGTGAATTTTCAGAGGAAACAAAGCTAAAGCAAGGAAGATATGGCGAAAAACTAGAAATTTTTTTACTTTTTTTTCTGGAACGGGATCTGCAATGGCTCTGGATAGATGCAATCTGTGATTTACTAGTTGACAATAGATATGGACCCTAGGTATGTTTGGCTTCCTAAAGGTTCAGGGGATTCACTCAGCTACCAATATTGTCTAACAACTTGCGTATTGGGGTAGTACCCCTCACTCCATGGCTCAGGTAAAACTGATAACTGCTTTGCCACAAATGATAGCTCTTAGTTTACCTCATGGATGGGAACTAGTCAATCAGGTAAGGGTCGTTGCCCTTTTTGCTGGTAGGTCCTCTCAATAGGCCATCTACTTCGGGGTTCCTGTGGTACTCCTCACAATGAGTTTTAGGCCTATGCCCAGGCACTTCCCATAGTTAATCAGATAGGGATTATTCCTTGATCCAAACCTACAATTGAAATGAACAATACATATGCAAAGAAAAAAGAACTGCTGCAATAATCATAGCACCTAGAGGCCACTGCGAAAAAAAAATTTGGAAAAAATTCCACCCAATGAGCCCAAGAAAGCACTCTGATACCAGATGAGAGGAACCTCCTACAACAATATAATGAAAAATGGACAAAATAACAGAAATAGCAAAACACAGAAGGAATTTATTGATCGCAGGCCACTTCAAGGGGGTAACCTCCTTTGAGCAAGCTCAATACAATAAACTCGTGGATGCCTTCATTAGCCTCAACATGTACTTAGATACTAAGTCTAATCTAAACAACTATTACTCCCCGTGAATGTGGGATAATACAATATACTCATGGGATGACTTACAAAGCATATGTGTCCAATAGCAATATACTAATAAAGTAAAGAAAAGGGTTAAACACAGGTTCCTAACAATTGTGAAGCATTATTTTGTGTCTAAAAGAGGAGGGGAGGCCTTATGGCAGTCATTTTTAGATGACACACATAAAGCCAAAAAGAAGAGAAGGGAAACTATTGAAGAAGCACCTTCCTCCACTCAGGAGATTGAAGGAGAGGTACCCTCTACTTCATCACCAGCTACTAGGAAAAGTAAAGGAAAGAAGAAGACAATAGAGGAAACACCAACTTCCATTCCACAGGTAGCACAAGTGGGTCTAACTACTGAGCAGAGGAGAAAACATAAGGAGACTATAGGAGAACCCTCAACTACAGTTGAATAGGTAGAAGAAACAATTGCAGATAAGCCCTCAAGAATAACTCACTCAGCAAAATAAAAAATGACCCTGGATGAGGAGTCCACCCTAGCTGAGAAGATAAAAGATGTTGTCATTATTGAGGAAGAGGCAGTAGGGGGTCTGCTAAAACTCCCAAGCCTAAGAAACATAAAGACAAAATAGAGCAAAGAGAAATAGCAAAGAGGCTTCCAAAAACCCCTAAATCTAGCAAGCATAAAGGGATGGAGGAAGACTCAGAGGATTCAGATGAAATTCCTTTAATAAGAAGAAGCACAAGGAGAAAAGTGATCAAGGGAAATGCTCTGGAGACTTCTGCCCCTCCAACTACTCAAGATCTAGAGATTCATGAGCCATGGGATACCCAAGCTCTAGAGGTAGCATATAGTGAGGCCCTTACTATCTCCTTAGATTATGAGGGAGATATACCAGCGCTGGAGACACATTCAAAACCAGTGCTCTGGAGGAGCAAAAGGAAGAGGGATCCCATTCAAGTAGAAAAGGATACTACCCTCCTGTCAAAAGTTCTTATAGGGTTCAGGACCTCTATGACCCCTCCCCAAGAGTAGGATGGACCATCATATGTCCCAGCCTCTGTAGCAGACCAAGCAAAGGAGCAACAGGATGAGGCTCAGCAAGAGGGGGCAGGAGAACAGGAGGAATAGGCTGACAATGGAGAATGGGGAGATATGGAGATCCCAGATGTAGAGTTGATAGAGGGAGGAGAAACAGGGAGATACTCACATCCCTCTAACCAAGAGGATATTAAGATCCCAAGGGAACAATAGTTAATGTCTTGAAAAATGAAAACCTAAAAATATTGTTGTGGAGCAAACACTTGGTCATCACTGACCTCAAAAAGGTCATGAAGGAAAAATAGACAGCTCAAAATCAAAAAATTGAGGAGATAAAAAAGAAGGTAGAGGAAAAGAAAGAGATCATTGAAAACAAAGAAGCTGAGATCCAGAAAAAGAATGCAGAGGCAGCATAGAACACTTGTAGTGTTATCAAAGCTACGGACAATTGCATTACCTTGATCTTAGCCATGATTGAGAAAATGCAAAGCCAATCTTGGGAATTAATGAAAGCTAATAATAAAAAAGATGACCAAGCAAACCTACTCCAAGAATTTACTGTCACAATTGCCACTACTGAACAAGGTACACAAACAGATGACTATCTAGGAACACTTCATAGAGACATTCCTAGAGCCTTGTATCATTGGGAAAGAATATGGAAGGAGTTAGAGGGAACAACTGTAATGTTCTAATTGCAAAGGGTGGTGACAACCATGACAGAAAAGGTGAAAACTCTCGAGGAGAAAGTCATCAATATAGCCACCCTCTCATATGAGATTTTAGCCTACAGACCCCCCAGTGGCAACTATGCTATGTTTCTACATGAAAGGATCCTCTAGAGGAAGTTATCACTAATTCTCTCTGATCTGACTAACAATATGCAGGATGGAAAGGATTTCTTCAAGGTGTACGTAAGAAGTTCTGATGAAGATAAAAAAAATTCTATGAGATGTATTTACATAATTTATTTATAGAAGACCACACTTTCTTTATTAATTTCTTTATGGGGGAATTTCAGCTAAGGGCATTCATGTCACTTATGAGGAATCATCAGATCTGGAGTGAAATAATGGAAGATTACATGATGAAGGACACAGGTATGGGCCTACTAATGAGAAGGGATTGTCTAAATCCTAATGCCTTTGAAATCCATTTTAGAGTAGCACTCTATTCCCTAATAGGAAAAACAACACTCCTACCCCTATATAAGCAGTACCTCGAAGAATGTGCTATTGAATTTTGGTTATTCATAGATAACTCCTCCAATCAAATCATGGCCATCTGTAGGAAAAGGTGGAGCACTCTCACCCAGGTCCAAAAGATGAAGGACATAGCATCTCTAGCTAATCTTAGATGGTTTATGAGAAAGGAAAGGGTGGTGTCCAAGTTAATGGACAAATATAAGCAAAATTGGATGGGGGACGCTTCAAGCCACCCCTCATCATTAAGCCTTTTCCCATATGGGATGAGCAGATGGAGGATGAAATATTCTAGGAGTCAATAAAATATGTTGAAGGGTTTAGAGGGAATGCCAACACAAACTTCACAACTTGGACAACTTTTGAAAGGGAGTACAGTCTCACTGATAAAATATATAGCCTCAACAAGTCAAGGTTATGAAGTGTAGGAGGACCTTTAAAACCTTAGGATTGGGGGAGATGATGAGTGCCAAGTAGAACTCATCTAAACATGCCTTTTTACTTCCTTTTTTTTCCCTCTTTTCATTCTGTCTATCCTAGTATTTACACTATCGAAAATGTAAAGTCTTGTTTTAATGATGCTAGTAAGAGATGAATTGTTGAAGATTATTGTTTTGATGAAAAGACTTATGTTGCAGTGAAACTAATGAAATTATGTAGAAAATCTCTTTTTGGGTTTCATAGATGTTATTACACAGGTAGAAGGCAATTTTGAAGAACTTCGGAGGTAATCCTAATCATCTCTGGAGCCTGGTATGAAGGAAATATAAGGTACTCCAACATTTTCTAGTCTGTTGGAGGACCTCTAGAGTAGGAAGTAGAGCAGAGGAGATGGTGATCTCTAGAGCTATGTCTCAATAGCATTTTGGAGCATTTTTGAAGCTACCGGAAGCAACTTGATGTCTCTGATGCTACACAGAATCTCCAGCATTGTTGGTTACCAAGAATCTCTAGGGTGACTAAAGTGCTACGGAGCCCGCTCATTGAGGCCTAAGAATTCCAACAAATGACTCCAGTTGATCACAGGGACATGATACACT
Organism: Cunninghamia lanceolata; assembly: GCA_027924645.1. NCBI lineage: Eukaryota > Viridiplantae > Streptophyta > Pinopsida > Cupressales > Cupressaceae > Cunninghamia > Cunninghamia lanceolata. The sequence continues at coordinate 12,310,049 of BSBN01000367.1, forward strand.
TTCACTTGTCTTTGCATGAGATTAGAATATTTCTTTCAGTCTATTATTTTGGGAATTGAGTTCCTTTTTATCAAGCCTTGCTTTCTGTTATAAGTTAAACTCTGGATTTAGTGTTACTTTCAGTATCACTAAAGTCCTTTTTCATACTTTGCATGATCATACTTTAGATGGACAGTCACATGTCTTAGTTTAGAGTAAGAGATTGTTTATATCTCAAGATGAACTAATTAGATAGAGTAGTTAACCCCAGTAATATCATGTCACTCAGGTTTGTATATATTTGGGTTAGAACAACAAAATAATAATCAATATTTTATATCAGTATTATGTAATTTCATTTTCAAAGAACTTATACTTTTGAATACAACATACTTTCATAAGACTAGGTTAAAGAAGAGTTGTGTTGTTGCATTATATTCTGAATTTCTTATTTAGCCTTCAGTTCTGAAGGTGTGGAGTAAGGGTCCACTCCTACTAGCAGACAAGAGGCTAGTATCTTTGTTTCATTGTCTTATTTATAGTTTTCATTAGAAGTATAATTTTCCTACTTTCATAAGATAGGTCAATTATTGTCTAAATAAATTTGTTTCCAGTAAATGCATGTTTCCAACTTTTGTGTGAATTAGATAGATTCTTTTAGTAATTTACTGCTTTAGTCCTTAGATCAGATTTCCTTTCAAGTAGATAGTTAGTAACATTGATTTATTAGGACAATTTAATTTAGTAAGTTTAGCTAAGGATTATTCATTATTAGGTTCCTTATTGCAAGTAGCCGAGGACACGACCCTAGATTTGACATATGAAAACATGATTAAATGTCAAGGTACAATGACCCTTGTCAATGGGCACTGAAACAAAACCATCTGATGATGACACTAAAATTAAAGGGTTTAACAAGTGTGATCAGGCCTTTGATTGTTTATGTCTTAGCATCTCTCAAGAGCTCCTCTTTCATGTAGAATCTTTGTCAACTCCCAACGAGGTATGTCTTGCCCTTGAGAAGTTCTTTGGGAAGGTAGACGAGATGAGAGCTCATGAACTAGAAAATGAGTTAATCAGTTTGAGTCTAAGCACATTTAACACATTAGAAGACTTTTTCACCAAGTTTAAATCTATCAAGTTGAAGTTAAAAGAATATGGAATTGATAAAAAAAATGACCAACTAGTTCTCTCAATTCTCTCCAAACTAGGTCATGAATACTTTGTATTCGTGTCTACATTCTATTCCACCAAGAGAGCTCTTAGATCCACTTGAAAAATGCCATCTCTAGATGACTTTATTGATGGCATAACTAGAGAGTAAGACAAGTTAATCCATATGGGAATTGTGAAGTCCTCAAAACCTCAAGCCCTAGTAACTAGAAATGGTAAAGAATAATAGGCTTCAAGCATCAAAGGAAAGAAACAAAACACTCAAAAGGATCAGGAGACAAAGAAAGAATAGAAACCCAAGACATCTAAAAGTCACACAGAAACTTCATCCAAACAAGGGCAACCTAAAAAGTATAAATTAAAGTGTGCCTAATATAGAAGATAGGGCATGATGAGCACAAGTGTATGAAGAAGAAGGTTGATCACCTCACTCATCTCTTAGAGAAGAACAACATAGGTGTACCTAAATCTTTCAAAGATTCCTTAAGATCAACCCAAGAAACTTCTAAGTCAAAAGGTAAAAAGAAATTCAAGGGCAAGGCTCTTGTTGCAGTTGGATCTTCGGCATCTTCATGGATCATTGAATATGGTTCCTTGCACTAAATGGGTTCTTCATAGGTTGAGTTCACTTCCTTAGAACCCCACAGTGTGTCCACCATTACCCTAGGTGATGACACTCCAACAACAGTTGTTGGGATAGGGTTTGTTGAAGTTGTGGGGACATTCACTAATGTTCTCAATGTACCTTCACTTTTAGCTAATCTCCTATCTATGTACCAGATCACTCACATAGGCAAGGGCATGAGAAGACAGTTTACACCAGATTCAGTTGAGATCAAATAGTTGCACAACAACAGATTAGTAGAAATGGGAATGATAGATCACCAAGCCAGGTTGTATACCTTCTCACATTTTGCCCCTAATGTTTCTCTCACCATATTGCTTACTCATTCAGATGGGGTTAGCAAACTATGGCCTGAGCAGTTTGGCCATCTCAACTACCGCTATCTTGAGCAGCTTAGACAACATGATATGGTTACAGGATTGCCTAGAGTCAGATTCTCTAAGGGTCTTTGTGAGGGATGTTCCCTTGGAAAGCATCTTGAAGAGAGATTTGACAAAGGAAAATCATGGAGAGCGACATAAATATTGGAGTTTGTTCATAGTGATGTATCTGGGGCTTTTCCCCATCCATCTTTCATGAAGGCTAGATATGTTCTTACCTTCATAGATGACTTCTCTAGGTACACATGGGTCTACTTCCTTCGGCAGAAGTCTAAAGTGCTCAACCACTTTCAAGATTTCAAGGCTCCTATTGAGAAATAATTAGGGAAGGTCATCAAGGTTCTTCAAATAGATAATAGAGGAGAGTATGTTAATAATAGGTTTGAGAAGTTTTGCATAGCAAAGGGAATAAACTTGCATCATACAATTCCTTATACTCCTCAGCAGAATGGAGTTGTAAAACATAAGAACATAACCTTGAAATACATGGAAAATTACATGATACACTCCAAGAACCTTACACCACAGTATTGTGTAGAAGAAATCAACTATGCATGTTACATTCAGAACAAAGTTCCTCACAAAGCCTTAAAGGGTATCACACCCTTTGAATCTTGGAAAGGAAGGAAACCTTTAGTTGAGAACTTCAGGGTCTTTGGATCCCTAGCTATGGCATGAATACCTTATCAGAATTGCAAGGCAATGGAACCTCAGTCCAAACCTTACATCTTTGTAGGGTATCCAGAAGGTATGAAAGGTTATCATCTCCTACATCCAACCACACATGAGTTGTTCATCAAGAGGAGTGTTAAGTTCTAGGAAAGTCCCACTAACTCTTCACTTGACATTCCTCCTTCCTTTGTGGACTCATTCGACTTTGATGATACATCTTCTGACGACTCAGACCATCCATGGCTAATTCTTGAGATAGAGATTCCTTCTTCCAGTTCTGATAGTGAGGACCATGATGGGGCTTCATCCTCATCCTCTTATGAGCTTTCTTTGGAGGTTGATCTCTCAGTACCTGATTCACCCACATCACAACCCCTTTGGGCAAGGAAGACACTTCAGAGTGTAGGGACATGGGCAGCGAATCCAACAGATGTTAGATGTACATGGCTAGATTATCAAAGTGGGCCACATGCTTACTTTACCTCAACCTCTGATCCACAGACCTTCAGAGAGGCTTCATACATACCTAAGTGGGATGATGCTACGAATGAGGAATATGATTCCTTAATGAGAAATCACACTTGGGATTTGACACCTCTTCCTAAGGGAAGAAAGATGGTTCGATGTAGATGGATCTATCAGACCAAATATGTAGCAGATGGGTTAGTTGATAAGTACAAGGCACATTTGGTAGATAAAGGATTTTCACAAGTTGTTGGTATTGACTACACAGAGACCTTTGCACCCATGGCCAAAATGACTTCTATATGACTCACACTTTCTATTGTTGCAGCACATGGTTGGGAAGTGCACCATGTAGATATGAAGAGTGCTTTTCTTCATGGAGACCTTGAGGAAGACCTCTACATGGAACAACCACCAAGGTTTCCTTAGGATTCATCCTTAGTATGTAGACTTAGGAAATCTCTCTATGGCCTCAAATAGGCCCCTCGGGCTTGGTATGCCAAGATGCATTCCTTCCTCCCTTCTTCAAGTTTTACTAGGTGCCATTGAGATCCCAACATTTACTTATACGACAGGATGATTCATTGATGATACTGGTACTTTATGTTGATGATCTTTTGATCATTAGGAGCTCTAAATCAGCTATTGAAGTAGTGAAGATAGCTCTTTAGGATAGGTTTGACATGACAGACTTAGGCTTAGTACATTACTTCCTTGGCATTGAGATTTCATAGATAGACTCAAGGATCACTTTAGCACAGCCTAAGTACACTCTTGATCTTCTTGCTTGGTTTCACATGACTGATTGTAAGACATCCGCTACTCCCTTTCTATCTAGAGTTAAGCTTAAGGTTGATTGTGCTACATCATTTGTCTATGCTACTTTGTATAGACAACTAGTTCGTAGTCTCATCTATTTGACCCATACCAATCCAAATATTTCATATGCAGTTGGCATGGTTTCAAGATTCATGCAAGAGCTTCATGAGCTGCACTAGAAAGCAACTAAGAGGATCCTTCACTACCTTTAGGGGACTCTTGTATTTAGGATTCATTACACATATAACACTGAGGTTAACTTAGTTGGATACATAGATTTAGATTGGGTTGGTGATACTCAAAATTGCAAGTCCACTTCCAGTTACAGTTTCTCACTTGATTCTGGTCCTATTAGTTTGGTCTAGAAAAATGAAGCATGCTATTGTTTTATCATCCACAGAGGCAGAGTATAGGGGAGTTGTTAATGCAGCTACTAAGGATCTTTAGCTTCAGGGCATTCTCACTGAGTTTGGCATTCCATTCCAATAGCCCACAGTCATCTATTGTGACAACCAAAGCACCATTCAGATATGCAGGAATCCAGTCCATCATTAATAGACCAAGCACATCGAGATTCATATGCATTTCATTCAAGAGATTATTCATGCAAAGATCATTGACTTAGTCTTTGCTCATCAATGGTTTAATATTTTATATAATATATGCATACATTGACAATGAAAGCTTGCAATAAAATTTTATTAATTTATCCATCGACTCTTATGTAAAATATCAGCTTAGCTCTGTTGGCAAGAGACACTATATGGATTCATGGTTGTTGTCATTGATGGCAACAAAGGTCATCCCACATATCCGCAAGTCATGATATGTCTCTACCGGAAGTCAGATTGAAGATTGTGGTGGTCCGGTGAACAAGAACAGAGCATGTGGCAAGGTCCGACAGATTGGTCCGGATCTCTCAGAGGAAGTGTCTTGGTGCAGTGCGGATCTGGGGAAGTCAAGAGGACTATCTTGAGTAGTATATTCCAAGGATTTAGCCTCCGGAGATGGACAAGGAAAAAGATATGAATAGTTGAGTACCGGATTCCTGAGAGACAGTGAAAACAGAGGAAGAACTGACTGACTGAGTATCAAACTACTTTCCGGATGTGTTACAGATGATGATAAAGGTTGCGGAGGCATGAATCATGTTTGGCCGACATAATTGATGATATCTACAAGTATATGCTTGATCCGCATTGCTTGGTGAGCAAGGATTCAGCCGACAGAACTAAGTTTGTAAGAAACTAGACTGTTCCGGATGCCGACTAGAAAGATGATGAAAGTACTTGTGCGGATATATATAGAGGATGGATTTAGTGGTAAAAGGTGTGAATGTATGTGAGGATATGCGAACAAGTCCAGAGTAGAGCAGAAGTAACAAGAAAGATCCGGTATGTGAAAGGACAGCAGACTAAAGAACAGAGGAAAGATGAAGTGCAGCAGATCAGTATACTGAACCTAACCGGAACTGAACTCCAGCATATGCAGATGCTTCCAATCAGTTCAAGACTGTGATTCTAATCACTTTGTAAGACAGTGTGTCTTCTTGTAGGCAGTGAGCCTCTTGTGAGCAGTGTGCTCGGGCAGTGAGCCCTAATTGGCAAGTGCCATTTTTGTAATTTCCTATTCTTCTAACAGAGAATAATTCTTGGGTTAATCACCCCGTGGTTTTCTCCCTTAACAGGGTTTCCACGTCAAAAATACTGTGTCATGTGTTTCTTATTTCATGGTTTATGTTTTGTGTTTGATTTTATGCTGCTTCAATTAAAAGGAAAGTTTAATAAGGGAAATAATTAGGATAACTGATTCACCCCCCCCTCTCAGTTATCAACAATTGGTATCAGAGCCAAGTTCCTCCTAATAGAGCCTAACAGCTTGAGGAAGATCTGGGATTTCAAATGGATGCATATGGTTTAAGGGAGCAACTCAAGACTGCCCTTGAGGATCTTGAACAGTCAAATTCTGAAGTCAGTGAATTAAAGGAAAGACTCAAACAGGCTGATGAATTCATGAGAGAATTAAAAGACAAATTAAGTCTCTCTATGAAAAAGAGAAAGGAGCTGCTTCAACAGTTGGCAAGACAAAGTGAAGAAAGCAATACAAGTGAGGAATTGACTGAGCAAACCAAGTTATGTGAAAAGTTATCAAAAGAAGTCATTATGTTAAGACATGAAATGGAATCAGGAACTATAAAGTTCACTCAAGAGATTGAAGAAAAAAGAAAGGCTGAAGACAATCTAAGACAATCTCTTAAAGAAAAATCAGAAGAATGCCACCAGATGGACAGGATTATCAGACACCTTGAATCTGATCTTGAAGATTCCAAAGATAATGAAGGAAAACTTGAGGATCAAATTGCCTCTCTCAAAAGAGACCTTCAAACAGCAAATGAATATAAAGAGAAATTCAAGATAAGTTCTGCTCAACTTGAAGTTCTTCTTGGAAGTCAAAAGAGGACAGATGACAAGTATGGCTTGGGATATGAGAAAGGAGAAAGCTCCGGATCCGGTCAGAAGAATCTTGGATCAGAAAATCCAAGGAGCAGGCCTAGAAGACCTCCGGTAAGACAGCCAAATGCTCAAAAATATCCATCCTTCAATGGATACTGCCACAGCTGCAACCATTTTGGTCACAAAGCTAATCAGTGCAGAATGAGAATGAATCAGATTAATTCATCCTTCTCCGGACAGTGCTTCAACTGCAAAAGGTATGGACACAAATCCCATGAATGCAGAATTATGCAAGTAAACAAATCATTCAAAGGTAGATGCTTTACATGCAATAGAGTAGGTCATATGGCTAATCAATGCAGATCAAGGGGATATCAGTTAAATATGCAAAGAAATGTTATTTGTCAAATCTGCAATAGGTCCGGTCATAATGCTAAAGTCTGCAGAAACAAGAATCAGGACAAAAGAGGTCCGGTGTATAATCAGAATCAAGACAAGGGTAAACAAAAGATGAATGCGGATGAAGTTAGGAATCAGATGAGCAAGATTTGGGTGAAGAAAAGCTCAGAGAATGTAGAGGTTGGATCCGCACCAGATTCTGGTGCTGATATTTCTTCCGGAAATTAAAAAGTGAGCTCAGGCTCAGGGGGAGACTCAAAGATGATTCTGTTCCCCCAGCCAAACAAGTTGTGCCGGATGTGGCACAAGATGCGGATTAAAGGGTTTGTAGATATAAGTCCTGAGATGCTTCAGTCAAGTTTTCAGAGGTCCGCATGGAGTTATGAAGAAGCTGTGTTCGATTAAGTTAGACCTGTTCAGGGAGGTGCTCCGGTATGATAAAGGATTACAAAAAGGTCCGGAGAGATCCGGAAGTGCACGATCTTGTCTTGCGGATTGGACAGAGTGTTTGGGATGTTCTTGTAATATGTTACCTAGATTTATTCATGATTTAAAGATCCGGATGATATTCAGTGATCAGGACTAATCCGGGATACTCCAAGCTGTCCAGACATGGTAAACCGAAATAATGCAGGTGAAGCATTTATTGCAGACAGATATTAGGGTTTGCGGAGCAATATAAGGGATTTCTCAAAAGTTATCTGCTCATTCTACACTTGAGAAGAAGCGAATAGTGGAGCTCTGCAACAAGGATCTCCTGCCGAAGCTATTGCATAAAGAAATCAATCCAACCACTCCGTGCAAACCGAAGGCGCATAAGGTATTCTTCGTTTTTCATTGCCTCACTGCAAATCTTTGAAGAATGGCTACTCCAAACATAGTTAAGATCTCTGATAGACCTCGCCCCTCATTCAAGAAACATCCCTACAAATCGTTGGAGGTAGATCCACTAGGAGCCTTCTCTAGTGTTCCCCACGGAGTCTTACATACTGAAGATATTAGGGTTTACATACACGCAAACATTGAGGAATTTGGGGAATTCAAATTAAGAGACCTCTATCACAAGCAACTGATAGACAATGCTTTTGAGCTCAAACCAGAGTATAAGGGTATCCAGAAGAAACAATTTGAGCAATTCATTCATTTCCCTAGCTTTGAAGAAGATGAATGGGTCCGGTATGTACTGAGCAGGATGCATGACAACTTCCTTTGGCTAGATAGACCCTGCAAGATCACAAAAGAAGCAATTAGAGCAGTAACTGGTCTATACTCTTCCGGGGGGGTACCTATCCTCAAATCTGTCAAGAACAACGTTGTAACTGAGGCCACCGGATCAAAATATGATAAGAGAGCAATGACCATTGAAGATATTTCGGATCCGGATATCAAATATGCATCAATGATAATAGGATACAAGATCTATCACTCCAGCAGGGAGAATTCTGTATCCGGAACTGCAATATACACAGCATATGAAATGCTAAGAAAGAATGCAGATTATGATCTTTGTGAACTACTACTAAGCCAATTGATGGAAAATGTACAGAAAATCAAGAAAGACAAGAAGAACTCCTTTAAGTATGGTACTCTCATTGTATGTCTCTTCTTTTACTTCATGAATGAGCTACCCGGAACAAGTGGATGGGTATGGCAGAATGACAAACCTGTTGCAGTCCAGATAAGAGACTATTTGCATGGACTTGGGGATGCAAAAGCGAGAAATACAGCTCTATGGGGATACTTCAAAAACTTTCAGAGCATGATGCAAGCAAGAGAGAGAATTCCCCAGTCACTCATTGAGAAATACAAGGACTCAGTATGTTTTATGGTTGACACTGATCAGTGCCTAATGGAGGCAGTGGAGCCAAGGACTGTCTGGATCATGCCCATGGGGTATGAAGTTGATGAACAGATAGTAGAGCTGCATGTTCAACACATGCTAAGTCAGCCCAAAGATCCTAAGGCAGAAAGGTTTGGAACCTTTGAGGAGCTGAGCGTGAAATTACATGTAGAACTCAGGGAACCTGAGATTAAAAGAAAAGTGAGAAAAGAAGTAGAGCACATTGCTCAAGGCCTAGGCATCTCAAAAGAGGCACTTGATGCCAGCCGGGAAAAGAGGAGAAAGGCTGAGGAAGAAGAGAAAAGCAAAGAAAGTGCTCCGGTTGAAACCCCCACCCGGACCAGATCATCAAAGAGATCTGCACCTTCCACAACCAAAAGCTCAAAACCGGAAGTCCAGGCATCCGGTAAAAGATCCAAGACAAAAGCATCAAGGGCTTATGAAAGCCAAAAGGATGAAGAGGAGACAGAATCAGATGAAGGAGTAAGAGAAGTAAAGAAATAGAAAAAGAAAGGATCCGGTAAGCCCTCCACAGGCCAAGACAAGGAGGAAATGGCAGAGGTAACTGTTGAAAAGCCCACTCTGTCACTAGAGAGCATAATCAAGTCGGTCACGGTGGATGGAAACCTTCAACCAATGACTGAATCCTATGATGACTTCAGTGAGGCAGACCAAAAGACTCTGCAGGAAGCCACAGTTAAATATCTGAACACATACAATAAGGCTTTCATTGAGATCATATCTCTCATTCCTAAAAGCCTAGAGAAGGAAATGGAAGTAAGAAAGAATAATGCGCATGCCAAAGATCTTGAGATCCGGGAGCAGATAGCTATTCAGCTATATCCTCAAATTGATCCCAAGACAATGAACATGATCTTCAAGGACTGCAGAGATGAGTTCAGAAGTAAAGCCAGGATGAATCAGCTCATGCTTGGTGAGACTGACAAAGTGGCACAAGAGACAGAAGAGATCCTCCGGAAGGCCTTCAAAAGGTTCAATCTTCCTGTTGTAGAGGACTTAGGTGCAGAAACAGCTGCTGACTTGGAATCTTCTGTTCCGGAAGAAGTGAGCCCTGAACAGACAAGTGAGGACTTGGGACCCTCTGCTCCAGAAGAAGTGACCCATGAACAAGCAAGCATCTCTCCTCCGGTTTCCCCTACAGTCTCCGGATCCAAAGAAGAAGAGAAATTGCAGGAGAAGGAAGCAGTGGTGACAGACAAAGAGGTTGACAGTTCTAAGACTGCAGAAGAAAAGAAACATCTGTCTCCGGCAAGAGACACTGCACAAACTGTTCAACAATTTTTGAGCAAAGAAACTCTAGAGATTGATGAACCGGAGCTTCTAAAAGGTCCATTTGATTTTGACTCTCTCTCTCCGGTACAAACAATGAAGATAGCTTCATTTGCAAATGCCAAGGCAAATGAAAAGCTCCTAAAGTCTCATATGGAGGACTGTGAGTTGATAGAGGCTGCTTCCGGAGTACTTGTAAAGATCATGCCATCAATCCAAATAGATCCGACTGCCTCCACTTCCGGTAATCTAAAAACCTTAGTCAGCAGTATTGATACACATTTTAATTCTCTAGAAAAATCAGCTGAAGACAAGGTCCGGAAGGAATTTTTGGATAAGAGATTTTCTGAAATATTAGAATTAATCTCTAAGGATAGGAAGATTGTAAGCATTGGAATAAAGAGCTTAGAAAATGCTCTTAAGGATGGCGGTGACATCTACAAATTTTGTATATCTTGGTCAAAGGCAACAACAGCAATTGACAAGAAAATAAAAGAAGAACAGGACAAGCTTCAAAGCTTATCTCAAAGTTTTGATCCTCTCTCTTCCTCTATAATAAATCAAGAATGTCAGACTATTGCAGTCTTGAATGAAATAAAGAATCTTGAGAAGGAGAGGAAGAACATTACCAACCGGATGGGAGAACTTAGAAGGATTATAGTCCCTAAGTTGGAAACGATGCATGAGGCCATCAGTGATGCCCAGACCACCGCCCATACAAATGATCCGACAGATCTCAGGCGGGCAGAAGCTTTTGCATTTTTGCTGAGTGGTCACATTTCAATCCTGGACAGAATGAAGCTTAGTTGGGCTACTGAAATGGTTCAACTGCAGACATCCTTTGCAGACATTCTGCAGTATATGTGAGTATGTAAATATGCGGCTATATATAGAAAATTTTTGAAAATTTTGGTGTGCGGACCCTACCCTTTGCCATTGATGTCAAAGGGGGAGTGAGGAGCAGTGAAAAATGAGGAATCCAACTCAGGGGGAGTTCCGGAAATTGTATATAAAGACAGAGCATCAGCAAAAGGGGAGCATAGTGTAAACACTTAGTCATTTTTCACTAAGTGTTGCCATCAATGCCAAAGGGGGAGATTGTTGGCAAGAGACACTATATGGATTCATGGTTGTTGTCATTGATGGCAACAAAGGTCATCCCACATATCCGCAAGTCATGATATGTCTCTACCGGAAGTCAGATTGAAGATTGTGGTGGTCCGGTGAACAAGAACAGAGCATGTGGCAAGGTCCGACAGATTGGTCCGGATCTCTCAGAGGAAGTGTCTTGGTGCAGTGCGGATCTGGGGAAGTCAAGAGGACTATCTTGAGTAGTATATTCCAAGGATTTAGCCTCCGGAGATGGACAAGGAAAAAGATATGAATAGTTGAGTACCGGATTCCTGAGAGACAGTGAAAACAGAGGAAGAACTGACTGACTGAGTATCAAACTACTTTCCGGATGTGTTACAGATGATGATAAAGGTTGCGGAGGCATGAATCATGTTTGGCCGACATAATTGATGATATCTACAAGTATATGCTTGATCCGCATTGCTTGGTGAGCAAGGATTCAGCCGACAGAACTAAGTTTGTAAGAAACTAGACTGTTCCGGATGCCGACTAGAAAGATGATGAAAGTACTTGTGCGGATATATATAGAGGATGGATTTAGTGGTAAAAGGTGTGAATGTATGTGAGGATATGCGAACAAGTCCAGAGTAGAGCAGAAGTAACAAGAAAGATCCGGTATGTGAAAGGACAGCAGACTAAAGAACAGAGGAAAGATGAAGTGCAGCAGATCAGTATACTGAACCTAACCGGAACTGAACTCCAGCATATGCAGATGCTTCCAATCAGTTCAAGACTGTGATTCTAATCACTTTGTAAGACAGTGTGTCTTCTTGTAGGCAGTGAGCCTCTTGTGAGCAGTGTGCTCGGGCAGTGAGCCCTAATTGGCAAGTGCCATTTTTGTAATTTCCTATTCTTCTAACAGAGAATAATTCTTGGGTTAATCACCCCGTGGTTTTCTCCCTTAACAGGGTTTCCACGTCAAAAATACTGTGTCATGTGTTTCTTATTTCATGGTTTATGTTTTGTGTTTGATTTTATGCTGCTTCAATTAAAAGGAAAGTTTAATAAGGGAAATAATTAGGATAACTGATTCACCCCCCCCTCTCAGTTATCAACAAGCTCTAATATGTATCTCCCCCTCTATCTATCTCTCTATATCTCCCTTTCTCTCCCTCTCTCTATCAGTATCTCTCTCCCTCTCTACCTCTCTCTCCCTCAATCCCTATATATATATATATATATATATATATATATATATATATATATATATATATATCTATACACCCTATATATCTCTCATTCTCTCCCTCTTCCTCTCTATCTCTCTACTATATTTATCTCCCTCCCCTATCTCTATCTCCATCTCTCGTTTACTCTTGTGAGAAATGGCATAGGACAATATCTTGATCCAAGTCTGCTTCTTTCAGCTTAATTTAAACATTTACTTGGTTTGAAATATAATATAAGCTCCAAGAAGTAAAGTAGAGAAAAAAACCATTCAAAAATCATAAATTTTCTTTACCATTATCACCTTTAGTAAATCTAGTACTTAAATAAATTTTAGCTAATTGAATTCCATGAAAATTATTGGACCTAACAATGGATTAAATCTAGTTTCACTCTTGATCCAAGGATATGATTTAACTAGTGTCTATCTAGGTGTAATGGGATGGATATACATGCACATATCTTGCACAACCTTGGGGTACACATGATGGAGGCTTACACACTCTCTTGAATGTATTTGAATGGTGCTCTAAGGGCCTAGTGGGGTTTAGTAAAGAATATCGAATACTCTCTAGATTACACTTGGCTTCTAAAAAGACATCAAACTAGGTAATTCACATACTTGTAGACTTGATATTTGAGCAATTAACTCTCTCAAGTTCTTGTTTCTCTTCATTCAACTTGTCTTCTCTCTTTCACATGGCCTCAGCTTCTTAGTTCTTCTAAAAATGAGATCTTAAATCATCTACCCTATTATTTTCTACGTCCTCACAAATCTTGTGGTAGGGTTTTTTCTCTCTTGAAAATCACACAAAATTTAGGTGTTTTCATTACTCGCTTGATTTTCAGGTGCCAAAAGTCGCACCATAAATGCTAAGTGTACTCAATTTTTACCCAAAATTCACCTACATTCTCACCTAGTCCATTCTCATGCACTACAATTCTTAAATGGGGTTGAGAGTAGGTGGAATAGCTTTCGTATTTCAAATGATCTACAAAAAAAATAAATTTTCAAATAAAAATCATGGACAAAAGAAGTATGAAGTGAATAGACAATCTTGGGCTTGATGCCCCTACATCAAACCACCTAGGTAACAAAATTTGTGAGCCCCTACTCACTACAAAAATGTATGTTGTTGCAAGTTAGCAACCCTATTGTTACAAGTTGAATCCAAACTATTCAATTGCAATTTGACTCAACTAGGTAGCATTCTTTGCTAGTCTATTCTACTGTTTCACCATACACTCCTTGTATTCTCTACCTCTAGTCTACCTAATCACCTTGGGATCCAAAATAGTTTCAATCTCTTTTTGTTCTCTTTCTAGTAGGTACACCATCCATTTATCAAGCAGTTTTTCCTCTTCTTCTTGTTGTCATGATGTCTTTCCCTTATAATAGGTGTAGAAATTAGAAACATTAAATATTGGAAAGATGTCTAGACTTATTGGCGGTTCTATCTCATATGGATTTGATGAAAATTGCTTCACAATTCTGTAGGGTTTTATTTTCTTCCACTTGAGCTTGTTATAAGTGTGACTCCAAAACCGTTCTCTTTTAAAATGAGCAAGCACCATTTCCCCTACTTGGAAACTCTTTTCTCTCCATTTAGTATCAGCCTATTGTTTGTACCACTAGCTATAGGAAGTTAGTATTTCCTTCACTTGCTCATGCAAATCTTGCATGTACTTAGAAAACTCTTCAACTTTAGCACTTTTTGCATGATCCTAGTATTTGCAAGTTCCCTTAATTTTTAAACAACCTTGGGATATACCTATAAACAACTTGGAATGGAGTCTTATGGGTAAAAGTTTAGAACTATGTCACACTTTTATAAAGGAAATGGCCAACACAAATATAGTTTTCCAACTTGGGGCGCCTAAAAGTGATGTTTATGTTTTGAACTTTAAAATGATATAAACTAATGAAATGTAGAACTCTTAATTTATTTTATGTTTATATTTTTTTAATGTTTTAAAAATTAGTTGGATACATTTTTTTTACAAATTTAAGAGCATAAATTTAATTGCTGAAAATTTTTGAAAAAAGTGAAGCTGATGGGACATCGCAAAATTTAAAGCAATTTTTTTGAAAGTTTTTTTTCCTACTTAGGTAACTTGAAAATCTAGTGCATGGAGAAAAATAACATTTTTTTATGAATATTTATTTTTTAATCATTTTTTAAAATCAGATTACTCAAATTGGCATAGTTTTCATGGGATATCAACTTTTGTCTAAATTTTTTATCATTAAAAAAATTATACCCTCTTGGAGAGGATTCTCTCTTATAGTGTGTTATATATTTTTCAAAAAAATTAACTATATTTTAATATTTTTTTTTAATTTCTAATCGGTTGCATGTTTGATTATAATAACCTGCTTGCAATAAATTTAAAAATAATCCTAACAGCACTAATCAAAATATTAAAAAATATATATTTTTAAATTCTAGACTCTGAGATATGCCAAAGGGTATTTTTAGATTTTCATGAAAATACCCTTTTCTTGGAGAAATTTGGAGTTGAATTTGAAGTTTTGATCAATTTGTTGAAAATGGGGGGGGTTGGCTATCACATGGGACGCCACATAGGCAATTTCAGGCGAGATGGTATCGCTAGGGAAAGTTTTGGGTGAAACTCTCTCACCTAAAACATTTTATGTAAATAAACACCATTTTCAAAGTCAAAATCAGATTTTATAAATTTAAAAAAATTGGGCGAAACTTTTTATGCCACTTAAGTGCTACGTGGTTTTGGGTGAAATTTTTTCTCCTGAAACTAGTTAGGGTGAAACAATTTCTATAGGAACTATTTATTTTGCTAAAAGTGTGACATGGTTCTAAACTTTTACCCTTCCCATGCTTCTATTTATAGTCACTATACGCAAACTTTGCATGTAGCAACACCAAATCCCATTGCTTAGGCTTGTCTCCAACCAACCACCTTAGTAGATTTCTAAGCTCCAATTAACAACTTTGGTCTATTGAGATCCATTTGGGGATGATAGGTAGAACTAAATTTTAAATTTGTGCCTAATTTCTTCCAAATATTCCACCAAAAATGTTCTATAAACTCAGTATCACAATTTGAAACTATACTTTTTAGAAATTTGTGTAGCCTAACAACCTCTATAAAGAATAAATTGGCAACATGTGTGGCATCACTAGTCTTTTTGCAAGCTATAAAATGAACCATTTTTTAGAATACATATCAACAACCACAAAGATTGAGTCCTTACCTCTTTGTATTCTTAGCAACCCAAGCATAAAGTTCATGCTAATGTAATCCCATAGTTTCTTTGGTATTGGAAATCACTGATATAATCCCATGTTTTAACTTTTTACTTTGGCATATTGACAAAATTGACATCCTTGCATATTTTTTCTAACTTCACTCCTCATCTTCAGCCAAATATATCTCACTAAGCTATGCTAAAATCTTATTAGCTCTAAAATGTCTAGCCAATCCACCACAATGCTTTTCCTTTATTAGATTCTCCCTCATCAATTCTTGAGGTATGTAAAGATGTTGTGCTTTATATAATAGTCCATCTTGTATGAAGTAATATATCCATGGTGTCTTAGCCATGCTAGTAGGCTCCATACATGCTATCCACACATCCTTAAAGTTTGAATCATCCTTTTACAACTCCTTTTAATGGCATTAAAACCAACAACTTAAACCTCCATTAACAATGCTACTCTTCTACTCAAAGCATTAGCTACTTTGTTTGAACTCCCACTCTAATGTTTGAGAACAAAACTATAACCTTATAGGAACTTCACCCACTTCATATGTCATTGATTAAGTTTAGTTTGGTTGTTAATAAATTGTAAAACATGGTGATCCATGTAAAGCACAAAATCCTTAGGAAGAAAATAATTTTACCACTTCTTTAATATTTGCACTATAGCATAAAACTCTTGGTCATAGACAGAATACCTCTTCTTGGAATCATTTAGTTTCTCACTAAAATAAGTTATGTCTATGCCCTCTTGGTTGAGAACTACTCATATGGTTGTCCCACTTGCATCATAATACACTTGAAATACTTTTACAAAGTATGGTAAGGCTAACACTAGCTCCTTGGTGACCTTTTTCAAAATCTCAAAGCTCTTATCTATTGTTACTATCTACGTGAACTCTTTCCTATCCCATTTCATAATCTCAGTGATGGGTGCACATATCCCTATAAAATTTTGAATAAACCTATGGTAGAAACTTGTTAGACCATGGAAACTTTGAAATTCATGCATAGTCCTAGGTGTAGGCCATTCTACTATTGCTCTCACCTTTTCAAGATCCATTTGCAACCCCTTAGGAGAGATAACAAACCCCAAATAGATTAAGTTATCCTTCATAAAACTATATTTCTTTAAGTTAATTATCAATTTCACCTCCTTGGTATTTTGCAAGACTTGACTAATATGCAACAAATGTTCTTCCCGATTGTTGCTAAACATTAGAATATCATAAAGATGAACAATTACAAATTTTTCCAAGAATGGTCTCAACACTTCGTTCATCAGTCGCATAAATGTGATGATTGTATTTTCTTATCCAAAGGGCATCATTAACTACTCATAGGCTCCTCCTTGATCTTAAAATTGGTTTTCCATTCATCACCCTCTCTTCTCCTAATTTGATGGTATCCACTTTTTAAATCAATTTTGTTAGAATGCTTAGCCTTCCCAAAGAAGCCAATGAGATCATCAATTCTAGGTAAAGGAAAGTAATACTTCATAGTTATCTTGTTAATGGATCATGAATTTGTGCACATCCTCTATTCACCATCCTTCTTTGGTGCTAACACAACTAGTACTACACATGGTTTGAGGCTTTCTCTAATCAATCCTCTTTCCAATAGCTCATACTTTTTTATTCTCCTCCTTATCTTCTTCAAGGGTTAATCTATAAGCATCCTTGTTGGGTAAACCCACTCTCTAAATCAAATCAACATGTGATGGATAATGTTCCTTATAGTTGGCAATCCTTCTAGTAACTCCTTTGATATAAAATCATCAAATTCTCCCAATAGTTCCTTCACTTCTAAAGCTACCTCATTACTATCAACAATTGTCCCTACTTACAACACCTTAGGAACTATTGCAAAACATGGTTTTCATGAAACTCCTTCAAAAATTGTTTACTAGTCACTAGCATCATCCTTGGTCTATTCTCCACCTTTTCTTCATTGGTTGTTAATGACATAAGAGTATGTTTCCAACCATTCTTCTCCAAAGTGTATGTGTTTTCTCTCCCATCATGGATTTCCTTCTTGTCAAATTGCTATGGTCTCCCTAATAGCAAAAGACATACATCCATAGGCATGATGTCACACCACACCTCATCCTCATAAGTGCCTATCTAAAAATTTACTAGGCATTACTAATAAACCAAGATTTAGTGTCATTTTTGTAGCCATGACACCTTTTATGGAGTTGGGTGGGCTATTCTTTTCAACCACAACTTGTCCACCATTTTGGTTGAGACTATATTGTTGGTACTCCCACTATCTATTATGACCTTGCAATATTTTCCATCCACCTTCTATATCATTCAACAAATTTCTCCTTTAGGTGGGTTCATTTTCTCTTTTTGCTACTTACAACAAAGTCCTTCATTATGAGTGCTTCTCCCTTATTCAGTTCACCTAGTTGACAAATAGATGCTTTGTTACACATATGGTTCCTAGGACCTTGTCATTGATGTCAACACTGTCACTAGGTTGTCAGTAATGTCAACACTATCATGGTGGTGTGATGGTGTTCATGGTTAGATGTCATGTCCCATCCAACAAGAGAAGAGAGAAGATACAATTCATGGTTGGATGTCATGTCCCATCCAACAAGAGAAGAGAGAAGATACAATTCATGGTTGGATGTCATGTCCCATCCAACAAGATAAGAGAGAAGATATAGTTCACGGTTGGATGTCATGCCTTGATCAGTGCAAAGTTAAGTATGAAGACATATTAATATGGGAATTATAAGCACTAAGATGATTAGATGTACATCACTAATATTATTTATGGCATAAAACATGTATGTTCCAAGTTTCATGATGATTGGATTATTGGAAGAATGTTTTACTATTGACAGACTGAAAATAGTGTTGTTTCTGTGAAGATGTTTTGAGTAGGACAATGGAATACTATGAATTACTCTGCATCTGCATATATGGCTATACGGTTTTGGAACTATGTTTAGGGTGTAGTGAAGGTTATAATTCCAAATTTTCATATCATTTATCCTTCTGTTGTGAAAGTTATGTATGATTGAGTACAGGCATGTGTTATGGTAGAGAAAGTTGGTGTTGAAGGCCTGTTGGAATGCTCCACATTTCTTCGGAAGTGGATGGTTTCCTTTGTGGTTTTGTGGACATATTTATGGATGTACGTTACATGCTTCCTTGTACTTTCAAGGCTCTTGGTGGTTTGCAAGATCAGTTTCTCAATGACAATATGTTGTAATGTGTTCCAGATGACAAGTTGTTCTCAGAGTTCATGATTGAAGATGTGCAGAAAAAAATATTTGATGTGCAGAGGTAAAGGAGTGTTTGAAGATTTTGTATGATTCCTATAGACTCATCTAGAAAAATTTTGTGAAGATCTTTCTTACTTAGATCTTTCTTATTTCTAGTACCGCACAAGGTTTTCAAGTTGTTATGGTCGTTATGCTTCAAGGTTCATGTGTTTTTGCTTAAAGTTGTCCTATTTTCAAATGAGTAGATTGTGCGGATGCAATTCCTTGGTGGTTGATGTTGTGAAGGATGTTTTGGACCTAATTAAGAAAGTGTTGATGTCTGCAAGGCATGGGACTTCTACTTGTGTAGCGTGTAGTCTTATTTAGAACTTGTCCTCTACACATTTCATGTTGTGTGTTGTGTAGCCAACTTGTAAATGTATTTTTCATGTTGTATCTGGCTAAAAATCAATGTAATCAATGTAATATCTTGTATAAATTGTAAATCAATTTGAATGATGCAAGGTTTGATTGCAAAGTAATTGATAAGGTTCACAAGTAAGATAAGGAGCAAAATGAATGCATTATGATGTGTGACTAAAGGAGAAAGAGCAAAAGTTGTAGATGTTGTCTTGATTCATCTTGAATACATATTTGTGATAGTAATCAAATGTAGATTGTGCCTAACTTATTTGATCATCAGAAGAAATCATGAAGAGGTAGAATTTCAATCATCAAAGGTATGAGTTTCAATGTCAGTTTTTAGACAATACAAGGACTGTCATGTGTACTGTAATCTTTTGTAAGTGTGTTCTCAATTTAGGGAGTAGTAGCATCCTTGGGAGTGACCCTAAAGAAAAGTCTTTAGGGAGTATTATCTTCCTTGGGAGTGACCCTAAATCAAATTTTTCAGGGAGTAGTAGCTTCCTTGGGTTGTAGCCCTAAAACAAAGTTATTATTTGAGCTTTATATATTTTGAGTTAATCCTCCCTGTGATTTTTCCCTTCTTGGGTTTTCCACGTATGTCTGGTGTTATGTGTTGATGTGCATTATGTTAATCTTTTGTGCTTATGTTAATATTGTGATGCTTAAGTTTTAATCTACTCTAAATAAGTTGAAGTTGTTAAAATTGAAGATTGTTTAGATACTGATTCACCCCCCTCTCAGTATCTTGGTGTGTTCAACATGCTTTGGATTCCTCATCTCCTTTATCTACATGTGCATGCAACTTCACTCCTCCTTGATCCTTCTATCCTATGTTGCGAGCCTTCGTAAAACCTATGTCCTAATTGTCCACATGTGAAACAAGTTCCTTGAAAACCTCTACCTTGGCCTCTTCCAAATCTTCCTCTACCTCTCATAGGATAAGGTCTTTCTCTAGTTTCATTATTATCCTTCTAACTATTTGAAGGGTTGGCATCTTTATCATGAGTTTATTTTCTTTGCAGTTGTCCTCTACCTCTACTAAATCCACCTTTGCCTTTGATTGTTCCTTAAGGCCTTCTTGTTAGTTTTCCTTCATTCATTAGAGTGTACTAGTATGCCTCTTCAACAATCTGTATCCTCATTATACTTAACTCATCTTGTATGTTCATCCTCAATTTGTTGACATATCAAGCTACATTTTCATAATCTTTACTCATATGGCCTAACCCAATGGAAATCTTATAAAACTCTTCCATATAGGCCTTCATACTTAACTCTCTTTGTTGCAAGTTTTGAAATTTCTTGAGTAGCTCAAGCTGATAATCACTTGGTAGAAACTTGGCCTTTATCTTTCTCACCATTTAATCCCATCTAGTGATTTTGTCTCTACCATTTCTCCTTCCCTTAACTTGTACCTCCTTCCAACAAAGTTTTGCATGTCCTTATATCTTTGTTTGGGCAACCTTCATTCTTTTAGGGTCTTCTACTTCATCATATTCAAAGTATTACAATATTTATGCTAGCTAATCTATCAACTTATTTGGTTCCAAAACTCTCAAGAAGCTTGGCAGCATCATCCACATTATTTTATTGATGTTGCAGATAGCTCTTATTGGCATTCTTTCTCCTGCATCCCTATCTACATCTGCATTTTGTCCCATTGCATCAAACTCCTTCACTCTCATTGTACATCAACTCATGTACTCTACCTATTCTCCTATTTTCCTCAAGGGATTCCACTCTGGCCTACATTCCCCTCATAGCTTCCAGCACCTCATCTATCTTACCTATAGCTTCTATTATAGTAACCTCTATCATTCTTCTACTTAGAGGCATCTTGGTGCCTTGAATCACCCTTTCTTACCTCTACAACTCTCCTAGCTGCAACCTTCTTTGCTAAAAAGACACACTCACACACAATCACTGCCTTGTTGGACTCTTCCAACCCTAACCAAGGACACTACACCCTCTCCCAGAGTTGTAGCTTGCTTTGATACAATACAGATAGCACCAGACAACTTGCAACACTAGAAAACTAGGCAATCCACACATTTTTCTTAGAACTTATACAAAGGCTACATTTATGCAAGCAACCCACATAACATTTAGGAGAAAATCAAGTTTCTTGTTGCACGTAGTTCTACAACCTATAACTTTTTATAGGTAAGTCTATAGTTGTTCAACTAAGCCTTTGTGGACTCACATTTAGAAATCTAATTGCTACAAGTGAAATGACAACTCACACATACATTTATAGGTATATAATGATATACACATGCAATAACTCACACACATAGGGGCAAATAGTTGATAGGATAAACACACACAATAAAATAGGACCCAAAAATTACATATACATCAATACACAAATTTGAGCAGTCTCAAATAAGCTTCTTCATTGTATTAGGCTACAGAACATATGCTTCATTACATGCATCTTTCTCCAAAATTTGGAGAGTTGAGCAGAAGATTAAGCCCCCTTGTTTATGTCTCTACTACTCTCTAAATCTACAATCCTGAGTAAAAGAAATATCTTCTCTTTTCCTACATGTAAAAAAGATAAGATTTGCTATGGGCATGGTAGCCTCCTTCCTCTTTGACTCATGTAGCCTTATGCCTCTTCCTCTTTAACTCTCTCAACTCATTGCTTCTCTTCATTCAACTTGTCTTCTCTCTTTCACAGGGCCTTGTCTACTTGGTTCTTCTAAAAACAAGATCTTCAATCTTATGCCCTATTCTTTTCTACCCCCTCACAACTCTTTTGTGGGGTTTCTTTTTTTCTCTCTTGAAAATCACATAAAAAATGGATATTTTTCACTACTTTCCTAATTTTTGGGCACCAAAGTCTTTCCATAAATGATGAGACATTTCTATTCTAACACAAAATCTACCTAGATTCCCACCTAGTCCATTCCCATACACTAAAATTCATAAATGAGGCCAAGAGTAGGTGGAACCACCTTGAACTTTGCATTTGTAAGCTTAAAAGTAGTCAAAATTTGTTAATCGATTCAAATTAAGTAGTTTGAGGAGTTTAAAGAGATCCAAAGGGAAGCGTATATAGTCTTAGTGAATTAGATTTCAACACATCAATTCTTAGGCCTCCATTGGAGAAACAACAAAAGCATGAGGTGGAGGATGTTGGCTCCGAGGAAGGTTGTTACATCCCCATTTTGGCATGCTTTTACTTTTCACTTTTACATGGATAGAAGTAAATCTATGAACAAGTATTTTTGTACATGAGATAAGATGCTTTGTTAATGAGACTTAATATAATGTTTTGGAGACATTAATATTATGGAAAAATAGTTTATGTAATTATGTTTATTTTGAATGATTTTAAAGTATATAGCACTTTAGGTAATGAATTGTTATTTTTATGTTTTATGATTGGGACACTGGTACATTGATCATGAGTTGTATGTGAAAGATTTAAGCAAGAAAATGGGTATCTGGGACTCTTTGAGAAATAGAGAGAGAAAGTATCTTCAGGGGAGAAGAATATAGACCTTGGGTTATTGACTGGTATTTGTAAATTGAGTATAGAGAGAATCAGATAGTGGACTCAAGTTAGTCAGGGTAAGTCTCATTTTTGGTAAAACCTGGGATTGACTCGATAGGATTGTCGACGTCTTTTAGATTCTATCTTTTGAGTTAGTTGTGTATCAACTTTGTCTTTTGTGAATACTGGCGTTGTCAGATTAGAGCATTAGCTATTTATTACTAACACAACTTTTTGACGTTTACGTCGTAATTGGTTGCGTATGCATTGTCAAACGTAGATGGATAAATTTTTATAACCTAGTGTCGCATGCACATTTATGGCAAGTCAAATCGATGAAAAATATTGTGTTTTCGTGAAGGGGAGATAAACTTGACCTTGTCATGCTTTACGTAAGTCCTTCAACTTATTTATCTTGTTTATCATAAATGAAGTTGTATATATAGTTAAGACTATTAATAATACCATGATTATTATTTTGTTTCAAAAGGATAACTAGCAGTTTATTGAGTATAGCTCACGTATCTATAATACTAATGTCAATCTATATTATCAACACCCTATAAGAATCAGGGTGGTGGGTGTAGTGATAGCTATTAAACCTTGATTGGTGTGGCATAAAACTTAGTGACTTAGTGAAGCCCCATGGCCTATAGCCATATTTTGATTCTTTAGTAACTTTTAAGAAGTTTGGCTTTATCACTTTTGAAGATCAATCCCATGAAGAGATATTGGACTGCATACCACGTATACCACATGATTGCATGAGCAACTTTCACGTCCATTTTAAAGATGAGTCATCATCAAATGTGGGACATGGTTACAACTATAATAGTAAGGTATCGATTAACAAATTTGAATGGCAAAGGTCTAAATAAAACTTGTCGCATGCATTTGTTTGGATAAAAGTGGTTATCCTCGAATCGAGGAGACAAGAAAGATAGAAGAAATGTTTATAAATGGGAAGGGCTCATTGGTTTTGGGGATAGCAGAGAAGAAACTACATACTTTTGAGCTAGAAAATAATGAAGTAGAGCGTGAGAAATAGAGACTAGGGTGGCGACGTGAGTTCCAAACTAACATAGGAGAACTTTCACTTCATGCGTAGGAACTTCAAACAACTTACTGTTAGCTTACCTTTCTTCATTCTTATGATGTATAATGCAGTGTCTCTGCTGAAAAAGATCATTATAGATGCTCATTTTAGTGTTATGTGTTAATTCCAGAAAGATTACGGTGCCTTTATGTGCACAACATATGATATTTGTGTCCACTGAATACACAGATTTAGCTGTGAGTTAATCATTGTAAGTAATTGTTACACCATAAGTCCTCACAAGTTAACATATCTCTGTTCACATTATTTCATAAGCTTCTTTAAAGTTATTGCATATTGTATAGGTAAGAAAAGAACTAGTTTGGGCCCATGGAATAGAAGTCTCAGCTTATAGTTAATGTCAACCTATTTCTTTAGAGTCGTGAGTTGATAGTAAGTCTCTCTGTATGTTAGTTTGTTGTTCTTTTCTTCTATCCACAAGTTTACACCTATAAAAGGTTCAAGGAATATGGTGAGAGGAAAAACTGTTGGGTTTAGAATCTTTTTCCAACATAGAATCCCCCTGAGCTCTATAATGTTCATATATAAAAGCCTTTCAAAACCTCCTTCTTGTGCAGCTTAACTGAGCCCCTATGTGAATCTCCACCCTCATCTTCTATATTTATGTCATACTTGATTAATTTGTTGTCTCCCTCATTTTTTTCTTGTGGAGCTGAACATGACATAGCATCTATTAGAGTTGTGAGCTAATTATTAGCCTTTTTAAAAATTATTACTATGATCTCATTGAGAAAAAACAAAGATAAGTTTGGTATTCTTTTATAATTATAACTCTTTCTAACCCTGGGTTATCTAATAAACCAACATCAAGGTATGGGGAGGAATAAAACCCTATCGACTTCTAATTATTTCAATCTTTTAACAGATTTAATATATTCTCCTTATCAAGTTATCACTCTAATATTATGTCATGCTGGGATAAGATAAGTGATCATTATTCAAAGTAAGTTTATGAGTATCATTATGCCTAAAAGCATTAAGTAACTTTGTATAAAAAGAAAACCCTAGAAATCTAAGGAGCAAGCCCAGTGATTATTCGGATAACCTGTCTAGTTGGGGAGACTAAACCAATTAATGATTGAATAAACTCATTTGATTAAGTCAACTATAGGATTGTGATATTATCCAAGTCGAGTTGGGGTGGGTGAACAAATTGACTGCGTTTTATTGCAAACACTTTTCATATTGAAACTTTGGCCAAAGTAATGCACATGCCTCTTAGTGCATTGTTAGTTCACCGTATCTGGAATTATGTACCCTATTGATATGATCATACTTGGCTAGAAAGTATCTAGATTTGTATGATCAATAGAGTTACTACTCAGATGGCAAATACCGTAGGTCACCCTAAGTCTATACTCTTCGTGAAGGGTAGGGCCACTTCCAAGATGGAAGATGTGCGAGAGACCGTCAATCTGTGGTTGGAGGCAAAGCACTCCAAAGATGCTTTCTCTCCCTCCTACATGAGGCATACTAAGGCTTGTGATAAGGATGTCATCAATCCAGATGTACCAAACTTTTGGTAAGATGACTTGTAAGCTCTAATGTTTTGTATAACTTGATATATTTCAATTACTTGAAATTGGAAAGACAAGTTTATATCTTGTTAAAGTTATTTACTCTTCAGAATAGAAGATTGGTACAAATTAATACACTTTGTTTTAAACTTAATTATGGAAAGAAAATTTTATTACTATTTTATCTCAAGAATCTTTTTACTATATGGTAACTATTAGGATTTTAAGTTTTATGAAGGATATTACATATGGTATCAGAGAAACTAGGTTCTGCACTAGGGCTTATGAGTCCACTATGCTAATGTTTTGATTTATTGTGTCAGGATGTACGTCCTAAAATGACTGCTAGAAAGTCATTCATTGGGAAAGAATATTACTTGCTAGCTAAAAAAGAGCGTGAGGCCATAGCGAAAACCATTGAAGGGACTAATGATGAAAATGATATATGGTCAAGTAACATTGAAACACTCACAAATGCCATGAATCGAATCAAATGAGTGAAAAAGGAAATCCTTGAGACAGCTAAGATGGCAGTTAGGATTATGGCTGACTCTTTCCCAGATAACACACCTATGATTATGAGAGATCCTCGTATACCTTCAAATATTGAGACCATTGTACTTACATCTAGTAGTGAGTCTGAGGGTTATACACCCCTTGAGTATGTGTCTGATGATGATTCAGAGGGATATACTCCCCTTGTAAAATGATATATGAATCAGAATATGTATCAATGAAGAATGTATATACTCTTAAATAAACCATAATAAAGATGAGTTTGTTTTTGTATCGACCATTATTTGTGTGAGTTAATTATGTTTTGATTTTATGAGATGTATTAAAATCAGGAAACTAATAGATAACTCAACATTTACAGGTGTGAGCAAAAAAAATCCACAAACATTGTGCGAACAAGAACAAACCAAGGAGAGAATCAAGAGGATAACAACTCACAAGGAAACTCCGCAATTAAACTGGATCAAATTTTAGTCATGCTTGTTGAAACAAAAGAAAGGCTGGGTAATTTGGAAAAGAGAGTGAATAAGCAAGGTAACATAGAAGGGGAAAATGAATTCTCTCATGATGTGAGTAGGGAAAGGCAACTGACCATAGTATGGCTAGTGAAAGCCCGAAAAATAGTGAACTTCAGAAGGAAACAAAGGTAGACTTGCCCTTGAACTATTCAAGGATATGAAAAAGATCATTCCCCCTACATTTGATGGAACAAAAACTGGCAATGTAGTTGAAGCCTGGCTGATAGAAATGGAAAAATATTTTAAAATCAGAAATCATTCAGAGGTAACTAAAGCAGTTTGGGGAGCCTTCCAACTAGTAGGAGAAGCATCCACATGGTGGATGAATAAGAAGATGGAACTAAATTTAATTTCCCTAAGAGTGACCTAGGATGAGTTTGTAGAACTCTTTCAAAAAAGTGGTTACCACAACTCTACTTTGATCAGAAATTGACTGACTTCCAGAATATTTGTCAAGGAGATTTATCCATGGTGGAATATGCAGAAAAATTTATCCGTCTCCTGAAATATGTACCCCAATATCATAAAGATGAAAGATTTAGAATCAAGAAGTTTATTATGGGATTAAATGCTCAAATTGGTGGGGAGGTGGATGTACATGGTCCCACAACAATGGATCAAGTTTATGAAAAGGCAATCAAGCAAGAGCAAAATCTATAATCTATTTCAACGTATTGTGAATGAAATTGCAAAATATTCAATAAGACCCCAACTATCCAACCATCTAAGAGAAGAAATGACAAAGATTTTGAGGACAAAAGAAATGGTAAAAGAAATTAGAAGAATAAAAGTGGCTCTAGAAATGATAAAAAGAATGATAACTACAAAAGAAATGAGGATACCACTAGAAGGCCATCAGAAAAGAGAGGTCCCTAAGGAGCTTGTTTCACTTGTGGAGGAGATCACTATGCTGACCATTGTCCAACCAGGAAACAAAATGGATAGCAAAAGAATACTACTTTACCTTCTCAACAAATATCTTTCCAACAAAGATTACATGCAGCTCTTGACAATCATCAAGCAGAATATCAGATCACACCCATTGAAATGACAGGTACCTTATTTGGAGTTCCTGTTTCCATTTTTATTGATACTAGAGCTACTGAAAATTTTGTATCACCTAGAGTTTTGAATAAATTTCCTAGAAAAGCTGGATATATGTCTAAATCTTGGACTATAGAATATGCTAACCAAACCAAGGCTCATGTAAAGCAATGTTTGTTTGAGGCGAGGGTTGATTTTCCATGTTTTTCAATAGAGGTGAACCTATATGTAGCCCCATTAGGTTCCTATGATGTCATTATAAGAATGAATTGGTTATGGAAGCATAGAGCTGGAGTTGATTGTTTTTCAAAAACAATTGAGTGTTTAGATGACTTCAAGAATAAAGTCAGTTTTTAGGGTATCCAAAGAGAAGTCAAGATTAGACCTATTTCTTCTAAGCAATTAAAAAGAGCTAGGGGCAAAGGCTGTTAGTTTTTTGCAGTTAAAATGGAAAAAGTTGAAGAAGGTCCTGAAAACCCAAGTATGTCTTTTGAAGAAAAGTATCCTTCTCTCCGAAATTTCCAAGATGTTTTTCTTGAGGAACTTCTTGGATTACCTCCCAAAAAGACTTTTAATTTTGCAATCGACATCAAACCAGGATCTGAGCCTATTTCCAAAGCTCCATACCATATGACAACTACTAAATTAATGGAATTAAAAGCTCAACTACAAGAATTGTTGCCTAAGGGTTTGATTAGACCTAGTGTCTCACCTTGGGGAGCACCAATTATCTTCGTTAAGAAAAAGGATGGAACCCTAAGGTTATGTATAGATTATCGTATGCTCAATAAGGCAACAATAAAGAATAAGTACCCTTTACCACGTATAGATGATCTTTTCGATCAAATGCGTGGAGCTACAGTGTTCTCAAAGATTGATTTGCGATCAGGGTATCATTAGTTAAGATTGAAGGATGAGGATATCCATAAAATAGCCTTCAAGACAAGGTATGGACACTACAATTTCACAATGTTACCTTTTGGTTTGACAAATGCCCCTGCAACATTTATGAATCTCATGAACAGTATGTTTAGAGATTATTTAGATAAGTTTGTTCTGGTTTTCCTGTATGATATTCTCATTTATTCTAAAAATGAAGAAGAGCATAGGCAACATTTGCAAATAGTATTGCAACCGTTAAGGGAACATAAGTTGTATGCAAAACTTTCAAAGTGTTATTTCTTTCAAAAATAAATTCAGTATCTCGGGCATATAATATCTGCTGAGGGGATATCTGTTGATCCAACTAAAATCAAAGCTATTCTTGATTGGCCTATACCTTCCAATGTGCATGAAGTACGTATGGGTTTGGTGGGTTATTATAGAAAATTTGTTCTAAATTTCTCAAGTATTGCAAGCCCGATCACCTCCTTGCAAAGAAAAGGAAAGTGTTTGAGTGGACAAATGAATGTCAGAAGGCATTTGATCCATTGAAAGAAAAGTTAACAACTGCTCCAATTTTGAAAGTCTCTAACCCCGAAAGACAGATTGAAGTAATAATTGATGCCTTAGGGGAGGGATTAGGGGGTGTACTTATGCAAGACGGGTGAGTGATAGCCTATGAATCAAGGAAGTTAAAAACTTATGAGAAAAATTATGCCCTGCATGATTTAGAGCTAGCAACAGTAATTCATGCTTCGCAATTGTGGCATCATTATTTGTTGGGAAAAACTTTTATACTTAAATCAGATCATCAAAGTCTTAAATACATATTTTCTCAACCACATCTCAATGCATGGCAAAGAAGATGGTTAGAATTTATATCTAATTAGTATTTTGACATAAGATACATTAAGGGAAAGGAAAATAGGACATTGAGAAGTTCAACGGATGAGGTATGAGTTGTGGAAGCTAAAAATGGAAGATTTGTTGGAAGAAAGAAACTAGTGGTTGGTTGTCCAAAAAGAAAAGAAACCTGATGATGTCTCTCAAGATGAGTGGGATAGACTGGATAAGAAGGCACAGGGAACCATCCGGTTGTGTCTTTCAGACTTTGTCCTGTTGAATGTCACAAAGGAAGAGACCACATACAAATTGTGGAATCGATTGGGTGAGATCTACCAAGACAAGATTATGGTAAATAAACTTTATTTAAAAATGAAGTTGTTTTCTTTGAAAATGAAAGAGGGTGAGTTAGTTGCAAAGCATTTAAATTCTTTTAATTTATTAGTGATTCAGCTTGATTCAATAGATGTTGAGGTTAGTGAGGAAGATAAATGTATCTTACTTCTTTGTTCTTGACATGAGTCTTAGGATAATGTTATCCTTGATATCACTACTAACCTTGCGGATCCGAAGTTGGATGCTCTTGTTTTAGTGCTACTGTCACAGGAATTGAGGAAGAAGAGTTCAGATAGTTCAAGGGATGCTCTCAGTGTCAAGGGAAGGTCTAAGGAAAGGGGACCTAAAGGAGATCAGAAAGGGGCTAAGGACAAGTCCAAGGGCTGGTCTAAAACTCCTGGTAAAAAGAACAGAGTTAAGTGTTGGAACTACGGTAAAAGGGAACATGTGAAGGAGTGCAGAAACTCCAAGAAAGAGTGGGAGAGTGTTTCAGATAAGTCCTCTAATGTAGGTGAAGAATTTTTACTTTCTACATGTAATCTTGTTTCTAATGATCACTGGTTGGTTGACTCAGGATGCTCATTTCATATGACCCCCACATTAGGAATGGTTCTCCACATATGAAGAATATGATGGAGGTAATATCTACCTTGGTGACAACTCTACATATCCAATTGTCGAGAAATGAAAGGTATTGTTGTGTTTCAGTGATGGGAGGATTAAAACCCTCCCTGGTGTTTTACATATTCTTAGATTAGCTAGAAATCTAATATCAATTTCGAAGTTGAATGATTTGGGAATGCATGTGACATATGACAAGCATGGCTGTAGATTGGTGAGAGGGAACTTGGTGGTAGTGAAAGGGAAGAGATTTGGGAACTTGTTTAAGTTTGAAGCCACTACAGTTTGTAATGCCTCCTATGTATCTAAGGCCACTACTAAAAATACATGTATGTTGTGGCACCGTAAATTGGGCCACACAAGCAATAATGTATTAAAAACTATTAAGAATAAAAATTTGTTGGATGGTTTCTCCTATTCTCATGAGCACTTTGATTTCTATGAGCATTGTGTGTTTGGTAAACAAAACAGAAAATCATTATCTTTAGGAAGCAATAGAGCAAAAGAGAAGTTAGAAATTATTCATACAGATGTGTTTGGACTTGTGGATAATGAATCTATCAGAAAATCTCGTTATTTTGTAACCTTCATTAATGATGTATCCAGATTTACATGGATTTATTTTATGAAGCATAAATCTAAAGTTTTCACCAAGTTTAAGGAATTCAAAGTCTTAGTAGAGAACCAATCAAGGTTAAAGATAAAAATATTAAGATCTAACAATGGAGGGGAATATTGCTCTAAGGAATTTGATGAGTTTTGCAAGCATGTAGGTATAATCAGACAAAAGACAACTCCGTATACACCACAATAGAATGGTGTTGTAGAAAGGATGAACCAAACAATTATGGAAAGGGCCAAAAGTATGCTTAGTGATGCATAGTTGGATAAATGCTTTTAGGTAGAGGCTATGTGTACTGCTTGCTACTTGATAAACAGATCTCCTTGTAAGGCTCTTGATTCGACACCTTATGAAGTGTGGACAGGTAAGAAACCTTTTGTTTCACTTTTAAGGGTTTTTGGTTGTGAGGCTTTTGTTCATGTGCCTAAGGAAAAGCGATCTAAGTTGGATCCAAAGGCTAAAAAGTGTACATTTACTAGATATGGTGATAATGTGAAAGGTTATAAGCTTTGGAATCCATTAACCCGCGAGATAATCTTTTCTAGAGATGTTATTTTCAGGGAACTTAGAGCTATTTCTGAACCTAAGTAGCCAAAAGAAAAAGATGAAAAGGTAAAGAAGGTGCACTTTAATTTAGAGCAGAAAGATGCACCTCAGGAAGAACAAAATGATGGATTGGGGGGTGAAGAAGAAGAAGAAGATTCAAGTAGTTCTGATGAAGATGAATCTATTGTGACAGAAGAAGTTGGTACAGATGATCACGCAAAAGAATGAGTAGAGTCTCTTACTCCACCCTTGAGGAGATCCACAAGAGAACATAATCTAGTTGATAGGTATAGCCCACCAAATTTCCATTGTGTATATACTTTATTGAGTACTAACGATGAACCTAGATCCTACAAGGAAGCTATTTTTACAAATGATAGTGAGTCTTGGCAGTTAGCCATGCAGGAGGAGATGATGGCTTTAGACTCTTGTAACACCTGGGATCTTGTTCATTTTCCCAAAGGAAAAAAGGCCATAGGTTGTAAGTGGGTCTTCAAAAATAAATTTGGAGCAGACAGGTCATTGGAGAAGTACAAGGTTAGACTGGTAGCCAAGGGCTACTCCCAGAGAGAGGGAATTGATTTTGGTGAGATATTCTCTCTTGTTGCTAAATTGACTTCTATTAGATTTCTCTTATCCATTATTGCATCTTATGATTGGGAGATTGAGCAAATAGATATCAAAACTGTGTTCTTGCATGGAGATCTTGAAGAAGAAATTTATATGCAACAGCCTCCAAGTTTTGAGGTAAAAGGAAAAGAACATTGGGTTTGCAAGGTAAAGAGGTCTCTCTATGGTTTGAAACAGTCCCCCAGAATGTGGTATCAAAAGTTTGATTCATTTGTTTTAAAATTGGGTTTTGTTAGAAGCAAGGAGGATCATTGTGTTTACATTCATTGTGTTGATGATTCTATACTGGTTATTGCTTTGTATGTTGATGACATGTTTTTCAGCGATACTAAGGGTATGGTTAGTGAGCTTAAAGCCCAACTTTTAGGTGCATTTGAGATGAAGGATCTTGGTGCTGTAAGGTATATTTTGGGAATGGAGATTAGGAGGGACAGAGTTAACAGAAATCTTTGGTTGTCACAAAGTAAGTAAGTGAATACTATTTTGCATAGGTTTAGTTTGTAGGACTATAACCCAGTTAGAGTTCCTTTACCCATTAGTACTAAACTTTCATTAGATATGTGTCAAAAGACTGAGGATGATCTTGAGGATATGTCTAATGTGCCATATGCTAGTGTTGTAGGGAGTTTGATGTATGCAATGGTTTGCACTAGACCAGATATTGCCGAAGCAGTGGGAGTTTTGAGCAAATTTATGTCTAACCCTGGTAGACAACATTGGAACTATGCGAAGATGGTGTTTAAATATCATGCAGGTACTCCTGATCATTGTTTGGTTTATTCTGGTACTGATAGTTCTAATAAATCTTTGGACATATTGGATTTTGTTGATGCAAATTGGGCAGGTGACTTAGATAGTCGAAGGTCCACTAGTGGTTATGTGTTTAATCTATTTGGAGGTGCAGTGAGTTGGATGAGTAAGAGGCAGCCCACAGTTTCTTTGTCCGCCACAGAAACAGAGTATATGGCTTCTACTCATGTCTCTAAGGAGGTAATTTGGTTGAGGAGACTGTGTACAGGTATTGGTTTTGATTGTAGGATCATTCAGATTGGTTGTGATAGCTAGAGTGCTACCTGTTTGGCTAAGAATCCCATGTATCATGCTCAGACTAAGCACGTTGATGTTCAATATCACTTTGTTTGAGAGTTGGTTGTAAATGGATAGATTAAACTAAAGAAGATAGACAATCAGGAGAACATTACAGATTCATTGACCAAGCATGTGTGCACAGAGAAGTTCGTATGGTGCAGACAGGCCATGGGCCTTATTTCTAGTGCCTGATTATTTTTCATTTGATTTCCTATGGGTTGATTTACAATGTATAATGTCAAGTGGGAGAATGTTGGGATAAGGTGCCATTAACCTTGTAAATCCCAATATTGTATTTATTCTATTTATTATTTGTAATTTGTAATTACCCATAAGGGATGTACAAGTTTCACTGGTAGAAGTAAAAATTATTTACTGTCCACGGTAATTACAAAGTTACTACACGGTAAGTCCTGGAGTTACTGGCGGTAGTTACAGGATGTCATTTACTATGGTAAATGGCAATTGGTCAAAGTGGGGTGCACATGTGGAGGAATAATCTATTTTTAGTGTTATGACACACATCATAGATGTTGTAAGAAGGTGTAAGAGATTCTATGACAACTGTAAGTTGTCATAAGAGTCTATGACACTTATAATAGCATATGACATGGCATAAGATGCTGTAAGTGGCTATTTTTGGCCCCAAGGTGTTCAAGCTTGCATGCGCACATTTTTCCAAGTGTAGGATGCATGTATGATAGCATTTATGGCCCCGTAAGAGCCTATTCTTGGCCATGGACGCCCAAGGTTGTATTGTTGACTCTTGACAAGTGTTATGAGCTTGTAAGAAGTCATTTAATGTCTTGAGGTTATGTAAATTCTCTATAAACCATAGCATAGTAGATGAGATGCATAATAGTTTACAGGTACCCAGGTTCTGCCGGAGTGAAGGTTGAAGGACAAAGGAAGTGAATGTATTTATAATCTCCTTTTGTGAAGATAATACAACTTGGCCTCTTTTCTTGGTGGATTTTTTTACCCACAAGGGTTTTCTCCATGTTAAACACTTGTGTTATGTGCTTCATTCTACTTCTGGTATATTTTTGTATTGTGGGTTTATGTTTTGTTACAATCTCCATTAATAACACAGTTAAAGATTGCTAAAATTTATCTTGAATCAGATTTTCATTAAAGTAGTGTTGCTTTCATTTCTAACAATCGGCACCCTTTTTTGCCGCTTACTTTATCAAAAACAACAAAAGCATGAGATTAACATTGAATATATTGTGCTTTTACATTTATCACTTCTTCATATAAAATCTTTGGATAAGTAAAATAGCATTTGACATCGAACATGTTGACCCATTTTTGGGTAATTTGATCAAGAAATATGGCCCAAAATGTTGGTAACTAAAAAAAGCACCCAATTCAATAATATTATTTATATCAAACATTACATTATCTAATTATTTAATTAGATGAAAATATTTCTACAATGGGAAAGAGGTAATCCTCTAAAAGCATAATATATTTTAGTAGGAATATAGATCAAATGACCATCACTTAAATGATTTGAAAAAACTCTAGCTTGATACAAATGATCGTCACTTATGATTTGAAAAACACTAGGTTGATTTTAACATGATAGAATCTCTGTCATTAAAATAAATATTTTTATAATAGAAAAAAGGTATATTATCTAAAATATTAGTACAAATATAGATAAAATGTCTATTATTTATGACTTAAAAAAAATAGTTTTACTGGATCAAAAAGAACTTTGAATACTTGTTCCTTGACTTCTTTATCATGATATGAAAAGCCATCTCCATATACATAGAAACATTGCATTCCTCTACTAATATTGAAGCATAACTTCTCCCAACAAGAAAAATATTATCTAGATTCAAAAATTCTTGTGTTAATTCTTTAAGACAATGGTTAAGAAGGTGGTTGATGTGACTTAATGCCTCATATTCTGAACATTGAGGATGATCCTTCATATAAGAGGAAACAGCTGAGGCTATTTGTCCATGGAGTTTATCATCCTTCAAAACAATAAAAAAATGTGTTAATTGTAAGCATAATAACATTTTGTCACTATCTAATCATCAAATTAAAAGAAAAGGAGGAAAACCTTGAAATCATGAGCATCGTCAACTAAGTGTGTACACAACTAGATATGAGCTCATAAAATCTAGATAGATTACGGAATATCTTCTTGATAGCATTGTCCCCTAAAATAGGGGCTGCTAAGAGGATAGCGTGCAATGATATTGGTCCAATTGCTGCATTCGTTGCAGTAATCTTTATGTATTCATTATAAGTTGGAACATAACCACTTTTATTCCACCTAGATTGTTGTAAATTAGCTTCATATAATCTACCCACTAATACACAATACACTTAAACTATTAAATCTATTTAAAAAACATTAATATATCTCTTGTTTTCCTTTCCAAAATACAAGTGACATTATGTCACACAACCATATTCACCAATAGCATAACTACAAAAGTAAATGCATACAAGAAAGTCAAGAAATACAAACACAATATTAATAAGCCCAATGGGTATTACAAAAATTATCAAATACGGGTACTACTAATTGAATATTATTGTTGTGCATTGATTATTGCTGTCACAATAGAAGTTTGATCTTGCTATATTTTTACTGGATCAACAAGAACTTTGAGTACTCGTTCCTTGACTCCTTTATCATGATATGAAAATCCATCTCCATATACATAGAAACATTGCATTCCTCTGCTAATATTGAAGCATAACTTCTCCCAATCAAGAAAAATATTATCTGGATTTAGAAATTCTTGTGTTAATTCCTTAAGAAAATGGTTAAGAAGGAGGTTGATGTGACTTAATGCCTCATCTTCTGAACATTCAGGATGATCCTTCATATAAGAGGAAACCGCTGAGGCTGTTTGCCCATGGAGTTTATCATCCTTCATAACAATAAAAAAATATGTTAATATTGTAAGCATAATAACATTTTGTCACTATCTAATCATCAAATTAAAAGTTGTAAGCATAATAACATTTTGTCACTATCTAATCATCAAATTAAAAGAAAAGGAGGAAAACCTCGAAATCATGAGCATCATCAACTAAACGTGTACACAACCATATGAGCTCATAAAATCTGGATTGATTATGGAATATCTTCTCGATAACATTGTCCTCTAAAATAGGAGCTGTTAAGAGGATAGCGTGCAATGATATTGGTCCAATCGCTGCAGTCGTTGCAGCAATCTTTATGTATTCATTATAAGTTGGAACATAACCACTTTTATTCCACTTCGATTGTTGTAAATTAGCTTCAGTATAATCTGCCCACTAATACACAATACATTTAAACTATTAAATCTATTTAAAAAAACATTAATATATCTCTTGTTTTCCTTTCAATTACTTACTATGCTTTCATTTCTTTTGAAACATTTTTGTATAAAAAGAAGCAAATAATTTCATTTCATTCAAAATATGAAGTTGTATCTAATTTTGAAGTTGTATCTAAAGCTATTAGAAATATAAATGTGAAAGAAAATGAATCGTAAATCGTAAAGGCGTTGTATGTATTATATTATACTGATAAAATGAATCATATTTCAATGTAAAGGAGATTATGTATATGTATGTCAAATTAATTTTATTTACTATTAATATTATTAAAATGTGTAAAATAATATATAAGTTATTTATATTTATATAAAAGAATATTAAAAGAGTTAAAGAAATGGTTGTTCCCAAGATGAATTCACAAATCTATTAGTGGTCCTTATAATATAATTAGCCTTAATAAAAATTAAGAATTAGATTAGAAAACTCTTCTATGTTTTTTTTCCTAAATGTAAAACTTACTCAAAGAAAGTTTCCTCATAAAATTTAGGTGTATATAATAACCTTGACATTCTTATTAATCTAAAGTATAATGTAATGCTAATTTATGATTTTATTTTTCTATCTTACAGATTTAAGATAAAAATTATATTCTCAATACAAATTATTTTGAAGAAGTATACTTACTACTTTTGTGATAAATTGCATCATGTCACGCCCTTGCATTTTAGTAGCATCGCTTGCCAAGTCATGCACTGTTTCAAAAAGAAATTCTACGATTGTCTTGAAATCTTTTGGAATATTTTGTATAATGGAAATATCCCAACCTTGAACAATGGCCTTAGTAATAAGTTCGACTTGCTCAAGGGTTAAGTAGTCATCAAAAAGGTCATCCAACATAGTAACAATGGTTGACGTTTTGGCCACGGCCATTCTACTGCTGCTAAATTCTACCTCATCCGCAATACCAACCCCCAACAAAAGATATTCAATTGAACGTTGTCTAACTGCAATTAATTTTGAGAGCCCAGAATCTGCCCACCAACTATCATAAAAATAATCAATGTTAATTTTTTTAAAATATTAAAAAAACCAAAATAAATATGAAAAAAATACAAATTTAAATTTAAAAAATAAATCATTGTAGAGCCCTATTCTTTAAAGAGAATTTAAATAACCTATATCTACTACCTCTCCCTACTTATTTAGTGTTATTGGATCTATTGAAGTCATTTTTTTCTATTCTATGCTTCTATATTATTGTTACACCACATACCATAATTATTGGATCTACTACAATAATTGTGCATCAATTTTTTTTTTTTTAGGACTATTTTAGTGTTAATCCTATATTCAAAAAAAAAAAAATTTGGAACCAATTTTTTAATTTGGCTAAAGATTTACAAATTTTAAATTATTGTAACATTTTATTGCATTGAGAGGTTGAGTTTATATAACATACATAATGATGTGTAACTACAATGGCAGTAAGAGGTGGAGTGTAATTACATGAATATGTTACAAAAACTATTATAGATATAAACGTAAAATATAAATATAAATATCATTTAAATGCATGAATAAACAATTAGAAATGGTATTCATAAAGAAAATAATAATAATGTTTGAAATAAAATAGTTATGTATTGCTATTGAAAAATAAAATAATTCTTCAATAAAAATATATAGTAAAATTAATTCAAAAATATTATTTACTATTTTATTCAATAAAATATAATTTCAAAAATATTACTTACATTCCTTAACTATATAACTATTTACTATTTTTAAATCATATTATATAATAATTTTAATAAAAAAATTTGTTACTATTTTTATTATAATGCTAAAAATAACCCTTCGAGCCTAGTGTAGTTGTCTAATCACAACATTGTTGTGGTGCCAACCCTTTGGGCTATAAATAAATAAATAAAAATAAAAATAGTTCTAAAGTAAAACTAGTATACCTATCTTTTGAAAAATCTATGTAAAAGACAATGAGAGAAATCATTCCATTCTACTTGAATATAAATCTAATAAAAATAGGGACAAGAATGATATCTCTCCATGTCTTTTAATAGATTCTTTAAAAGATAGAGTTGTATTTTTTAATCATATGTCTACTATGTAATTACTCTTAAGTAAATAAAATAGATTTTTAAAATAGATGTATTTAAGATATCTATACCAAAACATAACCCACATATATTTAAGAAAAATTAAACTATAAAATAAATCTTAAGTAAATAAAATAAAATAACTCTTAAGTAAATAAAAATAGTTCTTAAAATAAGAATAAACAATGTAAATAAAATAAATCATTTTTAAATAGTTTTAAAATAAAATAAAATAACCTTACTTTTATTTAATTAAGAGATGTTTTATTTTACTTTAGAACTATTGGAGAACTATTTTATTTTTATTTACTTCAACATAAGATAAATTTTGTTCATAGGTAAAGAGAGGATAATGATAATATTTCAATGCTAATATAGAAAAATCTATATATTCTTAAAAAGACAAAAGTCTTGAAATTTAGAAGTAAGAAGCTACTATATAGATCTCTAGGAGTAAAGATATTATATAGAAATTTTCAATATAATTCTAATTTAATGATTAATCTACAAGATAAATACCTAAACTTCTCTAGAGGAGACAAAATGTTTACTTAAATTAGTTTCTATAAAATATTTTCTATTTGAAACAAAATGTTTACTTAAATTAGTTTCTATAAAATGTTTTCTATTTGAAAGTTTTTTTGGACTTTGTTATACCTTATCAAATATTAATTAAGAAAGTAGATTAAAAAAAAGTGATTTAACTTGCCCAATTTGATAAGTATGTTTGGATTCAAAACAATAACTCACTTTTCTATGGTATCAATTAAAAAGAATAAGTAATGTCTTTCAAACATGGAATCCAATAGTTATTATTACATCACTAAGGAAAAGGTATTCAAAAATGAGAAGAAAAATCATTTTGTTAATAATTTAGACTTTGTAGTAACTTTGTGTATCATTTTTCTATCTTATCTAAGATCACAACATAACATTTTATTTGAGATTGAGATATTTTAGGGAATTTCCTTATCTTAGTGACTGTTGATTTATTAGTTGATTCTTTAAAAGAGAGAATCCAATGTCAAAATCTAGTTCACTATTGCTATGCTTTAAAAAAACTAAGAATTCTCATATAATATTTAGAAATTAATTGTCCAAAAACATAATCTTTTAGGGGTGATTCGGTGAATTGAATAATTATATATAAAAATAATATGTCACATTAAAAAGTTAGGGTTTATTATGCCTTCAAATGCAATGCAATGCAATTTTTTATTGAAGAAAATTTAGAGTTTTCTTATAAGAATTTGGAATAAAATGAAAAATATATTTTACAAATTAGCTAATATATCATTTAAGAAATGGGAAGATGTAATGGATTTATAAGAAAGGTTTGCAAACTCTTTAAAACTCTTATTTCTTGATTAATTTTCTTTCACCAGTAATGAGTTAATTTTTAAAAAATTCATAACTAGTGTGGTGTAAGCCAATCCCTTTATGGGAAAATAAAAATTTTCAAAACTTATATAAATGAAACCTTATGTCGATAAGGGCGTGGTTCGGTGGTTAAGTCGCTTGATTCTAGTGGCGGCCACCAGAGTTCAAACCCCTGCTATGATATATTGACTTATGCACAACTAGAGACCAATAATTAGATGAGCATTATTTATATTCAAAGAGTTTCATATTTCTATCTATAAATGGTGAAATAAGAGAATATTAGAAGAAAAAATTTAAACTATTACTAATTTGTTTGATAAATATATTAATTCTCTATGCAAATAGAAATTCATCATTGATAAACTAAATAGCTATTGGGCCAAAATTTTATACTATAAAATACAATCAAAATTTTAAAAAGATTGTATCATATGAAAATAGATTTTGGATAGACTCTCAAAATTTATATAGAATTGTGATGATATATATATTTGATTTATATATAATTTTACTTATACTAAGGTATGTTATAGTATTTTAAGGGCACCTTTGAAAGGATAGCTGTCATTAAAAAATTTCTTGACAAGTAGGGTCTACCATCAAATTTAGTCCCTTATGTGATTTTAGGATATGAAATATATTTGCAACAAGTATATAAATAATAAAAACAAAGTCCTTATAAGTTTATTTTAGATAGTAGTAGAAGAAAGCATCCTAAACAAGTTTATTTCAAGTATGAGTTCAATGATACTCGTGGTCTAATGATGATATCTAAATTATCTTGATATTGCATGGTCTACAATGCTCTTTAATTTAATTTACAGTTTTTAAAGATTGGTTTTCATGCAAAGTTTTAATTGTTGGTGATTAATTTCTCCCACCAATATTAATGATAATTAATTTTAATTAATTAAATGAGAAAGACAAAACACAAAATTGTAAATGGAATGTTCTAGAACAAAGAGGGAAACTAGTAAGTTGTGGTAAGTTTCTAGATAAGGATTAGATGAGAAAGGTTCTAGAGGATAAGGTTTCTAGATAAGTAAAAATGAGGATTGGAAGATTCAAGAAAGGTAGAAATATTAAATGCATTGTATCTTATAAGTCCTCCATAAATTG
This sequence comes from Cunninghamia lanceolata, assembly GCA_027924645.1. NCBI lineage: Eukaryota > Viridiplantae > Streptophyta > Pinopsida > Cupressales > Cupressaceae > Cunninghamia > Cunninghamia lanceolata. The sequence continues at coordinate 12,351,031 of BSBN01000367.1, forward strand.
AGATAATTGTAATGCTTTTATCATCATGTGTTTATATGATCAAGTAATCATGTGGTCAAATGATCAAGAAATAAAGAGTTTATTGAATGCTATAGCATTCTGAGCATTTGTAAGATTTGTTTCAAGAGATCAATGAGAATCAACTAAAGTTGAAGGATTTAAGCAATGTGCGTATTTTTTGTTTTTGTTTATGCATATTTTGCACCATCACTAATCATATCTACATTTTTTTCTCACAATTACTATTTGATTACTTCTCTTTTTGTAATACTTTATCTATTCATTGAAAAAATATATAAAGATAAAACACTTTAAATATTAGTAAATTTATTTAACCATGATAATTACCTAGAGAGTTTCTTCATCTCCATTTGGTATACAAACTGCAGTATATTGAAATTCAATTTGGCCAACTCTAAAATCTTCTTGTCCTTCAACCTAAAAGAAATAAGAAAAATCTTATAATTAACTTAAGGAGGTTTAAAATCTCTTAATAATTCAAACCTAAAAAAAACTATTTTATAACAATAATTTACAGCTTCTACCTTTGATTATCTAGTTCATATATTTCTATAAAATTGCGTGCCTCCCATCTAGAAAAGGTTCGAGAACATTCATATAAGAGTGCATACTCCACCTATAAATTGAAAATTCAAAAAAACATAATCAATACAAAAGTTAATGCTTAGATTTGTTCTTCTATAACCTCTACCTTGATGGCTTACTTGAATTTAGTGATTTATTTTTAAAAATTTTAAAATTGAAATTAAAATATACTACCTCTTTAAGAAAACTTTTCTTATGTGTATCTCCAGGTTTCTCTAATATTTGCTTAAGATATGCAGAGCTAAACACTTTAGCCTCTTCCATAACTGTTTCACCAGGAAATGCCACACTTGAAGCTCTCAAAAGATTAAGCATACTTCTCATCAGATGTTCTTCTCCAGTGTTACTCTGATTATTATCATTATTTCCTCCGCAGAAAAAGAACTGGCCATTTTTGTCCTTGAAATTCTCCAACACATCTTCTCACAGTACAGCCCATAAATAAATAATTAATTGTTGGTAGACATTGAAATAAAAAATATGTTAAAAAGTATAGTGAGTCATTTGGTAGGTGCAAAGATATCATAAAGATGTAAAATCATTCAAAGTAATTTTTCATTTGTTAGCTGCACATATATCCTAATGGAAAAGCATCTTATAAGTATATTGAATTATTTGGTACCTGCATAGACATCATAACGATGGAGTCTAAGTACTCTCAGTCCTAAAGCTGTAGCATTCAAATTCCTGGTAATACTTTCGCATCCTAATCCTATGCCCACATTTCCATCCCACGCTCTATATCCATATACAAAAAAAAAATTAATGTTAACAAAATTGTATACTTCATTGTAAATAATAAAAAACATGCTGCAATTATATATATCACAACTAAGATACGTATTCGATGTTAAGAAACACTATTTGTCTGTATATATTTGACAGACCGGTAAACATAATCAAGCGCTGCTCTTATTTCAGTCCCAAAATATCGATCTATTCCGAGGCATTGCAATGCGTCAACCATCTCAAGCCGCTCAATTAGATCGCCATCTCCAGTTTGCATTTCATTTAACAAGATTTTGACTTCTTTCACCAGTGTTTCAGCACGTTCGCGGTATTCAGCTGCCTGAAAAATATACAATCAGAGATGAAGAAAATTATCAGAACAATACAGAGAAAAAACCTTGATGGGAATAAAAAGATTAGAGCTAAGAAGTTTTTACCCCGTATGGTGTTTCAATAGATTGTATAAAATCATCATCCCACAGATTGAAATATTTTTCTGGTGTTTCCATAGAAGAGACGTCGTCTCCCTTCAAATTAGACATTGCAGAAGCCCAACAGAAATTTACAAGTTCAATGCTTGTGATGAAGTTTAAGAATGTAGACACTCAGGCTTGGTAGGCTTACAATGCTATTTATACTGTCGATGAGAAAGACATCGTTGAACATTGGTGTATCATTTAACAACACAAAAGACAAAACCTACCAACAATTGGGATATTTTGACAAATGTGATAAGATCGTATGGAATCATTTTTAAAACACAGAAGACAACCTACCAAAAACTGAAGTATTTTTTCTTTATTTAAATTTATCAATAATTGTGGTATTTTGACAAATGTAGTAAAATCTCATCAAATCATTTTTAACAATACAAAAGACAACCTAACTGAGGTAGTTTGGAAATGTGGTAAAATCTTATGGAATAATTTTTAACAATACAAAAGACAAAATTTATCAAAAAATAAGTATTTTTCCTTTATTTCAACATGGATAAATGTGACTTTTTTTTAATAACGTAAAAGACAAAACAAAAGTATCTTTTTAATTTTCAACATGTTTATTATTTTAACTTATCAACAATTGATTTTTTTTTTAAATGTAGTAATTTATAAAAATAAAAGATAAGATTGATTTTATTAGTACCTCCCTAGCTGCTTATCTAGTGATTAATCTAGCAAGAGTAAACCAATTTCGGGTAATTTTGAATTAAATTTGAACTTTTCTTATGTGAACATGAGAAATTTAAAAAAAATGACCTCCTCCGAGATGCTATTTTTAGTGCAACAAACAACTAAAATTGAAGAGGTAATTCGGGTTAGAAGGGAGGAGGTGGCAATGGTAACAATTTAATTTTTGTGAGTAAAACAAACACCTAAAAATGAGGACAAATAATTTAGGGGAATTTGGTTATGAAACAATTCATTTTTTGTTATTGGTCATTATTATCATTATTATAATTTTTGGTTATTAAAGGAAATTTTTTTTTAATTTAGACAAATATTATTTGTTTTCTTTGTATTGTTTCACTCATAGACAATATTACATTTTGATTTAATTTATTCCTAGTTTATATATTCTTCAAATTGTTAGTTCGTTACCAAATATAAACTTAGAAAAATTTAAGGTACAAGTAAAAACAATCTTAAAATTATTAATTATAACATTTTGATTTAATTTATTCCTAATTTATATATTCTTCAAATTGTAGTTTGTTACCAAATATAAACTTAGAAATTAAAATTTATGGTACAAGTAAAAAACAATCTTAAAATTAGAATTAAGAAAAACAACACAGAAAGAATAATATTATCGGCAACAATGTGTGAAGGTGAGGGAGCGGAAGCAAAAATTCGCAATGAAGTGACTGTTCGGAGGGAGCAGATGGAGCGGTAGGTGTAGGCAAGAAGACCAGGAAACACACGAGCAGAGGAGGTTGTGTTCAGGTGAAGTCTAGTGGTGAGGGATGGCAGCGTTACCATCTGTGATCCGGTTCTGGCTGAGCTGGGGTCTCAAATTCTTCTCCCCTTCCTATGCCTTCTCCTGCTCTTGCTAACGCGGGCGATGCCTCCCATCCTTCGCATGTGGTTGGTTCTGTCGATCCCAAATCTCTGAAGGCATGCAAAAATAGATCAAACCCATTTCACGAATGCACCAATTTTTGTTTGGAAAAGATTCAGAAATCATACCCTAAATCTCCTCCGCCCATACTGCTCAGCCCGCCTGATTCTGGAGTATCTCATGATTGTGGTAAGTTTGGTCTCAATGTTGAGGATGTGGAAATCTCCATAGCGGAAGATCCTACAGATTTCCATATTTCAGATGACTGCATTAATTCAATTTCTACTGATGTTGGTAACCGCTCTTTAATCATTAGAGTGTTAAGGAAGAGACCAGCCCTTGATGATATTCAGGCTTGGGTTCTCTCCGTCTGGAATAACCTGGGCCCTCCTATGGTTCACATATTGGATTTTGGCTTCTTTATGATTACATTCTCTTCCGTTGAGGATTGTAATTTTAAGTTGCAAAACGATCCCTGGTTCTTTGAGAAATCTGATCTATTCCTCACTCCCTGGACTCCTTTCTTTGACCCTGCCACGGCTATTATCACGAAGGTCCCAATCTGGATCAAATTATATAATCTTCCTTTGGTGATGAGGACTCCTACTCTCATTGGACAGATGATTAATCAGTTTGGATCTTTTGTTAAGATTGATTTTGTGGAGGGGGCTTCATGCAAATACGCAAGGGTCTATGCCCTTGTGGACATTTCCAAACCCCTTCCTGACTCAATTTACATTCATTCTTCGTTTGGTACCTAGCTATAATTCCTAAATTTTGAAGGCCTCCCATTTAGATGCATTCATTTGGTACCTAGCATGCATTCATCATAAAGCATTGCATTATCAAATCATAATCATATCCATTTATCATTCACATATCTACCATATACATGTCATAAGCATGAAAATATAAAACCATAAATATCAACATCATACATGTGCATCCATAATCATGATATCATATATCGCCATCAAAATCCATCATATATATGCATCTAGGTCAATACATAAGTGTCTCATCATGTACAAAATGAATCAATATATACAAAGCAGCTGCCAAAGAGCCATCAAAATACATACATTGGCTCGTAGGCCTCAAAAAGATATACATGATACAAAAATGATACAATGAACATCAATCAAGCTATCCCTGGTGTCTTGGGTGGGTGGCACTCCCTGATGAAGCCTCCCCCGATCTCCTCCTCCACTTGGCTATAGGGGTGGTCCCATAACTGATGGGCCAGATCTCGCTGACCTCCCAGTCCCCCTCAAGGTTGATGCCCCAGCTCTACTCCTAAAACTCAGTTGCCGCTGGTCAACAGGAACTACACCATAGTATAGACCCCTATAATACTTAGCCTCTGCTTGTGCTATCCCGAACTCACCCTGTACATGAGTGAGCTCACTCACCAAAAAGACCCATGTTTGGTCTATACCCAAGGCTGCTCTAGCTACATCTCGCTCAGCTATAACACTCTATAACCTCTGTATTGTAGCATCTCTCTATGCAATTAGCCGAGCCACTACTCTGTCATCTGGTGCAGCCTGTGCCTGTGCTGGCTTATTGTGTGGTTACACAACACACCCCATTTTGACTTGACAAAATAGGGACCCAACTTTGCTGGCTTGCTCCTTTGCTTTTGTGTTCTGGGCGGTAATGGTAAAACAACATCAGTCAGTATGTATGTGCTTAATGTCAGGTATATTTGTGATCTTGAAGTCTGAACCCAAATTCCAAAGTCTAAATCTTTCCTCAAGAAGCCTTCCATGTGAAAGAGTGTAAAATTCTAGGCAGGTTTCCCTTTTACATCACCCTAAAATTTGGCCAAATGAGAAAGTTATGGCCAATCAAAGTTCTAGTCAAACCTGATATTCGAGAGGGGGGGTCATATTCCAAACATCAGTAACCTTGTGTAATATCACCCTGATATTATAAGATCACCCCGATGCCAATTTATCACCTGATAATCATTTGGTACGAAACCCCGGACGTCAATCTTACATGATAGTGGTATTTACCCATCAGACAGCTTCATATATTTTGCGGGGGTCATATTTCGAATATCACCCGATCTTTCAAATATCACCCTGCCACATAATATCAGCCCAGTGCCAATATGATGATGATGTCATCCAACCCCGATGAACAGAGAAAATCACCCTGATGGTGATGTCATCATCCTTTTTACCTCGCGAAGGTATTTTTCCAACGATCACCCTTTTAAATAACATGATGATGACGTCAACTTATCCCATTCCACAAAGGACCCAATATGATGGTGACATCATCAATTGGCTTGAACTCTGAAGGTCATCTAATTTCTAACATCCGTCATCTTTTCTAATATGACTGATCTTTCATAACATGACAGTGACGTCATTCTGACTTGATATATAAAAAGCTCGACATGACCATGATGTCATCTTATTCGGAGGGTGATATTCCTCAATATCAGGGTCATATTTCTTAACATCACCTGATTTCCTTCAGTATGAACATGACGTCAACCTTTCACATTTTAACGAAGCCCGTCCATGATGATGACATCATCATCATATCCTGATCTATGAAAAGAGTCATATTAGTTAATATCCCTCATATTAACTAATGTGCATACCCGGACCCGATAGTTTTATTCAATGGAATTTAGTGAACAAAAGTGCATGTATTGCATATGCATGATCTTATGCATGCGATAACTGAAAATGTAAGGCTTGCATATCATATGAAGGGTCACATTACCTTTTGAATACAAAAAAGGCTACCGGAAGGTGAAACTATTTGCAAGAATTCAAAGAAACAAAAAAAAATTAGGAAATTTTTTACCTTCCCCTTGGCAGGGTCATAACTCCTAGCTATTTTATCAGAAATTAAACTATTTGGACTCATTGGAAAGATAAACTAGTTATCTAGTTTGAGTTGCCCAATTACTTAGGCTTAACGCCAAGTTACCGATGAAGTCTTGAGCCCTAATTTCACTCTGAAAGCCTCCGAAAATGCAATTTACCAAGATGTAGAAAATACCAAAAATCATATTTTTGATATTTTTATCAAAAATCACTCAAATGACCATGGACCTGATTAGACATTGAAGCCATTTTAGGGCCTGATAGCATGTTTTCCAGTCAACGATAGCCACCGAGACCCTCTTGACCACTATGGACATTTAATTACGCGAATTTTCATAGATGCTCAATATTCATAACTTGATATATATAGGTTTGCACATTCAGCCTATTTTAATGTAATTTTTATCTTCCTGTTGGCTATTAAATGAAGCTGATGCTTATTTCTTGTCTGTTTATTGCAGGATGGTGGAGCTGTTTGAGGCTAAGATCAGGATGGCTAAAAATTACAGAGTTGCATGCAGAGGTAACATGAACCTGAGTTGGGGAGGATATTGTCAAATATGCTATTTGGTAGCTGGAGGATGGACTAGGTCAAAGATGCTAGAATATTCTATACCAGTTGTGTAGCTGCCAACTAGCAGGCACGTGCTATTCATCTGGACTGTTGATCTTAATAGATAAATCCTAACCGTAGGTCATTTGTAACCGTTCCCTCACCTTATTCTATAAAAGGTGCAGGGATGTGATAATTTGAGCATTCAGAAGCTTAATTGAAATTTGACTATTGAAATATCAGGGCCTATTTAAAAGCTATTGTAAGCATACATATCATTGCATACTTAATGAAAGAGAAGACCATTTGATTACAAATCATCATAAATCCTGAGTAATCAGTGTTTGAATTCTTAATACATGCCCTGATTTGCTGCGTCCCTTGGAGTGCTTATTAGTCTATATGTGTTGTCTTCATTCCTTTTCCTTTGAAGTTAGCATCATCTATATCTACCTGTGGAACATCCTAGTGAAAATATGGTTTGATTTCTTCTCCTCATGACTGTATCTAGTATGTATGTGGTTCAATAGCTAAGATTCACCAAATTTAAAGTATTCTTTTAATTTTCTTTGAATTTCAGAATAATTCACCATCATAATTGCAAATAACAGATAATCAGAAGCAAATAACATGAAATATGCTGACATCTTGTAGATAACTGAATATCATTAGCATATTTGAGCTAAATGCATGTAGTATTGAAAATGTAGTTAGGGTAAAATTGCAAATCAGGGCAAATGAATAATCAGCAATGATAAAAACCCTAGCAATGCACATTGAAGCACAAGACAACATGAAAATCAAAATAACAAATGTAAATGCAAACCGATCTCCATGTCAAACTTGATTTATCTCCATTGCTCTTCTCCACCTCGCATGAGCATGCAAAATTTTGAAGGATTATTGTTGGAGGAATGTTGGATGCTCACTTCTGCAGCATAACATTAAGATGAAGATGATATGAGGATGATAGTTGAAGGATGCAAAGGCTCTAATGATATTTTGACAGAATAATGGTACTTGAAGCTCAATCATTTTAGAAAATTTGGCAGAATAATGTTACTTGAAGCTCAATGCATGCTAATGGCTTATGAGGGGTTTGATTTATAGAAAAGGCTTAGTTCAAATGGATGGTTGAGATTAAAAAGTTAAATGATTGATGTGGACGGCTAGGATTGATTCGGTTATCCCACTCTTCAAAGAAGTTGTAGTCATTTGACAAGTGTCAAGGAGGATAGGGCTCATGTGTGCTTGTGTACATAAAAAGTACTACATATGAAAGATATTAAATAAAAGGCTGTAGTACCACTTATCTTTTTTAAATGAAAGAGGCACACATGTCGGCTTAATGATAAGATAAATTAATAAATAAATAAAATTTATTTAATTAATTGGAAAGTCGGCTTATAATGAGAACTTAATTCAAATAAAATATTTGAATTAGTTAGGATATGAGTTGGATATTAATTAAATAAATAAAATTTATTTAATTAATTGGATAGTGGGATTAGGATATGATGTGGAAATTAATTAAATAAATAAAATTTATTTAATTAATTGGCTAAGTAGGATAGGGATGGGATTGAATGGGATTTTAATTAAATAAATAAAATTTATTTAATTAATTGGCTAATGGAATAAGTGGGATTTAGGACAAAATGCTACATGATGTCTTAATAATGTTTTTGACAAAGTGTTGCTAGACATGGACAAAGTTGGGACAAATTTGGGTGTCTACATTTTGCCCCTCTTTGAGATGATGTTCGAGATGATGAGCTTTGTGTCGAGTAACATCATTTCAAAGAAGTTAAGGTATGGATAATTGATAGGGATGCTGATGATGATAGAAATGATAGGTTGGTGATGCCCCCTCGAGAGGATAGGTGGGTTGGACAAACACAGGTATGCTCTCGAAAAGAAATGGCTTGGCTACAAAAGAAAGCTAGGGGAATGGATAGAAGAAATGGAGATGCGTTATGCTACAGTGAATGTGAGCAACCATGATGTTTGATATAGCACGAGACGTTATGCACCAAAGTATAAGGACCAAGGTGACGATGTGTCTCATGCCCCAGCGTAATACAACCTTGTCTGAATACAATATATGAATATTAGCTGGAAATGATACCGATATGATGCAAATGCAAGATAAAATGTTAACACACACAAGCAAGCAAGCATGCATGCACAAATGATTCAAAAACAAACAAGGTATTGCCCCTGTCAAGCTGTAAACCAATGATTAATTGTTTAATTGTTGATAGTTGAGAGTGTTGTCATGGTAGGGAAAGCTATATCCCTAGATCAACACAGGATTGTTTGCTGAGTTGGTTGGCTGATTGGTTGATTGATTGATTGATTTACAACAAGGCTAGGATCAAGACCATGGATTGTGATTGGATAACTTGGCTTGATTGATTAACTTGATTGGTATAGCTTAAGGATGGGCTTGCACTTGGATCTTTGTTTGGAATGGTTGGAAGATGATGAAATGATGAATGAAGATTGATTTGATGAAGGATGGATGATTTGTGGTGGATTGAGTTGCTTTTGATTTGTTGAAGTGATTGGAGTTGTTTTGATGGCTAGCTTGATGTGTTTTGGTGTTAATGCTGATGATTGATAGGATTTGTTTTGAATGATGATAGTGATGGTGTGATGATGAGAGTGTCCACTCAATCTAAGCATAAGCAAGTGTTCTCATTGTGCTCAAAGGATGTAAAACAAACAAGGTATTGCCCTTGTCCAGTCATAAACCAATGATTGATTGTTTCATTGATGATGATAGTGTTGTCATTGAGGGGAAAGCTATATCCCTAGATCAACACAAGGATGTGGGAACGCTATATCCCATTGATGATGATTGATTGGGCTCATGACAAGATTAGGATCAAAAACTTGTTGATTTGATTATATAATGTTCCTTGATTGATTAGCTTGCTTGATATGGATTGGTGTGACTTGGATTTAAGGTCATTGCTTAGATTGATTTGATTGATGTGATTGGAAGAAGTGATTGATTGAAATGAATGAATGAATGTTATTGATAAGAGGAATTGATGATGATGAGGATTTGATGTTGATTGAATGTTGAAGTGGATTGTTTTGGATGATGTGATTGGTTTTATTGTTTGGATTTTTTGTTGGATATTTAATTTTTTGGATGTTTTGAAATATTTTGATTTTTTTTGTGTTTTTTGGGATATTTTGATTTTTTTGAATTTTTTGAGATATTTTGAATGTCAATGGATTTACAATGTGGGTAGTCTTTGTGCTAGATACCAATGACAAGGGAAGACCAAGTCTAGGTGCAAGGACGGATAAATGGGATTGAATGGATAAAAGGTTGGGCAACAAGAGATGGAAGGCTCATGATAAATGGGTGGATAAAAAGGATAGGCCATATAAGGGATGGATGCATGCCTCATGATAAATAGATAGGTAGGCTATAGTGGAAAGCTTCATGATAAACAAATGGGGATAAGCTATAAGATGGAAAGTTCATGATAAGGATACGCCATAGTGAATGGATTAGAAGGGAGCTAGGATGTGATCTTCAAAGGCTATGTCGCATAGGAAGAATAACTTGCCCCATTCTAGGTGGTAATGCTTAGGATTTTTACATGATAAAATTCATGACCAAGGGATGACATGATGGATTGGCTGGAATGGGATGGATGAATGGTCAATGGATAGGACTTGGTTTGGAAAGAAGTTATGTCAAGAAATATCTAAACATGTTTCAACATTTTGCCCCTATGTCTTCATCAAAATCAAAAAGGGGGAGGATGGATAAATGGGTTCAATAGGATAGGCATGTTTATGTAATGGCTAAGGATGGTAGGATGATATAGTAATGGTAGGACATGATAGGATGGAAAATGATATAATGGGATAGATAGTTTGGAAATGGATAGGTTGGATGAGACAATGTGCCCCCAAGTGTAAGTGACATAGAAGATCAACCTACACATGACGCATGTTTGCCAGGTTTTCATCATGGTACTTATCCAAGGCGCCTGTTTACCAGGTTTTCACCATTGGACGAAGGACTTTCTCTTTACTATTTTGATTTTTTTTTAATTTTTATTTGCTTTTAGATGGGTTGACAATTACACATGGCGCCTGTTTGCCAGGTTTTCACCATGGTAATGGATAGGAGGGACTCAAGTGTCTAGTTCGATGGATGTTGGTAGTCCCATTAGAGATTGATGATGTCGCATGGACTATGTCATTATGCTCATAGATGTTGATAAGGGATTGCGTGGATGGGAGATGGATTAGGTAGATAGTGTATTATGAAACGGATTATGAAAGGTTCATGCAAGGATAGATGGATGGGGATAGTGGATTATGTCAAACTTAGGATGAAAGGCTTATGCAAAAGCATGGACCATAGGAAGGTGATGGGGAAGATTTGTAGGATAATGGATGAAGGATGGGGAGATGGAGGCATGTGGGGATGTTTTGGAATGGAAGGGAACCATGACCAATGGTTGCACACACCATGTTAAACATTGAAGCTTTTGATGAGATGGTGGTGTAGGAAGCAATGGGGTTGTTTTCTTAGGAGATGGTTGATGAAGTGATTTAGGAACCCACATAGATTTAGTATTTTTAGTGCTTTTGTTTTTCTTGTGGGATTTTTGAAGGGAATGGAAGTTTTGGATGAAAGTAGGCTTTTGGATGGATATAGGTGATTGGGATTCTTGATATGTGGATGAGGATGCTTCATTCATTTTGCTAGCTATTTTCTTAGGAACCCAAACCATTTTGCTTTTGGGCTTTGCATTTGGAGGTAAGGGCTTAGATGGCTACTTAGATGTGGATGAGGATGCCTCATTCGCTTTGCTAGCTATTTGCTTAGGAACCCAAACCATTTTGCTTTTAGGATTTGCTTTTGGAGGTATGGGCTTAGATAGCTTTGTGAATGTACTTTGCTTAGAAGATGGATGATTTAGAGACTTGTCACATTGATAGCCTAACGCACGAGGGTCCTTAGGAGTTTTAGTTGGATTTTTGGCTTTATAGGTAGAGGCATCAAATTTTTTGCTTTTGAATCCCATGGGGTGTGTGGAGTGGATGGAATTATTGGAAGCTTTATGCTTAAACGATGTGTGCTTTTGTTGGTCATGATTAGGGATGTAAGAATACTTATGAATGATATGTATGTTAGGTGTTGGAAGCAATGGTGGCAAGGTGGATGGAGGGATATTTGGAGTTGGTAAAAGTGGAGGCAAAGTGGATGGTGGAAGGTGTATGGTCACATGCTTTTGACATTTATAGGATGATGGAGATGGAATGGCAACATATGTTTTGGGTAGATGATGGGGGGTGCAATGGAAAGTGGTAGGTTTAGGATGCATGAAGGGATTACCAACATCTTGGCCTTGTTTACCTTGGGATGTGTATCCAAGGCCATATGAGCTTGGAGGGATCTTGACATGGTTTGGCTCCAAAATACCTTGTTCATAAAGGCCTAGACCTTTACCTTGGTAGTTCATGTTTCGAAGTATGCGATGGACTATAGAGCTTGGTGTGGTTTGAACACTAGACTTGAGTTTTTTATTGGATGGAGAAGGTGAAGTGGATAAAGGTTGTTTTTGTCCTAAGGAAGAACACTCATGGACAAAGGTGGATAGACCAATAGGACATGATGGATTTGAAATGGAATCGATGGTGGATGTGGAAGGAGGATCATTAGGATCTTGATTAGCATTGTGTTCACTAAGATCCAAGTTATTTGTTTGATCTTTTATGCTTACTTAGGGGACAAGTGTCTCATCATGACAAGTGGATGTTTTCTCATTATGGATAGAGCTAGATGGCATATGACTAGGAGCAATTTTAATATCTCGCTCACGGATGGATATAAGACTATGGATAGGATCAAGGTGCTCATGGATAGCTTCTTCATAGGTATCATCTTGATCATAAAGAAGGTAAATATTATTGATAGGTTGCATGAAACTGTTTTGATCATGAGTTGGACTAGGGCTTAATGTTTCCACATGCTTAGGATTAAACCTTTGACATACCTCTTGAGTTGCTTAAATGGAATTGGAAGGCTCTTGGATAGGCTCTTGGTCAACAACATGAGAACATGATGACTCTTGACTTGGATTAATGATAGAAGGTTCGCAGATAGGCTTGATGGCTTGTATGTCACATGATGGGCTTGAAGGGCTAGGCATGGTGTAGGACTCTTGAATAGATGTTTGACATGGAGGTAGTTTATTCCTAGCTAGTAGCCAATGGATCACATCCTTTGCAAGGGTATGAGTGGATGAGCAATATAATGGATGGATGATAATAGTAGATGGTGTTATAGGCTTATGATTAGGACTTTGATTGGATGGAAGGATAATTAAGTTTGATAGGCAAAGATTTGGATTGGATGAGGGTAATACATGGGATTGGGATGATGTGACATGATTTCTTATTGTATGTCAATACACCTTGTAAACAATTGGGAAAAACATGGGGCATGTATTTGTATCATGGCCTTTGGTCCTATGGTATGCACAATAATCATGTTCATCATATGGACTTTCTTCACATGGTTTGACTTTAGGAAGTTCAATGAGTTTTGCTGCAAGCATCCTTTGTAAAACTCTCTCAACCGCATCTTTTGGTGAGGGATTAGAATGACATGGTGATGAAGGTAATGGAGGGCTTGGTGATTTGGAAGATGAAGGGATTAATGGACTAGGAATGGGATCACATGGTGGTGTTGGGATAGGATTAGTTGGCTCATGTGTTGGCATGGGATTGGATGGTGGTGGCCACTCTAGATTGGTATCTCCCTTGTCAAAGGTTATTAGATCTTGCATAGGATAACTTGGACTCATTTGATTTATGTACAAGGAGCCATTGGGATTCAGATATGATTCTTGTTGGAAAGGTGGATTTGGGCTCATTTGTGCTTGTTGTGGAGGCCATTGATAGTCTTGGAAGCTAGGTGTAATGGTAGGATATGCAGATAAAATGTCTTGGGTTTGGTATGAAGTTGAGGGCATTTGATCTTGTTGGCAAGGTTGACTTGTGCTCACTTGATTTATATACAAAAGGCCATTTGGACTTGCATGTTGTTCTTGTAATATCACTTGATTGCCTTGTGGATGGGCTTGGTAGTGCATTGGAACAATGGCATGAGGGATTGGATAAGCTTGAGGTGGATATTCATAGGTTGATGTGGCATTGATTTGGTGGATAGGTGGATTAAATTGATAGGAAGTGGATGGATATGACATGTGACTAGATGGATTAGGTTGATAGGAAGTGGATGGATATGACATGTGGCTATAAAGTGGATTAGGTTGATATGAAGTGACTAAGGATTGTTGTACTTGTCGAGCTTGACTAGTGGCTAAAAGGTGTTGGACTTGGGCTACGAAGTGTTGCAGTTGAGGTGATTGGCTTACGTGGGGTTGAGCTTTTTGGATGAAGAATTGTAATATTTCAATGGCGTCTTGGTCTAGGGGTTGTGATCCTTGATAAAGATTTTGGAGGAATCTTTGGAATTTGATTTCTAGGTCCTCTAGTATAGACATGTTGTCACCCAAGTGTTTGTCTTAAGTCCTTTTAACAAGTGCTCGTTTAGGGATTTTGATGATGATGTGGATTGTTTGGATGACTTGGCTATGTTTGAGATGAAAGTGATTGGGTTTGAATGTTATTGGAAGAATGTGTAGGATGACTTGTCTTTATGTGTTTGGGTGTTTAGAGCTTGATGTGGCAATATTCAAACAAATGATTATGCATATACACACATGAATCACTCACGCAAGACACATAAGCAAGTTGTTAGTTTGGAAGAATGTGATGATGGTTAAGCAAGCACGTGAAGACACTTCAACAAGTCCTAGTTAAGGCAAGGCCACTATCACAAGGAGGTTCTAGTGAAAATCTGGGGCACCGGCACCCCACGAGCATCCAGCAAGCCACTTAAGACTTTAACTAACCCTACTAGGAGTTTTAATATACACAAAGGTACACCTCCTTTCAAGTTAGCACTGTATGGTGAGCGCTAATACCGGTTAGACTTGGCTTTCGCCTTATCCTCTGATTTTTATAGCGGACTAGAAGAAAGTACCGCTTGAGGTCGTTCCCTTGGAGTGGATACTAAGGCAGGCCTCTCTAAGGATTAACAAAAGCAACACAAGTAAATGTTTTTGATCTCCAAGTTCATGTTGGGATGCGAGGAGAGAGCATACACATTTACTTAGTCACACTCGCATGGGGTTCATTAACCTTAGAAATTCAATGTGTGGAAGACAATGCAAGCACTTGTTTGTTTTAAAACCCAAATCCAAATGTGATGAAGACGATGGTTTGTTTTAGCCCAATTTTTTGATGTGAATTTGCAAACAATTGTTCGTTTTAAGCCCAAAATCCAAATGTGTTTGCAAACAATGATTAAGATGAAATATTAGAATGAGTGCACCTGATTATTTTCACTTTCCAAGTTGTTGTAGATGATTGATATTGCTACTGCTCCGGCTCCTTATGATCACCTACAACATAAAAAAAATGATATTATAATGCAGGCATAAAAAATAGGCTCATCAGGCAAGGAAAATTGTAATTTCAGATGCATAGCTGAATTAGATTTGATTATTTCGATAGATTTTTAGTTCAAAAATTAAAAAATCAAAGAAGAGACCCCTATTAATTTTCAGAGAGCTTTCTGAAAATGTAAAGAAATTAGAGAAATTCCCTGATTTGCACCCAAAAATGCAGATTTATGGAAACGGTATAGTTGGCAAAGATCTGATTTTTTTGCACTATAAACGACTTCTAAATTAAATCTGCAAAATAGAGACCCCCATAGAATTTCAAGAGATTTCTAGAAATATAAAAATTTCCAAAAAATTCGCTGATTTGCGCCCAGAATTGTGATTTTATGAAAAAACATAAAAACGTGATAAATCCCGCAAAAGTCACAATAAACCCAAAATTTTTCTGCTGTAGCTTCCTTATATCATGGACAAACTTTTGCTAAAATCTTGTAAAAAAATTCATACCATTTGGAAGATATGATGAAATCTTTAAACCTAGGGTTTTGTCGAAAAAAACAGCAGATCTGCAACAAAAAGTTAATTAAACCTGCAAAACTCAACAATGGGGGTTATATGAATACAAATTTTTACTACAAAAACCTACAAAAAAAGATCAAGCGAAGTGAGTCCCACCGGGCGTGCCAAATGTAGTTAGGATAAAATTGCAAATCATGGCAAATGAATAATCAGCAATGATAAAAACCCTAGCAATGCACAATGAAGCACAAGACAACATGAAAATCAAAATAACAAATGTAAATGCAAACTGATCTCCATGTCAAACTTGATTTATCTCCATTGCTCTTCTCCACCTCGCATGAGCATGCAAGATTTTGAAGGATTATTGTTGGAGGAATGTTGGATGCTCACTTCTGCAGCATAACATTAAGATGAAGATGATATGAGGATGATAGTTGAAGGATGCAAAGGCTCTAATGATATTTTGACAAAATAATGGTACTTGAAGCTCAATGCATTTTAGAAAATTTGGCAGAATAATGTTACTTGAAGCTCAATGCATGCTAATGGCTTATGAGGGGTTTGATTTATAGAAAAGGCTTGGTTCAAATGGATGGTTGAGATTAAAAAGCTAAATGATTGATGTGGACGGCTAGGATTGATTCGGTTATCCCACTCTTCAAGGGAGTTGTAGTCATTTGACAAGTGTCAAGGAGGATAGGGCTCATGTGTGCTTGTGTACATAAAAAGTACTACATATGAAAGATATTAAATAAAAGGCTGTAGTACCACTTATCTTTTTTAAATGAAAGAGGCACACATGTCGGCTTAATGATAAGATAAATTAATTAAATAAATAAAATTTATTTAATTAATTGGAAAGTTGGCTTATAATGAGAACTTAATTCAAATAAAATATTTGAATTAGTTAGGATATGAGTTGGATATTAATTAAATAAATAAAATTTATTTAATTAATTGGATAGTGGGATTAGGATATGATGTGGAAATTAATTAAATAAATAAAACTTATTTAATTAATTGGCTAAGTAGGATAGGGATGGGATTGAATGGGATTTTAATTAAATAAATAAAATTTATTTAATTAATTAGCTAATGGAATAAGTGGGATTTAGGACAAAATGCTACATGATGTCTTAATAATATTTTTGACAAAGTGTTGCTAGACATGGACAAAGTTGGGACAAATTTGGGTGTCTACATTTTGCCCCTCTTTGAGATGATGTTCGAGATGATGAGCTTTGTGTCGAGTAACATCATTTCAAAGAAGTTAAGGTATGGATAATTGATAGGGATGCTGATGATGATAGAAATGATAGGTTGGTGATGCCCCCTCGAGAGGATAGGTGGGTTGGACAAACACAGGTATGCTCTCGAAAAGAAATGGCTTGGCTACAAAAGAAATCTAAGGGAATGGATAGAAGAAATGGAGATGCGTTATGCTACAGTGAATGTGAGCAACCATGATGTTTGATATAGCACAAGACATTATGCACCAAAGTATAAGGACCAAGGTGACGATGTGTCTCATGCCCCAGCGTAATACAACCTTGTCTGAATACAATATATGAATATTAGCTGGAAATGATACCGATATGATGCAAATGCAAGATAAAATGTTAACACACACAAGCAAGCATGCACAAATGATTCAAAAATAAACAAGGTATTGCCCCTGTCAAGCTGTAAACCAATGATTAATTGTTTGATTGTTGATAGTTGAGAGTGTTGTCATGGCAGGGAAAGCTATATCCCTAGATCAACACAGGATTGTTTGCTGAGTTGGTTGGCTGATTGATTGATTGATTGATTGATTTACAACAAGGCTAGGATCAAGACCATGGATTGTGCTTGGATAACTTGGCTTGATTGATTAACTTGATTGGTTAAATATGCAGATAATGGTAAAGTTATCCCAATACACAAGGACCCCATGCATATCTAATGCCATGTGTGAATAAACCCTCCATGATTGTACCCCATCCTACTGGGAATCCATGAGCTTGCCTATTAGGGACTAGGAATCAAATCATCACCACTACTAGCCTCTCCAATCAGGTACAAAACCTCCTCATCCTCTGCATCCCAATCTCGTGATCCTCCACCCTTATATCAGGTGTCATGAACAATCTCCTAAATGCATCAAGGCCCTACTCGAGATCATAATCCACTTGATCACCGTGAATAGGTATCCTCGGTATATACCACACATCCTCCAGTGTGATGGTGGCCTCTCTAGTTGGTAGCAAGAATGAATTGTGTTCACTATACCAACGCTCTACCAACAATGTCATCAATGCAGTATGTGCTCGTACAGGTGTGATCTATGTTGCATACCATAGACCAATGACCTCTAGAAATAGGTTCGCCTCCGCATCTAAATCCACTGACAAGGCCAAATCCTTTGGGTGTATCTCCCTTGATAACAACGTAGGTAATACAACCTGTAATCATCAATCGAATTGAGCGTTACTTATCAACTGAAGTTAATTTTGCTAAAACCCTAAGTTTTTCCTATGTTTAGCCAAAAGTGACCTTATTTACCATAGGTGACTATCTGTTAGCCATAGGCGATTTCAAAAACCATAGGCAACTACATGTTGTTCATGTGAGACTTAAAACACCAAATGCATATTTCTGCTAATCCTATGCGACTTTTTAAGCCATATGCATTGTGTAACCCTAAACACCTAGCAAAATTACCATATGCAATGCCTAATGCCAAATGTGACTAACCCGTGTGCATATGCGATTTAAATTGCCAAAGGTGACTATCTATTAACCATATGCGCATCACCTGACCTGCTACACCTTTGGTCACATACCTGAATTAATGATGCATGTGGACCTATTAATGATGCATATAGAGTAAGTTTTAGCTACATACCAGTGTAGGAGCTCCTACTGGTCACCCATGTGTCCTCATCTACTCCGCTTGATGATCTGTGCATGGAATCACCATCCTGATGCTCTGGAAAGATCTGAAGCACTAAAATCACAAGAGCTCTAGAATTCTAAACACAAAATGATGCAAATGAATAGAAATGGACCCTTGGACCCACATTTATAAAGCCAAACCCTAATTCTTATTTTCCATCCCTCATTTATCCTACCCAATCCCTAAATTCTTCGTGTTCATCTAGTCTATGATTGTTTTGTCATCTAATCGCGAGTCAACCTAGTCTTTTCCCGATAGCCTGGTTTTCCTCTCGAGGGGGCATCATCGACTAGTTTCACTGGGGCATAGCTTGTTCACTTTACGTATCAATCATATCTTCTTTGAAACAACATCCTAAAGTACATTGTCTCAAAGAGGGGCAAAATGTAGACACCCAAAATTGACCCTTCGTATCATTTATCGATTTGTTGCATTATTCACCACTGCATATGTCAATTTTGTCTAGCACACTTGTATCAATTATCTATTTTCTTCTAAATCATCCACTTCTATCATTAATTAAATAAATTATATTTATTTAATTAATTTCATCTATTTTCATTATCTTTATCCTTCTATTTTCTATCTATACTTAAATAATCTTTAATTATCCCATTATTCTTCTAAAATTAAATAAATTTTCTAAATTTATTTAATTCATCCTTTTTAATAGCCAATAAGGGCGTGGTTCGGTGGTTAAGTCACTCAATTGTAGTGGCAGCCACTAGAGTTCAAACCCCCACTGGGCCAATGAGCTCACAGGCACTACGCCTTCGCTGAGCCAATGAGCTCGTGGGTTTGAAGTGTTCTTTCTTGGGGATGAGGTCCCCTGTGCTGTGGCCTCATCGGTTCATAGATATGGGGAAAATCATTGTGTGGAGCCGGAGGGCGTATTGCACCAGCGTCATCGGTCACGTTAAAAAGTTTACTAGGCGCATTTAAAAAATTTTAAAAAAAATTGCCCTTTTTAATAAATAAAATTAATATTTTATTTATTTATCTTCTCATCATGCATATAAATTAAATAATTTTATTTATTTTATTTATATTTATTCTTCCAATTTTTTAAATTTAGCTTTTTCCTCCATCATATCTTATCATTTTCCTTTTTTATCACTTTCTTCTGTGTACAAGTTGGCCTTGTCCATAGTTTGTCAAAAATTAAATACAAAAAATAATTTAATTGGTTTAAAAATCAATTATCCTTGTCATCCAACTCTTAAAATAGAAAAACATCCTATTTTAAGAAAATCAATCTTATCTCCACCAACAAAGCCAACTAAATCATTTAATAAAAGCTTTCCCTATGGACACATGTCTTGTACACATTCATACATGCCTCTTGAATTATCTCAACCATTCATATAGCCACTTTTTATCCACCATTGATCAATCTTAGTTGAGAGCTATATATACACCCTCTCATTTCATTTCATGACACACAATCTCTATAGCATCCAGATTATCATCTTATGCATATCAGGTCCACTGAGCATCCATTAAGTACTTTGAGCATATCATTTATCAATCATGGCAGCTTTGGCAACTATGGTTGTTCACTTTTAAGAAGCAATCCACATTCAACCAAGGAATCCATACAATCTAGGTGACATTATTCTTTGATTTTCTTTCATTTTGTGTCATTTAGATAGATTTCTTGAAGGTGGTAGGATTGGGTTTTGATTGTAATGTTTGATCTTGTCAACCTAATTTTTCCTGCTCACACATTCTGGCACGCCCGGTGGGACTCACATCCTTAATTGATTTTTCATTGAAAAGTCATTTTTTGAAGTCTAGGTACGGAGTAGCGCAAATGATCGGCAAAAAATTGCATTCACTCTGTGGAAAATCACCTTTGAATAGCTCTTAGTGGACAATGGAGGTGCTCCTCTCCCAGAAAAGAGGCAAAGCTTAGTTTGGCTTTGGCCTTCTGGCTGTCAGTTTTTAAGCTTGTGCTCAGGGTTGGATTTTCTCTTCTAGGGATTTACCTTCTGTCATATTCTTTGGGTAGGGTTTGTTTCATTGCTCCTTTGTGACGATTGCTAGTCTTTTTGCTCCCCTTGTTTCAAGGGCTTGCTATAAGTACTTATTTTTCATCCTTTCATATATCAAAACTCACTTACGTATCAAAAAAAACAATCTTAAAATTATTAATTTTTTATTATTTTAAAATTAAGAAGGAAATAGTTTATAGTTCATTATTTTTTTGGCAACTGTTTAGGAGTAGTTATTTGCTTGGAGTTGGATTATTCAAAGCAATAAACGTATGTATGTTATTCTGAACAGAGGTCTATTGCCGACATTATTTTGGTGGATTTCTTCATCTATACAAAGTCAGGAAAGGGCAAGGATCACTAATTGATTCAGCTACAGTAGTTGCCGTACCTATTAATCACCAATTGATTTAGCTGCAGTGGTTATCGTACCTATTACATTAGCTTTTCTTTAAATCATTCATGTTGGATAGGGGTTTGTGTTGCACTAAAAGACTCTTATGAATGGTTTCCTATGTCTTGATAGAAGATTAGTGCATCTCCTTATGGATATGAGAAACTTAGTTTAGCTACTAGAAAATTTATCACATGTACTCTCTCCGTCTTTAATTTTCTAGCATTTTTGTAATAGTTATCTTTACCATTGTGATCTTGGCAATAAAAAATAAATGGTGAGAATTTGTTAACCACATGTTTCTCTTTAAAGGGCTCATTTGCATGATTTAGTAATATCTTATTATCGTATTCTTCTTATAAATTCTTGAATAATTTTTTCATACAGGTTGCTTTTTGGTTTTACTTTGTCCATAGTTATATTTGAAAACTATATTCTAAAAGATAGTGCTTTAAACTAAATTAATAAGTGTTTATACAACACTTATTATAAATTTATTATAATTATTATATTACTATAATATTATATTTTAATTATAATTATAATATAATATTATATTTATATTTTTTTTTTTGGTTTGTAATCAAGAATTATATTAAAGTCAGTCAAAAAGTTACAATTTTCACAGCCCTTCCATGGCTGACTAAGAGGACTATTACATACATCCTTTACTGACTACCTTGATAAGGAGACAATTTCTAAGACCACGCAGGGTCTATACTATGCCCTTTCTATAGAGATAAAACTAACTATAGCTTTAATATCCTTGCTTCTTCTATAAAAAATGAAGCAAGGAGATCAGGACCCACTACTGGAATATCTCAGACAATTTCAAACTGAAGTGTTCAACCTAGTCCATACCATCTACCATCGACAAGCCAAGGGATTTTCTGATGAAGTCGACTGCAATCGCTGCCTGGTCTTTCAGCAGCACTAGGTCAAAGCCTCTGGTATCCAGGATGAAAGGGAAGATCTTAATGACTTCACCAGGATCTGCAAGAAGACCCCAGTCACGGGGACGGGGGATACCTATGCCAGGACTGGTCACCTGCAAAGAAAAATCCAAATCCCTAAGATGATCAGGGTTAAAAATCCCTCTCATTATAGCCCCTACCTCCGCTTTGTCTGTTCCCAGCTCGAGGAGCATTGCGAGTACTCGGGAAGATATGTCTATAGCTACCCTATACCTTTCATTGTTAACCATAAAGGATTTTCCCAGGATCACTTTCACTGCTCCCACCATCAACTCGTCAGCTCGTCAAAGCATTCTTTGCAGCCTTAGATTGGTAATAGCCCCAATGAAGGCCATCTACCTTTTCTTGCTGGTGAGTCTGACGGGAGTGTCCATACCCCCACAACGAATGGCCTCCACAGATACTATGACAACGAAATGTGACAGCATCGAACAGAATGAGAAGGAGAAAATGGAATGCAAGCTCTGTCATCATAGACTAAAAATCTATAGACCCTCACGCCACCCATACCACTTGAAGGAATGACAGTCTAACATCACTTCCCCTCGTGCCGTCAAACCACCCTAATAACTAATCAATGCATCTTGTGCCGACTCAGCCCACCCATCCGCCCACTTTTATCTTGAATGCTTTTTCCCAGAGCAATGAACCGGTGAGGCCACAACATGGGGGACCTCATCCCCTAGTAAGAACACTTCAAACCCGCAAGCTTCTTGGCCTAGCGAAGGCGTAAAGCCTTGCGAGCTCATTGGCCCAGCGGAGGTTTGAACTTTGGTGGCCACCACTACAACTGAGCGACTTAACCACTGAACCATGTCGTCATCGGCATATTTATGTTTGTATTTATTATTATATTATTATATAATATTATTATAATACTATAATATCAATTAATATAATATATAGGTGTTATAATAAATATTAATAATATAATTAATATTATTAGTACTGCCACTACTATTGCAATGAGTTCGCACTTATCTAGTTATTAATCTATTGATTATAAACCAATCAAAAATAAGATTATTTTTCTTGTCTCACAAATTTGATTTAAATTTGTACTTAACAAAAAATTATTGAAAAATGATTTATCTCTATTGTCATTGACTGAAAAAAATGACCTCTTCTCTGCTAGAGAATTTTGGTTTGAGGGGAGGATGTGGCAAGTAAACAAATTATGAACACAAATTTTGTTTTTTTATGGATTTAATACACATTTTATTTTATGAAATTAGATTTTTTTTTTATTTCAATTTTATTTACTTAAGAGTTAAAAATTTAGTATTTCAATTTTATTTACTAAAAAGTTAAAAATCTACAGTTATGAAATTAGATTTTTTTTAGGATTTCAATTTTATTTACTCAAGAGTTAAAAATTTAGTATTTCAATTTTATTTACTAAAAAGTTAAAAATCTACAAACTTAGAATATTTTAATGCTAATAGTATTCAATATTATTGCATTTTAATATCTTAGGTAGACATTTCAAATCTCTCCACACCCAACTAAGGTTAGGGTTCTACACATTTTATTTTATGAAATTAGATTATTTTTTAGATTTCAATTTTATTTACTAAGAGTTAAAAATCTAAGATTTAATTTATTTAGTAAAAGTTAAAAATCTATGGTATGGCCATGTTATTACATTTTTATTTTATTCTTCAAACTTACAATATTTTAATGCATTTTAAATTATAAAAGTAGTAGTATTATTACATTTTAAGAAAATATTTGTGTTATTTAATAGGCTTTGTAAGGTTTAGTTTTATAGTTAAGGAAATATTTTAATAGTCCTATTTTATTTTTACCAAATTAGATTATTTTTGAGATTTCAATTTTATTTACCCAAGACATTTCAACACTCTTCAAAAAGTAATTTTTCAATTATTGGAATGCAATTTGTCTATACAACCAATACCTAATCAACAAAAAAATTACAACTAAACAAATACTATAAACAACCAATAGCTTATCAACAAAAAAATTACAACTAAACAAATACTATAATAACAATACTACAAGGCAAGTGGCCACTACGTGGCACTTGTTATTAATATTATAACTATAAATAATAACGATTTTGTTGGTTTGACAAAAAGTAAATTTGAAGTTTAGAATTAAAAAATTAAAACTAAAACACATACTATAATTACAACACTAGTTGTTTTATTTTATTTTCAAAATTATTTTTTAAATTAATTATATAGTATAAAGTGATTATTAATTTATATACATTACTTTTATTTATGTAATTAATAATTGTTTTATTATAAATAAATATGATTTATATTATTATTAACAATTAATATATAAATATAGTATTTAAATATATATATATATGCGTAAAGGGAATTAACTTTTATTAAGTTTAATTTAGACAAATTCAATAAGATGTATACATAAGTATAAATTAACCTAGATTAATTAATTAAGAGCTATGAGAGTGATAATTGAAATATTAAACATTATATTGGGAAGTTTAATGTAAAGAGATAGAGGCACTTAGCTCTAGGTACAGTGATGACGTTTCATGTCGGGTCATTCCTATAGAAGTGGATTTGATATGTGACCCACGAGTCTAATATGGTATTGTATGCACTTTTTCCTTCCACTTTTCGTGATTCTCTACACTTTTTTGAATGTGAAGGACTAATGGTGTTAGAAGATACATTGAGGAGGTTGTCGGATTGCTACTATCAAGTTCTCCTAGGTGAAAGCCAATGACTGACTTTAATATCATAGAAATAATTGAAGACAACAATCTTCAGTCATGCAAATGCACTAGACCTCTTAGTGCTCCAATTAAGGTGTTCCTAGAATGATTCTTCTCTTTAACGCATAGGATTTTTTGAATTATTAATGAATATGAGAGGATCTTAAATGAATGCATATTGAATGCCCATAAATACAAGTATATAGCAATTATCATGTCAAATGTATACCAAGTAGGCTCATGGCAGGAAGGAAATGGGCAAGAGTTGGCCAAATTTGAATTTGAATTTTTAAACTTTAGGGGTAAGATATATATGTGTGGGATCAATACCACACCGTAAGGATTGATCTAAGACATGGAAACATTCACAACAAGTCATGGAATGAATCTCAAGGCATGGTGTGAAATAATATATATAATAAATGTCAAATATGTGGAAATATGAGTGCATATGGATAAAATGGAGTCAAGTGTTGTTACATCCCTAATTTTGGCTTTGTTTTTACTTTTTACTTATACATGAATAGAAGTGAATCTATGGATAATATTTTGATGTTGGGTTAAATGTCATTGGAAAACATTGATTTTATTGAATATCAATTATGTGATTCAACACAATGCATATGATGAAATGATTTAGTAATTTGTGTTATGAGAATTTGATTTGTTATTCATAGGGTTTATGAATGGACTAACGATACATTGATAATGATCTGGTGATTGCAAGATATATGCAAGAAAATAGATATTTGAAGACTCTCCAAAAAAGAGAAAGAGTATCTTCTGAGGAGAGGAGAATAGACCTTGGGTTATAAACAGTCATTTGCCAACTAAGTATAGAGTACCACAGTTAGATAACTCTAGTTGATTGAGGTAAGTCACGTTTTAATGGTTAATTTGTTGATCGACTCGATGGGTTGTCAATGTCTTTTAGAACCCTTTTCTATTATTGTTGTGTCGATCTTGTCATTTTGAGAAGACAACATTGTCAAGGACGAATGATAGTCAACTATAACTAATGCGATCTTCTATCGATCATGTCGTAAGTAGTTTTCATTAGCATCTTCATGGCATAGGTTAAATTGTTGGCATGATTATAGTTTTTAATGTCGCATGTTTCATTCATGGAAAAACAAAATCGATGAGAAATAGTGTGTGTTCGTAAAGGGGAGATGAACTCGACCCTATCATGTTTTACATAAGTCATTCGTCACATTATTATATTGCTCTCTATTGAAGTTATATATAGCCTAAGACTATTATTATTTTGATTATTATTTTGGAAAATATGTTGATAGGAATTGCTTGTGGTTTAAAACGATTAACCACCTTTTCTACTAAGTGATGTTGTCATCATTGTAACCATTTTTATTAAGTATCATTTGTCCTTTTGAGATCCTTTAGTGGTGTGTGAAGTGGAATAATACCATGATATATTTTAAAACCACATGCTTAAAAAAAGAGCAGACGTAGGCATGATTATATGAGTGTATAACGACATTAGTGTAAGTTGTTTTATCAACTCTTGAGATAACTTAATTATCTTGAGTCATGATTCAATTGAGTGTTGGCCTTTATGAGAGTTAGTGGTGTTGTATACCACATATTCCCCCTCTCGATGCATGATCAATCCTCATAGAGTTAACATGCGTGGAGCTTCTGCGATTTAAGAGAGATTTGTTACAACTATATCGTAGTGGATCCTTTATGACTGTTAGTCATGGAGTGGAGGAGAGTGACTCATATATGAGTCATATGAAGTGTTTAAAACACAACAACCCTCATAGAGTTGAGCATGAAAGAGAACACATGTATCAACAAAGAAAAGTTTTTGGGAGGATCTATTAGCTTTCAAGCAGGAAGAAGGACGAATAACAGAAGAAAATTATCAAACAGCTAGGTAATTCAGAGTTCACAGTGGATGAGCACTTTCTGACTTTAGATCTTTTGAAGCTTATCTCGATTAGGTTTTCCTTACATGAAGTTTTTGCAATAATTTCACTATACTGGTTTTTATGTTGTTGTTATCTTCCAAATTATAAATCGCTACTCTATCCCTTAAAGGTTGACATCCTTGGAT
Organism: Cunninghamia lanceolata; assembly: GCA_027924645.1. Classification (NCBI taxonomy): domain Eukaryota; kingdom Viridiplantae; phylum Streptophyta; class Pinopsida; order Cupressales; family Cupressaceae; genus Cunninghamia; species Cunninghamia lanceolata. Next base: position 12,377,963 of record BSBN01000367.1, read on the forward strand.
GTTAATAGGTTGAATATTTTTAAGTCTAGTGTGTTACGATAGCTTTGGATAATGACTATCACTATGTCCAGAGCCACTATTTTTACTAGAAGGAATTACCATTATCGGTTATTTTGGTAGATAGTATAGTCTGATAACATCTCTATATCATAGGATAAATGTAGGCTAATATATTAGTGAGATTGTTGAAGTCGAAAGTATGTTTATTAATCATTATAAACATGTTCTTATATCTGTATGTGATATATTTTGAAGACTCTATTCTATATATAATAGCAATGTCTCCATTCTCATTATTTAATCGATGACCTTCCTTGGAGACAACGGAATCATTTCATATTAACGCTTGCATAAGGTTCTTTGATTAAATGAAATCATATAATCTATTAAGCACGAGTTTAATATACTTGTATCTTGACTAAGTCACCCCATATTTGGAGAAATCATGTTGTGAATACTTTGGAACAACTAATGAAATTATAGATTATTTTGTGCAAAGAGACACTCGATAATAAATAGTGAGTTATGGCTACATTAGATATATATTTTAGGTATGTGGAAAATAACTTAGACATTAAACCTAGGTTGACAACAACTTGAACTAGTCCTTGTGTATTATTGATATCAAATCAAACTTAGTCAACATTCTAGACTCTTATGAAACCATAGGGTTTGTTTTAATTAAGACTTTATTGTAAAGGGATATAACCTTGATGTAAAGGATTGAATGATCTCTTAGTAGTAATAACATTGGAAAACAATCATCTATCGAGTCGAGAGTTGAGAAACCTAGAAATGACCTCGTAGTCAAAATAAGACCAAGGGGTTAATCCCTTTGCTTATTAATTTATTACTAAATGAATATATATATGTTTGTTATTCCATTATGATGGAATAGGAAGGACAAAACCTAAACTTGACCCAATAGGGTAATTTTATATACTAAACCTTTTTTATCATTATATAAATTGTGAATGAAAGGGCAAGTACCCTAACTTTGATTGTTTATTCTTACTAGTCATAAAGGAAATATTTTCCTAACCAATAATGATTAACCTTGGTAAGGTAACCTTCTTAGTTTTTATAAATCAACTTAAATTCTTAAGTGTCGTTAAGTTTTAGATCTCGAGTATTGCAAAGATGAAAAGAGTATCCTTGTTTAAAAAGTAAATCCATAAGATCTATGGAACAATGACAGTGTTTGAAAACCTATCTAAGTCAGGAAGACTAGAATATTGAAGTTGTCAAGACTATATAAGTAAAACATAGTTGTCCAAGTCAAACTATAGCATTTTGATAGTATCCAAGTCAAGTTGGGGTGGGTGTACATTATGACTATGTTTATTATAAATATTTATTCATATTGAATCTTTGGCCAAAGTAAGGCATATGTCTCTGCGTGCATTGTTAGTTCACCATATTTGGATTGCATAACTTATTGGAAATATCATACTTAGCTAGAGGGTATCTAGGGTTGTATGATCAAATAGCGTTATGTAGGATACAACACCAATACTCAGATGGCAAATTATCGTTGGTCACCTTTGGTCTATACTCTTTGTGAAGGGTAGGACCACTTCCAATTGGAAGATATGTGGGAGACCACCAGTCTATAGTTGAAGGAAAAGCACTGGGAAGATGCTCTCTCTCTCTTTAGTATACCTTTAGATTAAGTGACTTGTGAATCTTAAGACTATGTAAAACTTTATCTATTGTTAATGTTGTAATTGAAAAAATAGATTATCATCTTTGTATATCATATCATGTTGTATATTTCTGAAAAAGAAACTATGTAAATTGTTGTAGCTTGATTCCAAGCAATTCAAGTCAAAAAAAAAAATCTATCTTTTTCACCCTATGTGTTTTTATTTCTTGGTAAATATATGTGTTTAGTCTTGTTTTAGATTTTGGTTGTTTCATATGGTATCAAAGCTACCAAGTTCGGCACTAGGGCTTATGAGTCCACTATGTTGACCTGTAATCAACATTAAGCAGTTAGCTAAGGTTTGAATTTCTTGTGCCAGGATGGTGCATCTCAAGATGACTGCTAGGAAGTCAGTTATCGGGAATGAGCATTACCTAAAAGCCAAGAGAAAGCGTGAAGCCATAACTAAAACCATTAAGGGAACCAATAATGGCAATGACATATGGTTGAGTGATACTAAAACCTTTGAGAATGCCATAACTCAAATAAAGTGAGTGAGAAAGGAAAACTAGAGGCAACTAAGATAACATCTAGGATCATAGCTTATATGGCTGAGGATGATACGTCTATGGTTAGAAGAGACACTCTCATACCTCCATCTTCTGAGATCATAGTACTTAGGTCTGATAGTGAGTCAAAAGGTTATACACCTCTTGATTATGTATCTAAAGTGAATCAGAGGGATATACTCCCCTTGAATATGACATATGAGTCATTCTATGTATCAATAAAGGATGTAGTTACTCCTGAATAATTTATAATAAAGATGAGTTTGTTTTGTACCAAACTATTGTTTGATTTGAGTTTATTATGTTTTGATTTAATGAGACACATTAAAATTAGGAAACTAACAGATAACTCAATATTCTCAGGTGTGATAAAAATGACAAACATGGTTCAAACAAGAACAAACAAGGGTGAGAGTCAAGAGGAAAACAACCTGCCAGATAATTCCAAGGACAAGTTGGATCAAATTTTAATCATGCTTGAAAAAACCAAGGAGATACTTGGTAACTTGGAAAAGAAGGTAATGGATTAGGGAAACTTTGAGGGAGAAAATGAAAATTCTCATGGGGTGAGCAAGGAAAATCACCAAAAACATAGTATGAGTAGTGAGAAACCTAAAAACCATGAACCCCAGAAGGAAGCAAAGGATAGGCTTGCCTTAGAACTTTCTAGGGATATGAAAAAGGTCATTCCACCAAAGTTTGATGGAACAATGACTGGTGATGCAACTGAAGCTTGGTTGTCGAAAATGGAGAAGTACTTTGAGATAAGAAATTACTCGGAAGTAACCAAAGCGGTTTGGGGAGCCTTTCAATTGGCAGGAGAAGCATCCACTTGGTGGATGAATAATAAAATGGAACTAAATTTAAGTTCCTTAAGAGTAACTTGGAATGAGTTCGTGGAACTCTTTCGCAAAAGGTGGCTGTGACAACTTTATTTTGACCAAAAATTAACTGATTTTTAGAATCTTCATCAAGGAGACATGTTAGTAGTTGAATATGGGGATAAATTTACCCGCCTTCTGAAATATGTGCCCCAGTATTAGAAGGATGAAATATTCTAAATTAGGAAGTTTATCATGGGTTTAAATGTTCAAATTGGTGGAGAAATGGACATACATGGTCCCACAACAATGGACCAAGTGTACGAGAAGGCAATTAATCAAGAATAAAAGTTGAAATCTATCTCAGCTTATCACGATAGGAATCGCAAGAGATTCAATAGAACTCCAACTTCCCAACCATCCAAAAGAAGAAATGACAAGAGCTATTTGAATAAAAGGAATGGTAAGGGAACTCAGAAGAATAGGAGTGGGACTGGTAATGAGAAAAGGAATGGTAATTTCAAAAGAAATTAGGATAATACTAGAAAGTCTACAGAAAAGAGAGGACCTCTTAGAGGATGTTTTACATGTGGGGTGACCATTATGCTAATCATTATCCAACCAAGAACCAAAATGGTCAGCAAAGAGGTACTACATTACCTACTCAACAAGCAGCTTTCCAGCAAAGGATTCATGCAGCTCTCAACAACTGTCAAGCAGAGTATCAAATCACACCCATTGAGATGATAGGTACCTTGTTTGGAGTCCCTATTTCTATTTTGATTGATACAGGAGCTACTGAAAATTTTGTTTCTCCTAGGGTTTTGTATAAGTTTCCTAGAAAAGTTGGATACATGTCTAAACCTTGGTCAGTAGAATATGCTAACCAATCCAAGGCTAAAGTAGACCAATGTTTATTTGAGGCCAAGATTGATCTATCTATTTTTTCAATAGAGGTAAACATGTATTTAGCCCCCTTAGGTTCCTATGATGTAATCCTAGGAATGAACTGGTTATAGAAGCATAGAGCTAAAGTCAACTATTTTTCACAAATTGTTGAGTGCTTAGATGACTTGAGAAACAAGGTCATTTTCTAGGGTATTCAAAGAGAAGTCAAGATTAGACCTATTGAGATACTAAGAAATCAAAAAGAGCTAGACGAAAGGGGTGTCAACTCTTTGTAGTAAAAATGGAGCAAATTGAGGAAAATCTTGAAAAGCAAAGTATGTCTTTTGAAGAAAGGTATCCTTTTCTTCAAGATTTCTAGGATGTTTTTCCTGAAGAACTTCCAGGACTACCTCCCAAAAGGGTTTTTGATTTTACAATTGATATTAAACTAGGATCTGAGCCTATATCAAAAGCACCTTATCATATGACAACTACAGAATTAATGGAATTAAAAGCCCAATTACAAGAATTGTTGGCTAAAGGTTTGATTAGACCCAGTGTTTCACCATGGGGTGCACCAGTTATCTTTGTCAAGAAAAAGGATGGAACTCTGCAATCATGTATTGATTATCGTATGCTCAATAAAGCAACGATAAACAACAAATATCCTTTACCATATATTGATGATCTCTTCGATCAAATGCGTGGAGATATGGTATTTTCAAAGATCAATTTGTGATCAGGATATCATTAGTTAAGATTGAAAGATGGAGATATCCACAAAACAGCTTTTAGGACAAGATACGGACACTATGAATTCACAGTGTTGCCATTTGGACTTACAAATGCCCCTGTCGCATTCATGAATCTCGTGAACAGTGTGTTTAGAGATTGTTTAGACAATTTTGTTCTAGTCTTTCTCGATGATATTCTTATTTATTCTAAGAACAAAGAAGAACATTTACAACATTTGCAAGTGGTTTTGCAATGCTTAAGGGAACATAAGTTATATGGAAAAATTTCTAAGTGTTCTTTCTTCCAGAAGGAAATTCAGTATCTATGACATATAATATTTGTAGAAGGAATATTTGTTGATCCAGCAAAGATCAAAGCTATTCTAGATTGGCTTGTACCCACGAATGTGGATGAAGTGTGTAACTTCATGGGTTTGGTTGGTTATTATAGAAAGTTTGTTATAAATTTCTCTAGTATTGTAAGTCCAATCACTTCTTTGCAAAGCAAAGGGAAATTATTTGAATGGACAAATAAATGTCAAGAGGCATTTGATTTATTAAAGGAAAAGTTGACAGCAACACCAATTTTGAAAGTTCCCAACCCCAAAGGGCAATTTAAGGTAATAACTGATGCCTCGAGAGAAGGATTAGGGGGTGTGCTTATGCAAGATGGGTGAGTGATAGCCTATGAGTCAAGGAAGCTGAAAGCTTATGAGAAACATTATGCACCACATGATCTATAATTAGCAACGGTTATGCATGCTTTACAAATGTGGTGTCACTATTTGTTAGGGAAAACCTTTGTACTTAAGTCAGATCATCAAAGTCTTAAGTATATATATTTTCTCAACATCATCTAAATGCTCGACAAAGGAGATGGTTAGAGTTGATATCTGACTATGACTTTGAGATAACTATATCAAAGGAAAAGAGAACAGAGTAGCTAATGCTTTGAGTCAGAGGATACATATTTCTTCAATTATCTCTGTACATGCAAACTTTAAAGATTTAGTGTTTCAAAATTATCAGGTAATGAATATTATGAGTAGTTCAAACAAGATCTTATGGTAAATCCTAAAGATTCAAGGTATGATGGGTTTCATTTTGAGTCTAATGGACTATTGAGATACAAAGGAAGAATGTATGTTCCTAATTTAGCTTAATTAAGAAATCTTGTGTGGAAAGAAGTTCATTATGCACCATACTCAGGACATCCAAGAGTAACCAAACTTCTAGTAGATGTAAAAACTCTTTATTTCTAGAATGGAATGAAGAATGATGCTACAAGATTTGTAGAAAGTTGTCTGGAGTACCAGAGGGTGAAAGTAGAACATCAACATTCCGCAGGACTATTGTATCCACATGATAAACCAGAATGGAAGTGGAAAGTCATAAGTATGGACTTTTTTCAGGGTCTTCTGATGTCTAGGAATAGACATGATGCCATTTTAGTTGTGGTTGTTAAACTCACAAAGGTAGCACATTTCATACCATGGAATTTAACTGATGGAGCACTAGTGTTAGCTCACAAATTTGTTTAGGAAGTGTTTAGATTACATGGAGTTCTTGAAAATATTATCTTGGATAGAGATGCGCGTGTAACGTCAAGGTTTTGGAAAACCTTATTCTCAGTGCTAGGGACCAAACTTAATGTGAGTATAGCTTAGCATCTTGAAATAGATGGTCAAACTAAGAGAGTTAACCAGGTTTTGGAGGATTTGTTATGAATGTATTGCATGGATCAGAAATATAAGTGGGAAGAATACTTACCACTTGTGGAATTTGCTTATAATAATTCCTATAATTATGCTATTAAGATGGCACCATTTGAAGCATTGTATGGAAGAAGATGCCGAACTCCTATAAGTTGGGATAAGCTAGAAGATAGGATTAGCATTGGTCCATAAATGCTAGTTGAAATGGAAGAAAAAGTTAAGTTGATCAGGAAAATATTAGCAGAAGCCAATGATAGACAGAAAAGTTATGCTGATACCAAGTGAATACCAAGACAATTCTCTATTGGGGAGAAATTTCTTTTGAGAGTCAAACCTCAGAAAAGTTCAATAAAATTTGGGAAGTCTTCCAAATTAGCTCCTCTCTATGTAGGACCTTTTGAAGTTCTCAAAGTGATCAATTTGGTTGCCTACAAGATTGCTCTACCACCAACGTTGTCTAGAATGCATAATATTTTCATTTTTCTTATTTAAAGAAGTACATTGCAGGAGATAACCATATTTTGAATTGGAATGCATTACAGATGTAGGAACCAAGGGTGGTCATGATTGAGGCTCTCAAAGTGCTCAAAACATGCAAGCTCCACTTGCATAATAGAGAAGTTATGTAGTGCAAGGTCCAGTGGTACTAGTATGCAAAGGATAGTGCTACATGGGAGGATTACCATGAATTTTACCAAAAATTTCCTCATTTATTTCATGCTTTTAGCAGTTAAACAAAAACTTGTTTTAAATTATATTTTAATACATTGAATCATCGAGGACGATGAATCTTTAGGGGAGAGATATGTTACATCCCTAATTTTGGCTTTGTCTTTACTTTTTACTTTTACATGAATAGAAGTGAATCTATGGATAATATTTTGACATTGGGTTAAATGTCATTGGAAAACATTAATTTTATTGAATATTAGTATGTGACTAAACACAATGCATATGATGTAATGATTTAGCAATTATGTTATGAGAATTTGATTTGTTATTCATAGGGTTTATGAATGGACTAACAATACACTGATCATGATCTAGTGATTGCAAGATATATGCAGGAAAACAGGTATTTGAAGACTCTCTGAGAAAGAGAGAGTATCTTCTAAGAGAGGAGAATAGACCTTGGGTTATAAATGGTCATTTGCCAACTGAGTATAGAGTACCACAGTTAGATAACTCTAGTCAATTGAGGTAAGTCATGTTTTAATAGTTAATTTGTTGATCAACTCGATAGGTTGTCGATGTCTTTTAGAACCCTTTTGTGTTATTGTTGTGTCGATCTTGTCATTTTGAGAAGATGACGTTGTCAAAGAAGAATGATAGTCGACGATGACTAACGTGATCTTTCGTTAATTACGTCGTAAGTAGTTTTCATTAGCATCTTCATGGCGTAGCTGGTTAAATTGTTGGCATGATTATAGTTTTTAACGTTGCATGTTTCGTTCATGGCAAAACAAAATCGATGAGAAATAGTGTGTGTTCATGAAGGGGAGATGAACTTGACCCTATCACATTTTACGTAAGTCATTCGTCACATTATTATATTACTCTCTATTGAAGTTATATATATAGCCTAAGACTATTATTCTTTTAATTATTATTTTGGAAAATATGTTGATGGGAATTGCTTGTGGTTTAAAATGATTAACCACCTTTTCTACTAAGTGATGTTGTCATCATTGTAACCATTTTTATTAAGTATCATTTATCCTTTTGAGAGCCTTTAGTGGTGTGTGAAGTGGAATAATACCATGATATATTTTAAAACCACATGCTCAAACAAAGAGCAGCTGTAGGCATGATTATAGTGTTGTTTTATGGAGCCTAATCAGACTCAGAGGTTAAATTTACCCCACTTTTATTGGCACGGTTCCCCCCCAAATTCCTGCGGGGTCAAGGGGCAGCGCCCCTTGCGGGGGTTTGGGGGTAGCGCCCCCAAGAAGAGGTCAAGGGGCAGCGCCCCTTGCGGGGTCTAGGGCTAGCACCCCTGGCGCACTCCCTGTCGCGATATAGGGTGGGGTCGAGGGGCAGCGCCCCTGAAATCTCACATGATTTTTTATTATTTTATAAAGGCACCGGGAGTTATTTTTCATTGGCCAACATAAAAAAACCCTATTTTTGTAACTGACAAAAAACTTGATAAAAGTGACTAAGGGTTAGGGTTTCTGTTGATATTGTATTGTAGCATTTGCAGTAGTATTGAGTTGCAGGGATTACTGGTTGTAATCGGTTTGATTTACTGGATAATAATATTAGACTCTCTGTTGGTGGATGTAGCCCAAGTTTGGGTGAACCACATTAAAACTTATCTCTCAATGTTATTATTTATGTGTATTTTCATTCCTCTGTTTAATCTTTATTTGTATTTAATTGATATCTTCTGTGGGCTAACCCTAACTTATGGGAGTGTATAACAACTTTGGTGTAAGTAGTTTTATCAACTCTTGAGATAATTTAATTATCTTGAGTCATGATTCAATTGAGTATCGGCCTTTATGAGATTTAGTGGTGTTTTATACCATGTATTTTCCCTCTCAATGCATGATCGATCCTCATAGAGTTAACACGTGTGGATCTTCTACGATTTAAGAGAGATTTGTTACAACTATATCTTAGTGGATCCTTTATGACTGTTTGTCATGGAGTGGAGTAGAGCAACACATAAATGATTCCTATGAAGTGTTTAAAATAATAACCCTTGTAGAGTCGAGCACAAAAGAGAACACAAGTATCAATAAAGAAAAGTTTTTGGGAGGAGCTATTAGCTTTTGGGCAGGGAGAAGGACGAATAACATAGAAGAAAACTATCGAACAACTGGGTAATTCAGAGCTCACGATGGATGAGCACTTTCTGACTTAGGATCTTCCAAAGCTTATCTCAATTAGGTTCTTTTCCTTACATGAAGTTTTTTAAAGAATTTCACTATACTGGTTTTAATGTTGTTGTTATCTTCCAAACTATGAATCACTACTCTATCCCTATAAAGGTTGATGTCCTTGGATGTTAATAGGCTAAACATTTTTAAGTCAAGTATGTTTTTTGATAAGATAAGAGGCATAAAAGGGTGGTTTTCCCATTATAAAACAACCAAAAAGGCACACCAAAGTTCCATCAAGAACCAAAAAATAGACACCAGACTAACCAACAGACATAGCCAAAAAAATACCCAGAACAGAGACACAGTGAACTAACAACAGAATGACAGTAGACAAAAACCACAGTCGACAACCTAAGCCCCAATGGATAATTAAACATTTGGTCCCAATCCTCAGCCAGAAACTAGTAGAGGTCCTGGTACTCTTTGAGATCTTTATCCTTCAATCCTTGTGTAGCAAGCTCAGCATCCTGGAGAATGGCCAGGGTCATGGTAGATCTATGCATCACTTTCACCACAAACTTCGCTAGAGTTTTGAATTTTCTCTCCAGCACAGTGATCCTCTCAGTGAGACTATCACTTGTTATCCTTAGCAGTTGTTTTTCCCTTTCTCTTCATCTTGCCTAACTCCTCACCATGTTCTCCAAGCTCATAGATTGGGAACCCTTAGCATTGAGCTTAGGGAAATTACTAGGCCCTTCCTCCACTTCAGCCTTGACATTGTCATTCTTGGTCTCCTTATTGATAGGAAATTCCCTGCCCATCAGCTCAGTCTCTGGCACAATAGTATCCATATCAATGTTTTTGTTATTAGAAATATCCTCACCCTTAGGATCCACAGTATCTTCCTCCACCTCAGAGACTTCCTTCTTAGCTGCAAGCCTCGTTGACCTCCTAGTCGACGACACTCGGGGTTTGCTTCTCATCAAGGTAAAGTCCTCATCAGTAGTACTATCGCTACCACCGATACCATCTTCAGAGATAACCTCTTCCACCACCACAGAGACATTCTTTGCTTTATTCTCACTGTCTGTACCACTTCCTTCTTCCAACCTACCCCTTTTCTTTTTCTGAGGGGTCACTTGTGTAGACTCTCTGGGTAAAGACTTTCTTTTGATAGGGGTCTTCGTAGAGGTCAAGGGAGTTTGGTCCCTTGCTTTAGGCTCTAGACTTAAACCAATGGTTTTTTTCTTGCCAGACTTTATGGACTTAGCATACTTTTTCAGAGTGACCTCCATTATTATCACAGGGATAGACACCACAAGACTAGAACAGGGCGGTAGGGGAGACTCAACCCTAGTAGCCATGAGGGCTTTAGGGGGAAAATAGCAAGATGGAATTTATATAGTCTGAGGATAAGCTCCTGGTGGAGCGGGATGAGGGGTTTGTTGGGGTCAATAGCATTTTGTTCAATGGTCAACGAAATAGAATTTTTTAGAGACGAAAGAAGATAAATAGGAAAACTTATCAGTTTGCTATGATGAAAATTATTGAATAGAGAAAAATGATATGAAAGAAGTGTTTGAATCTACCTTCCAATGTGAAGTACTTTTTGAGCATGTAACACAACTCGTCCCATGGCTTTGGTAGCATTTCACGATCAAAACCCCCTGCAGGCTGTGAAGAACCTCCCCTTTCTTCAGAAAGCACATCATTCCCTTAGGGTTAGAAAATTTGCTCTTTCTGGGGTGTTTGGTGTCATCCATGGGCATCCCCATTGCTAAACCAATCACCTCTTCAGAAACATCAAAACTAACACTACCCACCTTAACCCTTCTGTCCTCCCAAGAACATAGGAACTACATCGAGAGGCTTTCATCATAACCCTGTAAGAATTCAAGGTAGGAGGCCACCCCACCCTATTGGAAAATGTGCTAGATGGTCTTGTTACAACTAATCTCATCATAGGATTCAGGCTCAGTGCAAGCCCTGTCGCCTCCCATGGCTAAATTACCCTAATTTCTCTTGGGCAAGCTAACAATGTAGGAAGCAGTAGAAGACTTAGAAGCTTTCAAACTATAAAAAATCTCCCATTCCTTGATATTCATACTCTAATTAATGAGTATAAAGTCTTTTTGGCTACCAGGGGTAGCGTGCTTGCTTAAATTCATAATATGTGAACTATCACTCCTATTCCTGCCATGATAACCATTCATTAATTGATCATAATTAAGGGTTATGCATAGGTATGTTAGGTTGGTCATGTGCCCATTCATGAGAAATCTCTCCTTAGGCATCCACGTCTAACTGAGAGCCAAACAAATTTTCATACCGTGGTGGGTCCTACCTCTAACAATTCTGAGTTGGCAAGCACCCGTCGCTCTCTTCTCATCATAGAACCTCAAAACTGAATGGCTATCAAGACTTGAACCCAGCTGGCCCCCAAAGTACTCTCTAGGAATTAGTTCAATCATGAGAAGTCAAGAGCGAGGCCTAGCTCTTTGACAAGAGGGTTTTGAATTTGGATGGGTAAATTACTCTTACTTTTCCAACATCTCCACTTGTCCAAGATTTGTCCCAGGTTAGCCAATCCATTTTCCACTCTGTTACCTTCGTGGTAAACATGGCCAATATCAATTTGTCTAAACCCAGATAGTCAGCAGGATATGTCATCTGTAATATCCTTTAGCTTCCAACCGCTAGTTGACTTGCCAAGAGCTGCCTCAATAATGAGTTTAGAATCTCCTTCCACCTGTAATTTGTCCATTCCCATAGAGAGAAATTTTGAGCCCCCACACCAGAGCTAATCCCTCTGCAACATTATTGCATTGAATGCTAATGGCCCCAGCATAAGTAGCAATAAAGGCTCCCTAGCTATCTCTGAATATACCACCCCCACTGGCTAGCCCCATATTCTTTTTTTTAGCTCTGTCAAAGTTGGGTTTGGTCCAATCTCTGGGAGGGGGTCTCCAAAGGGTGATTTGTCTGGAGAGCTTCTTGGAATTGTCGATCTTGGTTATATCCTCTGTCAGTCCCCAGTTTAAGGCAGTCCTCTCTTCCACCATAGTAGGAGGTTTCTCAGCCATATGCAGAGTGTTGTTGGACGTGTTCTCCAAGACCATTCTACTGAAGGAGTGAAAGACTTCATTAGTGGATTGAGCCTTATCCCTAAAGATTCTATTATTTCTTTCTTTCCACACACTCCATCTCAGGTGTGGGGAAATTTGTCTCCATAGCTCTCTAATCCTAGGGTGCGAGAAAGGGGAACTCTAGCTCTGGGTGAAGTCTATCAGGTTTTCGGGGAAGACCCAATCAAGGTTTAGTTTCTCCATAGTTCTACCCCATAAATCTTTAGAATAATCACAATTGAAAAGGAGGTGCTGAATGGATTCTTCATCTTTGAGGTAGAGCACACATCTATTAACCAACTAGAACCCCCTTTTTTTGAGGTTATCAGTAGTGAGGATTTTGTTATGGGAAACAGCCCACTAGAAGAAGTTTATTTTGGGGGTCATCTTGTTGTTCCAGACACTCTTCTAGATCCACCCCCTGTCCACTATTAGATAGCAGAAGGTAAGCAGATTTAATTGTTCAAAAATTCCCCTTTTGTTCTTGACCCCAGAGCATTTCATCCTCCCTAGGAAATATCAGAATTCTATGCTTGTTCAACTCCTCTTGCAAAGCCTGGCTCTCCTTATTCACAGGAACATTACCCCAGCAATCAGAGAGTATTTTCCACCTCCTATGGTTGTGGGAGTGGGTAGTAATGAAATTACTGACTAATTTCCCAAAATGATTGACAACTCTATCTCTGGTGGTTATGTTTTTTCTATTAGTCAATGGACCCTCCTTGAGCCAGTTGTCCTCCCAGAATCTAATTTTATCTCCCTTACCCATCTTCCATTTTATGCCTTGGGAGAGAGTATTTCTAGTTTTGATCATTTTGTTCTAGATAATAGATCCTTTGAGGTGGCTTTCTCTGGAAATAACCTCTAATTTATCCCCATTTTGTAGATATTTGGCTTTCATGATCTGCACCCAATCCTTCTCCTCCTTGAAGAAAGTCCAACCCACTTTGGCTAGTAAATCTTTATTCATCACCTGTATTTTTCTGATTCCTAATCCCCCATGAGTTTTGGGCAGGTAAACTTTGTCCCATCCAACCAACGATATCCTATTCTTATCTTCAACTCCAGTCATAGGAAGGTTCTCTAGATTCTTTCCAATTTCTCTGCCATATATCTGGGCATTTTAAACAGGTATAGAAAATAGGTAGGGATGCCCTGCAACGAGGCTTTCAGCAGTTGATGCTTACCAGCTTGACTAAGGTGTTTACCTTTCCATCCCTCCATTTTCTTTTGGATTCTTTCCAGGACAGTGTTCCAGAAAATTGAGGTCACTTCCTTGACGTGAGGGGAAGACCCAGATAGGTGGTCGGGAGATTAGCCATGTTGCACTCAAGGATTTTTCACACTCTGACTTGCAACCCTAAGTCAGTGTTGAAGAAAAAAACATTAGTTTTTTCATAATTAATGTATTGTCCAAAAACTTCAGCATAGGAGTTCAGCAGGTTTTTCCATCCTTTTGCCTCAAGCACCGAAGCCAAGCCAAAGAGCATAGTGTCATCCACAAACTATTAAACAATATATGGACACAAGGTGGATGTCTCTTTAATCCCCCTGAGGGACTAGCAATCCTGGTGGGAAAGGATGTTTCTACCCAAAACCTCAGCCAACATAATGAATAGGTAGGGAGAAAGGGGATCTCCATGTCTAAGACCCCTACCTGCCTCAAAGAACCCCTAGGGAGTGCCATTGACCAGGACTGAGTACTTGACAGTGGTAACACATTATTTTATCAGATTTAGCATTTTGTCCCTAAACCCAAATTTCCTAAGGACCTTAAACAGGAAATCCCAGGAGACCCTGTCATAAGCTTTAGAGATATCCAGCTTGAGAGCCATGTTCAGACTATTACTTTTATCCATTGAGTGAATGATTTTGTGGGTGGATATAGCTGCATCCATAATCTGTCTATCGGGGACAAAGCCTTTCTGACAATCAGAGATAATAGTGTCCAATAGTAGTTAAAGTCTAAGGACTAGAGTCTTCGTAATGATCTTATAAATGATGTTGCAAAGGCTAATCAGGTGGAAGTTAGCCATGGAATCCATGATGCTTTTCTTGGGTATAAGTGCAATGAACATGGTATTGATCTGTTTAAGGATTTTGCTGTGAAAGGAAGCAAGGTACACGGAACACACTTCCTACACCAATCTAATAAGGGGAATGGAATGCAAATTTGTTTTAATCCTTACAATTTGCAGCAACATTAAACTAATAACATAAATATTATAGCAGCAACACAACACAGAAAGAAGGTGACACCAGATATACCGTGGGGAAAACTTTTTCAGGTAAAAAACCCCACACTCTAAAACCTACACAATGTATTATCAAAATAGCAATAGTTTACAATACACTTGCAATGCAAGTCTTCCAAGAGTTCACGAATGTCGATTCTGGAGTTAATCCAGTAGCATAACAGTACCTGTAAGAACACTATGCAACTACAACTCCAAACTATGCATTTTATACAGATTACAAGGCATATCTCGAGAGCATCTTTGGATAGGCGTCCACCTTGGCCTCATGTCCATTTTCAGCATCAAAGGACACTTGTCCTTGATGTCCTTACATCTCTTACATCTGTCATACATGGTAGATTTGACTTTCCCAATGTAGAGCGCTCCAGGCTAAAAATAGACTATGACAAATTCTCTTACCCAACTTACAACTGTCATAAAATCTGCCCACAATAGCAATCTTGAAAGTTGTAAGAGAATCTGTCATACAATGCTAAATATAGCATATTCTACTTACAACATGTCATAGCCCAACTTGGGTGCCCAAAGATGCCTTTCTCTCATGCAAAGATGCCAACTGACACTTGTCAGCACTCGTCATAGGAATCTCCAAACTTGGCCCTTACGCGTCATAGATTTTGTCATATGGAATATTGCCTTCCACATACCAAAGATGCCAACACATGGAAAATTAATGCCACCTCAATATGGGATGCCCAAATCCATGTAGGATTGACTTGACCATCCAAGTAACATTCCAAGTAAGCTGACATGTCACCATGCCATCTCAACTATGTGACCAAACTGAATGTGCAATCAAATGCAACATTAGGCAATAATTAAATATACAATTAAATTATTAATGCTAGGAAATTGCAAAGGTTGAGACACCTTAAGTCCCAACATTCTCCCACTTGTCAAACACCTTACAAGAGCCAAAATGAAATGACAAGATTTTAACTGCTAGGGGCTGAGAGGCCCATAGACTCTGAACACCATCTAAACTTCTCTGTGCTAACTAGTTTCATTAATGCATCTGTAACATTCTTCAAAGTATCTACCTTCTCTAAATTTACCTTCCCATCCTCTACCATGTCTCACACGAAGTGAAACTGTACATCAATATGCTTTGTTTTGGCATGGAAAGTTATATTCTTCGCAAGGTAAATCGCACTCTGACTGTCACAACTGATCATAATTTGACCTACATCAACACCAATATCTGAACATAATCTCTTAAGCCAAATGGCTTCCTTACAAGCATGAGTTGCTTCCATATACTCAGCTTCTGTCATGGAAAAAGTAACCACAGGTTGTCACTTACTCATCCAACTAATAGCACCACCAAATGGTGTAAACACATAAGCACTGGTGGATCTCCTATTGTCAATGTCACCTACCCAATCTGAATCCACAAATCCTCGAATATCAATAGAATGTAGAGGTCTTGTAACATTACCATGATAGCATATGGAATACTCAGAAGTACCCCTCAAATATCTAAACACTTGCTTAACTGCATCCCAATGTACCCATCCAGGATTAGCCATAAATCGACTAAGGACTCCCACTGCTTGGGCAATGTCTGGTCTTGTACAGACCATGGCATACATCAAACTGCCAACAACACTTGCATAAGGTACTCTGCTCATGTCCTCCACCTCACTAGGAGATTTTGGACAATCCTCAACAGATAACTTTGTCCCCAAAGAAATAGGAACACACAATGGTCTATAATCTGCCATGTTGAACCTGTCCAACATGGTCTTCACATACTTACTCTGGCTTAACCAAAGTTTTCTATTAGCTCTGTCTCTTCAGATCTCCATCCCAAGAATGTACCTGGCTGCCCCTAAGTTTTTTATCTCAAATTGTGCTAACAACAGAGACTTCAAATCAGAAATCGTATTCTTACCATTCCCAATCAGCAACATATCATCAACATATAATGTAATTATGAGAATACAATCATTGTCAAACTTGTAATACACACAATGATCTGATTTCAATCTCAGATATCCAATTGACAACACAAAGGCATCAAACTTCAAGTACCACATCCTAGGAGAGTGTTTCAACCCATACAAAGACTTCTTTAACTTGCAAGCCAAATTTTCTTTACCTTTCACCATGTAATGCTCTAGCTGTGACATGTAAATCTCTTCCTCCAAATCACCATGAAGGAAAGTTGTCTTCACATCCATCTGTTCTACCTCTAAATCATAAGCAGCTGCAAGAGATAATAGGAATCAAATGGATGTTAGCTTTGGAACGGGAGAGAAGATCTCACCATAATCTATACCCTCCACTTGTGAACACCCCTTCCTAACCAATCTAGCTTTATACTTCTCAACACTGCCATCTGCACCAAATTTCTTCTTCAACACCCATTTGCATCCAACAGGTTTCCATCCAATAGGCAAAGGCACCAAGTCCCAAGTTTGATTCTTTTCCAAAGAAGCCATCTCATCCTCCATGGCCTCCTTCTAGGAACCTGCATCTTTCATATCCATAGCCTCTGATACAGTTCTATGTTCATCACTATTAGTAAGCAAAGCAAAAGCACAACTAGAATCAAGCAGTGTATAACCAAAACTCTCAGGTTGCTTTCTTGTTTGTGTAGACCTCCTCAAAGGCTGAGGTTGAGGTTCATCTTCTTCTTCTAAGCTTTTAGAACTGTTAGAGCTCTCCTCATCATCAAGTCCAACATTGTCTTTCTGTTCAGTCTTGTCAGGGGTAGGTGGAAACTGAACAACATCCTCTTTCTTTTCTTTTTCTTCTAGCTGTAAAATAGTGGAGGAAGGTGTTAGCTCTCTGAAGATGACACTTCTACTATACAACACTTTTTCAGCCACAGGGTCCCAAAGCTTGTATCCTTTCACACCAACACCATAGCCAATGAAGATACACTTAACAGCCTTGTTCTCTAATTTTGATTGCTTCTCCCTAGGCACATGTGCATATGCCTCACAAGCAAAAACATGAAGATGCCTTATTGAAGGCTTTCTACTAGACCACACCTCCATAGGTGTCTTTCCAACAAGAGCTGATGTAGGGGATCTATTTACCAGATAGCAAGCAGTGGCAACAGCTTCAGCCCAAAACTTTTGTTCTAGGCCAGCTCCACTAAGCATACTCCTAGCCTTCTCCATCAATGTCCTATTCATCCTCTCTACAACTCCATTTTGCTGCGGGGTGTATGGAGTTCTCTTATGTCTTTCAATCCCAAGTTCTTTGCAATATTTGTCGAATTATGTAGAACAGAACTCCCCACCGTTGTCAGTTCTCAAACACTTAATCTTTTTACCAGTCTGATTTTCAGCAAAAGCTTTAAACTCCTTAAAATTACTATAGACTTCAGATTTGCTTCTGAGAAAATAAATCCATGTTCTTCTACTATAGTCATCTATGAAGATACAAAATATACAGATTTTGATAATGAAGGAACATTAATAGGACCAAATACATCAGAATGAACAAGGTCCAACACACCAGAAGACTTATGAGAACTTGAATAAAACTGAACATGGTTTTGTTTTCCATATATGTAATGTTTGTAAAAGTCAAACTCAAGATTACAATCATCTAACCCCTCAACGAGGTTTTTATTTTTTAGGGTTCTAAGACCCTTCTCACCAATGTGGCCAAATCTCTTATGTCATAACATTGTCTTTTCAGCAGGAAGCTTAACTTCCAAGGCATGAATACAACCATCAGGACTAGATACAACAAATTTCTTCACTACTGATTCAGATGGTGGGGATGAAGTGATTTCTTCCCTCTTCCTTGAGTCAGAAGAACTATTGCATTGTGAATTGCATGCCTCCAGCTAAAATAGAGTACCTCTCCTAGTACCCTTAGAAAGCACCATAGCTCCTCTAGTCATCTTACATCCTGCTTTCAAAAAGACAACCTACACACCTACATCATTCAACATACTTACAGAAAGCAAGTTTTGTGCTAAGCCTAGGATGTGCATAATCCCAAAGATTCCCTTCACTCATCCATCAGGGAATCGGATAGAGACTCTTCCATGACCAACAATCTTCAGATGAGAGTCATCACCCAGGTACACCCTTCCACCATCAAACTCCTCATACTTAGTAAACCAGTCTCGATGCGAGGTCATGTGGAATGATGCACCAGAATCAATCAACCACACATCATCAGATGCATGGGTTGCTAGGGCTGCGATGAAAGCATCACCATCATCTTGTGACTTGTAAGAATCTGAATCTGGGTTCTTCTTCTTTCCTTTTCCTCTTTGCATTCCTTTCAGAAATGCCCAGATTTACCATAGTTCCAACAGAAAGCCTTGGATCTCCCACGAGATTTGGATCTACCCTTCTCAGTTTTCTTGTCCTTCTTCTTCCCTTTCTTCTTGGGTCTTCCACGAACCGCAAGAGCCTATTTGGCTACCTCAGAAGACTTTCTCTGCATCTCTTTAGATAATAGCAAAGATACCACTTCATCCATTTTGAAAGTGGATGTGGTGCTCCCAACAGCCATGACAAGATGATCCCACGAATCTGGCAAAGAACAAAGTAGGGTCATACACCGATCCTCCTCCTCCATCTTCACACCAATAGATGGTAACTGTACAACCAACATGTTGAAAGCATTTAGGTGATCTACAACAGATCCTTTTTCCTCCATTCGAAGAGAATACAACTTTTTTCTCAGAAAAAGTTTGTTAACCAGGGATTTGGCTTGATACACATCTCCCAACTTCTTCCAAAGAAAGTTTGCAGTTTTCTCCTCGTGGACATTTAACAAGATAGAATCAGCAAGACTAATTCTTATGAGACCCTTAGCCTTCCGATCTTTGAGACCCAATCAGCTTGTGTCATTACAGTTGGTTTTGTGCCAGAAATGGTTTCACATAAATCTTTGTTAACAAGCATGTCTTCCATCTTGAGCTTCCACAGCTCAAAATTAGTGCCATTGAATTTATCCACCTCTATTCTTCTGGATGTGCTTGTCATCTTCTCACTGCAACAAGATCATAGAATACTCTGCATAGACTCCCACTTAATCAAAGATTAGCCCAAAAAACCCTTACCCAACAACTAGGACCATAGGTGATCAAGCTCTGATACCAACTGAAAGGAAGCAAGGTACACGAAACACACTTCCTACACCAATCTAATAAAGGGAATGGAGTGCAATTTCATTTTAATCCTTACAATTTGCAGCAACATTAAACTAATAACATAAAGATTACAGCAACAACACAACACAGAAAGAAGGTGACACCAGATATACCATCGGGAAAACCTTTTCAAGTAAAAAACCCCACACTCTAAAACCTGCACAATGTATTATCAAAACATCAATAGTTTACAATACACTTGCAATGCAAGTCTTCCAAGAGCTCACAAATGTTGATTCTGGAGTTAATCCGGCAACATAACAGTACCTGTAAGAACACTATGCAACTACAACTCCAAACTATGGATTTTATAGAGATTACAAGGCATATCTTGAGAGCATCTTGGGATAGGTGTCCACCTTTGCCTCATGTCCATTTTCAGCATCAAAGGATACTTGTCCTTGCTGTCCTTGCATCCCTTACATCTGTCGTACATGGCAGATTTGACTTTCCCAATGTAGAGCGCTCTAGGCTGAAAATAGACTATGACAGATTCTCTTACACAACTTACAACTGTCATAAAATCTACCCACAATAGCAATCTTGAAAGTTGTAAGAGAATCTATCATACAATGCTAAATATAGGATATTCTACTTACAACATGTCATATCCCAACTTGGGTGCCCAGAGATGCCTTTCTCTCATGCAAAGATGCCAACCGACACTTGTCACCACTCGCCATAGGAATCTCCAAACTTGGCCCTTACACGTCATAGATTCTATCATATGGAATCATGCCTTACACATACCAAAGATGTTGACACATGGAAAATTAATGTCACCTCAATATGGGATGCCCAAATCCATGTAGGATTGACTTGACCATCCATGTCACATTCCAAGTAAGCTGACATGTCACTATGCCATCTCAACTATGTGACCAAACTAAATGCGCAATCAAATACAACATTAGGCATAATTAAATATACAATTAAATTATTAATGCTAGGAAATTAAAAAGGTCGAGACACCTTAATTCCCAACATGTCGGTCCTAAAGAAGTCTTTGACAGCAATCATGACATCATAACCCACTATCTCCTAGAATTCTTAGAAAAAGGCTGGGGGAAACCCATTCGGACCTAGAGCTTTGAAGGCCCCCATGGAGAACACCACCACCCTCACTTCCTCCTCAATAACTAGCTTTAGTAGAATACAGTTATCATCCTCTATAAGGATAGAGGGAATGCAGTCCAACAAGATCTCAACCCGGTCTTTGTCAGGCTTGTCTCTGTGCTCCTTCAAGAAGTTTCTAAAGTAACTGGAGGCATGATCTCCTAGTTCCTTGTCCTCTGTAAATTCTCTGTTCCCCTCAATCAGTTTGGTGATTTTGCTCCTCTTCCTATGTTTCATAATAGACTAGTGGAAGAAAGCTGAATTTCTATCTCCCTCCTTTAGCCATTGCATCCTAGACTTCTATTTCCCAAAGATCTCCTCCCTTCTGGTAATGTCCTTAAGATTTTTGAGTAGGGTTTCTTCCATATTAAAATTACTTACTCGCATCCCCCCTAAACATGTTGCTTTGAACTTCCATTAATCTATCAGAGATGTGCTTATTTTGGTGCATCACATTCCCAAAACAGAATTTGTTCCATCCTTTAACCTTGTGCTTAATATGGATGAGTTTTTGTGTGAACCTGTACATGGGAGATCCATGCACTGGGAAACTCCACCAATCAGCAATTTATTGTCTGAAATTAGGGTGGGAAGCCCACATAATTTCGTATCTGAAGGGGAAAGGTCCCTTGGGGGATCCATCAGTCTAAGATAGGAGGAGAGCATTGTGGTCGAGGATGGTGCGAGGGAGGGCATCAAGGGAAGAACCTTGCACACCATCCCAATTAGCAGAGGCCAGAAATCTATCAAGTTTGACTTGGATCAGCTAATCACCCCTTCTTCTATTGGTCCAAAAATAGAGTTGATTGTTCATCTCTCAATCCATTAGCCCAGACTAACTTAGGAAGTCTACCAGGTCCAACATATTGTCCAAATAGTCTATGTTTCCTCAGGTCTTTTTCGAGGGGGACAGATGGGTCTTGAAGTCTCCTCCCAAAATCCATAGGGTCATTTTCTCCATATTAATTTTAGAGGTCATGGCGTCCCATAGTTCCTTCCTGGCATTCCTGGTGTTAGGGGCATATATGTTGATCAGCTTCCAATTTTTCTTATTCATAGTAAATTTTATTTCCAGGTTGTGTTTGTCATGCAAGCAGTAGCTACCCAAGATGTTATGTTTGTTCCACATAGTAACCAAGCCCCCTAAAGCACCCATGGAAGGGCTAATAATGTAGTCTACCATGGGTCAGATATTATTAGCAATCTTTTTAAAGTTGTCTTCAGACATCTTAACCTCTTGTAGCAGGATGATATCCACCTTATTGTCAAAAAAGCAACTCTTGGTCATGAGCTATTTGTGAGGACTATTAAGCTCTCTCACATTCCAAGTGATGATCTTCATTTATGGTGTCTTCTGGAGATAGCCTCTATATAGTGTACTTTGTCTCCCATTGGATATTTCCTTGGTTGCCTCTTTGTTTCTGGTTTCTCTCTAGGACAGTCTGCCTGCCTTTTCTTCTATCCCCACATCCGCTGACTTCTTGCCTTTTCCTTTCTTTTTGGAGGTAATCCACCCCTCTTGGTTACTGGGACCAGCCCCAGAGGAAAGGATCCTTGTGGGGGATAGGATGGATTTTTCTGTGTCTAGCGAAGCTACAGCAATAGACACTTTCGTCCCCGAGCTCACTAATAGCTCTTCAACAGCCACCAAAGACCCAAGATCATCAGTCCTTGGCAAGGGTGTTAAGTGATTGGTGGTGAGTATTTCACCTTCTTCTATCTCAACTGAGCCCAAGGAAGTGCCCTTCTTCTAAGTTAGTTGTTCAACTTAAAAAACCCACAGACTCTATAGAAGTGGTGGGGGCTTATTGGTTACAGTTGGAAGTTCACCCTGAAGGTTTCTCAAAGCCTGGGGCTTTGCCTGTTGTTGTATTATTGAAGGGGACTTGATGATATCAAGTAGGTCCTCTTTGAATGGGTAGTCCTCCGTAATATTTTCCTCCTCTGAGGCCTCTTTGCCTTTTTGTGTTTTTAATTTTTTGCATTCATTGATAAGATGCCCTTTTTTGGAGCAATTTTGGCAAAAGGTGGTAGCATTTTCATACTCTAGATGTTGTTCCCAACAGCCATATTTAGATTTTAAGTTAATGGTGTTAGGTAGAGCTTTGTGGATATCCACACTAACATAGAATCTAGCAAACACTAACCTGGTTTTATGCTTGGTAGTGTTATCCAAAGCGATGAAACATCCAAAAGAGTTCCCAATCCATGTGAAAATCTCCTCATACCAGAACTCAAGTGGGAGTCCTAGGAGCCTGACCTAGACTGGAATTGACCTGCTGAGCACAGCTATGTCAAACCTCAATTTCCAGTGCTCTAGGCAGAGGTTGTGCTTGCCATACAACCAAGGACTACCAGCCAAGATCATTACCAAGTCCTCCCTGGTGGTGAACTTAAAAAGAAATAGACCACCGGTCATGGCGCTAGTTACCATGCTACCTTTTAGGTGCCATCTCAAGGCCACCTAGTGTCTAACCATATCAATGTTGGGCCTAAATGCTTGGAACCTACCCACCAAGGATAATTCTAAGACAGGTTATTTTATCTGTGATCAGATCTATGATCTGGAAGTCCATTCCATTCACCTACTCAGACTACATTGGGGCTGCAAAATCTTTAACAAGTATATCATTCTTCCCAAGCAAGGCTTGTTTCCAAGCCTTGGGATCCAACCCCAAGGCTGGATATTCAAGCTCAGTAGTACTAACCGAAATAGTAACATCATCAATAGGAACTGCCTGAGAGCCCATAGGGGGGAAAGGGGCCCCCCAGGGCTGATGACCTCCATGAGCAAAGCAGGTTCAAACACTGTTGAGAGCGAGAAAGTTGTAGAGCGGGAAAGAAAAAAATTTACCTTTTAAGTCAAGTTTGTTATGGTAGCATTAGATAATGATTATCACTATGTTTAGAGCCTCTAATTTTACTGGAAGGAATTACCATTATTGGTTATTTTGGTAGATAGTATAGTTTGATAGCATATCTGTATCATAGGATAAACGTAGGCTAATATATTAGTGAGATTGTTGAACTCAAAAGTATGTTTATTAATAATTATAAATATGTTCTTATATATGTATGTGATATATTTTGAAGACTCTATTCTATATATAATAGAAATGTCTCCATTCTCATTATTTAATTGATGACCTTCCTTGGAGATAGCCGAATCATTTCATATTAACGCTTGCATAAGGTTCTTTGATTAAATAATTAATAATCTTTGTTGTGTAATTATCTCAAGCCAATCTTGGAATTATTTGTTTCTCTTGGAGGAGTTTAGATATATGGCGATTCCAAATAATATAAAATGATTTTAAGTGTCAACAACTAAAAGTTGATTTGTTGCTTTTTGGGTGGTTGTAATTTTAATCTCTATATTTAATTTTATAAATTAAATTAAATTATTATTTCTTTTAATTTCATATTTTTAAATTATATTTTATTTGTAAATGTGTGTTTAGATTTTCATTACTTTTAATTTTTAATTAAATTTAATGAAATTTTTTCTTGATATATAAATAGTATAATTTGATTATGTTTTTTAAAATAATATTTTTAATATAATGATTAAATTTAAAAGAAAATAAGGATTTGTATATATTCTTTGAATACAATTATTATTATTACCTCTTAACAAATTAAGTGTCATGATTTTCAACACAATATTTACCCACTCTGCTTCTATTCGCAAGATTGGACAATAGGTCATTAGACTATTTGCCTCACGATAACAATGTGTGATGAAAAACTACTCAAACTAATCCAACAGACCCCATATTGGTTAGAATTATAGCCTTTGTGTAGACAAACCAATCAAAGACAATAAATCATAGGATTGGTGAGAATCATTGCAAGTAAATACAATTCGAAAAGTGGACATGAAGGTTCTAGATGTGAGTTTATTGCAAGAGAAGTAAGTATTGCTGATTTTATTGTTGATTTTAAGAAAAATCTTTTTTTAAAAGTATGCCAAACACAACCATCATTCTCAATGGTTAGATCAATAGTTTAGGATGTGTAAAGACTTTTTCCCGATTGGAACTATTGTCTTTGTAGTTGATTTTGGAGAAAACTACACGTTGTAACCACAAAATGAAGTGCAATCCTAGTACTACAATTCTATTCAGATTACTATTTGTGTTCACATCACATATAGACATGCCCTTGAGAGTACAGAAGAGAATAGGAAGATTGTTAGAGAATACCATTTTTACATGAGTGATGATTGATCTTGTTCATTAGAGTATATGCAATATTGTTTTCAACACTTTTATGGGTTCTTGCAAGAAAAAGATATTAGAATGGATCAACATCTCATTTGGTCAAATAACTACACCGGTCAATTCAAGAATGCTCGTATGTTCTATTGGTTGAGTAGAATGCATGTAGAGAAGGGTATACCTCATATTTAGAATTTTTTGAAGATGGGAATGGAAAAGGGGAACATGATGGAGTGGGTATATGCATGAAGAGAGCTCTATTTAAATAACAACTAAAGATCAGAGGTGGTGCTATATTCAATGACGCGGATTCTATTGTTAAGTGGTGTAACTATGCATTGTCATGTAAGGAGTGACTCTTGATTTAGAAGTCCACGGGTTCTTTTGGTTGGTTGATGAGGGGATAGCGAGAGAGAAATTGGATTGTCAGAGAATCAATGAATCATCAAAGATGCATTCATTTTGAAGCTCAGATGCAAGTGCATGGACTATTTGGACATGAGAATTAGCTTGATTTTGTCAAAGTTGTTTTAATTGTGATTGGGATAATTGTGAGTCAAGTGAAGGGGGTAGATGCATGGATTCCATGATATTTAACCTTTTTATCTCAAGTTCATTCATCTTTACCCAATGACATGGAGATCTCATTTGACTATGAACATACTTCAGACCTTGTACAACCAGGTCATGTTTATGTAGTTGTTGTACCACATGGAAATGAAGAGAGATCGGACTATTGGTTGGCACAAAGTGTATAGGGAAAACAAAAGCTAACATGATCTACGATAGATGATGATGGGTTTAAATATCCTACAAGATCAGTTATTATTTTTGGGACTTGGTTGTGAATATATATGATTAGAAAGAATGGTATACCTGCATTTGCAGACTTTGAGAAGCACAAAACCATATTCATGTATTCGCACCTAGTTGTAGCAATAAATGTTAAGTTACTAAAGCCTCATGCAGAACCAAAAACAAACAACTATGGACAATTAGTAATGTTGATCATGAAGAAATATTGGATACTCAGAAGGTAAGAGATGACCCCTTAGGTACGTTTGACTAGCATGTAAACTTCTAGATGGGACAGGTATGACAATTTTTATCTTAGTGTTCTCATTTTTTCTTTTTTTAGAATTTTTTTATTAAAAATCTTGTTTCTTTAATTATAATGCATGTTTTTTACTACATGGGACTCTGAATGAGGTTATTTACCATGGAATCATAGACATGAGGTACAATTTTTAGTGTGCATTTGTGTTGAAAAACATTTTTCAATGTTCACATTTTCTTAATATTTTTTCTTTCTAGCATTTTGTACATACTAATTTCTATATTAAAGAGAGCTTTTTTATAGTTTTAGACATTTAAGAGTAGGTTCAAGACTTATTTTCATTTAATACATTTAAGAGTTAGTTGCATTTGATGGTGTTTGCTTTGCTTAACAATTTTTTAACTTATAAATGCAGATCTATTTCACAGAAGGTTGGAGTACTTAGATCTACTTATGTGGTTGGAAACAACATTTTGTGTATTCTACCTAGACCATGATTGTGTTATGAGTATGACGAGGTTACGATGGAGATACATTCACCATTATTGAGTTAAAAGTAGGTTAAAGATTATTTTGCTTAACAAATTTTAATATATAAATGCAGGTGTTTTGGAGAATAGAGCTATTATACATTCAAGGGACTGGCATTAGTGGTTAAAGCATTTATCTTTCATTTTGGAGACATTCTTGATATAATTCCTAAGGTGACATATAAGATAGAATTCTAAACTTAGTATTTCTCAATCTTGCATCAAACTTCTTATAATAAATATTAATTTAGTTGTAGTTGATGGTGTTTTATACTTTTCTTAACAATTTTTTAACTTATAAATGCAGGTGTTTTGGACAATAAATCTAGTGTATTCAAGGGATTGAGATCAGTGGTTAAAGCATTTAGCTTTCATCGTGGAGATATTTTGAGGATATTTTATATATTTTTTACATTTCAAATATTTAATTGGCTTTGTCATATCGTATGAGGATATTATGACCATAATATCATCATGTTACTATGAGTTTTAATGACAAGGGTTCCATCTTACAAATCCTCATAGTTTTTCTTCACATTTGGTGCTAAGAATTGATAACCATTTCATGTAATTTTAGTAGAACACTCTTTAAGGTGTGTTTTTCATTATGTTTTATGCTAAATTTGATGGTGAGGGTTTTATGTTAATATTTTTTTTATTGCAAGAAAAGAATGCTTGTTTCATCTTTGTCGAGGTTTGTTTGTTCTTTCATTGATCTTAGACATGATACTTGTAGGAATGACCTAGTTGTAGCAAGACAATATTAATGCATATATAGGAGTTTTGATCCTTTATTAGTTTATATATATATGGTGATTTGATGTCATGAATAATTTAACAATAAACTAGTATATCTCTTCAAGGTGATTGTTCATACCACATGAAAGTTGCTATATGATGTTTATGTCCCAAAACCTCTTAAAATTAGTCCCAAAACCTCTTAAAATTTAATCCCAAAAACTTCTTAAAATCCTTGAAGCTCTTTAAACTTTTGAAACTCCTTTCCTATTCAAATGTTGCATTAAATCCATGGGAAGCTATCACAGGTCTCCCCCTATGAAAACTAGCATCTTTGCTTATGAAAAAGACATCTTCTTGTTGTTACTACAGTCTTAGGACTGTCACAATTTTGCATACTTTGGACAGGGATAATGAGGGTTTTGGATGGTCAACAAGGTTACCTTCCACTCATGACACCCTCATGGTACCCTCACAATGCTTTCCTTGATGATCTAATGAATAACTCAATAGGATACCTTCACGGATTTGGTAGACAAAGGCAATCCCATGATGTATTGCCAAAGACAAGAACCCTAGTAGCCATAGGTAATATCCCTACACACAAAGATTCATCAAATCTACATGGAAGACCAAGAAACCATAATGTAAGCATGGATTAAAACACTCAAGGGAAAAAAAAGATGTCATTAAATCAATAACCCTTCCTAGGGTTTGGTGAGTTTCTCTTGGAAACCAAACCCTAGGCTTCAATAAAGGCCTTCCTCATGGGATTTTAGTGAAAAACTTGAGAAAATCACCTTGAATCATACTCAAAACCATTAAATAATCCTTAGATCCATTGAATGGCTTGGAGTAAGTTTGAAAAGATGAATTAATCCATTTTGAAACCTCTACCATGGCTGCAATAGCCAAAACAATAGCAGATGCTTCCATTTTCTAAAAATCATCATAAAAGGTGAGATTCAACCAAGCTCATAACATGTAAAGTTTGGTCATAGTGATTTAGCAACATTATCATGGTCTTTAGGAGGTTTTTTGCCTTATAGTATGAGTTGTAGAGGCCTTGAATCATTTAGCATTAGTTATAGGTTTGAATTATCACCCTTGGATTAAGAAACCTAGATTCATAACCATTTCATGTGATTTTAGCAGCACATTCTTTAAGGTGTATTTTTTCTACTTAAACACTAGATTAAACATTAGATTGCATTAGCACTATGAGGAAACATCTACTTTGCATTAAATACTAGATTTTTGTGTTATGATTATGATGAGGTTATGGTGGTAATGCAGGTGTTTTGGAGAATAGAGCTATTGTATTCAAGGGATTGAGCTATTGTACTCTACCTACACCATTGTTGTGTTATGAGTAAACCCAACATCCAACATTCAATTGTATACACAAATGAGACATTCCTAGATGTCTCTTGTATCATACACCAACCCATCGTAACATGTTGGTGCTATCAATTAGGTCCCACAAGGTGAAGAACACAAAATATGGCTCTTGGCATCTTTACACTAAATGCCACTGAGGCATTTTGCAAGAATGCATCTGTCATTGACATGGTCAAACAATGTTGAGTTGGTCAAAACTGAGAGAGGTTATTGTGGAGGGACTTGACATCTAGTTGTAGGTCCAAATGAATCATTTGTAGGTGCCATGAAGTCTAAGAACTACTCTATCAAAGTTTGGCAATCTTTTACTCTTAGGTCTCTTAAGAGACTTTGCCGATAGAATGTAGATCGACTCGATTGGGACACCTAGTTAATGAA
This sequence comes from Cunninghamia lanceolata, assembly GCA_027924645.1. Classification (NCBI taxonomy): domain Eukaryota; kingdom Viridiplantae; phylum Streptophyta; class Pinopsida; order Cupressales; family Cupressaceae; genus Cunninghamia; species Cunninghamia lanceolata. The sequence continues at coordinate 12,407,117 of BSBN01000367.1, forward strand.
ACAGGGCCTCCACTAGCATAAATCCACCCACCCTGACATGTCAGTGCTGTCAGTTAGGTCCCATAGGGTGAAGAATAAAAAGTATGGATCTTGGCACTTTACAGTAAATGTCACTAAGGCATTTTGCAAGAATGCATCTACCGTTGGCATGGTCAAACAATGTTGATTTGGTCAAAAAAAAGAGAGGTTATTATGGAGGGACCTAACATCCAATTGTAGATGAAAACATATCATTCATAGGTGCCACAAAGTCTGATAACTACTTCATCAAAGTTTGGCAATTTTTTGCTCTTAGGTCTCTTAAGAGACTTTGTCAGTACAACGTAGCCTGACTCAATTAGGACACCTGGGGAATGAAACAAGGCCTCCACTAGCATAAACCAACCCACCATGACCTATCAGTGTTGTCAATTAGGTCCCACAGGGTGAAGAACACAAAAGATGGCTCTTGGCACCTTTATACTAAATGCCACTAAGGAATTTTCTAAGAATGCATCCACCATTGGCATTGTCAAACGATGTTGAGTTGGTCAAAACTAAGAGAGGTTATTGTGGTGGGACCTAACATCTAGCTATAGGTCCAAATGGATCATTCGTAGGTTCCATGAAGTCTAAGAACTACTCTATCAAAGTTTGGCAATTTTTTGCTCTTAGGTCTCTTAAGAGACTTTGTCGGTATAGTGTAGCCTGATTTGATTGGGACACCTGGGGAATAAAACATGGCCTCCACTAGTATAAACCAACCCACCATGACCTATCAATGATATTAGTTAGGTCCCATAGGGTGAAGAATGAAAAATAGGGATCTTAGCACCTTTACACTAAATTCCACTAAGGCATTTTGCAAGAATGCATCTGTTGTGGGCACGGTCAAATGATGTTGAGTTGGTCAAAATTGAGAGAGGTTATTGTGAAGGGACCTAGCATCCATCTTTAGGTCCAAATGGATCATTCCTAGGTGCCATGAATTCTGATAACTACTCCATCAAAGTTTGGTAGTTTTTTACTCTTAGGTCTCTTAAGAGACTTTGTCAGTACAATGTAGCCAAACTCGATTGGGACACCTAGTTAACAAAACATGGCCTCCACTAGCATAAACCCACACATCATGACCTATAAATGCTATTAGTTAGGTCCAAATGTGAATCATTCCAAATGTATCTCTCTCCCTATGTCTCTCTCTTCCTCTCTACCTAATTCTACTCTTTCCATAACCCATATAGAAGGTGAAATGAGGATGTACTAGACCTATAGACGATAGAAAAATTCAATATCAACATTACTCCCAAATTTTCTTAAACCATGCATAAAGGCTTTAAACCTAGACCTTAAAAGTAGCCTATTGAGCAAACACTCTATTCTCAGCACAGTCACTAAAACCTGCATTTTGTTCACAATTTTTGTCATCATCATCATCATCATCTAGCATGGCATAAGCCACGCTTTCAGCCAAACCTACCATGTAGTCATCTTCGTCATCTGGAAGAGCAAAAATTTCACTCCCCTACAAACATTGGAACACACCAAAGGCACATCTCATTCCTAATTTGAAATTTGTGGCCACATGGCACTGCAGGTTATCTCACATGGACCCTACACTGTCAATAAATGTGTCTCTCTCCCAATGTCTCTCTCTTCCTCTCTACCCCATTCTACTCTTTCCATAACCCATATAGAAGGTGAAATGAGGGTATACTAGACGTATAGACAATGAAATGATGATATACTTAAAATCATGTTAAACATATAGAAGGTGAAATGAGGGTAAGCAAATAATGTGAAACATAGAAGGTGAAATGACAATATAATGTTAAGCATATCATCTGGACATCTTGGTATCTCCCTAACTAAACATACAATTCCAAACATATATCTAAGGTGAGATGAAGTTAATCAAATGATGTCAAACATATAGAAGGTGAAATGAGGATAAGCAAATCATGTCAAACATGTAGACGCGAGGAAAATGAGGACATGCAAAGTATGTAGACCATATAGAAGGTGAAATGAGGATATGTGAATCATGCCAAATGTGTCTCTCTCCCTATGTCTCTCTCTTCCTCTCTACCTCATTGTTCTCTTTCCATAACCAATATAGAAGGTGAAATTAGGGTATACTAGACCTATAGACGATGAAATGATGATAGGAAAATTATGTTAAACATATAGAAGGTGAAATGAGGGTAAGCAAACATATAGAAGGTGAAATGAGTATATGTTATACATGTAGAAGGTGAAATGAGGATACATTATACATATAGAAGGTGAAATGAGGATAAATGAATCATGTCAAACATGTGGACCTATGAAATGAGGATATGCAAAGCATGGAGACCATATAGAAGGTGAAATGTGGATATGTGAATCATGCCAAACATATCTCTCTCCCTATGTCTCTCTATCTTCCTCTCTACCTCATTATGCTCTTTCCATAACCCATATAGAAGGTGAAATGAGGGTATGCTAGACCTCTAGACCATGGAATGAGGATATGATATTGAAACATGGAGTATATGATATTGAACATACTTCCATTTAAGATGTACACCTATTTACATTTCCAAATGCAAAGGATGTTGAATTTGGGTTGTGGATGACATTTCTTTACATAAACCAGATAACGAAATGGGTAAACACACAAACATGTCTTTGCTAATTAATAAAAATATAACTATCTTTGATTTAATGAAAAACATCATAAGTTTTGTCATTTTTAACATGTATCTTGCATGTTTAACATGTAAGATGAGAAATTATCAATGATTATCATATCAAATCTAGTAGTTTCAATATCATGATTATTATGAGATGTATATAAAAAGAGTCCAGTACAACAAATATGTTAACTAACACTAAGAATCCATGTAATAAATTAGCATAAACAAATTTTGAACAAGTATGTACTAATTTAGCATAAATTAAAATGAAATGTTAAATATAGATTTCATATGATTGAAATTATGCTTCTTTTTTATTAATTCTTACTAATTAGGGTATTCATATAGAAATATATAGTAACTCATGTAACATCTACTTATGTACAAATCTTTGGTTTTATGCTAGTAATAAGATAGTCATCAATATGAAAACAACAAGAAGGTCTTCTTAATGGTGTTTGGACAATGCATTATCATTTGAAGGAAAAAAGGTCACATGTCATTCTAAGAAAATCCTATATCTAAGTAAAACTACAATCATGTGGCAATTAAGATCAAGTTATCTATTGAGGTAGGAAACTACATATCACCTTTCTACCAAGAAAAACAATCATATATAACAATAAATCAATCTATAACATGTTATTGATCATAACTCAACCATTGTAAAGCAATTATACATTCAACTTTTAAGTTTCAAAGTAGAAATACATGCACATAAGGAATTTAAATTATATTGTACATCAAGGTGTATATATATTAAAATATAATCCATAATGGTAGACATATACAACAATTTGGCAAATATGCCAACTCAAAACATTTTTTACAAAATGTGGCATATGCCATCTCAAAATCTATATGCAATCTACATGTTGAATAGCTAAATCAAATACTAAAGGTCCACTTGACCCTTTGTCTCTAGCGAATCCTCAATCTATGATGGATCCTCAAAAAATGTCCTTTATTTGCCATGATGTCTAGTAGTTGACAGATGCAAAGTTGACTACATTAACAAGTCAAACCACAAATTTGATTAATTAGTTCAACGGTAAATATAAATAAGTTAGACTAGTAAATAGAATCTTATCTACTACAATTTAGAACGTTCATTTATTAACATACATCTAAATCACTACAATCAACTATAAGGTCTCTAAACTATTAATTATTTTAAAAAAATCAACTCAATTACCTCAACTCTTTCTTGTTGTTATGAGAGTCATTTTGTAAATGATGATCTCTTAAGGTGATCAGGTGTCCTACTAAAGCATGATGGAAAAGGTGCCACATCACTCATTTTTATAATAGACTATAATAGTTAAATAACATTGAAATAAATTAACATATAATTAATTAAAAAAAGGAAATTCATACATTAAAAATGTTAGATTTGTAAATAAACAATCTAGACTATACTAAACAAAAACTTATCTACTAGAAAACAAGCACATACCACCAATGAGGCCTCCTACATCGATTGAGAAGGACTCATCATGGATGAACCAAGTAACATTTCCTATATGAAAAAATGACAAGAATGTAAGACTGTATGTATACATATAATCATAATAACTTTTAAGTTAATAGATTAATTTTAAAAAAACAAAAAAATGCTCACTAGCATTAGGGGAGAGGAGCTATTAGTAATTTGGGATAACTTTATGACCATGTAGAAGTTACATGGAATATTGTAGGACCTCTATTTTTTAGAAATGTGATATGAACTCTTATCTATCTACAACTAAGGTGCAGAGGTGTGACTCATCACACAACTCTCCACATCAATACATCTAGTGAGAAGTGTCCTTAAAATGAATTTTTTAAGATTCAATGAAAACTCTATCATGGAATCCCTAGTAGTTGAACAAAAAAATATCATTTTTTTTAGAACACTTGATCATATTCTTATTTGAAATATAACTTATATGCAACCTAAATGATCTCAATACCTTTCGGTAACCATAAATATTGTTATCTCTAACCTTTATATCCAACCTAAATGACTCAATAGTTGAACACAAAATACTAAAATTATTGTTATAAAAACAACACATTCTTATTTAAAATATAAATTATATTCAACTTTAAATGATCATAACTTTTTTACAACCTCTTATATTTCATGACAAAATACAAGTTAATTATTGTACTCACCTTTTACATTTGTCATAGGATAAACATATAATATGAAGTATTATAATGCATGTATATTGCCACCCCAGAAGTTGTACACATAAGAATAGTATTTGTCTACATATTAGGAGTGTTTTCATTATAAGTGGGTCCTCAAATAGTTTTCTATCTAGTAGGATGTTCCCTTAAAATCTCAAATATATAGGAGGCACCAAAACTCACCACTTAGGCCTTGGGAGATAGATAGACCACCATTTTCCACTCAGGAATTTACTAATGACAATGAGTTAGACGAGCCAATTAAAGTTGTAGTTGAGGATGATATAGGTCATAAATGAATAGAGATTATTGATGTTGGCAATGTGTGTTGTCATTGATGTCAACTCAATATGTGTCAACCTAAGGTCAGAGGTAATGAAGCTAATGGACAATGGAAGATTTGAGTGGGATAGTTTGACTTAGGTCAGCATGGTTAAGTTAGGTCAGTCTAGAAGGCCTAGAAAATGAAGGAAAATTGTCCAAGTATGAGAAACAATGATGATTAGCTTGAGGTCTAAGTATGATGCGGAGGTGAGTACATATGTTATAACATGTTCCCAACATGCCTACATTAATATCCTACCATTCCAGTGTACCGCACTTAGAAAAAGTTACAGAAGGTTGGCTAAGGCCTTCACAGTGTATATCTTAAGGCAAAATTAAAGTATTTTGGTCCGCATTCCTTTGTAGTGCAAGTTTTAGTTTTGTGGTTCAGAAGATAATTTTACCTAGATATTAACATGCTATATACAAGATTTCATCTCATTACACCTTCAGCAAAGAAATTTATCAATGACAGAGTTCCAGACTATGACTTGATAGTGTAAAGCAATTGTGGAGACCTAATGGAATGTTCTGCATTCCTTCGGATGAGAAGTTGTGCCCATGTGGTTTTGCAAATATGTTTGGAGATGTGTAATGCACACCAACTTGTAGTATCAAGTGATCTAATGGTCTGCAAGGTTGACTTTCAAATGATAGAAGTAATACAAACTATTCTAGATGCATAAGTACTCCATAGAACACATGTTTGAGTACTTGCGGAAGATGGAGAAGGTATAGAATAGCCATATGAGTGTCTGCGGAGACTGCATACTTCATAGTATCTTAGGTTTGAACTGCATGCGATTCTCTCTTTGTTCTTGTACCGCACAAGGTGTTCAAGTCACCTTGAGTTATGTGTATACATGTATACTAATCATAGTGTTGATGTGTCAAATGTCTTTGCATTCCTTCGAAAATGATAGATATGATTGTGTGGATCTAAGAATATGTTCATATATTGCACAATTTTATTCATGAGTATTTCAGTTGACTTGGTGGTCTGCAATGCAATATCCTAAGTTTTGATGTGTCACAATCAGTCTGGAATGCCCTATTTTCATCAATTCAACATGTTTCTTATTTTGTGGATGCATATATTGATTAGATACTTCAGGAGAATGGTGTATGAATAGTGGTGAGAAGATAAATGATTGAAATCTTGGTCTGCATAATGTTTTTGGCTTCTCCCCGGTGATGTGAAGATGGTTAGTTAGCAGTGGCACTATTGTTTGGGCCGATAATTCAATTTCCTTCATATGTGGTGGATCCTGATTGGTTGCTTTGGCATTGGAGGATATGTTGTGATGCATTTTGGGTCCTATTGTGATGTGTTGTGATCTACAACCTATTTACTCTTCATATTGTATATGTTTGATGCTAACCTATGAAGAATAGCACGTTTCAACTAAGGGTCTTTTTGGTGCCGACCTAATTAATGTTTTGAGAAGTTGTTGAGGATATATATATAAGAAAAAATTCATTTGTGGATGAGAGAAGTGAGTGTGAATGTGATAGATCAGAATGAGCAGTATGAAGTATGCAGAGTCAATATGATGGAGTAATTGTGCATAAAAGAGGACTACAACATCAGCATAAGTCAGATGCTTCTTTCATAGTAGTTCATAGTTAGGTTATCATTGTGATTCTTTGTAGCAGTGAGCTTTCTTCAGGGAGTAGTAGCTTCCTTAGGTTGTAGTCCTAAAACAAAGTCAGAACAGAGTTGTAGCTTCCTTGGGTTGTATCCCCAAAACAATGTTGTAAACTTCTATAAGTAGTGAGCATTATATTGTGAGCTAACACTCACTGTGGTTTTTCCCATTTTTGGGTTTTCCACGTAAAACTTTTGGTGTTAATGTGTTGATTAATGTGGTGCATGTTTTATCTAAGTAATTTGATTTGTTCTACAAATAAATTAGTTAAGTTTTTGTATATGTTGATTCACCCCCACTCTCAGCATCTCAGTGTGTTCAACAATTGGTATTAGAGCTAAGTACCTTTGAGAAGCCTAACAGCTGAGGTAGATCCTGCACTTAAACACATGGAATTTGAAGCTATGGATAATAATGTATTTATTCTAGAACCAAATCTATAAGCAATGGAACCTAAAGGTTGGGACTTAAACTTAGATGAGGTAGACCTTGGAGGAGAACTCCAGTCGGCACTTAAATATCTAGATGAAGCTAGAGAACTAAACTAGGAATGTGAGGACATGCTTGAAAAATCAAAGGAGACAATTGTGAAATTGAAGACACGAGCTAAAGAATCAAAAGAAGAGATTGGCAAAGTGAAAGTTCAAATAGAAGGAGATTAAGGATGTGACATTAAACTCAAAGAGGTAGAAGATATGATCTCTAGTTTGAAAGTTATGGTCGAAGAACGAAAGAGGATTGAAGACTGTTTAAACATGAAGATCAATGAGAAAGTTGTTGAATGTTCAAAACTTGAGGAGGAAGTTGTCACTCTAAGAAAAGAACTGGAAAAGGCAAAAGAACATATTGACAAGGGGTTAAAACTAAAAGGAGGATCTACAATTCTTGATGATATAATTAACTCTCAAAAGCCATCAAAAGAAAAAATCTAGTCTGGGTTTTGAAAAGGGGAAAAATCCTATAACCAGTGCATCTGCAAACTTATATGATAATTTCAAAATAGAAGGAAGGTCTTAAACAAAGGAAGAAAAAGGCCACACTAAAATCCTAAGAAGAATGCCTCTGGAGATGCAAAAGATGATGGATTCATTCCTATCCAGAGACAAAGAAAGAACAAGAAGAACTTCAGAAAGCCTGCTCCTAGACAAACTGCTCCTACCAGGTATTCCCAAGCCTTTAATGGTAATTTCTATACTTGTAATAAGTTTGGTCACAAGGTTGTTGAATGTAGAAGCAAGATGAGTTAGAATTCATTCAATTCTCCTAGGTACAATGTTGTGAACTCTCATGGTCAGTGTCATGTTTGTAACAAAGTTAGTCATAAGGCTAATGGATACAGAATTAAAATGATGAGGAATGATTTCATGAACAAGAGAAATGTTATGACTTCTCAATTCTCATGTTGTTATTGTTACACATGCAACAAGTTTGGTCGTAAGGTTGATAATTGTGAATCTAATGTAAGAAGAAGTGGTTATGCTCTGCAAACCAATATCACCTGCTACAGTTGCAATAAGTCAGGACACATTGCAAGGTTCTGTAAGGGAAGGAATGTAAGACCTACTCCTCAAAGAAAGATTGATATTGCTTTGTAAAAGAAGGAAATGAACATGACATGGAGGAAGAAGGAAGAAAATGAAGTAAAGGAAGGATCTGCACCTCTACCTGATGCAGATGGATCCTCTAGAAATTATAAGGAGGAAGTATTGGTTCAGGGGGTTGCAACTGCAAATACTTTCAAAACCCTTGAATGCATATGATGTTGAAATCTTTAGAATAATGGCCAAAAATGATATGGATATCTCTGTCTAGTGATATTATGATGTTTGATCAAATTTTTAGAGAAAATAGACTCTTTTCGAAGGATCGTCGAGTGATCATAGATCTTTGTTTAGCAAGTAGTTGATTAGGTCTAGAACAGAGATTGCAATCAATGCGAAGCAGTTAGGGTTGGTGAGAAGATTATTTAGTCAATTTTTTATCAAAATTGATTTCATTTAAACAAAAGCAAGTGTATGAAAGAGCAAAGGAGAGAAGGAGATTTTCAGTAGATCTTGTGTGTAAACCCTAACGATAGCTTTCCCAAGTATTCTCCATATTTGTTGGTTAAACCCTAGTTTTTTTTAAGAATCATCATGGCAACATCTATAGTGATTGATGTTGTGGAGAAGCCAAAACCTAAATTCAAGAAATATTCATTTAAATCCATTGAGACCAAAAAGGATGGAGCATTTTCTCATGTTCCCATCAATGTGTTACACACAAAGGATGTATGTATATACATCCATTCACAGCTTGATGAGTATGATGACTTGAAGTTGGAACAACTCAGGAATGATCTTTTGTTGGGTGATGATTTTCAATTGAAGCTGGAGTTCACAAATGTTGGAGCAAAACAACTAGATATTTGGAAGGGTTTCCCTAATTTCTAGTATGAGGAAGATTGGGTTAGGATTGCCTTAAGTCAGATTCATGAGGACTTATTTTTCCTTGACCAACCTCATATGATCACTAAGGAATCCATCAGGGTTGTGACTAGATTTTGCTCCTCCGAACCAGTGCCTATATTGAAAGTGTTGATAACTGAGAGGGGGGGTGAATCAATTATCTTAATTATTTTGATTTTCAGTCCTTCTTTAACAATTAGTGCAGAATCAAATCATACAAGCAAGCATTACCATGGAAGCAAAAATAACATTAGTACACATGACACAATGATTTTGACGTGGAAAACCTGGTTAAGGGAAAAACCACGGGGTGATTAACCCAAGATTGTATTCTCTATTAGAAGAATAGAATAGTACAAAAATGGCACTTGCCAATTAGGGCTCACTACCCGAGCACACTGCTCACAAGAGGCTTACTGCCTACAAGAGACTCACTGTCTACAAGAAAAGAAAGTAACAAAATACTTGAACCAATGAGAAGCATCCACACATGCTAAAGTTTAGTTCCGGTTAAGCCCAATATACTGATCTGTTGCACTTCATTCTTACTCTCCTTAGGTGCTGTTGTCCTGTTACATTTCGAACCTATCTTACTGCCTTCACACTACTCTTCTACTATATTTCACACAACACCACATACCACACAACACCTTCACATCTAAATCCATCTGGTATTTATATCCGTAGAAAGGATTTCATCCTCTTTCTAGTCGGCATCTGGAATAGTCAATATTTTCCCAAACTCTAGTTTGTCAGCAGAATCCTTGCTTACCAAGTGATGTGAATCAAGGAGATACTTATAGAAGTCATCTAACCTGTCAGCAAATTATGGATGATACCTTAAGAACCTTGATCACCATCAATATCTCATCCGAAATAATTTTGATGCTCTGTCGGTCAATTCTTCCTCTGTCTACTCTGCCAAACCAAACTGCAATACTTAGATGCTCATATCTCTTCACTCTTTCATCACCGAAGGCTCAATCCCTGGAATCTATCAGTCAAGGTATTCCTCTTGACTTCCCCAAGTCTACACTTTACAAAGATACTTCCTCTAAGAGATCCGGACCTGACTGTCAGACCTTGCTGCATGCTATGCTCTTGCTTACCAGACCAAAGTATTCTTCAATCTGACTTCTGGTAAAGATACACCATTTCCTGTGGATGTGTGGAGTGGTCTTTGTTGCCATCAATGACAACACCAATGAAGCTACATAGTGTCTCTTGCCAACAATCTCCCCCTTTGGCATTGATGGCAACACTTAGTGAAAAATGACTAAGTGTCACACTACACTCCCCCTTGGCTGATGCTCTGTTCTAATGTACATTTTTCTAGAGCTCCCCCTTAGCTGGATTCCACATTTTTCACTACTCCTCACTCCCCCTTTGAAATCAATGGAAAAGGGTAGAATCCGCACACCAACAATCCTCAAAAAAATTAACTATACTTAGCTGCATGAGTATAAATACATGATACACTTACATATATTGAAGTATATCTGCAAAAGATGTCTTCAACTGGGCAAATTTTGTTGCCCAACTCTGCTTCATCCTATCCAAAATTGAGATGTGACCACTCAACAGGAATGCAAAAGCTTCTGCCCTCTTAAGATCTGTCGGATCACTGGTTCGGGCTGTGGTCTAGGCATCAGTTAGGGCCTCATGCATGGCCTCTAATTTAGGGATAATCATCCCTCTAAGTACACCCATCCTACTTAATATGTTCTTTCTCTCCTTCTCAAGCTTCTTAATCTCATTCATGACTACAATAGTTTGACATTCCTGGTTTATTATGGATACAGTGAGAGGATCAAAATTCTGAGAGAGGCTTGACAGTTTATCCTCTTGTTCTTTCACTTTCTTCTCAATATCATTTGTTGCTTTAGTCCAAGATATACAAAATTTATATACTTCTCCTCCATCCTTAAGAGCATTTTCTAAGCTCTTTATCCCAATATACATATTTCTCCTATCATTGGTTATAAAGCCTTGTAACTCAGAGAATCTCTTATCCAAAAACTCTTTCCGGACCTTCACCTCAGCTGATTTCTCTAAAGATTCAAAATGAGTGCTGACAAAACTAACAAGAGACTTGAGATTACTGGATGAAGAAGCTAAGGAATCCTTCTGAAAGGATGGCATGATCTTTTCAAGCACACCGGATGTAATTTCTAGCAGCTCATAGTCTTCCATGTGAGACTTTAGAAGTTTCTCTTTAGCCTTTGCTTGGGCAAAGGATTCTATCTCCATTGTTTGAACCGGGGAGAGAGAACAAAGTCAAATGGTCCTTGAAGTAACTCCGGTTCATCAATCTCCATCATTTCTTTAGTCAAGAAATCCTTGACAGTTTCTGCAGTGTCTCTTGCCGAAGACAAAGTTTTATTTCCTTCTGCACTATCACTTGTGTTCTTCTCAGCTTGACCTTCTTCTCTTCCCTTCACTTCTTCTTCTTTCTCCTCTATTCTTTCTTCTCCTTTCGATCCAAAGACTGCTAGAGAATCCATATTTACTTCTCCTTGGACTTCCTCTTCCAGAACAGAGGAATCTAAGTCCTTAGCTTTTTCTTCACTAGTCTCCTTTACCTCTTCTGCTACTGTCTTAGTGGATTCTTCTTTGTCATCCATGGCAGAGGTTTCATCATCTAAGTCTTCTACAATGGGAATGTTGAATCTTTTGTATGCATTTCGGAGGATCTCTTCTATCTCTTTTGCTATTTTGTCAGTTTCACCAAGCATAAGCTAATTCATTCTAGCTTTGCTCCGGAACTCATGCTTGCAATCTTTGAAGATCATATTCATTTGCTTCTGAGTGATTGAAGGAAAGAGCTGAATGGCTATATGTTCCCGGATCTCAAGATCCTTTGCCTTAGCATTATTCTTTCTTATTTCTAATTCCTTCTCTAGGCTTTTGGGAATGAGAGATATGATTTCAATAAAAGCCTTATTATAGATATTCAAATATCTGGATGTGGCTTCTTGCAAGATCTTTTGGTCAGCTTCATTATAATCATCATAGAATTCAGTCATTGGTTTTAGGTTTCCATCCACAGTGACTGATTTGACTACATCATCAATGGACGGAGTGGGCCTTTCAACAAATTCTTCTACCATCTCTTCCATGTCTTGACCTGTAGAAGATTCACCGGATCCTTTCTTCATCTTCTTCTTCATTTTCTTTACCTCCTCATCTGACATAGTTTCTTCATCATCCTTCTAACTGATGTAAGACCTTGTGTCCTTTGTCTTAGTTCTTTTCTCTGCTTTACCAGATGATTTTGCTTCCAGTTTAGATGCCTTTGAGTTTTTAGCAGTTGCAGGTGCAAAGCTTTTAGAGGATCTCGTCCGGGAGGGGGCTTTTACCGGAGTACTTTCTTTTTCTGCTTCTTCCTTTTCTTTTTCTGCTCTTTCCATCTTTTCTCTGTGGGCATCAAGTGCCTCTTTTGAGATTCCATGCCTCTTGGCAACTTCTTCAACTTCCCTTCTCACTTTCCTCTTGATTTCAGGTTGTCTAAGTTCCACATGAACTTTTACACTCAACTCTTGGAAGGTTCCAAACCTTTCTGCCTTAGGGTCTTTGGGCTAGCTCAATAGATGTTGGATATGCAGCTCTACAATTTTCTCATCTACTTCATACCCTATTGGCATGATCTAGATTGTCCTTTGCTCCATTGCCTCCATTAGGCATTGATCAGTGTCAACCATGAAACACACTGTATCTTTGTACTTCTCAATCAATGATTGGGGAATTCTTTCTCTGGTTTGCATCATATTTTGAAAGTTCTTGAAGTAACCCCACAGAGTTGTATTTCTTTCTTTAGCATCCCCAAGCCCATGCAAGTAATCTTTGATTTGAATTGCAATAACTCTGTCATTCTACCATACCCAACAACTGGATCCAAGCAGCTCATTCATAAAGTAGAAAAATAAACACAATATCAATCCACCATACTTAAAAGAGTTCTTTTTGTCCTTCTTGATCTTCTGTAAATTTTTCATCAGTTGGCTTAGAAGGAGTTCACAGAGATCATAATCTGCATTCTTTCTCAACATTTCATAAGCAGTATACACAGTAGTTCCAAATACTAAATTCTCCCTGTTAGAGTGATATATCTTATAGCCAATTATCATAGATGCAAACTTGATATCTGGATCAGTGATATCTTCTATGGCCATTGCTCTCTTATCAAATTTTGATCCGGCGGTGTCACTCATAGTTTGGTTTTTGACAGATTTGAGAACAGGTAACCCTCCAGAAGAGTTTAAACCGGTTACTACCCTAATTGCATCCTTGGTGATCTTGAATGGTCTATTCAACCATAAGAAGTTATCATGCACTCTGCTCAACACATACCGGACCCACTCATCTTCTTCAAAATAGGGGAAATGGATGTACTGACCGAAATGTTTATCCCAGATGGCCTTATACTGAGGTTTTAGTTCAAAAGATTCATCTATCAGTTCCTTGTGGTAGATGTCCATCAACTTGGATTCACCAAAATCTTCAATGGTTGCATGAATGTAAACCCTAACATCTTTTACATGCAAAACCCCATGCGGAATGCTGGAAAATGCCCCTAAGGGATCCACTTCTAGAGATTTGTAGGGATGTTTCTTAAATTTGGGGTGAGGCCTATCAGAAATCTTTACAACATTCGGAGTAGCCATCTTAAAGATTCAAAGAAAGTTTGATCAAGAGTGAAAAATACCTTTTTACGCTTCTAGGTTTCACGAAATGAGCTGGATCAGATTGCTAGAAGAATTATCTTCTGTGGTTGATCTTTGAGAGACTTGAGACAATTTGTTTGCAGAGCTCTTTTTCTCTTCTTTTTGAGTGCAAATGTGTAAATGACGATCAAATGAACCCTTTTATCTTTGAGCAAACCCTAATTCCATATTGCAATAAATGTGCAATTCAAGTCATTCCAGTTACCTTGTTCTCCTTGTTCTGAGAAAAGATATTTTCTGGATCACTAAGAAGCATTTAGAGTTGTTCTTGGTGATGATTGACAATCTATCTTTCTTTCCCCAAACATTTCATCTATCCACATATCAAGATTCTTCAATTTGAATCATACCGGATCTAACTGTGATAATCCTATTTTATCAAATGACTGTTAAACCAGATCAATCTTGGAAGATTAGACTCTTCAAATCTTCCTGTGGATCTTCCATATCTTTACCAAGCTTTTCTTTAGATGTTTCTCTGAGAATCTTTTAATCCGCAACTTCCCATGTGCCAATTTTAGGCACCAATTAACTGGTTGGGGGATTTGTTTTTCTTAGTGACTCCTCCTGAGCCAGAGCTCATCTACTCAATTTCTAGAAGGATTATCAACACCAGATTCTGGTGCGGATCCATCCCCAACATTCTCTGTGCTTCTCTTCACCCAGATCTTATTCATCTCCCTTTGAATTTCATCTGCATTCACTTTTTCTTTTCCTTTGTCTTGGCTATGATTATACTGTTCCAGACCCCTTTTGTCTTGATTCTTACTTCTATAGAATTTGGCAATATGACCAGATTTATTGCAATTGTAGCAAACAACATTTCTTTGCATATTTGATTGATATCCTCTTGATCTACACTAATTAGCCATATGTCCCATTCTATTGCATGCAAAACATCTATGATTGAATGAATTGTTCATTTGCATATTTCTACACTCATGAGATTTGTGACCATACCTTTTGTAATTGAAACACTATCCGGAGAAGGATGAATTAGTCTGATTCATTCTTCTTCTGCACTGATTTGCTTTATGACCAAAGTTATTGCAGTTGTGGCAATATCCATTGAAGGATGGATATCTTTGAGCATTTGGTTGCCTTACCAGAGGTCTTCTAGGTCTATTCCTTGGATTTCCTGATCCAGAGTTCTTCTGACCGGATCTAGAGCTTTTACCTTTCTCATATCCCAAGCCATGCTTGTCATCTACCCTCTTTTGACTTTCAAGAAGAACTTCAAGTTGAGCAGAGCTTATCTTGAATTTTTCTTTGTATTCATTTGTTGTTTGTAGATCCTTTTTAAGAATGTCTATTTGATCCTCAAGTTTTTCTTCATTATCTCTAGTATCTTCAAGATCAGATTCTAGATGTCTGATTATTCTGTCCATTTTATGGCAGTCTTCTGATTTTTCCTTGAGAGATTGTCTTAGATCATCTTTAGTTTTTCTTTTTTCTTCAATTTCTTGGGTGAACTTCATAACTCCTGATTCCATTTCATGTCTTACCATAATGACCTCTTTTGATAACTTTTCACATAGCTTGGTTTTCTCCTTTAGGTCTTCATTTGTATCATTGGTTTCACCTTGACTTACTAATTGCTGAGGTAGATCCTTTCTCTTTTCATAGAGATACTCAATTTCCCTTTTAATTCATTTATGAATTCATTAGCCTGTTTAAGTCTTTCCTTCAATTCATTGACTTCAGAATTAGATTGTTCAAGATCATCTAGGGCAGACTGAAGTTGTTCCCTCATACCATACATATCCATTTGAATTCCCAGATCTTCCTGAAGCTGTTAGGCTCTGTTTGGAGGAACTTGGCTCTGATACCAATTGTTGATAACTGAGAGGGGGGGTGAATCAGTTATCTTAATTATTTTTATTTTCAGTCCTTCTTTAACAATTAGTGCAGAATCAAATCATACAAGCAAGCATTACCATGGAAGTAGAAATAACATTAGTACACATGACACAATGATTTTGATGTGGAAAACCCGATTAAGGGAAAAACCACGGGGTGATTAACCCAAGATTGTATTCTCTATTAGAAG
This sequence comes from Cunninghamia lanceolata, assembly GCA_027924645.1. Taxonomy (NCBI): domain Eukaryota; kingdom Viridiplantae; phylum Streptophyta; class Pinopsida; order Cupressales; family Cupressaceae; genus Cunninghamia; species Cunninghamia lanceolata. The sequence continues at coordinate 12,423,143 of BSBN01000367.1, forward strand.
AATAGAATAGTACAAAAATGGCACTTGCTAATTAGGGCTCACTACCCGAGCACACTGCTCACAAGAGGCTTACTGCCTACAAGAGACTCACTGTCTACAAGAAAAGAAGGTAACAAAATACTTGAACTGATGAGAAGCATCCACACATGCTAAAGTCCAGTTCTAGTTAAGCCCAATATACTGATCTGTTGCACTTCATTCTTACTCTCCTTAGGTGTTGTTGTCCTGTTACATTTCAGACCTGTCTTATTGCCTTCACACTACTCTTCTACTATATTTCACACAACACCACACACCACACAACACCTTCACATCTAAATCCATCTGGTATATATATCCGTAGAAAGGATTTCATCCTCTTTCTAGTCGACATCTGGAATAGTCAATATTTTCCCAAACTCTAGTCTGTCGGTAGAATCCTTGCTTACCAAGTGATGCGAATCAAGGAGATACTTATAGAAGTCATCTAACATGTTGGACAATCATGGATGATACCTTAAGAACCTTGATCACCATCAATATCTCATCCGAAATAATTTTGATGCTCTGTCGGTCAGTTCTTCCTCTGTCTACTCTGCCAAACCGGACCCCAATACTTAGATGCTCATATCTCTTCACTCTTTTATCACCAGAGGCTCAATCCCTGGAATCTATTAGTCAAAGTATTCCTCTTAACTTCCCCAAGTCCGCACTTTACAAGGATACTTCCTCTAAGAGATCCGGACCTGACTATCGAACCTTGCTGCATGCTCTCTTCTTGCTTACCAGACCAAAGTATTCTTCAATCTGACTTCCAGTAAAGATACACCATGTCCTGCGGATGTGTGGAGTGGTCTTTGTTGCCATCAATGACAAAACCAATGAAGCTACATAGTGTCTCTTGCCAAAAGAAATCTATGAAGAATGAGGAGGTTATGAGACTTACCTGAGTGAAATTTGATAAAAGGACCTTAACTATGGATGACATTGAAGATCTAGGGGTCTGGTATGCCACTATGGGCATTGCTTACAAAGTGTACTACATAAATAGAGAGGGGACTACTACTACCACTACCATTTACACTTCCTATCAGATGGTGAAAGAAGGGAAGGACTATGAGCTCTGTGAGCTCTTATGGTAGTAGTTGTTAGACAATTTGAAGAGAACAAAGGAGTCAACATACAAATTTTGGTATGGTTCCTTAATCATTTGTCTTATGTTCTATTTTTTGGGGGAATTGCCTGCTATAAAGGGTATGGCTTGGAAAAGTGATATCCCCATTGCACACCAAATTAAGGACTATATGTGTAGCTTTCCTAATCATAAACATTGTGACACATCAAAACATTTCAAACTTATATGCAAAGGAGGGAAAGAATATCAGCAAAAGTTGTAGAAAAATACAAAAATGATATAACATTCATGGTGGACAAGGATAATTGCCATGGAGGTAGTAGAACCAAGGACTTTTTGGATAACCACTCTACCCTATGAAGTGTTTGAACATGATTTGGTTGGATATGCTGACATGTTACTCAACAAGCCTAAGGATCCTACTGCTGAAAGATTTGGAACTTATGATGAGATCACCAACAAAACAATCTTAAAGAATGTGAAAGAGAAAGCAGAAAAGATGAAATCAAAATTGGAGGAAATGCTTGACACTCCTGAGGATCCTACAGGAGTAGCCCAAAACTCTTCTGCTACACAAGCACCTAAAAGGACAAGTAGGTCTGCCTCTGCTTCTACTACCTCTTCAAAACCCTCTGGACCTACTCCTACACCTCCCAACAGGAAAAGAACTGCTACTGAAGTGCCGGTACAAACCAAGACTACTGAGACAAAGAAGCATCAACCTAAGGTCCAAGAAAAGAGAGGAAAGATCAATCTGGTAAACATAGAAGATGATGAAGATGATGAAGAAGAAGAAGAAGAAGAATCTAGTATGCTTGACAGGAAAAAGAAAAGAGCAAGAGAAGGAAAGGAAGAAGGAGAAACCACCAAAGGAAAAGGAAAAAGAAAAGAAAAGAAATCAAAAGAAACTTCTCAAGAAGAATTGGAGCATGAGCCTCTACATCTTGAGACCACTGTGAATCCTATAGAACAACATGGTGCTCTGAAACAAGTTGTAGATCTCTATGATAAGATGCATACTAATGACAAAGCCACAATTGTGGAAGCAATAATCAGGTACATGATGACCTTCAATGTGGCCCTAATTGAGTTCATTGGTCATTTTCTTGTAAGCCTTGCAAACCTACTCACCAACAAAAGAAGTGAATCCATGGGAAAAGATGTTGAGATAAGAAAACATGCAATTGAAAAGGTTGGTCCATCCATCACTGATGAAGAAAAGATCAAGGTATCTCAAAAACAAGTAAAGGAATTCAGAACAAAAAGGAGAATAAGTATTCTAATGGGAAAAGACTAGGAAGAAATAGAGAGACTGGAGAAGGAAACATTAGAGAAAACTACAAAAATTCTTGAGGAAATGAAAAATGCTAAGGTGATAGTTGAGGAACAAGTTCCTCTAGATATTCTAGATGTACCTCTTCAAGATATAGATCTGTTAGCCTTTGATGACAAAGAGGATAGAGGAGACATGACTGAGAAAGATGAGACTATTTCTCTAAAAAACACAGAAGCATAAAACTCAGGAGATCAAGGTGAAATGAATATTTCCCCTTCGAAGAATACTGAAACACAAAATATAGAGGGTTGAGATAAAGTAGGTACCCCCTCTAGAGAACACAAATACAAATACAAAACATAACAATCCTCCTCCAGAGGATACAGGGAAGGATGAACAAAGGAAAGAGGATAACCCTGAGAAGGAACAAGAAGATAAAATTATAGGGAAGAGTGATGAGAAACAATATGAAAAAGATCAGGATGAAACAGAGGAGAATCAAGATAAGGAAGTTAAGGACACTTCTGGGGATATAGATCAAAGTTCTTCAAGGTCAAACTCTTTCAAAGACCTGTTAGATTTGTAGATGTAGTTCCAACCAGTGATTACACCACAACTTCTGCAAATCCCTACTCATGAAGAGCAAGTAGACTTGTCAAACATTTCACCCCTTCACAAACTATAGCTTGGAGACATCCTACATGCTTCTGCAAGAAAGGAGTTCTTGCAAGAAAACCTAAAGAAAACTAGTTTGGTTGAAGATGTAGTGAAGCTGATATAGAAAGGCTTACTAGAGGTAAGCATTGATTCCTCTTTGTCTCCAGAGAAAAATCTGAAGCTTTTAATGGATTCCTTCAAGGACCACTCCTCACACATTGAACAAAAGGCAAAACAAGAGGCCTTAAGGAAGATGAATGATAAAAGGCTGGCTAAGATGTCTGACAAATGTACCAATGCACATAATAAACTACAAGAAAATATAAAGATGTTTAAGGGATGCATTGATGAAGCCACTACTTTATACTTGTTTTGTTTGAAATGGCCTAATTCCACCAAGAACATCAAAGCTCATATTGACTCCATTGAGTCAGATCTCCAAATTGGATGAAGTATATGATGTTGGCCCAAGGTTTTGCCATTGTCCCAAAAGATCAACATGTTAATGCCCAATACAAACACCAAAGATATATAGACTGTAGGATGTAGTTAAGCCATGTCACAAATTCTAAGGCCGGTGCTAAATAACCAAGGGATGAAGGCACCAACCTTCCAAAAATTACCCCTCGACGTGACTGAGGGATTTGAACCCATAACCTAGGCTCTGATACCAATTGTTAGCCCAAGGTTTTGTCATTGCACCAAAGATTGACTTGTTAACACTCGATACAAACACCAGAGATATACAGACCACAGGAGGTGGTTAAGCCATGTTGTGAATCCTAAGGTTAGTGATGAACAACCAAGGGATGAAGGCACTAGCCTTCCAACATATGACTTGTCAAAAGACAAGAATGAAGAAACTAGGGCACAAGTTGAAAATCTTCATGCACAAATGTCACAACTACAAGACAAAAGATAACAGATAAAGAAGTAGTTTGGTTAATTGAGAGAAGCAGTAAATCTAAGATTGGCTTCATTATCTGGATTACTAGGTGAGGGTGAAAATATTGAGCAAATGATGAAGACATCTAGCAGTATAGATGAGGCTGAGGACTTATATGTGTAGTTTGAATGCCAAAATCATATCCTTACCTCAGAGAAAGCAATTTGGGCATCTACTCTAACACAACTCAAGGTAATATACAAAGCCATTCTACTTTCTAAATGAGTTGCAAGAGTGTTGTAGATAAGAAAATTTTGAATGTATATAGACTTGTGGAGGACAGTAGTGTACATAGCATTAATTTTTGAGGCATTTTCATCTCAGGGGAGTACTGTTTGTAAAAATTATATAGTAAGGGGGAGTTTTATACATTTTTGGCATATCATAAGAAGCATATATTAGTCCTTTTGTCCTTGATGTCAAAGGGGGAGAGAGAGAAATATGCGTCTAAGGGGGAGTGTTTGTACACATTTTTTTGAGTGTTGTCATCAATGACAAAGGGGGAGATTGTTGGCAATGTGTGTTGTCATTGATGTCAACTCAATATGTGTCAAATGAAGCTAATGGACAATGGAAGATTTGAGAGAGATGGTTTGACTCAGGTCAGCATGGTTAAGGTAGGTCAGTCTAGAAGAGCTAGCAGATGAAGGAAATTTGTCCAAGTATGAGAAAAAATAATGATCAGCCTGAGGTCTAAGTATGATGTGGAGGTGAGTACATATGTTCTAACATGTTCCCAACATGCCTACATTAATATCCTACCATTCTGGTGTACCGCACTTAGAAAAAGTTATAGAAGGTTGGCTAAGGCCTTCATAGTGTATATCCTAAAGGCAAAATTATAGTATTTTGGTCCACATTCCTCCGTGGTGCAAGTTTTAGTCTTGTGGTTTAGAAGATAAGTTTACCTAGATATTAAAATGTTATATCCAATATTTCAGCTCATTACACCTTCAGCAAAGAAAGTTATCAATGATAGAGTTCTATAAAAGGAAGCTAGGTATGCAGAAATTGCTTCCTACACTAATCTAATGAGGAGAGATGTATGCAAATTCAAATTAACCTTTCTAGTTATAGTGTTATTAACATAATAACAGAGATATTGTAGCAATACACATACACACAAAAAGTAGACAAAAGAAAGAGAGACAAGATATACGTGGGGAAAACCCTTACAGGTGAAAAGCCCCACACTCCAAAACATAGCTCAAATGTATTACAATAAACAATAATAGCTTACAATACAGTTTCAGAGCCAATGCTCTTTCACGAGTCTTCGAATGTCGAATCTGGAGATATTCTGGTAGCATACTAGTACTTGTACAAAAACTATATATCTCCCATCCAAGCACCTGTTTTTATAGAGTTTACAAGGAAAATATGGAACCTTCTACAGATGGGCATCCATCTTGGAATCATGCCCCAAAACCCATGCCTAAGGAAACTTGTCCAACATCCCATCGCAATGTGGGCACCTTGTCCCAAGATAGGCTATGAAATATGCTCTTACGCACCTTACAGCTGTCATAGAATCCATCATAACTGACAGCACTTACAGCTATAAGAGAATCTATCATACACTGACTAAAAATATCATATTCCTCTTACAACATGTCATAACCTCCCTTGACCACCTAAAGATGCCTTTCTCTCGTGCAAAGATACTCACTGACACTTGTCATTAAATAAAAGTCATTTGAGGTTTCGGGGGTGCTGCCCCTTGACCCCACCCTATACTGCGATAGGGAGCACGCTAGGGGCGCTGCCCCTGGAACCCCGCAAGGGACTACGCCCCTTGACCCCATCTTGGGGGCATTGCCCCCAAACCCCTGTTAATTATTCAAGGGGGAAACCGTGGCTACCAAAGTAACCAAAATTTATCCTGCTACATGTACACAAGGTGCCGACTATGCCAACTCAACATGGGATAAATAAATACAACATTAGGAATTTGCAAAGGTTGAGACACCTTAATTCCCAACATTCTGGACCATGACTTGACAGTGTAAAGCAATGGTGGAGGCTTGATGGAATGCTCAGCATTCCTCTGAATGAGAAGTTGTGCCCATACAATTTTGCAAATATGTTTGGAGATCTGTAATGCACACTACCTTGCAATATCAAGTGCTCTAATGGTCTGCAAGGTCAACTTTCAAATGACTTTGAAAGTAATACAAACTATTCCGGATTACTCTATAGAACACATGTTTGAGTACTTGCAGAAGATGGAGAAGGTATAAAATAGCCATATGAGTGTTTGTGGAGACTCTACATATCTTAGGTTTGAACCACATGCAATTCTCTCTTATTTCCTGTACCGCACAAGGTGTTCAAGTCACCTTGAGTTATGTGTATACATGAATATTGATCATAGTGAAGCTAAGTCAAATGTATTTGCATTCCTTTGAAAATGATAGATATGATTGTGTGGATCTAAGAAAATGTTCATAATGTTGCACAAGTTCATTCATGAGTATTTCAGTTGACTTGATGGTCTGCAATGCAATATTCTAAGTTTTGATGTGTCATAGTCAGTCTGGAATGGCATGTTTTCATCAGTTCAACATGTTTCTTGTTTTATGGATGCATATATTGATTAGATACTTCAGGAGAATGGTGTATGGATAGTTTTGAGAAGATATATGATTGAAATCTTGTTCTGTATAATGTTTTTGGCTTCTCTCCAGTGATGTGAAGATGGTCAGTTAGCAGTGCCACTGTTGTTTGGGTCAACAATTCAATTTCCTTCATATGCGGTGGATCTTGATTAGTTGCTTTGGCATTGGAGGATATGCTGTGATATGTTTTGGGCCCTATTGTGAGGTTTTGTGATATGTAACCTATTTACTCTTCATATTATATATGTTTGATGCTGACCTGTGAAGAACCACACATTTCAACTAAGGGTCTTTTTGGTGCCGACCTAATCAATGTTTTGAGATGTTGCTGAGGATATATAGAAGAACAAGTTCACTTGTGTATGAGAGAAGTGAGTGTGAATGTGATAGAGTAGAATGAGTAGTATGAAGTGTGTGAAGTTAGTATGATGGAGTAATTGTGTAGAAAAGAGGACTGCAACATCAACATAAGTCAGATGGTTCTTTCATAGCAGTTCATAGTTAGGTTATCATTGTAATTCTCTGTAGTAGTGAGCTTTCTTCAGGGCATAGTAGCTTCCTTGGGTTGTAGCCCTAAAACAAAGTCAAAAGGGAGTTGTATCTTCCTTGGGTTGTATCCCTAAAACAATGTTGTAAACTTTTATAAGCAATGAGCATTATATTGTGAGCTAACACTCATCGTGGTTTTTCCCATTTTTGGGTTTTCCATGTAAAAATATTGGTGTCAATGTGTTGATTAATGTGGTGCATGTTTTACTTTCTCTCTCTAAGTAATTTGATTTGTTCTACAAATAAAGTAGTTAAGTTTTTGTATATGTTGATTCACCCCCCCTCTCAGCTTTTCAGTGTTTTCAACAATTGGTAGAAGATGTGTCCCCACTATTATATCTATTAGATGTAGGTAGAGGAGTAGGTTCAAGAAGATCAAAAGGAGAAGGAGGATTAGAAGGGGCAGTTGAAAAGATACGATGGGAAAATAGGTGGTGATAAGGCCATGGAGGTAGATAGAGGAGAGACAACATTGAATTTATTCCCAATGCAACAAAGAGGAGGGGACTAGGGTGATGATATAGAAATGCAATATATAACATTTAAATTTCATTCCTCACATTATAAATGATATGTTATCTCATGATAAATGACCTAACACATAGATCATGTGTAATATTTAGGTATCTTAGATGAGTGGTTGTATTGACCATAGACCATTTGACAAGTGGTGTTCCTATGATACCAACAAAGTGGATAGTGAAATAATATACATATTCCAGTCAATTTTCTCTACTATTCAATCTTATGAGCAAGGCTCATGGTATCTTGGGAGGAGAGGAATGCATCCTGATAAAGAGAGATGTGTCATTACTATAGAAAGACAAGCTCTCTTTGGAGCTAGAACATGTACAAGTGAGGGTAGTCATGTCACCACATATAGGTGTAATTATTGGCACAATGATATTCTAGTAGTTGATAGTAACACAAGAAAATCATAGTGTAACAAGTAGATTATCAAACATGGGTAGAGATTTCCAACCTTTGAAAGGAGGTGGGTAGGTTATGAGGCATGATAGACTTTCATGATCAAGTCTAAATCTAGGAGTAGGTAAAAATCACCTACAAGGTCTAGGTTGATGACCAATGTTAAGATGGGGGAGTGACTCTCAATACTACCTCCTTCAATTGATATGTACCTGATCATGTTATGATTTTTGTTATGTTGATGACATTTGGTATTGGACACTTTGATATGTATGGTTGGTCTTCATATTTATTGGTTTATGGCATGGACATCTATATGATCTAGTTTTTTATGGAATTTTAGTTTCCTTGTATGTTTATGTGTTTTCTTTATGTTGATGTGTGTATGTAAATGATATAGCATCAATTTATCAATATACACAATTATCTTGGTGATCAATGAACATTGTATGTCATAACGGAATCCTCATAAGATGAATCAATCAATGCACTAAAATGGATCACATAATCACTAGTTGAATCAATTACAAAATCTATATGAATAAATGAATAATTGATGTGTTAGTAAAGCTCAAATATATATGAATAATGGATAATACATGTTTCTTTCTTTCTCATTTTCATTCTTTTAACCATTATTTATATGATCAAACATGTAAAAAACACCATGATTCTCTTTATTTTATTATTTATCTAAATGACTATAATCAAATATTTAAGTTTTCTAAATTATCGATTAATGTACAGTTCAATTGAATTACCTCCTCCCTTTGTTTTCATTCTAAGAGTCTTTCAGCGAATGATGGTCCCTTGGGTCGATCAGGAGTTCGACTAAATAATATTGGCAAAGGTGCCACATCATTCACATTTTTCATAGACTTTAAAAGTAAAGTAATATCAAGATATAAATTAATATATAATTACTCACAAAAAATGAAATGCATACAATAAAAAAAGTTAGATGTGTAGGAAAATTTATACCGGTACGTCTAGGCCAAATTGGATGGAAAAAAGAGTTCCATGATGAACTTTTGTCAGCTCCTCCTTTATCATAAATTGTTATCCCCCTTAGATACATTAGTACTAATCTTTGTTTATATTAAATTCAAATGGAATACACCATGAAATCTAACTTTAAATTTTACCTCTAAGAAAGATTGGCCTTGCTCATCTCCTTCTCTACCCTCTGATGCCTTTGCTTGTGCTCTTGTCCTTGATACTTTAGCTTGAGTTCTAGACCCCTCTACCTCATCTCATGAATGTGATGTATGAGGGACATCATACTCTAAAGTGTTAAGGGGTGGCTCACTACTCTCCCCGAGATGACCTAAGCATAATTGATTGCAAAAAATGCAATGATGAGGCACACAAACTTGTGTGGATGAGGATGGTCCAATAATCTCAATTGATCCAATATGACCACCAATATCATGTGGTTGTGCTAGCTGAGAGGTATGTGTAATCAAGTGCTTAGTCAAAGAGTGTATGGAAATGAGGTTCTACTATGTTGCATTTGCAACAATATCTAGGTGTTGAATTGGAGGTGGAGAAGGGATAGTAGGAGGGGGAATAAAAGGACCTTACACTTGTCTCATTACCTTAGATCTATCTCAAGGAATTCCTTTACCTACTCCCTGGAACTCTTTAAAATCAAAATAGTTCACATGGTGACCCATTACAAACTATGCATATAGTTTACGAAGGAAATACAAAGGTACATCAAAATTGTTGTTCGGTGGTTTCAATCAAAAACCATCCACCAACGATCCCAAAAATTTTGAGTAATACCCTGATATGTACACCATTTGATTGAATACTTTGGCTTATAGACATCAAAATGCAATCCAGTTTTAGGGTTGACAAAATATTGGGCTACCATAGCTTTGGTAATGTTTAAATCTTTGACTTGGTCGCATGATAAACCATTAGAATATTCTACCTTCTTCACTTCTTGTCATTACCTAAATGATTCATGTTGGCTTGTGAGGGTTCAAACATGAGTAATAATTCCCTCTAAGCTCAATGTCATTGAAGACAATCGAGGGTAGCAAAGATAAATTTCTATAATCTTACTTATTTCATCAATATTTCTTTCAATTTTCTCTTAGATTGTTGGAGGGTTTGGTGGGAGGGTTTGGTGGGGAGAGTTTGGGTTTTGATGTTCTTGATCCATGTTACCTATTTAAAACATACAAATTTTTAAGATTTAAAAAAAAATCATTTGATTTACAAAAAAAATAAAAAAGGGAAAATTTGAGCTTTACCTCTTCAAATTTGCCTCCTCCAAATTGGATATATGTCTTTCTCCAATTAAATGTTTGTTTCTCCCTCTCTATGTTTTGCAAGCCATGACTTTTGCAAAATGCAGAGCCTTTTTTTCTTTTTATGTTTTGAAAAATAGATATCCATTCTAAATGGATATTATGTCCTGTAATGGGTAAAATTTAACAAAGATCAAACAATAGAGACCAAATTTCAACCCAAAACTCAAGAAATCAAAACCCAAAGATGAAATAAAGAAGGCATGCAAATAAGAACAATTTCACCTAGATTGGATGATTCCTTGTTTTGATTGTTGATTGCTTCACGTTCGTAGCATAACCATGATAGGAGATTTGATAGATGAGAGGAAGATAGATTGATGATGGAAGATTGATGGATGAGGGAACAATTTGGTAGAGTGACGGTGCTTAGAAAATTCATCCATGCAAATGGCATGAAAATGGATCAATTTATAGGAAAATATGAGAGAATGAAAGAATAGAGTTTCCATTTTACAAGTGACAATTGAATTGGAAAGTTGCATTGTGCAACTTGGGAGAGGAAATGGAAAGTTGGTGAGTTCACTCAAGAGATAAATAGAAGGTGAGTGAAATGAGTGGAGTGGTGAGTGGAGAAGAAATTGGAAGGTGGAAGAGATAACTCGAGAAGGTTTGAGAGATGAAATGGTAAGTAATTGAGTCATAATTAAATAATTTTTAAAATTATTTAATTTATGAGGTATGTGAGAATTAAAATAAATAAATGAAATTATTTATTTATTTTAAGAGGAAAGGGGATAAAGTGATAAATTTAAATAAAATAAAAAAGATTTATTTTATTTTATTTAAGAGGAAAGTGGACTAAATAAATAAATAAAATTTATTTATTTAATAATGGTGGAGGATAGGAGTAAATTAAATAAATGTTGAATTTATTTAATTTATTAGAGGAAATGCTAGTTAGGATGACGAAGGGGTAGTTTAGGGCAAAAATTCTATCAGATGCCTCTATGATTTGACATTATGAAAAGTGGACATTTTTGGGTGTCTACATTTTGCCCCTCTTTGAGATGATGTTCAAGATGATGAGATTTGTGTCGAGTAACATCATTTCAAAGAAGCTAAGGTATGGATAGAAGAAAAAGGATGATGGAAAGAAAGATAGGATGAGGATGGAATGATAGGATGATGATGCCCTCTCGAGAGGATAGGTGGGTTGAACCAACACGAGTAGGCTCTCGAAATGAAATGAATTGGTCAAAAAAGATTAGAGAAGGGAATGGATAGAAGAAAAGGAAGATGTGTTATGCTGCATTGAAAGTGAGCAACCATATGTTTGATATAGCACGAGATGTTATGCACCAGGGTATAAGGACCAAGGTGATGATGTGTCTCATGCCCCGGCATAATACAACCTTGTCTAAATATAAGATATGAATATTAGCTGGGAAGATACAAATGCAAATGCAAGATAAAAAATGATAACACACACACAACCAAGCAAGCATGCACAAATGATACAAAAACAAACAAGGTATTGCCCCTGTCAAGTTGTAAACCAACGATTGATTGTTGATTGATGGATTGATTAACTAATGATGATAGTGTTGTCATGGCAGGGAAAGATATATCCCTAGATCAACACAAGGATGATGGATTGATTGGTTAATTGATTGATTTGGTTTATGACAAGATTAGGATCAAGACCATTGATTGTGATTGGATAATTTGACAAGCTTGATTAACTTGATTGGTATGGATAAGGATGACTTGCATTTGAGTTTATTGGATGAAGATTGGAAGAAGTGATTGAAGAATTGATTGGAAGAATTGATTTGGAAGAATGGTTTTGAAAGATTGATGAAGAAATGAAGATAGATGATAGAAGAAGATGATGAGAGAAGAAAGAGGAATATCGTCTTGTGCCTGAATCTGGGCACTTCCTTCATACTCCAGACTACCTACATACCATGTATCCATGGGATCAAGGCACATAACGATAAAGATGAGATGTAGTTCTGATTTTATTTAGTGATGATTATGAAAGTTGATGGATTGATTTGATTTTCACTGATTGATTGGATTGGTTTTGCTTTGATTTGACAAGGTTGATTGGATTTGTTTTGGTGATGAGATTGGATTTGATTTGATTGGAATTGGTTTGATTTGCTTTTGATGGATTGATTTTGATGATTGAATTTGATGATTAGTTGATTTGATTGGTGATTTGATTTGATGATTTGATTAATGATTGGAAGAATTAATTTGGTGAATTGATGGGATCGGAAGAAATGATTGATTTGATTTTCGTTGATTTATTAGATTGATTTTATTTGATTTGATAAGTTTAATTGGATTTCACTTGATTTGACATTGATGATGCGATGTTGATGATTGGATTCGATGATTGGGTGATTTGATTGACTAATATTTGATGTTGATGTAATTTTGATTGTTTGAGATATTGGCTTGATTTAATGATTTGATTTTGTTTCAATGAATTGACGTGAAGAAGTGATTCGAGTGGTCTGATTGATTGAATTAGATTGATGTGATTGAATTATTTGATTTGATCAGAGTTTAATGATTGATTTTGGATTGAATGATTAGAAGAATTGATTTGGCATGATTGAATTGATTACTTGGATTTTTGTTGGATTTTATGATTTTTTTTGTATTCTTGGGAATATTTAATTTTTGTGTATTTTTTAAGGTCTTTTTATGATTTTTTGGTATTTTTTCAGGTCACTTTGTGATTTTTTTTTGTATTTTTTCAAGACATTTTATGATTTTTAGGGATTTTTTAGGGCATTTTATGATTTTTTTTGGATTTTTTCAGGAATGTTTGCTATTTTTTTGGATTTTTTCAAGACATTTTGTGATTTTTAGTGATTTTTTCGGACATTTTATGATTTTTTTTGTGTTTTTGGATGTTTTGAACATCAATGGATTTACAACTTTGGTAGCCTTTGTGCTAGATACCAGTGACAAGGGAGAACCAAGTCTAGGTGCACGGAAGTAGGTAGGATAGATGGATAGAAGATGGGTGACAAGGAATGGAAAGGAAGACTCATGATAAATGATTGGATAAGAGGATAGGCGACATCAGATGTGTGCATAAGAGAGCTAGGATGTGATCTCAAACACTATGTTGCATCAGAAATAACATGCCCCATTCTAGATAGTATGCTTGGGTTTTTCATGACAAGGCTCAGGATGATAGGATAGTGATAGGATTGGGCTGATGACAATGGGATTATGATAGGACAATGGGATGGGTTGGAAGGGATAAGGTACATCAAGAGTTTTTTCCAAGCATGTTTCAATATTTTTTCTCCCAATCTTCATCAAGATCAAAAGGAGGAAGGGAGGAATGGACTCAAGTAGGGTAGGTGTATAAATGTAATAGATAACAAAATGGTAGGAAATGGTGTGGTAGGATATGATAGGATCGGAAATGATAGGTAGGATGAGATAAGGTGCCCCCAAGTATAGGTGACATAGAAGATCAGACTTACACATGACGCATGTTTGCCAGGTTTTCATCATGGTACTTATCCAAGGCACCTATTTGCCAAGTTTTCACTGTTGGACGAAGGGATTTATCTTTACTTTTTTTTCATTTTTTTTTGTATTTTTTTGCTTTGGACTTTTTTGACTTTTTTTTATTTTTTTGGATGGGAGAAGGTGGATATGGATGAAAGGGACCCAAGTGTCTAGTTCCATGATAGTCCTGCTAGATGGATGTCATCGCAATGGACCATGTCAAGTGCTCATAGATATTGGTAAGGGAGATTGCATGAAAGAGATAGATGGAGTAGGTAGGTAATGGATTATGGAAGGTGTGATAGTAGATTATGTAGGGTTTATAGATGGACGGCTTATGCAAAACCATGGACCATAAGGAAGTGATGAGGAAGATATGTAGGATAATAGTTGAAGGATGGAGAGATGGAGGTATGTGGAATTGTGGGATAGAAGGGAACCATGACCAACGACTGTACACACCGTGATAAATGTTGAAGCTTATGAGTGGATGGTGGTGTAGGAATCAAAGGTGTTGTTTTCTTAGGAGATGGTCAATGGAGTGCTTTAGGGACCCACATGGACTTAGTGTTTTTATGATTTTCACTTTTCATGTGGGATGGACGATTTTCCTACTTTTGGATGGAATGGATGGAAGGAGATGGTTGGGATTCTTGAGAGGTAGATGCCTCATTTGACTTGATGGCATGTTGCTTAGGGACCCATACCACTTTGCTTTTAGACTTTGCTTGCGGAGGTAAGGGTTTGGATGGATATAGCTTTTGTGCAGCTTCTGTGGTAGTTGCTTATTGCTTGGGGACCCACACCTTCTTCATTTTTGCTTTGAGGTGTGTGGATGTATGCAACTTTTGAGATGGACGTTTCTTTGATTTTTGGCTTTTGTGTCCTAAGGCATGCGGATCCTTAGGATTTTTGACTTTATGTGCGGAGGCATCCAAATTTTTATTTTTGAATCCCATGGGATGGATGGAAGGAGAGGAAGCTTCATGTTTAGACAATATGTGCATTTGTTGGTCATGATTAGGATTTTGAGAGGATTTATGGATGGATGGATGAGGTGTTGGAAGTAATGGAGGTAGGTTCAATGGAGGAATGTTAGGAGTTGGAAGAAGTGGAGGCAAAGTGGATGGTGGAAGGTGAATAGTCACATGCTTTTGACATTTATAGGATGAGGGAGGCGGAATGGCGACATATGTTTTGGGTATGTGATAGGATGTGCGATGGAAAGTGGTGGATTTTGGAAGAATGGAAGAAGTACCAACATCTTTAGATTGTTGTCCTTGGGGTGTGTATCCAAGGCCAAATGAGTGTGGAGGAGGGACTTTGACATGAATCAGCTCCAAAATTCCTTGTTCAAGAGGGTCTAAACCCTTACCTTGATAGTTCATCTTTTGGAGCATGCGATCGACAATGGGACTAGGTGTAGGTGGAACACTAGACACGAGTTCCTTATTGGATGGAGAAGGTGAAGTAGAGGATAATGGTTGATGGTGTTCTGAAGAGGAACACTCATGGATGAAGGTTGATAGGCCAATAGGACATGATGGTGGAGTTGCGATAGGGTTGATAGTGGATGTGGAAGGATCATTAGGATCTTGATTGTGTTCATCATGATCCAAGGTATTGATTTGATCTTCTATGCTTATGTGTTCTTGGGAGGCACATGTATCGTTATGAGAAGCAGACGTTCACAGGAAGGCCATGAAATGAGGTGAACACTCAAGGAGGTCAACGAGACTTTCATTAAAGGGAGCATGTAGGTCTTGGGTGTCTTGCTCATGGATGGGTAGGGGATCATGGATAAGATCAAGGTGCTCATGGATAGCTTCTTCATAGGTATCATCTTGATCATAAAAAAGGTAAATGTTATGGATGGGTTGCATAGGTGGAATGTAAGGGATTTGATCTTGCCTTGGACTAGGGACTAATGTTTTCACATACTTATGATCATGCTCTTGATAGACCTCTTGGGTGGCTTGAATGGCAATAGAAGGCTCTTGGATGATTTGGATGGGTTCTTGATATTCATCCATGAGGGAGTATAATGAACCTTGATCTTGGCTTATGATAGGAGGCTCTTGGATAGGCTTGATAAATTGTGGTTCACATGAGGGGCTTATAGGGCTAAACATAGCATTTGGAAGCTCTTCGATAGGCTCATGAATGAGTGTTTGACATGGGGATGGTCTATTCCGTGCTAACAACCAATAGATCACATCCTTTGCTAGGGAACAGGTAGATGGACAATATAACAGATGGATGATAAGGATAGATGGTGTGGCAGGCTTAGAATTAGGGCTTTGATTGGACCCATCAAAAAATTCAAACATCCATTTCATGATTTTGGCTAAGTAAAACATTTTTTCACTTATTGCCACTATTTGGCTTGTGATGATCCTACACTCACCCCATTACCTCCTATCTCCTTTTATTTTCTCTTTTTTTTCATTCTACTCTTATCCAAGCCATCTAATCTCCTAGATACTTTTGCACACTTATTATGAATCCTAGCCCAAATTTCTTCCTCAAAAATTCTTTCTTTCTTCTTAATAAAATAAATTTTTAAAGCCTTACCCAAAGCCAACCTCATACTCTTCTTCCTTGGCATTTTACCCACATGCAACCTCACAATTTGCAACCTCTACAAACACACCTATAGGCACAAAACCATCTCAAAAAAAATTCTTAGAGCCTATGCTCTCTATAGTTACAAGTCTCCTCAACCTGTAACAAATATACACACTCACAACCACAACTATTTCTCGTGGTTTTAATGTCCCTCTTCGCCCTCTACAATTGCAGGACTTCTCCTCATACACCTAAAACAAATCTCTAGATCCTTTGAGACACTTTTACTACTTCAGACTTCTCTATAATGTCAGAAAAAGGGAGAAAGGATAAGGTAATGTTGCAGCTATGTAGCTTTAAAATGTTCTCAAATCTGAAATTAATAGCATGTGTAAATCTGAAAATTATTTTCAATTTAGATGTTAAAGTATTTCTCCAATTTAATCAATGTTGTAGAAGAAAATAGCTTGCAAGAAGAAGACAAGTATTTACGTGGAGAAACCCCTAAGGGAAAAAACTCCACACCAAAGGTATTTATGCTTTTATTAAATCTTTTGTGAAAGATTACATTCAATACTAAAATCCTTTGATTCCTTGATGCACTTCAAAAGCTTCTTCAATCTTTAAACCTGTAAAAACTTCAAAAAAACTTCTTGATTTTTTCTTCAAAAGCTTCTTGCTTTTTTCTTCTAAGTCTTTTTCACAATTCAACTCTCTGGAAAATGTATGGGGCTCTTAATTAATTCAAAAGCTTCTTTAATTCAAGAGCTTCTTAATTTGAAAGCTTGAAACTCAAATTACAATAAATTGTAATTGATAACATAGAAACCAATGCTCATGCAAAAAATAAGTGCTCCAAATAGAGAAGACTGAAGTCAAACAAAGTCAAGCCTTTAGTTAACTATTTGTCCTTAATGTGGGTACCCAAGTTAACCTTGCCAACATCAAACAGATTTCCAAATAAAAGCAACAACAGAAAGTCCTCCAATTAGGCATCCATATTTGCCCAATCATTTTTTGTTCACTGGAGTGATCAACACACATCAATTTCATGCAAACAACATGCAACATTGATGTCTCCAAGGTTATTCTGAATTACCTTATTCTGTACATGCAAGTGACATGCAAACACCTAATTCAACATGAAACTAATACCCATTATCTAAAACACTGAGATGTACCTGTTGGCAAGAGACACTGCTCTAATGGTCAAGGCAAAGTGTTAAGTGTTGTCATTGATGGCAACAAGGTTTGGCAAAGGTTTGGAAGACTAACTTCGTCAAAATGGCTAAGTAATCGGCAAGCTACAAAGTATCAAAGATTGGGTCAGTATGCCTCCACAGTTGAAGATCATTACATGCGGTTCAAGTATGGTGTTCATTGATATTTGGTGATCACATTTTAAATGTTCAAGTTTTGACTTCCTCTGGAAGTCATATGGTGAATTGTCTAAGTTTGTATGAACAGAGTTAAGCATGAAATACTATAAAGCATCTAAGTATTTTAGTCCACATTCCTCTGTTGTTGAGTATTTTGATTTGCCGTTATAAGGCAATGTAGAGACATGTTGTAAGCATCCAAATTCAGATGTGTAGTGCTTGAAGTTGACTAGATCATATTGGACAAGTTCTTCAGTATCAGCTTCCAGTCTGACAGTATTTCTCTGTGACAGAACAACAATTCTGAGATCCGCATTTCTATATGAAAGAATATTATACTCCATAGTTCTGAAGGTATGCTAAGATGTCCATAATGAATGTTTTCTATGATTTTTAGAGTCTCATATGGTCCGCATTGGAAGTTTGATATGACAGTTGAATTGGTCAAGTGTGTACTTAAGGAATAAGCTGACAGGCAAGTTAGATCTATATGCCATGAGGATATATTGTTTGAAGAATTATTCCAAGTGGTTAAATGATTGATGCTGACCTACATGAAGACTATTGTATGTTTGTTTGGGTCCGCATCCTTGTTTGTACACAAGATCAAGCCGAGAAGGAATAACACTTGTATATACATTTCATGTCTGGCTTGCTGACATGATTGTGAGATGAATCTTGCTATGGATATATATACTCGATGGATTTTAGTGTTGGGGGAGTGTAGCGGGTGAGTAGAAATTGAATTCCATGATTGTGCAACCTAAGATAGTTTTGTGATTAGCAAAAGGATAGTAAAGGTAGAAGGACAGAAGTATATGTGAAGTAAAATAGAAAATCAGGACAGAAAGTATGAAGTCCTTTGAGTCTGTATACTAAACAAATTGGTACTGCACCACAGCATTTTGTAGATGCACCTGTAGCAGTCCTCTCCTAGAAGTGAGCCACTTCTTTCTATATTCTTTTCTCTTCTATTTGGCAGTGAGCCTATTGTAGTGAGCACTTCTTTGGATAGTGAGTCCTTGGGCAGTGACCCTTCATCTAATTCGGTATTGCTATCATAATAGATTGTGATCTAATACTCATTGTGGTTTTTCCCTTTTTGGGTTTTCCATGTAAAATCTCGGTGTCTATGTGTTATGAATTTGCGGCTGCTCTTCTTGTGTTTACTTTGCTTTCATGTTATTGAATTTGGTAAATGGATTAATAAATATGTGAATGAAAAGTTTTTTCAGAATACTGATTCACCCGCCCTCTCAGTATTCTTTGTATTCAAAAATTGGTATCAGAGTAAGGTTCCTTGGAAGAAGTCTAATAGCTTGAGGAAGATCTGGGAAAGAATACTCATGGTAGCTTGAAGGTACCCTACTCCAGGAAGTGTCACAATTGATCAAGAATTAAAAGCAGCGCTTGAAGATCTTGATAAGTATGAAGCAAAAATCCAAGATTTGAAGGAAAATGTCAAAGATGCAGATGAGTGCATTCTAAAGCTAAGAGAGAAAGTTAATAGATCAAAGGATAGGAATAGAGAGCTAAGTGAACAATTGATTGAAGCAAATGAAACTCTAAGTAATTTATCAAGGTTGGTTGAAGAGAAAGAAAAAGTTGAAGAACATTTGAATCAAATGTTGAAAGATAAGTCTGAGGAATGTGAAAATTTGAGAAAAGATGTGTTACTTCTGAAATATGATCTAGAAGCAGCCAATAGCTATAAAGAAAAATTCAAAATAAGCTCTACAAAGCTTGAGGAGTTGATTGAAAATCAAAAAAGTTTAGATAACAAGAAGGACTTGGGATTTGAAAAAGGAGAAATTTCTAAATTAGGTCAAGAAAACATTGAGATGAAGAAAAACAAAGGCAACCAGTTCCAAAATCAAAGAAGAAGATCTAGAAAACCTTTGGTGAGGTAGCCAAATGCTCAAAGGTACCCATCTTTCAATGACCATTGTTTTAATTGCAATAAGTTTGGCCATAAGGCTACTCAATGTAGGAATAGAATGAATCAAAATGTTCGATCATTCTCTAGTCAATGTTTCAATTGCAAGAAAATTGGTCATAGATCAAATGAATGCAGAAGTCTAGTAAGGAATGCTTTCAACAATGCAAGGAATACTCAATTCTTCAATGGAAAATGCTTTACATGCAATAGATTTGGGCATATGGTTAACCAATGCAGAACAAGAATGAATCCAATCAATAGAAGGAATCAAGGATAGAGGAATGTGGTATGCTACAATTGTAATAAGTTTGGACATAATACAAGATTCTCTAGATACAAGAATGATGAAAGAGACTATCTTACAAAGAAGAGGAAAATAGAGTAGAAAGAAGATAAAGGTAAGTGTTACCTATTTTTGATAATAGCTCAATCAGGTAGAGCTTTGATTCAAAACTTAAAAGGTACATTTCATCTAATCTTTCCTATATTACATTCAAGTGCATAAATGAAATAATTCAAAGGATTATGCTTATCAAATTACTGCATTCATACAAGTGCATGTAACATAAGAAAGATTTTCACAAGTCTTTTCTAAACATAGAATTAATCTTTATTGAATGTAAAATGTACATTGTCTCACACAAGCCGTGAGATTAACTTTGCTTATTCAATGAAATTGAAGAAAAATATGTACATGAATAAGTAAATAAAATTAAATGTGCATATAAGGTTGGAGGCCAGTCATTGCCTGAGAATGACTGGTCCTAGGTGTGTCATCTGGTCCTGTTGCTGCCCTGAGTTGTTTCTGTCCTTCCTAGCTCCATGTTGCTCCTAGTTCCTGCATCTGGAAATAACATAAGGTTAGAGCAACGTCCTAGGTAATGAAAGGTCTCAAGCCTTACATGAATAAACACTTATACATGTACAAACTAATCTCCAAATGCATTAAATAAGAAATGCAAAACCTTGGATGTCCTAGAGAACAATCAAATCATCAAACACATCCAAAATATGCATTTTTTTTCTAACAAGTTTGCTTCATGTGTAGATACAGGTGTAATTATGTCTCTATTTTGATTCATCATATTACATTATGAGTGGAGTAAATGTGGCTCCCACAAGGGTTGAGCCCAGCTCATAACCATCACAGAAGATTTCATGTATATTTATCAAAAACAAGGATCAACTTATACAGCTAGGTCTATTCAAATACTTGAACAATATGATTTATTGTCAGTGACAGTCATATGTCTAACGATAAGTCATTCATGCAAAGATGACAGCAGTCAAAGAAAGACATTCTAAAGTTTAGATGGAGCAGTTTCAAATGTAAATGGAATAGCAGCATTACAAGAATCAAATACAAGGGGTTAGCATGTTTGCAGGAGATTCTTGTAATAGGATACAACTTAGTCTTCAAGTAAGTATTAACACTACAAAAGGCCCAAAATTACTACAAACACAATCCAAAATAGTCATGAAAGCTAATGCTACAAATTGAATGGAGTAACCTCATGACAGAGGACATTGCACAGTCATTAGTAGTCAAATTATGGAAGAGCAACAATCATCCTAAAGGACAGTTACAGTCATGTTGACAGTCATATAGAAAATAGTGTTTTCATGAGACAATGGTGTTAAGAGATAAAGGACAGTCTTGAGACTCATAGATAATGCCTAGAACAGTTTCTGGAGAGTTAACAATCACTAAGAACCAAAATGGAGAGGAGAAAAAAGAAAGTTTCATGGCATTAGTATAAATACTACTACAAAACCTGCAGAAACAACATACAATTAGTAAAGGAACAGTCAAAGCAAAATAGCATCCAAAACAAATTGATGACTGTCATGGCACAAAATGAGAACAGTCCATATGTGGGTGTAGTTTAACTACAAAATGGGAATAGTTATAAATATTGTAACAGTCAAGTTCAAGGAAACATGAAGCAGTCCTTGTGACTGTCATGGGAGAAGTCCTCATCATTAAGAGATAGTCAAATAGTGAGAAAGCCTGTAGAGTAGTGTCTAAACTTGTGATGAATATTACAAACCTCATTGAATAATCTTTGAAACTAATGGTCATTGCGTTGATAATGTTGCCAAAACTCCAACACCATGCCAATGCTTATGGATTTTGTGAGGCCTAGAGCAATGATAAAGACATGTTTTGAGATTGTGTAATTGTCACTACAGTATGGGCAGGAGAATGACAAAGCAGTCATCTAAAGAGACAAGAGAAATTAATCATGAAAGCAACTAAAAGACTGTTAAATGGATCATGTAAAGAGAGATGCAACCGAGGAATGGTATGACAGTGGATAGAGGAGCAGTCTTTGACAGTAGAACCAGTCATACATTGAAGGAAATAATCCTATTTGGAGAAAACCATTACCATGATGAAGAGTTCTGAGAGATCTCTGAGTTTGTATACAAATTAAGAGTGTTCCCTGAGATTAAGACAATCTAGAGCAGTCATCTACAATTTGGGTAGATGGAGTGGCAATCATATGCAATCCTTGTTAAAAGATAGTCAACATAGTGAATGACATCCACTATTAGTAGAGGAAGCACTAATACTCATATCACTGTCAAATAAACATACAAACATAGTGATATCCCATCACTATCATATTGTGTTCAGTGAGCAAGCTACAGGGCATTATTCAAATGATATAACCGTTACTAAGAATATGATGCCTGAATAGTGCAAATAGAAGCTATAAATGGCACAATATAGAATCACATGCTATGAATAGCTATAGCAGTCATTTCATTAATAGCTACAGGAAAACATGCTCAAAATGATCAATTTTAAGTGATAAATACATAAAGAGCCAAAATAAGGGGAGGGTTTGTTTCCTTTAAAACCCTAGGTTGATATAAAACCTTATTTTTCTATTTCTTCATTGACAAAAAAGAGAGTAAAGGTGAAATATCTATAAATCATGCTAGAAGCCTCAACAGTTATCATATTTTCAGGGACATTCACAAAATGTATGGAGGGTATTTACAAAACCCTAGTAAAAATAAACCCTCATTTCTCAGTTAAAGAGCCAAATGCAGAATGTTTTGCCAGAGTACAGAGAATCTGAGTACTAAAGATATATTCTTTATATCTACAGGAAGATGTGAAATGAGACTAAGGGTTTGTTCAGTTAAAATCCTAGTACGAAATCTGATATAAATCTTTGTTCTTCATTATTTTATGATAACAGAGGCTTTTTGTCTGTTCAAAATGATCAGGAGACATATATACAGAGAAGAGGAGCACATTGTAATGAAAATACATTATTTTTAACTTCTGTAGCTTTTCTGTCAAGAAGATACAGTCATGAATACATGAAATTCAGTTCTCCATTATAGCCATGGAAAAAAAAATGAGATATGTATCATTTGTTTAATGCAAGAACAATAGAAATGACAAGGATTTGTCATTCTTACTTCAAAGAAACAAGTTCATCAAACCTACCTCTGGATTTTGAAGCTTTTCAGTGTGAAACATAGTCAAGATGCCTCCATAACTAGTCCAGATAGAACTTCAGAAACCCCTATGGCGGTGCAGCAAGCAAGAAGCATAGTGACAAATGATAAGTGTTTTAGGGTTCATCTTTCTTTTTCTCAAGAGCCTTATCCGATGAAAAGTTCTTTTTTGACATTGTTTAAAATAAACATCAATGTTATCCAAAGTTCCTCATGGTCAAGAATCATAAATCATCATTCCTAGTGTTTGACTAGGAGGGGTCTGTGAGGAGTTCCTTTTATTTTTTTTCAAAGTCAAGTAAGATAATGACTTAGGAAAATTACCTTCACCCTTTTATATGCTTGTCTTTTTTATTTGTTTTTGCATTAATTTGATATGTAAAGAATTTGATTTGAATGATACCATTATAAATCATTAAATCAAATTGCTTTTCTTAATGCAAAATAGGTAAACCATGCCTTGTAATGATCTTGTGAGTTATGGATCCTAATGCCATGCCAAGTATATAGAAGAGTGGAGGTAATTGGAAGACATGCCAAACATATAGCTTATTGTTTTTCCTTTGAGGAGAGAGATTGACTGAGTCTTAGAGACAGTTATTGATTGAGTTGAATGTTTTTGAGAGCATCTAGGAGTTGTTTTAGTGCTTTTAGAGTCCTTTTGGAGTAGTTTTCATGAGTCATCATGTTAGACTAGGTCATGATAGACTTTTTCCTTCATTATGAGCTCTTGTGGAGAAGATATAGGCCTTATATTCTAGGCTTTTTGTGGGCATCCGACCCAAGTTTGTTTCTAGCTCCTTGTATGGTAGAACCACTTGGATAGTGGTGGATATAGTCACTTTTGTGACTCTTTTGTACTCAATTCTAATTATGCAATTTGGAGAGACTTGTGATTTTGACATCCTTGCTCAAATTTTAGCATCTTTTGTAACTCATTTTACTTGATATGAAATACAGTGAATGCCTTGAGTATCATTGACTTGGATTTCTGCCTACTTGTTTCTTTCCATTATTGTGCTTACCAACTGATTGATTGAGTTATCTGTGAGGTAATACTTATTTCCTTGTAGCTTTGTCTTGGGTTTTAGAGTCTTTATGCAGAAATTATACCAATGCAGGTTGCAGATTGTGTCTAAAAGTGTGAATTGCTTTTAAATGTGAAATTATTTTCCTTTTAAAAGTCTGAACACCAGGACCTGTTTGTGAAATATTTATACAAAAGTATACAGTAGCAAGTTGTGCAAACATTTTTTCTGTCATTACAGCAAGTGCATGTATTTGGGTTTCATATCCCTTTCAGCTAGGTGTATCACCCTTAGAATTTTAGTTTCCAGTTTTAATGCATGTACTTCTTATCCCTTTTCATTGTCAAAAGCCATAGAATAGTAAATTTTAGGTGATATAAAGTTAGAAAGCCAACCTTCTCTGGAGATTCACTCTAGTTTCTAGGTGACCCACAGCCATAGGAGTGTTTCCATGTTCCTCTAGAGTACCAATTTCTGCAAATTGGTAGGGTGCAACTTTCAAAGATAACAGTAAGAACAAGATTGATCCAGTGGAAATTAAGAAGGAAATGAGCAAGTTTTGTGTGTTGGGTAGAATTTAACAAAGATCAAAACAAACAAAGATCAAGATCCAACCCAAACTCAAGAAATCCAAACCAAAAGAGTAAATGAAGACATGCAAATCAAAACAACATCACCTGGGTTGAACGATTTCTTGTTTGAAATGTGGGTTGCTTCTCCATGCAACCGAAATCCATTGAAGTTGCAAATGAGGATGATCAAAATGCAAGAAGAAAATCAAACATGCAAAGGTAGATTCATGAAATTTGATGAAGATTGAAGTGTATTTCCATGGCCATTGTCGTGAATGCACAAAATCAAAAAGCAAATGTTTTTCACTCCTCTTCCAAATGCAATGACAAAGAGGTTCAAATGAGTGGTTGTAGGGCTTATATGTGAGAGAGCTTGAGTGTTTTTGGAAGGTTTTAGATCAACGGTGGAGGAGAAATGCATGTGACCAATAGTGGATGATTTTTGGGAAATAAATGTGAAGAAATAAATTAAATTTATTTATTTAATTCATTTTGTGAGGGAGGTGGTGAGGAATATGAATTAAGTAAATAATTCATATGCTATGTGTGATGAAATAAATAAAATGTAACTTTTGTTTATTTGTTAGAGGAAATGAATAATAATAATTAAATAATTAAAATTATTTAATTATTAATAGGGGATGAATAAATGCAAGTGAAGAAGGTAGAAGGATAAAAAGTGATTAATCAAACAAATAGAATTTATTTAATTAATCATGAAGAATGAAAGAAATAAGTAGGAGAATTGATTAGGGTTTCCTTACAAGTATGTTAGACAAGATAATGCATGCGATATGAAGATGCAATGGAAAATGTGAAAATATGATACAATGCCTAGATGTTGACATGGGTCAATTTTGGGTGTCTACATTTTGCCCCTCTTTGAGACAATGTCCGTTAGGGCGTTGTTTCAAAGAAGATATGATACTTCGGATAAAAAGGCTATGCCCTAGTGAAACTGGTGGATGATGCCCCCTCGAGTGGAAATCTAGGTTGTAGGGCAAAGGCTGGGTTGACTCACGACAAGAAAATGGCAGAAAGGCTCACTAGGTTAAATTGGCAGTTTCAGATGGTAAGGATTGAAAGTTAGGTTTAATCTTGATTAGGTTAGAACCCTATAAATAGTTCCAATGGCCAATTTCAAGTCATTTGTGCTATTAGCTTCTTGAGAATTTGTGCTTTGAGCCTCTGTGAGTGTTTGAGAGCCATTTTGAGCTTCTAGGATGTTGATTCCATGTGCAGCGCACCGGGCTGAGAAGGTGAGGACCTATGGACGACCAACAGGAGCTCCTCTAAAGATATGTGTCAAAAAACTCTCCAGATGCACATTTATTTTGAGTCGAATTGCCATAAATAGATACGTGCTACCAAAGGTGCATTAGGTCTAGGGCATACGCATATGAGCGACAGAAAGTCACATCTGGAAAACTTAGTCACATTTGCACATGGTTTTGTTGCATCCTATTCATGAGATGCGCATATGGTTGTCACATGGGTTTGAGATCCTAAAGATGTGCATTTGGTAAGAAATGTCGCATATGAATAACATCATGTCGCATATGAAAAATCACACCGCATATGGGTGATAGATGATCGCACTAGGAAAATGTCATGCACATTTGGTTAAATAGTAGGATTTGGTAGGGTACCATACGCATGTGGTTAAAAATGTCGCATGCGAATAACAGAACGTCGCATTTGGTCAAATGATGCACAAATGAGCTAACAGACATCGTATATGGGAATTCAAATCACATATGCTCAAGGGAAAATCACCTATGGTTAAAACTGGTCGCTTATGGTTAAACTTAGCAGTTTTTTTTAGTTTTATTATTTTTTTACGTAAAATATTAGAAATGCTAAGACAATGCTTATGGGTGCAAGTTGTATTACGACCATCGCTATCATGTGAGATACATCCTTCGGACATGCGGCTAGTTCGACAGTTGGATGTAGAGGAGCATTTATTTCTTGAGATCATCAGTTTGGATCACGCGGCAGAGCTTACACAAGTCAGAGAACATATAGCCATGATGACTGAATTGGTAGAGCGATGGTGTAGTGAGTATAGTTCATTTCTACTTCCTATAGGCGAGGCCACCATTACACTAGAGGATGTGTGATGCATCTTGCAGATTCTGATAGAGGGCGATCGGGTGGACTATGATCCTGATCACGAGCTAGCTGCTTTGCGACGGTTACTCGAGACTGACGAGATAGAGGATGATCATCCTAAGGTTCCCATGCAGACCATGAGGGGACTTTGTGATCATCTATAGAGGATTGTGGTTGCAGTGATCAGTTTTTTGGTGCCAGATCGAAGAGCGCAGGGATTCCCAATAGGATGGGGTATCGTGCTTGAGAGCATGTTTGAGTACAAGACTAGATATGCATGGGGCTCTTGCATGCTAGGGCAGCTATACAGATATTTACATGACTGTGCTTATATGTCAGGATCTAGCATGTCAGCAGGAGTGACTCTATTACATGTCTGGGAATTTGAGCACATAGCAATTACGAGGCTGATGGGGCTAAGACAGCGAGCACCTAGGCAGCCATATGCACACATATATGGAGGAGCTACCACATATAGACAGCTCCATGGTCTAGTGTATTGGAGGAGGATTTTTTATGACATGGACCAGTTCATGTGGAGACCGTGGTAGCATTGCGAGAGCTGGGGCGATGATGTTCCAGAGTTATTATATGCTCGGTAGCCTCGATATCTATTTGGTCAGAGTATATATACCATTGAGAGATACTTGCCAGAGAGGGTTCTGAGATAGTTTGGCTTACCCCAGGGTGAGCCAGTGGGTGATGCCATCTTCAAGAGGACAAGATGGGAGATTCTAGATTGGGGCCTTGAGATCATTGTGGATGTTGCCTTGGCAGATTTGGATGGATTACGGCCAGTTGTTTGGGACTAGATAGGTGGGCCAGCAGTGCCAAGCATGATTCTAGAGTATGATTCTTACTGGATACTTCATAGACCTACTAGATTGACTGTGCTAGGGGAGTAGGGGGAGGTAGTTGTTCATGCTCCTAGGAGGGGCAGGGTCAGAGGATAGAGACGGGCACCACGGGTCGGAATTGTGGCAGGTCCCATAGCAGTGGTAGCACCAGGGGGCTAGGGGCAAATACTAGCGCAGGTCCCTAGATAGGTTCAGATGCCACCCCAGCCAGAGCAGATTGTTGGGGGAGGAGGAGATGGTGATGCAGCTGCTAGATACAGGAGGCAGCTAGACAGAGAGATGGCTCAGGTAGCACGACTATGGGTTCATCTTAGACATACTGCAGCAAACAGAGATAGAGCACTAGTGGTGATGTGACATGTCTGGGGAAAGGTGGAGACATATCAGGCCTAAATTACATAGTTATGTGCAGAGACATAGCAGGCAGCACAGGTTGCACCAAATGATGGGGCCCTAGCGAGGGTCACAGCTAAGAGGGATGCTGCCTTACAGAGGGTATAGGCCCTCACTGTAGAGAGAAACGCCGCTGTGTCAAGGACTCAACAGGTGATTTCAAAGAGGGATGCTGCCATAGCTACCATGGGCACGGATCAAGCGACACTATACATGGTTACAGAGATGACTCGACTGCAGGGTGAGGTTGTGAGAGCCCAAGGTGAGGTGGAGTATTATAGGGGATTGTACCATGGGGCAGTTCCAGTAGATTAGAGGTAACCCAGTTATAGGAGTCGGTCAGGGGCTTCAGTCTCGAGATAGACAGGGGGTCCAGATCAGTAGCGTCAATTATGGGACCTCCTTGGCAGAGAGACACGGGTGGGGCAAGCAGAGGAGGTAGAGACTAGTGCGAGGCCTCCTCAAAGAGTAGCCTCCCGAGACAACAAGGATAAATAGATGTGTACATATGATGTATCATTGTATCATTTTTGAGGCCTACGAGCCAAATTGTATATGTTTTGTATATGATAGACACTTGTACATTGACCCATATTCATAGATGGATGATATATATATATGATGAGATGATTCTATATGCACATGTGTTATGGATATGCCTTGTTATTTTTGTGATTTTTTTTTATGTTAATATGCCATGGATGTTATATGCATAGATGATTTGATGCTTATAGTTATGACATGGATGCTCATGTGTATGATGCGATTATGATGCTATCGTGATTATGTAATGCGTATAATGAGTACATGCTTATGTTTATGATGCGATAGTGATGGTGCTATGATTTTGTGATGCTTATAATGGATGTAATGAATATATTTATGGATATGTGAATAGATACCTAGATGCCTAAATGATAGATAGATGGAAAATACTTATAATTGATGTGGACAATGATGTATGCTAATACTATGATATGATGGATGATATTACTACATCTAACACACTTGTTTTGCAGGAAGAAAAGGATGATGAATGAAGATGAAAAAGATGAGGAGCAGAAGAAAGACAATAAGAAGAAAGATGATGGTGAGACCATTGATCAAGTCAGAAATGTAGTGATGGATGATGAAAAAGCAACTTCGAATGGTTGCATAAGACATTAGAGAATTGCAATCCTTATGTTTGATATAGCATTAGATATTATGCACCGGGATATAAGGACCAAGGTGTCAAGTATCCAATGCAGGAAAGCTAATACAACCTTGTCAAGATACATGATATGAATATTAGTTGTTCAGGATGGACTTTGACTTTGCAAGCAAAAAGGTTTGAGCTTATTTCCACTAGACATAATGAACCTTGGTGGTTATATGTATGGGAAATAGTCTTAGCATAGAATAGTCTTAGTGCATAAGAGACTGTTTAGTTTCTCATATGCAAAAGATATTGCCAATCCCAACACATACAAGATACCATTAAGCATAATAGAGAATAAGATCATCCCACAAACACGGCATACGAAAGCAAATGACTATGCCCAGTCCATACTTCATCGCAACATATCGAGATATGATAGATCAAGGCAGTCTTGACTAGGTATTACAAAGGGACAAAAGATAAATTAAAAGAAAAAAAAGGACCTTGCCATCATGTTCTCTTGCCAAATTTAGATTGCTCTTGGATGGATTGGATAGATAGCACCTTGTTAAAAGGAAAGATATATCCTGTTGAAGGCTAAGATGATTTGATGACATAGCAGATGTTGGCTTAAGACATGCAAATAAAGGACCTCAGTTAAACCCTGATTTGATAAGCACTTGAGCTATTGGGAGGTGCATAGTTTGTTTCTACTTGCATTAGTCAAAGAGAAGAAGATAGAAGAAAGAAGAGATGATGAAGTGGGGAGGGAAGGATGAATTGTTGGTACTTGCGTACTAGATACTTCCTTCATATTCTAGACTGCCTACATACCCGTATCCATGGGATCAAAGCACCACATGATGATGATGAGACATGATGAATATGTAGTTATGGGTGTTTATTGATGATGTGGAAGATGAAGAATAGAAGAAAATGAGATGAATGATAAGAAAGATGAGTAGAGGAAAGATGGAAAGTAAAAGAGGGATATCGCCTTGTGCCTGAATCTAGGTATTTCCTTCATACACGAGACTGCCTACATACCTGTGTCCATAGGATCAAGGCACTTAATGATATAGATGTTATGTAGTTCTTGTTTATTATGGAATGGTGACGAGCTTGGTTGAGTGATTGGGAAGATCAATGTGATTTGATGTGGTGTTGTTTGGATTGGAAGGAGTGGTTCGATGGAGTGAGTTTATTGCTTGGAATTTTTGTTGGTTATTTGATGTTTTTGCATTTTTTTTAGGGCTTTTTTTTATTTTTTTGGACTTTTTCAGGACATTTTACAATTTTTTTGGATTTTTTCAGGACTTTATGATTTTTTGGGACTTTTTTTTAGGATTTTTTATGATTTTTTTGGGATTTTTTTCAGGACTTTTTATAATTTTTTGAGATTTTTTTAGGACTTTTTATGATTTTTTGGGATTTTTTCAGAACTTTTTATGATTGACCTTGATGCTTTAAAGCGTTCACCCAACATCAAAGCGTAAACAAGTGCCCCCAGTGTGGGAACAGTGTTGGTTATGTACAAAGGGCGTGGAAATTTGATATTGGACTAGGATAGCCGTATGTGACTCATATGGGAGCCCGTGGCTGCAAACGATATATTAACTTCAACAATTTCCAAGTCATGATAGCAGTAAGGCACTGAGATAATAAATGAGATGAAAGACTTAACACATGTGGATGGGGCTATCAGGGGATAGATGAAAGGACATGGCGCGATGGGGTTTAAACAGGTAGCGAAGTAGATGGTGAGAGTTGGTTCTACCATAGCGCCTGTTTGCTAGGTTTTCACTATGGTACCTATCCAAGGCGCTTGTTTGCCAAGTTTTCACCATTGGACGCTAACCCAAAGAGCCACCGAAGTGGTTTTCACTATTGGATTGATTTTTTTATTTTTTATTTTTTTTGCTTTTTTTTATTTTTTTATTTTTTTGCTTTTTTTGTATTTTTGCTTTTTTGATTTTTTTTGTATTTTTTGCTTTTTTGCTTTTTTTTGTTTTTTTTTTGCTTTTTTTATTTTTTGTATTTTTTTTTCTTTTTTGATTTTTTTGTATTTTTTGTTTTTTTTATTTTTTTGTATTTTTTGATGCAGATAAGGGGAACAAGGATCAAGGATAAAAAAATTTAAGATGAACATTGTTAAGTGGTTCATCTAGGGGGATGCCTTCAGGGGTTGCAAGAGTGTAAGCTCCCAACCCAAACACAGATGTGATGACAAAGGACCCTAGCCAATTTGGCTCAAATTTGCCCTATTTTTCTTGTTGCTATTGGTTTCTTTGATTTTCCTTCAGGACTAGGTTGCCCACCTGGAATCGTCTTTCTTTCAGCTTCTTGTTGTAGCTATGACAAAGATGATTTTGGTACACCTACAGATGATTCAGTGTTGTGATTCATCTTTTGTCAAGTAGCTCCAACTCATTTAGGCGGGTTGTTTTGTACTCTTCATTAGAGAGAATATGCTGGAGGGAAACTCGCAGTGAGAGGATCTCGACCTCTATAGGAAAGATGGTGTCAGTACCATAGACAAGGGTGTAAGGAGTCATGCCAGTAGGAGTTCTGACACTCGTGCTATAGGCCAACAATGTAGGGTTCAATTGGAGGTGCCAATCATGGCCAGCCTTAGTGACCATCTTTTTTAGGATTTTTATAATGGTCTTGTTTGAGACCTTAGCTTGACTGTTACTTTGAGGGTAGTAGGATGTGGAAAATCTATGTTGAATATGAAATTTTTTGCACAGATCACGGACCTCCTGGTTCTTAAATGGGCAATCATTGTCAGTAATGATGGCTTGTGGGACGCCATATCGGCAAATGATGTAGTAGAGGATAAACTTGGAAATCTGTTTGCTAGTGATATAGGTCATAGGAATGGCTTCCACCCATTTGGTAAAATACTCAGTAGCAGTAATAATAAATTTATGGCCATTCGAGGAGGGGGGATTAATCTTTCCTATGAGGTCAAGTCCCCATTGTAAAAATGGCCAAGGAGCAATAAGATGCTGGAGCTCATGCACTGGGGCATGTATCAGGTCCCCATGCTTCTAACATTGAAGGCATCTTCTAGCAAACTGCTAAGTGTCCTACTCCATGGTCAACCAATAGTAACCAGCTCTTAGAATTTTTTTAACAAGGCTAGGATTGGCAGAATGCAATCCACAGACACCCTTGTGTATCTCTTGTAAAGCAACTTCAGCCTCTACCAAGTCGAGACACCTAAGGAGTATACCATTGAGACTCTTACGATAAAGAGTTTTAGCAAGGATAGTATAGCAGGAGGCTTGTCGAATGAAGGCTTTTTGTTGGGTGTTGGAAAGATGGATAGGGAAAGTACCATTACTTAGATGTTCATAAATTTCATGGTACCAGGAGGAATTGGGACCAATGATTTCATAGATAAGTTCTGATTGAGGCACTTCGAATGTTGGAATCAAGAGCTTCTCTACCAAGAATTCACATCTTTGGACATTTGTAGGCATGTCCAAGAGAGAATCGATGGTTGCCATAGCATCAGTTGCTTTATTATTGACTCTGGGGATCTGCTCAAATGTTATCTTAGAGAATTATTTTATGAAATCATCAACCATCAATTTATAAGGAAGGAGCTTCTCATCTTTTGTTTGGTATTCATCTTGGACCTGTTTAATTACCAGTTGAGAATCTCTGAATACTTCCATCTCTTTTATATCCCATTGGATGGCCATATGCAAGCCTGTGATCAGGGCTTCATACTCTACTATATTATTAGTGCAAGGAAAAACATTTTTGTAGGATTTGGGAATACAATCACCCTGGGGGGTGATAAAGAGGATTCTGGCTCCTAAACCATGTTGAGTATAGGAGCCATCAAAATATAACTGCCACATTTCAGAAGAGGAGACACTAAATATTTCTTCATCAGGAAAAGTGAAATGGATAGGCTGAGTGTCTGTTACTAGTGCTTCTGCTAGTTGATCAGCTATGACTTGTCCTTTGATGGATTTGCGATCAACATATTGGATGTCAAACTCACTGAGGATCATTACCCATTTCACTATCCTTCCTGTAAGTGTTGCTTTTGAAAGGAGGTATTTAAGTGGGTCGAATCTAGATATGAGCTTTGTTGATTAATTTAGCATGTAATGTCACAATTTTTGAGAGGTGAACACCACATCCAAGCATGTTTTTTTCTATAGTTGTATAGTTTAGTTCATAACCTACTAGAGTTCTACTTATGTAGTAAATAGAATGTTCTTTTTCTGCATCATCATTCTGAGCCAATAGGGCACCTAGGGTGACTATCGTTGAAGAAGTATACAAGAGCAAGGGGCGATCGGAGACAGGTGGTACCAACATAGGTAGTGTTGCTAGGTATTCTTTGATCTAGTCAAAAGCTTGCTGACATCTATCATCCCATTTGAAGGTCTCTCCTTTCTGAAGCAAGTGCTGGAAAGGATGGCATTTATCTACTAGTTGTGCAATGAATCTGCATATGGATTGTATGTGACCTTAGAGGCTACGCAACTATTTCAAATTTGACAGAAGAGGCATGGTGACTATAGCTTTTACCTTGGCAGGATCAACTTCAATACCTCTTCTAGAGACTATGTAGCCCAACAATTTCCCAGAAGTTACACTAAAGATACATTTTTTTGGATTTATCCTGACTTGATATTTTTCCAACCTGTCAAAAATCTATTCCAATACTTGTAAGTGGCCTTCTCTTGTTTTAGACTTTCCCAAGATGTCTTCCACATAGTCCTCCATGATAGTATGGAAGAGGTCATGAAAATAATGGTCATTGCTTGTTGGTAAGTTGCACCTTTATTCTTGAGCCCAAAAGGCATGACCATCCAACAGTAGGTACCCCATGGACAAATAAAAGAAGTCTTATGTTGGTCCTCTTCTGAAATTCTAATCTGATTATATCCAAAGAAACTATCCATCAGTGAAAGCATCTCATGACCGGCTGTGAGATCGACAATTGTGTCGATGTTTGGTAATGGAAAGTCATCCTTAGGGTAGGCCATGTTAAGATCTCTAAAGTCATTATAGCATTGGATCCATCCATCTGGCTTTGCTA
Organism: Cunninghamia lanceolata; assembly: GCA_027924645.1. Taxonomy (NCBI): domain Eukaryota; kingdom Viridiplantae; phylum Streptophyta; class Pinopsida; order Cupressales; family Cupressaceae; genus Cunninghamia; species Cunninghamia lanceolata. Next base: position 12,457,580 of record BSBN01000367.1, read on the forward strand.
CAAGCACGATATTACAAATCCACTCAGGATAGTCAATGGGCTTAATAAACTTGGCATCTAAAAGCTTCTAAATTTCTGCCTTGACTAGAAGAGCTATCTGGGGATGCATATTTCATAGCTTCTGTTTGACTAGCTTAGCATTTGGAGATACTACCAGATGGTGCACTACCAGTGAGGGATCTAGACCAGGCACATCTACATAAGTCCATGCAAAATTAATGGCTCTTCTCATGAAAAAGGCTGTGAAGTTAACATTCTCCTCATCTAATAGTGGCACTGCTAAAAAGGTGACTTTTGGATTTTGCATTGTACCCAGATTGATTTCTTTAGAATCCTCTACCAACAGAGATGACCACTCTTGATGTGCAGTGAGCAAAGGAAGGTCAAATCCTCCATCCTTGGGTGCCCCGGAGAGGTTTTCACCCTTAGAAACGTCTTTTATTTTTATTTTTTCCTGGTCAAAAGGTGCCTTACGGTTTTCACCTAGTGACCTTTCTTTTTTATTTTATTTATTTCACTTTTGCGACTAGAGGATTTGACACTTCCATCAAAGTATGCTAGTTGAGGAAGATCAATCATGAATCTAACTTTGTAATCCCCCAAAGGTAAACCTTGCCTTAAACCCATGAACTCTACTATGGCCTCGTCATTCTGGAAGACATCCAAGACAGGTACTCCCTTTTGATCCCAATCAATCAAATTAGGGTAAACAAGTTGAAGGTCTGGGGGTGTGGATGATGGAATAAATGACAGCATGAATATGGAGGCTTCTTGGAATAGTTTGGTGATGTAGAAAGAAGAGTCATCAATGGTATCATAACTAGTTGTCTCTTCCACAGGAAAGGCTTCGGCTACTTTATCAAGGATAAACTTAATGTCTGCAGAAGACAAGACCTCATTTCCGTACCCTAGACCCTATCTATTGTACTTCTTGGTAGCTATGATAGGTTCTAGAGGACCTTGTTCTTACAAACTGAGTCCTCCCTTGCCTTTATATCCCATATTCTTAATGATCCTAAACCCATTGTTATATTGTTCCACTTCTAAAGCAACTTGATCATTTTCATCATAGAAAACCCAAGATGAAATATCACTATCAACATCCTCATCATCAAGTAACCCTAATTGGATAAATACAATTGTAGGGATGGTGATAGTGGTTTTGGATGAACCAAGTTTGGAGACAGGTAGTTTACCATATGATTTGGGAGATAGAGGCATGGCTCCTACACAATAAGATTCCTGTAAGCTATACTCGCCAATTCCTCATTCGTTGATTTTGATCTTGGGAATAGACTTGCTAGTGGATGGCTTAGTTAGATCAGTTGGGTTGACATAAGATGTAGACGGATGGGCCTCAGTATTGCTAGGTATAAGATTGGGATTTTGATAGGTGGCTTGAAAGGCTCAGCAATATTCAAAGGTAATGGGATCTACAGGGATCATGATTTACACACCATCATAAGGGAATTTTAGGCATTGATGATATGTAGATGGGACTGCCTTCAAAGCATGTATCTAAGGATGGCCAAGGATGATGTTATAATGTAACTCAACATCAAGGACTTGGCATTCAGTAGCAGTGGTGACAGGACCAACTCTTATAGGCAGCAAGATGATCCTTTTTGAATCGCTTTCTCCATCATCATAATCTTTAATTGTTATTCTTTTGGTGGTGTCAATACAACCTTCAATGTATCCCAGCAATCTCACTAACTTCAAGGAACATATGTTTAGTCCATCTCCACCATCTACTAGGACCTGTTTAACACGGCGTTGGTTAATCAACACTTCCATATGGAGGGCATCATGGTGGGATGGATCAGAAGATGTGAGGTCTCGATCAGAGAAGGTCAAGTGATGAGGAGATGCAATACTTGCCATCATAGCTTGGAATTGTGTTGTGCCTATATTGTTTGGAACCATAGACTCTTGCAGGGATTTATCAAGGATAGCTTTGTGAGTGGGAGATATACACAATAGCTCTAAAATGGATATATGAGTAGGGGTTCTACCCAGATGGTCAAGGATATTATAGTCAAGGTTTGGATAAATGGCAGGTGGAGGTACTCCTTGAATTTTTACATGGCTACGATGAGTGGTAATAGCACAGTCAGGTGCTCTTCCTCTTATAGTGATAGTGGATATTCAGGACTGCTCGATATGACCAATGGTGGATGCATAAGTGTAATTAATATTTTTCCCAGTATTGGGAGCACTCGCTTTATCGTACAATGGAAGGGGATTCTTACATGCATCAAGGTCATAGTTAGATGTCTGTGTAAGTGTTGTAACATTAATGAGTCCTTGATCTATGAGGTTTTGAATCAAATGTTTAAGTATCATGCAACCAGCAATATTATGTCCTTTACTCTATGATATTCACAATACTCATTATCCTTGTACCAAGGAGGTTTAAAGTGTGGTTCTTCATTTGATTTTAGTTCAGGTAGGGTAATATTTCCTACTTGCATTAGTTTTCTAAGAATGATTTCAACTGGTTCTCCCAACGGGGTAAATTTATGTCTTGGTGTTGGTTTTGTATTCATTTGATCACAAGGTAAGAAAGGTGATGCGCTAGGTGTTGATTGGAGCCGGATAGGTGCTTGTACAGCTTGAACGTTCTTTGCATCTACCACTCCATCATTTATGACATTTTTATTCTTATTCCAAAAGAAAGATTTTTCGTTAGAGGACTGTCGATTATCCTTGTTTTCCTTAAAGATTTTGAAAAGGCCCTTTGCGATCAATGCCTTTTTGATATTGGTTCATTTAGATATAATCTCATCAAAGGAGATGGCACTGTGCATTTATAGTTGGAATGACAACTCAGGATGGAGGTTTTGAACAAAGATATCCACTTATTGCTTTTCTGGCATAGGCCAAGAAAGTTTACTAGCCATGTTTCTCCATCATTGTAGAAAGGATGAAAAGGTTTCACCGTTGCGTTGTTTGTTATTAACAAGATCGTTCATAGTGACTTCATGTTCTATGTTAAACGTGAAGTGGGATACAAATTTGTGTGCCAGTTCCTTAAAGGTTTTGATGCCCAGAGGCAAGTGAGAAAACCATTCCATGGCCTGCCTCCCTAGACTTCAAGGGAAGAGTCATAAAAGATATGTGTCATTATAGGCCACATCAAGACAGGCAACATAAAAGGTTCGAAGGTGATCGTTTAGGTCTCCTTTCCCCTTATATTTATGAAATTGTGGTATTTCAAAATGAGGGGGAAATGGTATCATTTGTAATGATTGTCGAAGGGGTATGGGCATACATCCTCAAAAGAAAATGTTTTCTTGTGTTGGCCCATGCTCATGTCTGTCATTTTTTGTTCCATTTGATGGAGTCGTTGTTCATATTGGGATAAAATTGATTATTTTTGTTGCATAGGATCTTGGTGATTTTGTGGAGGGATATGATACGTCGATTACTGATTCAATGGATGTTGTGATAGATCGTATGATGGACCATATGTGTCTTGAGATTGGATAAAAGTGTTTTGAATATGACTACCAAGTGGGGGTGATGCATATGAGTTCAGTGTAGAGTTAATAGTATAGGTTGGTATCGCATGTGAGCCAAAGGTAGTGTTGGTTTAAGATGGGGGTTATGTCGAGATCAATGGACCTTGGGAGATGAGTGGTGGAGTGACATGAGGTGGTTGCTATCCAATAGAAAGTAGTTGATCAAGATATGAAATATTAGAAGATGCATTTGATACAGAAGGTTGATCTATGAGAGTCATGTTTGGATTATATGCGACATGTGGGGTTTGAATGGGTTGACTAGGGAGTATATGGATATGCAAAGTTTGGACTGGTTGGCTAGGTGGCATGATGACATGTGAGGTTTGGATAGGTTGACTAGGTGGTACAAGGATGTGTGAGGTATGGATAGGTTGACTAGGTGGTATGGGGATGTGTGAAGTTTAGATAGGTTGACTAGGTGGTACAGGGATGTGTAAGGAGGTACTAGGTACCCGGGATGACCTAACATGCAATACATTTAGGTTAGACCTAGGTGGGGATTGAGTGACATGGGTGAAAATTATATTCAAGGAAGTAGATGGCATGGGAGCTGATATATGAACGGAGGGTCCACTCATATTAGAGGCTATAGAAGTAATAGGATAAGGTGGGGTTAATATTGGCTCCATGGATGTAGTAACGTGTGACACACTAGGCCTCATAGGTGTAGATGATGTTTGAGGTGTATGAGTGGGTTGGTTGGATAAGGGTGGTACAGAAGGTATGATGGACTTGGTAGACATCGTGACAATAGTAGCGGGGTGCTCTGTAGTAACATTGGTGGGTCTCTCTTTACAGATTTTGAATACATCGAAGTCGCTAGGTAGTTTGACTCTGACTTGGATCAATTGTAAAAGGATTTGTTCTTGGTTAGCCTTTATTATTCTGTTTGCATGTTGCAAGGCCTTGGGGTCTTGTAAATCCTCATCCAATGAGTCATCATAGACAAGTAAAGGTTGTGGCATCATTGTAGAAGATGAGGGCTCAAATTGTCATTGTTGGGGTAAGTTTGATGAAGATGATTGTCCAATGGTATAACCCTCAGGTACGAAAACATCAGGTGGCATACTGGTTGTGAATTTGGTAGCATCCTTGAGGGGAGTGGATTGGAATTGTTTAAGGTTGGCTTCCATAGCTGCTTTATATTAGATCCTAGTTTTAGGCATGGACGGTTGGATTTTGACTTGACTGATTGGGGTGGATTGATTAGATTTTGATGATTGGATGATTTGATTGGTGGTTGATTTTGACCTTGTCTGATTGGTTGCTCTGATTTTTTATGGATATGATTAACTGATTCAGGAGATTGATTGATTGATGGCAAGATTTCCTAAGGAAATGGTTGACCAAAGTTAAAAGAGATTGATTGGTTGATGTTTGTTTGGGTTGACTGTTGTTGGACAGTTGACTGAGATGCTATGGTGGCTATAAAGGATCAAGTTTGCTGTGGTAAGTTGACTAAATATGATTTTGACCAGGAAGACAACTTGCAGGCTATGAAAACCCAATTGCGACTTTCTATGCTTCAGATGCAACTAGAGATAATGCAAAGGTGGCTAAGCACAATCCAAAGGTGATTTTATGCAGTTCATAAATGATGGGCTACTGTGCATAAGTGACTAGAAATAGACCAAAAGCGACTAAGAATGATTCATGGGTGAGATATTGTGGTTCAAAGGTGACTTCTCAGAGACCAAAGGTAGATTTTGTAGAAAAGTGGGCTCACCAAAGCCAATTTCCTACCAACCAAAGGTGACATGCAGATGCTGTTGATAACTGAGAGGGGGGGGGTGAATCAGTTATCCTAATTATTTCCCTTATTGAACTTTCCTTTTAATTGATGCAGCATAAAATCAAACATAAAACATTAACCATAAAACAAGAAACACATGACACAGTATTTTTGACGTGGAAACCCTGTTAAGGGAGAAAACCACAGGGTGATTAACCCAAAATTATTCTCTGTTAGAAGAATAGGAAATTACAAAAATGGCACTTGCCAATTAGGGCTCACTGCCCGAGCACACTGCTCACAAGAGGCCCACTGCCTACAAGAAGACACACTGTCTACAAAGTGATGAGAATCACAGTCTTGAACTGATTGGAAGCATCTGTATATGCTGGAGTTCAGTTCCGGTTAGGCTCAGTACACTGATCTGCTGCACTTCATCTTTCCTCTGTTCTTTATTCTGCTACCTTTCACATACCGGATCCTTTTTGCTACTTCTGCTCTTATCTGGACTTATTCGCATATATCTCCACACCATCACTCACTTCACAACTAAATCCATCCTCTATATATATCCGCACAAGTGATTTCATCACTTTTCTAGTCGGCATCCGGAACAGTCTAGTTTCTTACAAACTCTCATTCTGTCGGCTGAATCCTTCCTCATCAAGCAATGCGGATCAAGCATATACTTGTAGATATCATTAATCATGTCGGCCAAACATGATTCATGCCTTCACAACCTCTGTCATCAACAGTAACACATCCGGAAAGCAGTCTGATACTCTGCCAGTCAGTTCTTCCTCTGTTTTCACTGTCTCTCAGGAATCCGGTACTCAACCATTCATATCTTTTTCCTTGTCCATCACCGGAGGCTAAATCCTTGGAATATACCACTCAAGGTAGTCCTCTAGACTTCCCCAAATCCGCACTGCACCAAGACACTTCCTTTGAGAGATCCGGACCAATCTGTCGGACCTTGCCACATGCTCTGTTCTTCTTCACCGGACCACAACATTCTTTATTCTGACTTCCGGTAGAGACACATTATGACTTGCGGATATGTGGGATGACCTTAGTTGCCATCAATGACAACAACCATGAATCCATATAGTGTCTCTTGCCAACAATCTCCCCCTTTGGCATTGATGGCAACACTTAGTGAAAAATGACTAAGTGTTTTCACTATGCTCCCCCTTTGCTGATGCTCTGTCTTTATATACAATTTCCGGAACTCCCCCTTAGTTGGATTCCTCATTTTTCACTGCTCCTCACTCCCCCTTTGACATCAATGGCAAAGGGTGGGGTCCGCACATCAAAATTTTCAAAAAATTTCTATACATAGCCGCATATTTACATACTCACATATACTGAAGAATGTCTGCAAAGGATGTCTGCAATTGAATCATTTCTGTAGCCCAACTTTGCTTCATTCTGTCCAAAATTGAAATGTGACCACTTAACAAAAATGCAAACGCTTCTGCCCGCTTGAGATCTGTCGGATCTTTTGTTTGGGCGGTGGTCTGAGCATCACTGATGGCCTCATGCATAGTTTCCAACTTAGGGATTATAATCCTTCTAAGTTCTCCCATCCGGTTGGTGATGTTCTTCCTTTCCTTCTCAAGATTCTTTATTTCATTCAAGACTGCAATAGTCTGACATTCTTGATTTATTATAGAAGAAGAGAGAGGATCAAAACTTTGAGATAAGCTTTGTAGCTTATCCTGTTCCTCTTTTATTTTCTTGTCAAATGCTGCTGTTGCCTTTGACCAGGATATACAAAATTTATAGATGTCACCGCCATCCTTCAGAGCATTCTCTAAGCTCTTTATTCCAATGCTTACAATCTTCCTATCTTTAGAGATTAATTCTAATATCTCTGAAAATCTCTTATCCAAAAATTCCTTCCGGACCTTTTCTTCAGCTGATTTTTCTAGAGAATCAAAATGTGTATCAACACTGCTGACTAAGGTTTTTAGATTACCGGAAGTGGAGGCTGTCGGATCTATTTGGATTGATGGCATAATCTTTACAAGTACTCCGGAAGCAGCCTCTATCAACTCACAGTCTTCCATATGAGACTTCAGGAGCTTTTCATTTGCCTTGGCATTTGCAAATGAAGCTATCTTCATTGTTTGTACCAGAGAGAGAGAGTCAAAATCAAATGGGCCTTTTAGAAGCTCCGGTTCATCAATCTCTAAAGTTTCTTTACTCAAAAATTGTTGAACAGTTTGTGCAGTGTCTCTTGCCGGAGACAGATGTTTCTTTTCTTCTGCAGTCTTAGAACTGTCAACCTCTTTGTCTTTCACCACTGCTTCCTTCTCCTGTAATTGCTCTTCTTCTTTGGATCCAGAGACTGTAGGGGAAACCGGAGGAGAGATGCTAGCTTGTTCATGGGCCACTTCTTCTGGAGCAGAGGGTCCCAAGTCCTCAGCTGTTTCTGTACCTAAATCCTCTACAACCAGAAGATTGAACCTTTTGAAGGCCTTCCGGAGGATCTCTTCTGTTTCTTGGGCCACTTTGTCAGTCTCACCAAGCATGAGTTGATTCATCCTGGCTTTGCTTCTGAACTCATCTTTGCAGTCCTTGAAGATAATGTTCATTGTCTTGGGATCAATTTGAGGATATAGCTGAATAGCTATCTGCTCCCGGATCTCAAGATCTTTAGCATGAGCATTATTCTTTCTTACTTCCATTTCCTTCTCTAGGCTTTTAGGAATGAGAGATATGATCTCAATGAAAGCCTTATTGTATATGTTCAGATATTTAACTGTGGCTTCCTGCAGAGTCTTTTGGTCAGCCTCACTGAAGTCATCATAGGATTCAGTCATTGGTTGAAGGTTTCCATCCACCGTGACCGACTTGATTATGCTCTCTAGAGACAGAGTGGGCTTCTCAACAGATACCTCTGCCATTTCATCCTTGTCTTGGCCTGTGGAGGGCTTACCGGATCCTTTCTTCTTCTGTTTCTTTACTTCTCTTACTCCCTCATCTGATTCTGTTTCCTCTTCATCCTTTTGGCTTCCATAAGCCCTTGTGGCTTTTGTCTTGGATCTCTTACCGGATGCCTGAACTTCCAGTTTTGAACTTTTGGTTGTGGGAGGTGCAGGTCTCTTTGATGATCTGGTCCGGGTGGGAGCTTCAACCGGAGCACTTTCTTTGCTTTTCTCTTCTTCCTCGGCCTTCCTCCTCTTTTCCCGGCTGGCATCAAGTGCCTCCTTTGAGATCTTGCAGGGTCTATCTAGCCATAGAAAGTTGTCATGCATCCTGCTCAGTACATACCGGACCCATTCATCTTCTTCAAAACAGGGGAAATGAATAAATTGCTCAAATTGTTTCTTCTGGATATCCTTATACTCTGGTTTAAGCTCAAAAGCATTGTCTATCAGCTGCTTGTGATAGAGGTCTCTTAATTTGAATTCCCCAAATTCCTCAATGCTTGCATGTATGTAAACCCTAATGTCTTCGGTATGTAAAACTCCGTGGGGAACACTAGAGAAGGCTCCTAGTGGATCTACCTCCAATGATTTGTAGGGATGTTTCTTGAATGAGGGGCGAGGTCTATCAGAGATCTTAACTATGTTTGGAGTAGCCATTCTTCAAAGATTTGCAGTGAGGTAATGAAAAACGGAGAATACCTTATGCGCCTTCGGTTTGCACGGAGTGGTTGGATTGATTTCTTTATGCAATAGCTTCGGCAGGAGATCCTTGGTGTGCTTGATGAACCTTGTTGCAGAGCTCCACTTTTCGCTTCTTCTCGAGTGCAGAATGAGCAAATGACCTTTGAGAAATCCCTTAAATTGCTCCGCGAACCCTAATATCTGTCTGCAATAAATGCTTCACCTACATCATTCCGGTTTGCCTTGTCTGGATAGTTTGGAGTATCCCGGATTAGTCCTGATCTGTGGATATCATCCGGATCTTTCAATCATGAATGAATCGAGGTAACATATTGCAAGAACATCCCAAACACTCTGTCCAATCCGCAGAACAAGATAGTGCATTTCCGGATCTTTCCGGATCTTTTTGTAATCCTTTATCATATCGGAGCATCTCCCTGAACAGGTCTTATTTGATTGATCACAGCTTCTTCATAACTCCATGCGGACCTCTGAAAACTTGACTGAAGTATCTCAAGACTCATATCTACAAACCCTTTGATCCGCATCTTGTGCCACATCCGGCACCACTTGTTTGGCTGGGGGAACAAGATTTTCTTTGAGTCTCCCCCTGAGCCTGAGCTCACTTTTTAATTTCTGGAAGAGATATCAGCACCAGAGTCTGGTGCGGATCCAACCTCTACATTCTCTGAACTTTTCTTCACCCAAATCTTGCTCATCTGATTCCTAACCTCATCCGCATTCATCTTTTGTTTACCCTTGTCTTGATTCTGATTATACACCGGACCTCTTTTGTCCTGATTCTTGTTTCTGCAGACTTTAGCATTATGACCGGACCTATTGCAGATTTGGCAAATAACATTTCTTTGCATATTTGACTGATATCCTCTTGATCTGCATTGATTAGCAATATGACCTACTCTATTGCATGTGAAGCATCTACCTTTGAATGATTTGTTTACTTGCATAATTCTGCATTCATGGGATTTGTGTCCATACCTTTTGCAGTTGAAGCACTGTCCGGAGAAGGATGAATTAATCTGATTCATTCTCATTCTGCACTGATTAGCTTTGTGACCAAAGTGGTTGCAGCTGTGGCAGTATCCATTGAAGGATGGATATCTTTGAGCATTTGGCTGTCTTACCGGAGGTCTTCTAGGCCTGCTCCTTGGATTTTCTGATCCAAGATTCTTCTGACCGGATCCGGAGCTTTCTCCTTTCTCATATCCCAAACCATACTTGTCATCTGTCCTCTTTTGACTTCCAAGAAGAACTTCAAGTTGAGCAGAACTTATCTTGAATTTCTCTTTATATTCATTTGCTGTTTGAAGGTCTCTTTTGAGAGAGGCAATTTGATCCTCAAGTTTTCCTTCATTATCTTTGGCATCTTCAAGATCAGATTCAAGATGTCTGATAATCCTGTCCATCTGGTGGCATTCTTCTAATTTTTCTTTAAGAGATTGTCTTAGATTGTCTTCAGCCTTTCTTTTTTCTTCAATCTCTTGAGTAAACTTTATAGTTCCTGATTCCATTTCATGTCTTAACATAATGACTTCTTTTGATAACTTTTCACATAACCTGGTTTGCTCAGTCAATTCTTCATTTGTATTGCTTTCTTCACTTTGTCTTGCCAACTGTTGAAGCAGCTCCTTTCTCTTTTTCATAGAGAGACTTAATTTGTCTTTTAATTCTCTCATGAATTCATCAGCCTGTTTGAGTCTTTCCTTTAATTCACTGACTTCAGAATTTGACTGTTCAAGATCCTCAAGAGCAGTCTTGAGTTGCTCCCTTAAACCATATGCATCCATTTGAAATCCCAGATCTTCCTCAAGCTGTTAGGCTCTATTAGGAGGAACTTGGCTCTGATACCAATTGTTGATAACTGAGAGGGGGGGGGTGAATCAGTTATCCTAATTATTTCCCTTATTGAACTTTCCTTTTAATTGATGCAGCATAAAATCAAACATAAAACATTAACCATAAAACAAGAAACACATGACACAGTATTTTTGACGTGGAAACCCTGTTAAGGGAGAAAACCACGGGGTGATTAACCCAAAATTATTCTCTGTTAGAAGAATAGGAAATTACAAAAATGGCACTTGCCAATTAGGGCTCACTGCCCGAGCACACTGCTAACAAGAGGCCCACTGCCTACAAGAAGACACACTGTCTACAAAGTGATGAGAATCACAGTCTTGAACTGATTGGAAGCATCTGTATATGCTGGAGTTCAGTTCCGGTTAGGCTCAGTACACTGATCTGCTGCACTTCATCTTTCCTCTGTTCTTTATTCTGCTACCTTTCACATACCGGATCCTTTTTGCTACTTCTGCTCTTATCTGGACTTATTCACATATATCTCCACACCATCACTCACTTCACAACTAAATCCATCCTCTATATATATCCGCACAAGTGATTTCATCACTTTTCTAGTCGGCATCCGGAACAGTCTAGTTTCTTACAAACTCTCATTCTGTCGGCTGAATCCTTCCTCATCAAGCAATGCGGATCAAGCATATACTTGTAGATATCATTAATCATGTCGGCCAAACATGATTCATGCCTTCACAACCTCTGTCATCAACAGTAACACATCCGGAAAGCAGTCTGATACTCTGCCAGTTAGTTCTTCCTCTGTTTTCACTGTCTCTCAGGAATCCGGTACTCAACCATTCATATCTTTTTCCTTGTCCATCACCGGAGGCTAAATCCTTGGAATATACCACTCAAGGTAGTCCTCTTGACTTCCCCAAATCCGCACTGCACCAAGACACTTCCTCTGAGAGATCCGGACCAATCTGTCGAACCTTGCCACATGCTCTGTTCTTCTTCACCGGACCACAACATTCTTTATTCTGACTTCCGGTAGAGACACATTATGACTTGCGGATATGTGGGATGACCTTAGTTGCCATCAATGACAACAACCATGAATCCATATAGTGTCTCTTGCCAACAGATGCTCATAAGTGATTGGCTACTGATCAAAGGCGGTTGTCTAAAGACCAAAGGCAATTTTTAGGGGTTCATATGTGACTATCTTTTGATCAGAGGTAGTTTTCTAAGGACCAGAAGTGATTTCAAAAGTTCATATGCAACTGTTTATTGATCAAAGGTAGTTTTCTAAGGATAAGAGGTGATTTTAGGAGTTCATATGTGATTGTCTGTTGATCAGAGGTAGGTGGCTACTATTCAAAGGTGGTTTTGCATGGTTAAAAAGTAATTTTTGTTGAAGATTTTAGTTTTAGGCATGGGTTTTTAGTGAATTTGGTAGAGAAAAACATAATGGCAAACAATCATACATAATCTGTTGGTAAGTGGCGATTGATCAGGAAAGTACTGTACACTAGCCATGTATCCTCAGCGGGGTTTTGGGTCAAGCTGGGCCCCTAGCGGGGGTTCAGGGGTGGCAGCCCCCGAGAAGCAGGGGTTCAAGGGCGTAGCCCCCGAAAAAAAAAATTTGGACCGACAGAAAAAAAACCCTATTTTGTAATCGACATAAGGCTTGATAAAAGCGGCTAAGGGTTAAGGTTTTTTGATATATTGTATTGTAGCATTTGCAACGGTATTGAGTTGCAAGGATTGCTGGTTGTAATCGGTTTGATTTACTGGATAATAATATTGGACTCTCTATTTGGTGGATGTAGCCCGAGTTTGGGTGAACCACATTAAAACTTGTCTCTCGCTGTTATTATTTTTTGTGTATTTTTATTCCTCTATTTAATCTTTATTTGCATTTAATTGATATCTTCTGTCGGCTAACCCTAACAAGTGGTATCAGAGCTAGGTTGTGTTCAATTATCATTTATAGGAAGGTCTCACGGTTGAGTGGGAGCAATGGTGAACGAGGGTAAATTGAAGGTCGATAAATTCAATGGGCAGAACTATCAGTTATGGAAGATGCAAATGGAGGATTACCTCTATCAAAAGGATTTATGGATGTCATTGGAAGGAGTAGCCAAGAAACTGGCAACAATGCCTGATGAGGATTAGAATCTTCTTAATAGAAAGGCACTGGGAACCATTCGGTTGTGTCTGGCACCATCAGTGGCATTTAATATAACGGAAGCGAAGACAACAGATGGTCTGATGAAAGGTTTGGCTAAATTGTATGAAAAACCCTTAGCCTCAAATAAGGTATTTCTCATGAAGCATTTGTTTAATCTAAAAATGGTTGAAGGTGGATCTATTACAGATCATTTAAATGAATTTAATACGATTGTCAGTCAATTGACTTCTATAAATGTAAAATTTGATGAAGAAGTTAGAGCTCTCTTGATATTATGTTCATTACCTGAAAGCTGGAATAGTTTGGTAATGGTGGTTAGTAACTCTATTTCTGGTTCAAATACCCTGAAATTTGATGATGTTGTTGGTGTTATTCTGAGTGAGGAAATTCATAGAAAAAGCTTAGGTGGATCCACATCAAGTAGTGTTTTGAATGCAAAAAGTAGGGGTAGATCAAAGGAGAGAGGAAAAGGTTCTGGAGGTCATGGGAAGTCAGGAGGAAAATCAAAGGATAAGAGATCCCAAACCAGAGGACAGAAGGATTGCTGGTACTGTGGGAAACCAAGTCATCTGAAGAAAGATTGTTGCTCTCAGAAAAATAAAGAAGGAGACAAACAAGAAGGCAATAAGGAGGCAAATGTGGTAAGTAATAAATCTGAAGATGATTCTTTGATTCTTTCCCTAGATAATGCTGATGATTCATGGGTTTTAGATTCAGGGGCCTCATTTCATGTTATGCCCCATAGAAGTTATTTTCTTGATTATGTCCAAGGGGATTTTGGGCTGGTTTATTTGGGAGATAATGAACCCTATCAGATTGTTGGAAAGGGAAGAATCAAGATTAAGTTGCAGAATGGGAATCATTGGCTACTACAAGAGGTAAGGCACGTTCCAAGGCTCGGTAGGAATTTAATTTCAGCAGGGCAGCTAGCTGAAGAAGGTTGCATCATTACATTTACTGATAAAAATTGGAAGGTTTCAAAAGGTGCCTTAATAGTAGAAAAAGGTGTGAAAGTAGGCACCTTATATCTTTGTACAGGTCATATTGTTCCTTCTACTTTAGATGTTGCAGAGAAAAAATAAATAGGTTCAGGAACAGTTGCTGCAGGTTTGCAGGAAGAGACTAAAACAGTTGATGCAGGTTCTGAGACAACACTGTGGCATAACAGACTTAGGCATATGAGTGAAAAAGGTATGAAGGTACTTCATTCTAAGAAAGTTTTACCAGGTTTGAAATGTATTAATATGGATTTCTGTGAAAGTTGTGTGTATGGAAAACAAAAGAGAGTTAGTTTTCTCAAGGATGGGAAGCAAAAGAAAAATGAAAAAGTTGGAACTTGTGCATACCAATGTATGGGGATTGGCTCAGGTATCTTCTCTTGGTGGTTCTCGATATTATGTTACATTCATAGATGATGCAACTAGGAAGGTATGGATTTATTTCCTTAGGCAGAAATCTGATGTATTTGAAACATTTAATAAATGGAGAAGCTTGGTTGAGAATGAGACGGGTAAAAGATTAAAATCTCTCAGATCTGATAACGGTGGTGAGTATTACAGCAAAGAATTTAAGGATTATTGTTCCTTTAATGGAATTCATAGGCAAAAAATGGTTCCAGGGACTCCACAGGAAAATAGAGTGGCTGAACGCATGAATAGGACAATAATGGAGTGTGCAAGGACCATGAGATTGCATGTTGGGCTGCCTTTAAACATGTGGGTAGAAGTTGTCAACACTGTTGTATATTTAATTAATAGAGGTGCTTCAGTTCCTTTAGGCTGTGGTATTCTAGAGGAAGCATGGACAGGTAAGAAGGTGAGTTATTATTTTCTCAAAACCTTTGGATGTGAAGCATTTGCACATTTAGATTCTGAAAAATAGAACCAAGTTGGATGCAAAATCAGAAAAGTGTACCTTTGTTGGATATGGCATTGATGAATTTGGTTATAAGCTTTGGGATTTTGAAAATCAGAAAATTGTGAGAAGCAGGGATGTTATATTCAACAAAAGGGTGTTGTACAAAGATCAGTTGCAGCAGCATGAGAAGAAAGAAAAGGATTATGTGGTGTTGGATGATACTCCAAATAGTAATGTTCTAGTGGTTCCTCATGCTCCACAACAACAACCAGAAATACCACAAACTCCAGTGAATGTTAGATGGTCAACAAGGCTAAGTAGACCTCCTGAAAGGTTTTCTCCCTCTTTATATTCTGTTTTGTTAACAGATGCTGGTGAACCAAAAGGGTATGATGAAGCTACGCAGGTGGATACACAGGTTCAGTGGGAGCTTGCAATTAAAGAAGAAATGGACTCCTTGCTAAAAAATTAGACTTAGGAATTATGTAAGTTGTCTGCAGATAAAAAGGCTTTACCAAACAAATGGGTTTATAGGCTGAAAGAGGAAGATGGAGGTAAAAAAAGATTTAAAGCCAGGTTAGTTGTAAAAGGATTTGCACAGAAAAAGGGTATTGATTTTGATGAGATATTTTCTCCGGTTGTCAAGATGACTTCTATTCGTACTGTCTTAAGTATTGTGGCTACTGAAGATTTGCATTTGGAATAGCTAGATGTGAAAACTACCTTTATCCATGGCGATTTGGAGGAGGAGATATACATGGAACAACCCCAAGGATTTGAGGTCAAAGGTAAGGAGAAACTGGTGTGCAGATTGAAGAAGAGTTTGTATGGCCTAAAACAAGCACCTCGGCAATGGTATCTCAAATTTGATAGTTTTATGGTTCAGCAAGGCTACAGTCGGTGTAATTCTAACCATTGTGTTTATTTTAAGACGTTGGATAATGACAGCTACATTATTTTATGTTTATATGTTAATGACATGCTTGTAGCTGGGTCTAACATGGATCACATAAGAGAGTTAAAATAGCAGTTAGCACAGTCATTTGATATGAAAGATTTGGGGGCAGCAAAACAAATCCTTGGTATGAAAATTTGCAGAGATAGAAAGAATAGAAAATTGGCTCTATCTCAAGTTGCTTATGTTGAAAAGGTGTTGCAGAGATTCCATATGGAGAATGCAAAAGTTGTCAGCACACATTTGCCTAGTCATTTGAAATTGACTAAGGAGATGTGTCCAAAGACATAAGAGGAGGAAGAAAAAAGTCCAAGGTACCATATGCTTCAGCTATAGGAAGTTTAATGTATGCCATGGTATGCACGAGACCAGATATTGCAAATGTTGTAGGAGTCGTTAGTGGGTATATGAGTCATCCTGGATTGGAGCATTGGAAGGCGGTAAAATAGATTCTCAGATATTTGAGAGGTACATCCAATAAACACTTATGTTTTGGGGGCTCTAATACTGATTTAGCAGGTTATGTAGACTCAGATTTGGCAGGTGATATTGATACTAGGCAGAGTACTATTGGTTAACTCTTTATTGTAGGTGGGATAGTAGTGAGTTGGATCTCATGGTTACAAAACGTGGTTGCTTTATCCACCACAGAGGTAGAGTATGTAGCTGCAACAAAGGCGAGCAAGGAGATGATATGGCTGCAATCTTTCATGGAAGAATTGGGCAAACAATAGGCTAACAGTTCTTTATATATAGACAGTCAGAGTGTCATACATCTTGCAAAGAATTATGCCTTACATTCAAAGACCAAACACATATAGTTGAGGTATCACTTTATTCGGTCGGTGTTGGATAATGGACAGTTAAGGCTAGAAAAGATACATACAGATGAAAATCCAATGGATATGTTTACAAAGGCAGTGACAAGGGAGAAGCTGAGCTCCTCTTCAGCTTTGGTTGGTCTTCAAGACTGAAACAATAAAATCAGAACAACAAAGTCCAAGGTGCTTATTTCCAGTGGGAGTTGCACATGCAGTGGTGTTGTCCAAGATCAGTCTCCAAGTGGGAGATTGTTTGGTGTGGAGCCTGATCAGTCTCCAAGTGGGAGATTGTTGGTAAGTGGCAACTAATCAGGAAAGTACTGTACACTAGCCATGTATCCTCGCTGGGGTTCAGGGCCGGGCCGGGCCCCGAGCGGGGCTTTGGGGGTGGCAGCCCCTAAGAAGCAGGGGTTCAGTGGCACAACCCCCAAAAAAAAAATTTTGGACCGTCATAAAAAAACCCTATTTTGTAACCAACATAAGGCTTGATAAAAGTGGCTAAGGATTAAGGTTTTTTGATATATTGTATTGTAGCATTTGCAACGGTATTGAGTTGCAGGGATTGCTGGTTGTAATTGGTTTGATTTACTGGATAATAATATTAGACTCTCTGTTTGGTGGATGTAGCCCAAGTTTGGGTGAACCACGTTAAAACTTGTCTCTCACTGTTATTATTTTTTGTGTATTACCATTCCTCTGTTTAATCTTTATTTGCATTTAATTGATATCTTCTATTGACTAACCCTAACATAATCCATGCTCAAACATTACAACCTATGGCTAGGCAAGGACTGTACCCATTGGGTTCCCACTTGGTTTTACTCAGCCGCACCTACTTATGGTGTATAGCTCCAAGAACTTAGGGCACGGGCTCCCCCTTAGAGTGCACTCACTTCTCAGGCACACCAAGTTCCAGGTCCCCAAGATGCGCAGATCTTGAGGTACCTTGCTATGTCTTCCATAAGCCAAAAAAATGTGGGACGGCTATTAGAGGCCTAATCATCTGTCCTTTTGTACCAACAGATAGGGGGTTGGCCACTACAACATAGTTTTTAGTTCAGGTTTCCGTTCATGTGGCTATGCATGCGGCGATTCACTCTGTTAATGGAGGCTTCCCAACCTATAGAGGTTACGCTCTATAGGGTTTTGGGGAAAACATTCGTCGGCATAGCTAAATCAGCACCCGTATTTGCGACTTTTGGTGCAAACGCATTATTTATCAAGTAGATTGGAATGGTCTGGCTTTGACCTGTTTCCACCTGAGTCATCCCCTTCTCATAATGGGAAGGTAGGCCCGCCTAGAGTTGGCAATGATTTCTTGTGCACCCCAGATCCATTAGTTAGGGAGGGGGAGAGGATACTTTCATTGCCAAATTGGGTAACAATCAGACTTAGACAAGCAAACAAAGAAGAGGAAAAGCAAGCACAATGAAGATAAAGTTAATTTTAATGCCCAAAACCAAATGTGCCTACTCTAGTGATAAACAATAGATTATTTGATTGCTCAGATCTGTAGAAAATGTATCAGTAGTTTGCTTGCCTCCATTCTTGGACATATAATTTAATCAAGTTGCACCGAGAAATCATTAGTTTTCCAAAAAACCCTAATCCTATGAAGCAAAAGCTAGATGTGTATAGAAATGACCAAAAGTGACTTTCTATGCATCAAATGCGCATATAAGCTTACCATATGCGATTACCTACCATCCAACTACAAGTTCCCATTTGCCAGATGCGATGTTCTATTGTTCATATGTGCATCAAATGTGCACTCTAACTGTAGGGTTATAAAGATCTAATACCAAAGCATCTTGCATGTCTCTACATGTGACATATGAGATCAAAGAACACCTAAAAAGAAGGATTTTATCATACCCATGTCCTATTTTTTGCAAAAATACCAGAGATTGTGAGTTGTGCTAAATGCTTGTTAGAGATCTTTGAGGAAAACTACCTAAAATGACTCAAGAGGCCTAAGATTGAATCTAATATGACATGCAACCTACATGCAAAGACCCCAAATGATGAAATCTTACAAGAAAACTCAAGTTAGCCATGAAAATCCTAGACCTAAACTAGATGCGACTCATGCAACCAGATGTGACTTCCTACTCATCAGATGCGCCTACAGACTAACCAGAGGTGAGTTTTACCCAACCATATGCGACTTTTGATCCTTCAAGTGCGATTTTTTGTCCCTCAAATGCAACTTTTCCCCCCAAATGTGATTTTGCCCTGAACCTGAACTCAGAAAATACAATTTTGAGTACCAAAATCAGATCAGACGACTGGTCCCACCGGGCGTGCCATTTTGTGTTGCATAGAATTCAACAAAGATCAAAACAAAATGAAGATCAAGATCCAACCCAAACTCAAGAAATCCAACCAAAAGACTAAATGAAGACATGCAAATCAAAACAACATCACCTGGGTTGAACGATTTCTTGTTTGAAATGTGGGTTGCTTCTCCATGCAACCGAAATCCATTGAAGCTACAAATGAGGATGATCAAAATGTAAAAAGAAAATCAAACATGCAAAGGTAGATTCATGAAATTTGATGAAGATTGAAGTGTATTTCCATGGCCATTGTCGTGAATGCACAAAATCAAAAAGCAAATGTTTTTCACTCCACTTCCAAATGCAATGACCAAGAGTTGCAAATGAGTGATTGTAGGGCTTATATGTGAGAGCTTGAGTGTTTTTGGAAGGTTTTATATCAATGGTGGAGGGGAAATGCATGTGATCAATTGTGGAGGATTTTGGGAAATGAATGTGAAGAAATAAATTAAATTTATTTATTTAATTCATTTTGTGAGGGACATGGTGAGGAATATGAATTAAATAAATAATTCATATGCTATGTGTGATAAAATAAATAAAATGTAAATTTTATTTATTTGTTAGAGGAAATGAATAATAATAATTAAATAATTAAAATTATTTAATTATTAATAGGGGATGAATAAATGCAAGTGAAGAAGGTAGAAGCATAAAAAGTGATTAATCAAACAAATAGAATTTATTTAATTAATCATGAAGAATGACGGAAATAAGTAGGAGAAATTATTAGGGTTTTCTTACAAGTGTGTTAGACAGGATAATGCATGCGATATGAAGATGCAATGGAAATTTTGAAAATATGATACAATGCCTAGATGTTGACATGGGTCAATTTTGGGTGTCTAGAATTTGGATTAAGAAGGATATTAATGAGGTTAGGGATGGATCCACACCAGTCTCTGGTGTAGATACTTCCTCCAAGAAGTAAATTGGAAGCTCTAGTTCAAGGGGAGTTGTATTGAAAATCCAAATCCCCTAGCTAGATATTCAATGCTAGGATATAACACAAAGATATGATGAAAAGGTTCATATGATAGATCTTTTGAAAGAAATTCTAGTAGAAAAGGATCAAATGTGGAGCATTGCAGAGCAATATTGATTGATTAAGCTTAACAGGGAAGTGTTTGGCAACTTTTTGAAGAACTACATTTATGACAACTTAGGTTTTCATATCAAGAGTCAAAAAGGAACTCATTCGACATACAATTCACTCTGCACTCAAGTTATCAAGTGTTCAAGAGAAACTAAAAGTGATTTCCAAGAAATTTCAACAGAGGTTCAACTAACGCAATGTGATTCAAGTAAAGGAAACCCTAATTCGACAAAAGAGAAGCATCCATTCAAATCAACAGAGATTGATCCAAATGGTGCATTTTTAGAAATTTTGTTTGATGTTATGCATACGGAAGACATTAGGGCTTATATTCATGTTCCCCTAGAAGAACATGGAGGTAGTCAACTCACAGATCTATATCTAAAACATCTAAGTGACAATAAACTTGATCTGAAGGAAGAATTCAAGATATTGGAAGAAAAGAAACTTATTCAGTATATAGATTTCCCAGTTTTCGTAGAAGATGAATGGGTCTAATATGTCTTAAGCCAAATTCATGATGAGTTTATGTGGCTTAATTCCACATTCAAGATCACCAAATATGCCATAAGGGTGGTCACAGGATTAAACCCTACCGGTATAGTGCCTATATTAAAGGCTGTGAAAAATGATACAGTGATGAAAGCTACCAGAGAAAAATTTGACAAAAGGGCATTGACAATCAGTGGCATTGAAGATCATGCAGTTATATTTGCATCCATGGTGATTGGCTATAAGGTCCACTTTACAAACTGGGAGAACTCTATCTCCGATACTGCCATATACATTACATATCAAATAGTCAAGGAAAATGCATAGTATGACCTATGTGAACTACTCCAACAACAATTAATGGAGAACTTGAAGAAAATAAAAGAAAGAAAATACCCTTTCAAATATGGTATGTTGATTTTGTGCTTATTTTTCTACTTTATGCAAGAGTTACCAGGCATGAAAAATCAATTTTGGACTAGAGACAAACCTGTTGCAGTATAGATTAGAAACCAGTTGAGAAGCATAGGAAACATAGATGCACAAAACTCATCCCTATGGGGCTACTTCAAACATTTCCAAAAGTTAATGCAATCTAGGGAAAGGATTCCTAAGACCATTGTGGAGAAATACAAAGATGATATATGCTTTATTGTAAATGAGGATCAATGTATGAAGGAGGTTGTGGAGCCCAGAACTATCTAGATCTTACCAATGGGATATGAAGTTGATGGAAAAATACTGGACAACTATGCACAACATATGCTAAGTAAACCCAGGGATCCCAAAGAAGAAAGATTTGGGACATATGAGGAGCTGTCTACAAAAATCCATGTTGAAGTAGGAAAACCTAAGATTTCAAAGAAGACCTAGAAGATAGCAGAAGATTATGCCCTAAAAAGGGTTTTACCAAAGAACAAGTTAGAGAGACAAGAGAAAAGGTGCAAGCAAAAAGAGCAACTAAAGAAAAGGAAGCTAATAAAGCTTTGGATGTTCAAGAGGTGCAACAAGAGGCACCAGTTGCACCAAAAAGAAGAACAAGAGGTGCAATTTCCTCTAGAACAACATCTAAATCCTCCATTATTCCCTCCACAACAACTGTAGAAGCACAAACAGGCAAGACAAAGAAGACCAAAGGTCAGAGAGAATATGTCAGTGTTGGTACAGTTGATGATGCAGAAATTGAGTATGATGAAGAGGTGAAGAAGATGAAGGCACAAAGTGCACCACCCTCCAGTTTTCAGCAAGGCAAACCCTCTGGTGCCACAAAAAGGAAGACCTTCGATAAGGGTGAAGAGAGAAAGAATGTTAAAACTGATGCACCTATAAAGAACAGGCTACAATAAGCTTGGACGAAGTCTTGAAGGCCATTACAATTGATGGCAATTTGAAACATATTGCCCAATTGTATGATGAGTATAATGATGAAGACAAATACATCATTGAGACTGTTGTTGTAGAATACTTAAACATATACAATAAGGCTCTCATTGAGATAAGTGTTGATCTCCTAGACAGCCTAAGAAATATAATGTCTGCAAGGAAAGAAAATGCTATGGCAAAGGACATTGAACTCAGAGAACATACACTGATTAAGTTATGTCTAGAAATCACTCCTAAAGATAAGGCAAAAAATTCTAAAGTGCTTAACAAAGAGTTTAGAACAAAGAAGAGGATGAATACTCTCATGTCAGATGACATTGAGAAAGTAGTTAAAGAGACTAAAGAGCATAACAAAGTTGATGATAAACAAGCTGGGATGAGCACTGTACTAGAGCAAAATGTTAATGGAAATGTGGCTATGGATCTGAATCCTCCAGAGAAAAATAAAGAAGAAGAAGTCTCTATTACAGCAAGAGACACTGCTAAGTCTATCAAGGAATTTTGGAAAGAGAAAAACAAGTCTTGGATGAGCCTAAGTTTTTGCAAGGTCCAATAAACTTGGACTCAATGTCCCCTATGTAGAAACTTAAATTGGTATCAATTGTGCAAGCAAAGGCATGGGAAAAAATATTGAAGTCACATATAGAGGATAGTGAACTCATTGGTGTGGCATCCAACTTTTTGGAGAAGCTGATGCCATCGTATCAAAAGGATACATCAATGTCTTCAACAAATCAACTCAAGGGACTCATAAACTAAGTAAATCTACATTTTGAATCTTTTGAAAAGTCTACAAAAATGAAAGTAAGAAAAGAGTTTGATGAGAAGAGATTAATTGAGTTGAAGACCATGTTGATCAACGATAAAACTCTATTAGATGATGGAATAAAAGGTATACAGAGTACTATTAAAGAAGCTTGTGATTTGTACAAATTTTGTTTATCATGGCCAGAAGCCACAAAGGATTTAGAAGTAAAGATCAATGATCTAAAACTGCAACCAACAAATATTTCTAAGTTATTTGATCCAACAGTTGATTCAGTAAGCATCAAACAAATACAAGTTATCAATATTCATAATGACTTGAGTAATCTGATAAATAAGAGGGATTAAATGAAAAATAGAATGTGTCAGTTGAGAGGACTAATAAGTCCTAAGCTAGACTCAATGTCAAATCTTGCAGCAGAAGCACTACAGGTAAGTGCACTAATTGACACACCTTCTGATATACAAAAGGCAGAAAAAATGATCTTCATATTAAATGGCCATATTCAAATTTTGGAAAATGCAAAGAAGAGTTGGGTTGCAAAGAAGGCTCAAATCAAGAACATCTTCAATGGCATCCTACAACCCACATCTAGTTAAAGATTGCATTTGTACATATGCAGCAGACTATGACAGTTTTCGCAGTTTTGTTGTCTTGACAAAATTTTGACTCCTATACATACACCTTTGCCATTGATGTCAAAGGGGGAGAAGAGAATTAGTGAAAAAAGGGAAAACACCTAAGGGGGAGAAGAAAAATAGAGTGTATATAGAAAGGGGGAGCAGATAAGAATTTTTCACTAAGTGTTGCCATCAATGCCAAAGGGGGAGATTGTTGGCAAGAGACACTGCTCTAATGGTCAAGGCAGAGTCTTAAATGTTGTCATTGATGGAAAAAAAAGGTTTGGAAAAGGTTTGGAAGACTAACTTAGTCAAAATGGCTAAATAATGGGCAAGCTATAGAGTATCATAGATTGGGTCAGTATGCCTCTGCAGTTGAAGATCATTACGTGCGGTTCAAGTATGGTGTTCATTGATATTTGGTGATCACATTTTCTAGTGTTCAAGTTCTGACTTCCTCCGGTAGTCATATGGTGAATTGTCTAAGTTTGGATTAATAGAGTTAAGCCTGAAACAGTGTAAAGCATCTAAGTATTTTAGTCTGCATTCCTCCACTATTGAGTATTTTGATTTGTGATTCTAAGGCAATGTAGAAACATGTCATAAGCATCCAAATGCAGATTTGTAGCACTTGAAGTCCACTAGATCATATTGGACAAGTTCTTCAGTATCGGCTTCCAGTCTAATAGTATTTCTCTGTGACAAAACAACAATTCTGAGATCCGCATTTCTCTATGAAATAACATTATGCTCTGCGGTTCTGAAGGTATGCTAAGATGTCCATAATGAATGTTGTCTATGATTTTTAGAGTCTTATATGGTCCGCATTGGAAGTTTTGGTATGACAATTGAATTGGTCAAGTGTGTACATAAGGAATAAGTCGACAGGCAAGTTAGATCTATATGCGGTGAGGATATATTGTTTGAAGAATTATTCCAAGTGGTTGAATGATTGACGCTGAGCTGTATGAAGACTATTGTATGTTTGTTTGGGTCCGCATCCCTATTTGTGCACAAGATCAAGCTGACAAGGTATAACACTTGTATACACATTTCATGTCTGGCTTGCCGACATGATTGTGAGATGAATCTTGTTGCGGATATATATACTCAATGGATTTCAGTGTTGGGGGAGTGTAGTGGGTGAGTAGAATGCAAATTCCATGATTGTGCGACCTAAGACAGTTCTGTGATTAGCAAAAGGACAGTAAAGGTACAAGGACATAAGTATATGTGAAGCAAAGCAGAAAAGTAGAGTAGACAGTATGAAGTCCTTTGAGTCTGTATACTAAACAAATTGGTACTGCACCATACCATTTTGTAGATGCACCTGTAGCAGTCTTCTCCTAACAGTGAGCCACTTCTTTCTATATTCTTTTCTCTTCTATTTGGCAGTGAGCCTATTGCAGTGAGCACTTCTTTGGACAGTGAGTCCTTGGGTAGTGAGCCTTCATGTAATTTGGTATTGCTATCATAATATATTATGAGCTAACACTCACCGTGGTTTTCCCTTTTTGGGTTTTCCACATAAAATCTTGGTGTCTGTGTGTTATGAATTTGTGGTTGCTCTTCTTGTGTTTACTTTTCTTTCGTGTTATTGAATTTGGTAAATGGATTAATAGATGTGTGAATGAAAAGTTTTTCATAATACTGATTCACTCCCCCCTTCTCGGTATTCTTTGTATTCAATAGTACCATCCTACAAGTTTCTGGAGTTAAAGTGTTCTGCAAATAATATCTTAAAATTGACATACAACTGACATGCAAGTACATGCAACAACATGCAACTGATACCCATTACCTGAAATACTAAAATGTACCATCCTGCAACTTTCTAGAGTTGGAGTGTTCTGCAAGCAATCTCACAAAACTGACATGCAACAACATGCAAGGTCATACAAGTCCATAGGAGAGACATGCAATAACATGCAAGTGCATACAAGTAACATGCAACAACATGCAAGTAGCATGCAAATACATGCAAGTTCATGCAAGCTATTTATGACCTCATGCAAGTAATATCCAATTCATGCATCTCTAATACTTTAGTTAACTCCAACATTATATCAATACAAGGTGTCTGAACATTATCCACTCATGTACATAAAAAGCACAACTCCAAGTCTAAATATAAGTCGCCATCAAAAGGGAACGCCCAAGTTTAACTCACACTAACTAGGAGTTATCAAACTCTCAAAATGACTTAGGAGAAGTCAACAAAGTCTTCATGACCCCCACTCTAAAAATAGACGCCCAAGTTTGACCTTATCAATTAGGAATTGATTGCAAAAGTCAAAGTGATTTAATTAATAAATAATTATTTTCTCAAAGTTCTTATGTGTTAAGGAACTGATTCCAAGAACTTTGGAGACACATGAATTGGTTAGGATTTCAAGTTAATGGCAGCTTATCCCAACATATAATCTCTTCAACTCCTCCCAACAAGAACCTACTTTGATACCACTTGATGCAATCAAGATTAGCGAATCTTGTCAGACAACCCAATCTTGCATCTGACAACAATATCCTCAATCACAACAAAAACTTAAAACAATTTTATTCATGTGGGAAACAAAAATTAGGAGTACAAAATCATGCAATTCAATTGGTCTATTATTCATAGAACTTCACATCTAGTCATTGTATGTAACATACCAATTCTTCAACAAGACTAAAAACAAGTAATTGTTAGATCTAGGGCACACAACTGAGAGGGGGGCTGAATCAGTTGTACAAAAACTTGCTTCTACTTCAAACACTTGATTCTTCTTTGTTAGTTAATAGCATATCAGTTAACCATTCATGAAAGCATAATGCATAAACACAGGAGCAGATAAACATCAACACATTGGACACCAAGATTTTGACATGGAAAACTTGGTTAAGGGAAAAACCACGAGGTGATTAACCCAAGGATTATTCTTTGTTAGAAGAATAAGAAAAATGAATGGCACATGCCAATTAGGGCTCACTGCCCGAGCACACTACTCACAAAGAGGCACACTGCCTACAAGAGACACACTGTCTACAAAGTGATAAGAATCACAAACTTGAACTGGAGATTGACATCTTTACCATGTCTGGATCAGTTCCATTTAAGCCTGAGGTACTTCTGCTCTGTCCTTCGCTCTTTCGCTATGCCACACTCATCTACTCCACACTCTTTGAAATGAACTCACAAACCTTTATTTATACAAGGCATCAACTTAGGAACAGTCATTTAAGTCGGTAATCATCCATAAGAGCATTCGCAAGTCAGCAATCATCCACAAGAACATTCGCAAGATGAATAACTCATCCGGTCGGCCAGTCTGAATAAGAATATCTTCATCCAGAAGAATATCTTCAATTCTGGGCTCTAACACTAATGCGGACCGACAACACAACCTCAACATGATCCAAGAACCTTCACAAGCTTGCCTGAATGACCAGGTACATCCACACTTCCTCTACTCACAGGAATCTCTTCTCCTCTTCATCCGGAACTTCAAGAACACAGTCTGTCGCGACTGTCAAACTGAAAAAGGTTCTTCTGAACCTCCAAACTTTGTACAAACTAAGATGAGACATCACAAGGACATCCCAAACACTCCTTCCAATCCGTAGAGTCTGATAATGCACATTCGGATCTCACCGGACCTTTTTGTAACACTCTGTTCCTCTGGAGCATCTCCTAGAACCAGTTCTACTTGACTGATCACAACTTTTTCATATGTTCATGCGGACCTCTGAAATCTTAACTGGATCATCTCAAGAGTCATATCTACAAACCCTTTAATCCGCATCCTCTGATCCTCAACCTATTGAGTACATTTACCTTCTTCTTATCATTGTTCTTCACTGTTCCTGATTGAGACTAATTTTCTCAATATCCTCAACACACAGCTCATCCAAACCTTCTTACCAATGCAATATGAGTATGTTGACATCAATGACAACACTAGTTAACCTCATACTTGCAACAATCTCACCCTTTGTCATTGATGGCAACATATGATGTGAAAAACCATCAAGACAAGAACTTCTCTTTTATGTCACAGCTCCCCCTATCAGCAACAACTCTTCACATGTCTTCTATTCCTTTACTGCTCCCCCTTTGATCATCAACCACTTGTTTTTCACATGTCTTCTCTCCCCCTTTGACATCAATGGCAAAGGGCTCATACTTGCACTTGTAACATATTAGAATCATACCAGCTACTCCCCCTTAGTAGCAGCTCCCCATCATCAATCCGGATCACAAGATATGACTGTGATATCCACTGGACTGATGCACATCAGTGCATCCTAGTTCATCACCGGAGGGGCCATGACCCCTAACTTCTCCCTGAGATACTCAAAAGAGTCTTTGGGAAGAGGTTTAGTAAAAATATCTGCCAACTGATCCTTGGAGGGCACATACTCCAATCTGACTTCACCCTTGTTCACTTGTTCTCTCAAAATGTGAAATTTGATAGATATATGCTTGGTCTTAGAATGCAATACCGGATTCTTAGAAATATTTATTGCACTTGAATTATCACAGAAAATTGTGATAGGCTCCTCATATTCTACTTTCATGTCTCTTAACATCTGCTTCATCCATAGGATTTGAGTACAGCTTCCTGCTGCTGCAATATATTATGCTTCAGTTGTAGACAGAGATATTACCTCTTGTTTCTTGCTTAACCAAGAAACTAATCTCTTTCCCAAGAAGAATGCTCCACCACTGGTGCTCTTCCAATCATCCACATCTCCTGCCCAATCTGCATCTGTATATGCATGAAGAGAGAAATCCTGATCTGTAGGATACCATAGGCCATACTCAACTATCCCCTTTAGATATCTAAAAATCCTCTTGATTGCCATAACATGAGATTCTCTAGGGTCAGCCTGAAATCTTGCCACAAGACCAACAGCCTACATTATATCTAGTCTAGTCTGAGTGAGATACAATAATCCTCCAATCATTGATCTGTACTTGGTCTGATCTGTCTTAGGAGAGTCATCATCTTTGCTCAACTTACATCCGGTTGCCATAGGAGTGTTCATTGGCTTTGAATCTTCCATTCCAAATTTCCTCAACAATTCTTTCACATATTTGGTCTGAGAGATAAAGATACCTTTCTTTGTCTGAGTAATTTACAGACCCAAGAAGAAATTCATTTCACCAAGCATTGACATTTCAAACTCACTTTTCATTTGATTTGCAAAGGTTTTACACAAACTATCTCTTCCTCCAAAAATGATATCATCAACAAATACTTCAACAATCAAGATGTTTTCATTATCTATTTGGAAATATAGATTACTGTCAGCAATACCTTTGTTAAAACCAATCTGCACAAGATGCTTATCCAACCTTTCATACCATGCTCTTGGGGCTTGCTTCAATCCATACAGTGCTTTCTTCAACTTGCAGACCATATCATCATGATCAGACAATTGAAATCCATCCGGTTGTTCAATGTATACTTCTTCTTCCAAATCACCATTTAGGAAGGCAAACTTGACATCCATCTAATATACCTTGAAGTCTTTGAAGGTAGCATATGCAAGAAATAATCTGATTGCTTCAATTCTTGCTACAGGAGCAAAGGTTTCTTCAAAATCAATTCCTTCTATTTGAGAGTAGCCTTTGCAGACCAATCTGGCTTTGTTTCTGATTACTTCACCAACCTCATTTAGTTTGTTCCGGAAGACCCATTTGGTTCCAATCACATTCTTGTTTCTAGGTCTGGGAACAAGATCCCAAGTGTGATTTTTCTCAATTTGCATCAACTCTTCCTCCATTGCTTTGGTCCAGTTTTCATCATTGCAAGCTTCATTTATTGTCTTAGGTTCAATCTTTGAAATCAGACAGTATTCATTTGAATTTTGAGCAATTCTCCTCCTTATTTGTACCCCTTTGCTTTTGTCACCTATGATCTGATCTTCAGAGTGATTTAAAGTTACATACCTTGGAACATTAGGAGTCTCTTGCACTGTTGTTTCTTGATCAGGTTCATTCAGACAAACCTCTTCTTCCTGATTTACCGGATCAGTCTGAATCTGACTTTCAGGAAGGGATTGAGTTCCTTGAATCAGAGCACCATCCTAATCATCTTCATCATATTCATAAAACCTTGAGGGCTTCTCAATTCCTTCATCAACCTTCACATTTGTACTTTCTATCATCTTTTTCAGTCTCTTATTGTAACACCGGTATGCTTTGCTTTGAGTGGAGTAACCCAAGAAAATTCCTTCATCACTTCTAGCATCAAACTTTCCTAGATCTTCATCTCTTTTGATGTAACACTTGCTACCAAATACTCTAAAATATCTCACAGTAGGAGTTATACCAAACCAAAGTTCATAAGGAGTCTTACCGGTATTGTTTCTGATTTGAACTCGGTTAAGAGTGTAGACTGCAATGCTGACAGCTTCTCTCCAAAACATCTGAGGAGCATTTGCTTCCATCATCATTGTCCTAGAAGCTTCCTGGATGGTCCAGTTCTTTCTCTCAACTACTCCATTCTGCTGTGAAGTCCTAGGAGCAGACAACTGTTTCTTTATGCCATGCTTCTCACAAAAGTCTATGAATTCACCACCTCTATCAAACCTTAGACACTTCAGTTTTAATCCGGTTTGATTCTCTACCATAGCCTTGAAGATTTTGAACTTCTCAAAGGCTTCTGATTTCTCTTTTAGAAAGGTAACCCACATCATCCAGGAATGATCATTAATCAGTAACATGAAATATCTATCACCTTGCATAATCTTGATTCTTGTCGGACCACATAGATCAATATGAACTAATTCCAATAATCCGGTAGAGGATTGATCTTTTCTTTTGAAAGAGACTCTACTCTATTTACCTAGCTGACATTCTTTGCACAAACTATTTGTAGGTTTCACCAATTTTGGAAGATCTCTTACAGCCTGAATATTGCTTATCTTGATGATGTTATCAAAATTTACATGACACATCCTTCTATGCCATAGCCAACTCTGATCAACTTGAACAAATAGACAACTTTTATTTGAACCAACCAGATGGAAGATATTACCTTTTGTTTGAGTACCGGATGCAATCTCAGTTCTAGAGCTTTCAAAGATCCTGCATCTTCCATTTTTGAACCAGATATCATAACCTTTGTCTACTAACTGTCCAACATTGAGAAGATTGTGCTTCAATCGTTCAACATACAGTACATTACCAGTTTTGCTCTTTCCATCAAAAGAAATAGTTCCCCTACCTCTGATTCTACCTACAGAATTGTCACCAAACTTTACCATTCCTCCTTCATACCTTTCTAAATCTAAGAACTTGTTCTTGTCACCTGTCATGTGGTGAGAGCATCCACTGTCAATAACCCAATCATCCTTTTCTTCAACTTGAGCAGCCAAAGCTCTTTCTACAACCTTATGATTGACAAATTCAGAGGATATTGGTTCTTCTTCCTTGATGGCAATAAACACCCATTCATTTCTAGATTTGTCTCCTATCTCTGATTCATCATCTGTTACTCCTTCATTATCAGCTTCTTCATGAACATAATAACAGTTCTTTTGGAACCTTTGTCTGTTGGAGTTTGACCTTGCAGATCTTTCTGGACATCTTGAAGCAAAATGACCAATCTTATTACAGTTGAAGCACTTAAAGGGTAACTTTCCTTCATACTTACCGGATCCTCTTGGCAATCTCTTTGCAATGAGGGCTTCAAGATGAGTTGTTTCTGCTTCTTCCTCTTCCATGTCTTTCCTTGCTTGATCATACCATGACAGCTTCCTTGAAGAGTTTTCTCCCGAATCAAATGTTTGTTTGCCTTTCACATAGGCACTGGCTTTGAATGTAGATTCAGTCTTGGGGAGATCATCTCCAAACTCTATCATTTCAAATGCAGCTAGTTTGCCAGCTAATTGCTCTCTTGTGATAGTTGCATGGGCTCTGAATTCATCAATGGCAGCAACCTTGATCTTGTAGGCAGCAGGAAGGGATCTGAGAATTTTGCAAACAATTTCATTTTCATCCAGAACTCCACCAGCATTCCTGATTCCACACACCAGCTCATTCACTCTTGGCATAAAGGTAGTGATATTTTCATCATCTCTCATCTTCAATCTTTCAAATTTCCCTTTTAGACTTTGCAACCTTGCACTCTTACAAACTCATCTCCTTCATGCAGAAGTTCCAATTTAACCTAGATTTCATATGCAGTTGGTAGGTCAATGACATTTGAGAGCTCTGAATCATTCAATGCACTTAGAAGAGCTTCTTTGGTCCACAAATTGTTTTCAGCATCTGTGATTTCATTCAGAGTTGTCGGACCACCCTGTGGAGGTACATATGGTTTTGAGACCATGGCCAAGTATGCTTTTCCCATACACTCCAAGTGACATTTCATGCGACCTTTCCAGAGAGTGAAGTTGGTTCCATCGAACTTCAGACTATCCTTCTTGTATGACGACATCCTAGATCTCCTCAAGCGGTTAAGCTCCTTTTAGAGGAACTTGGCTCTGATACCAATTGTTAGATCTAAGGCACACAACTAAGAGGGGGGGATGAATCAGTTGTACAAAAACTTGCTTCTACTTCAAACACTTGATTCTTCTTTGTTAGTTAATAGCATATCAGTTAACCATTCATGAAAGCATAATGCATAAACATAGGAGCAGACAAACATCAACACATTGGACACCAAGATTTTGACATGGAAAACCCAGTTAAGGGAAAAACCACGGGGTGATTAACCCAAGGATTATTCTTTGTTAGAAGAATAAGAAAAATGAATGGCGCATGCCAATTAGGGCTCACTGCCCGAGCACACTACTCACAAAGAGGCACACTGCCTACAAGAGACACACTGTCTACAAAGTGATAAGAATCACAAACTTGAACTAGAGATTGACATCTTTACCATGTCTGGATCAGTTCCATTTAAGCCCGAGATACTTCTACTCTGCCCTTCGCTCTTTTGCTATGCCACACTCATCTGCTCCACACTCTTTGAAATGAACTCACAAACCTTTATTTATACAAGGCATCGACTTAGGAACAGTCATCTAAGTCGGCAATCATCCATAAGAGCATTCGCAAGTCAGCAATCATCCACATGAACATTCGCAAGATGAATAACTCATCCAGTCGGCCAGTCTGAATAAGAATATCTTCATCCGGAAGAATATCTTCAATTCCGGGCTCTAACACTAATGCGGACTGACAACACAACCTCAACATGATCCAAGAACCTTCACAAGCTTGCCTGAATGACCAGGTACATCCGCACTTCCTCTACTCATAGGAATCTCTTCTCCTCTTCATTCGAAACTTCAAGAACATAGTCTGTCGCGACTGTCAAACTAAAAAAGGTTCTTCCAAACCTCCAAACTTTGTACAAACTAAGATGACACATCACAAGGACATCCCAAACACTCCTTCCAATCCGTAGAGTCTGATAATGCACCTCTGGATCTCACCGGACCTTTTTGTAACACTTTGTTCCTCCGGAGCATCTCCCAGAACTGGTTCTACTTGACCGATCACAACTTTTTCATATCTTCATGTAAACCTCTGAAATCTTAACTAGATCATCTCAAGACTCATATCTATAAACCCTTTAATCCGTATCCTCTGATCCTTAACCTATTGAGTACATTTGCCTTCTTCTTATCACTGTTCTTCACTATTCCTGATTGAGACTAATTTTCTCAATTTCCTCAACACACAGCTCATCCAAACCTTCTTACCAATGCAATATGAGTATGTTGACATCAATGACAACACTGGTTAACCTCATACTTGCAACAATATTTACCATGGGATAAATTCACATAAGGTGAAAAAGATTGAACTTCTTTTGTTTAAATGAAATAACTCAAGAATTAAGA
Organism: Cunninghamia lanceolata; assembly: GCA_027924645.1. Taxonomy (NCBI): domain Eukaryota; kingdom Viridiplantae; phylum Streptophyta; class Pinopsida; order Cupressales; family Cupressaceae; genus Cunninghamia; species Cunninghamia lanceolata. The sequence continues at coordinate 12,490,649 of BSBN01000367.1, forward strand.
TACATCAATAAATATAATTTCCTTCTTGAAATATACAACATCATATAATTTACAAAGTTGACATCCTGTCATTTCATTACAATGATATACATTTACATAGTTTAAAATCACAAGTCACTTATCAAAAAGATATGCTACATCTGGAATTCTAAAATCCATATCGCAAGTCTCAACGAGTCTTCTGATGGAGAGAGAGAGCATCTTCCGAGTGCTTTACCTCCAACCATAGACCGGCGATCCCCCACACACCTTCCTTCCTGGAAGTGGCCCTACCCTTCACGAAGAGCATAGACATAAGGTAACCAATGGTTATTTTCCATCTAAGTACTAGTATTGTATCTGACATAGCACTATCGATCACACAACCCTAGACAATCCTCTAGCTAAGTATGATCATTCTGATAGGTTATGCAATCTGGGCACGATGAACCGACAAATGCACGCAGAGATGTATGCATTACTTTGGCCAAAGGTTCTATATGAATAGACATTTAAAATAAGCATAGTCATAATGTTCACCCACCTCTAACTCGACTTGGATACTATCACATCCTGTAGTTTAACTTGGTCAACTAGGTTTAAATATAGAGTTTTATTCAACTCAATTCTAGTCTTCCTGACTTAAATGGATTCTCAAGACATGGTCATTGTACCATAGACCTTATGAAATGACTATCTACTCACAGGTACCTCTTTGTATCCTTACAAAATCTAAGGTCCAAGGATTATCGACACTTATAACTTAAGTCGACTAGTAATCAAACAAATGGGTTTTTATACCAAGGATAAACATTACCATTTAGGAAATATCTCCCTTCAACAAGTAAATATAAACATTAATATTAAGGGTACTCAACCCTTCATTATCGACCCATATATACATAGTTAAACAAATTATAACCATAAAGGTACTTCAAATAATCTTAACCCTACTGGGTAAATCTAGGGATTTATTTTCCCTATTCCACCAGAGTGGAATAACTCATAGACATGGTTACTAGAAAAGAATAAAATAATAATGGAAAAGAAAGATCGACCCCTAGTATTCTTCCAAATACGTGGTCATAAAAATCTTTCAGATCAAAACTATACAAGAGTATATCCTAGTTATGATAAGATAAAGGTTCAAATATAAATCTGAACTTCATCTAAGTTCAGATTAACTCCAAAATATGATGGACTCAATTCATTTGATATCCATTTAAATCTCTCGACAAGTATCTATCTTTTGACATAAATGAGCTAAGATGAAACTAGACATACAAGTGTTCTCATCTAAACCAGATGTAAAAAAATCATCATACTCGGTGTGCCTTTAAAAACACAATGTGCTATATAAGATAAATACTTACTATTTAGAACCCAATTGTTCTTTAAAATGGTAGAAATACAATTATCTTACTTACTCACTATGTGCTACATCTACCTTACTTCATCATATATGCACTGCTTAATACTATATCATATGGTATAAAGAATCCATATAGGCATGATGAGACATGGACTACATAGAATCTTAAGACCATTTCTTACTACAAAACCATAATATACTGGAGTATGAAAGCATAAGCTTTTCATTATAGTTAGTGGTATACGTAAAGCATATTATATGTGAACAAGTTTAAGTAGCTAAACTAACATTCACTAAGTCATTATCTTCATTATCATACGACCAAGAAAAGAGTTATCTATCTAAGTTCTCTACTTGAATATCACTGAATATTTGACTCAGAAACCATTCAAAATAAAGATGATAAGACTTATGTCTATGACAAATAAAATGACTTTGAATAATGAAAGAACCTGTTAAGAATTCTCTGACAATCAATGATCGCCCTCGTTGAGATTTCTCTTATTCCTCTTCTCGCTATATCTTCCGTCTACGACCACTAACTCTTCTCTCTTTATCTTTATATCAATTCTAAGCTTCTTGACCGACCAAACTCCCATGTTAACTTATAGTGTTTATCCATTGAGATATCTAACCATCACTGTTCTATGATTTTTCCTTCTCTCGACTCTCCTAAACTCTGCTCCAAAACTAAGCTCTTTGAATCTCTATTATGACCAAAAACACCCTTCCTACCTCTCTTCCCAACTCTACTAAAGAGTTGTTCCCTATCGTAACCAACCACAACTCTCTATCATAAAGACACCACTCTTAAAATAGTTAAACGACTTCTAAAAGTTACAGGTATCTCCACTAAATTAGCCTACGAAGGCTCTTAGTTGGGCATGCAAAGTTAGAGGAGTATGTGGTTAATAATTACCACTCCTCACACAACAACGTCTCTCTCTCAAAAGCATGCAATGTTATCGAAGATGGTTATTAATGAATGCTTCATTATAATGGAGGTCGTTTACAAAATAACCCACTATCAAACTCATTCTAACCACTCAAACTTCTACATATAATAATAGTCTATGAAAATAGATATTAATATCAATAGGAATAATAATAATGTTTTTACATAAACTTATACACAAATGTGAATGGGTTGAGTTCATCTCCCCTTCATGAACTAAAAGAAAAACTCATCAATTTCATTTTGATAACAAATGAAATATTTGATGTTATAACAATAACATGAAACATGCTAACATTTCTTCCAACCACACCAATGAAATGCAAACATGATCTCGTTTACAACATAAAGATTGACATGTTCGACATAAAGTCACGCTAGTCAGAAAATGACTATCGCTCAACATCAACAATGTCAATTTCATAAACGACAAGGTTGACGAGATAAAACTTCAAAAGGATTCTAAATGACATTGACAACTTGTTGAGTCAACCAACAAACTGAAACCACTTGAACAAACTTGACTTACCTCAATCGATAAGGGTTTTCTAACTAAAGGTTCACAATACTCAGACGGCAAATGAATGATTCAAAACCAAAGGTCTATTCTCCTCTCCTCAGAAGATACTCTCTCTTTCTCTGAGAGTAATCAAAACCTGATTTTCTGCATACAACTTGCAATTACCAAATCATGATTAGTGCATCATGAGTCCATTCATAAATCTTATGAATAACAAATCAGATTCTCATAGCGTAAATTAATGAATCATTTAATCACATGCATTATACTTAATCACATGTATTGATATCTAATTTAATCAATGATTTACTCTAACATTATAAAATGATGTCAAATCATGTTCTATAAATTTACCTCTATTCACGTAAAAGTAAATAGTAAAATCAAAGCCAAAATTAGGGATGTAACATTGTACATTACAATACCCCTCTAGGATATACGGTCTTTCAACACATTCTAGAGGTTAATCATCAATCAAGTTGTCTATCTACAATTCTTTTCCTGGAGCTCATTCCTTACTTCCTATGTAAGGTGGCCTCCAACATTCTTGGCAGGTTACTTCTCTTTCTAAATCCCTGCTTCTTCCAGAAACCCTTTCCTTCATATTTTCTTCGCCATTAGCTAGGGCATTATAGGCCAACCCCAAATAGAATGCAATGTTTCCTTTTATACACAGGTTTGTATAGATTGATGAGTCGACAGTTACCGAAATTGAATCATCAACAGTCACCCTCTACAAAATGATATTCTTCATTCCCTTCACAAGTTGCCTCATTGGTGATTTTAGCTATTCAGAGCCTCATGCAACACTTACAAGTTACTCATTATAATGCATAGTGGCATTGTAATCCTTCAAATATCTATTTTAGTGAATTAGCATCGTGGTGTCCTGATGAACTAGGTTGTCAGCAAATCAACACCTTCACATACCTTACATTGCTCAAACTTTGCTTTGAGAAAGCATTCAACACTTTAACAATTCTTTGAATGTCTTCATCGGCACCATTTTGGTGAATCATACTTAAGTGAACCTTGTAATCTTTGTCATTGGCAATTTGACCTTTAAATGAACTCTCAAACTCTCCTTCAAATCCCTTTGACCAATCATGCCCCTCTTGAATCAGGGAACTTCTATTTTGGCGATTTGATCTATGTTTGAACTATGGAGTCCTTCATCCATTTTATGTTTCAGTGAATCATGATTTGCATGACCTATGAACTCCTTCTTTGGTGTTATGTCAATGAATTGAAGCTCACGTGAACTAAGCGAACTCTTCATCTGCATGTCTTCAAGTTCAAAGACAAAAGTCTTTACCGAAATGTTTAGGGCTTGAATATTTAAATCTTAGGAACCCCCTTTTTGATGTTAATGAAAATACAACAACTGGGAGTTGGGTCAAAGACATTCCTTATGACATTTAAACCATGAAGTGTAATATCGATGATCTTCCAAGTTCAGGTACTTAGAGCATTGTCAAAAAGCAAAGAATAATAATCTCTTCAATAAAAATAAAAATTTAGGAACTCTCAATGTTGTTGAAAATTCTAAGTAGTTGAAAGCTGGTTGAAACTTTATCAATTTTGACAAAAACAAGGTTTGCCATCAAATTCTTTCAGTGAATAAACAATGTTAACTAGACCAAATTGCACCAAATTTTTCCAAACTTGGAACATAACACAATTATCCTAATCTTGACCAATTTAGACTAGAAAATTTCTCCTGAAGTAGATGAATGGAACTAATAGAAACATGACAAAAACTGAACTAGAGCGAAAAACAAAACCTGAAATGTTTTTGGTTGACAGAGGATTGCACATGCACCTAGATGCTCCTAAATCATTATGTTTCATGTGTTATGTGGAAAGATGTTATTGCATCATACGGTGTATTCACATTGCAAAGTGTTTTGTTTTCCTTTTTCACTATGCAATGATCGATATGCATCCATGTATATTTACCTATAAGAATATTTTGTTACTACGTATTTATTATTATTCAACATCATGTTTACCGCAACATGTATATTATTGGTCCACATCATGCCAACTATTGTCGACATAGATCCTATTGATGCATTTCTTCCCATGGTGATGTGTTTTTTTTAATTTTGTGGGCCACGTTTAATATTATCATCATGCTTTCTACAACACATATTATTGATCCACGTCATACCAGTTGTTGTTCACATAGATCCTTTTGATGTCTTTCTTCACATGCCAATGTGTGTTTTTATTTTGTTGGCCATATTCATGTGTTACGTGTTATTGCATCATAGGGTTTCTTTGCATTATAGAGTGATTTGTTTACTTTATTCCACTTAGAGATGAGTGATATACATCCACGCCATGCTAGTTGTTGTTCACATAGATCCTATGTTCATTTCAATGTGCAACTTGTCGACATGGAATGCGTGGCATATTGTCATTGCATCACTCATATCCTTTCCTATTGTAGATATTTTTATACTTATAATATCACTTGCCAAGGACACAAGTCTTTGGAAATGTACTACCATGTGTCTTCAAGTGATCAATAAAATTAAAGATATATAGGCTCCCATTGGTCCAAGTTGTACATGTGATATAGATTGCCAATGAGATTTCTAAAGTGACGTGTCATGATTTTATTTCAACACTCAACTCCTTCACATCACATAGTGAAAATGCCTTTTTCATCACTATGTAATGTGCTATTTTAAAAAGGTGGCTTGTCCTCATTACATCATTGGCCCTATTTACATCACAAAGTGCTATATGTCCTTAACTTCTAACTTATCACTCTATGACAAACTATAGATCTAACTGTTATTTAAAAGAATATCTGTAATCAAACCAAATTTAAAAATTTTAACAAATGTCAGAGGCTAAAAACATGTCATTAAAACAAAATATCTCGTACATGCTTCAATCTACCTTGTCCTCATTTATTCAATGAATCTAAAGAAATATATATAAATGTCAACTACATTAGGGTACTTCATTCAAGCTAAGAACTAGTGAACACTAGAATTTAATCAAAATACCTATATTTTCCAAGAAGTGTAAAGGAATTGTAGACATATTTCAAGGTTTCTCCTATTTTTTTGGGTAAGTTGCATAGGAATCCTCTGTATTTTGTTCTATCATCATAATGAATCTTTACATTTAGGGAAAGAGATTCTAGTTTTAATTCAAGGGTTTTTTTTCTAAGGGTTTCAAGGTTTTTATTGTCCATTCCTATATTTGAGGGTTTGCATTGTAAGTATTTATGCTCATCTAAACCCTAGGAAAACCTAACTTTATCTTCTACACAAAAATAAAAAAATATCTTCCAAGTCATCCAAATGCCCTGCTAAACAAGACTTGATAGGCCAATTCCCTCGATTGACCAAAAGGTTTATAAAGGAATTAGGGAAGGGTGTAGTAACAAACTATAAAGGGGACACAATGGAATATATTAGATATGTTATTCTAAGAATTGAGTGGGATGTATCTAAATACTTCTTTGACAAATCCTTCAAAGAAATCCCTTTGAATAATGCCTCTGGATTTTACCTAGGAAATGTCATGGTGCCCAATTTATTTTTGAATGTGGACCTTATTAGGAATATAAGGTAAAACCACTACAAATAGATATCTGAAATCAAGTCTGTAAATCTAAAATTATGACTTAATGAACATGAAAATGATTCAACAATATGTTGCTTAATTGTAGAATACCATATGGAGATTATAAAATTAAATCAACAAAAATAGAAATTAGCAATACCACTAATGTCATGCCCACATTTCCCATGCGGTCACAACACACAAACACGCATGTCATGTACACATGCGACATATGGTCATGATACGAACTGTCAAAAATTTTCCCTTACTACTCTGTATTTCCCCCTCGCACGCGTATGCGTGTTCGATTGTGTACTTTTAAGGTGTTAACGTTAATGTTGTTTACAGAATTTTTATCACATGTGTGCCTTCACTATGTTGGACTTACTAGTTTCACTATGTTTACGTTGGTTTTAAAATTCCGCGTTTCAATTTACTGGATAATTGGTTGGCCCCTAATTGGGTTTCTCAGTCTATTTCAATACTGCCTCGCATTATTTGTTTACTACTCTATCAATTTGTTTCTAATTAGTTTCTTGTTCACTCGTTTACGTATTTCTTTATTTACTTATTATATTTTGATTTAAATTTATTACGTTAATTTATTTTCAATACCTTGGTAATTCATTTGAAAAATACTACTCCCGAAGTCACGTTTCTTTTACCAACGAATTAATATAATTAATCATTAGAGTAAATTATAATTGCCCCATTAATATTGTTTAATTATATATATATATATATATATTCCTTTATATATATATATATGCAATATCCTTTTAGAGCAATCTTATTTATTAACAATTAATATATACATATATATATATATATATATATTTTGTATACATATATATATCATTATTTATTTTATCATGCTAATGGAAACTCCACTCATAATTTAATACAGTATTATTATGAAATTCCAACTCATAGCAATGGGGATTAAATAACCCTAACCCTTATTCTTGTATGGGCTTGTTGTGTTTTGCAGGAAGGAAGGCTTCAGCGGCGGCGATGGTGGAAGACGACGCTAGTCGCAGGGGAGGCCGAAGCTATGGAGGCCGCTGAGGGCGGCGGTCATGGAAGGCAGGGGTGGGCGGTTTGGAGAGGCGGTCGTATAATTCAGAGGGTAGACTTAATTCCCTTAACCCTATGCAACATTACAACATTACAACATTTCCACCATACACGGAGTTGATCTTAGTTCCTTTTGGAACTAGATCGGCTCACAAGGGATACAACATAGGGTGTGGAATGATCTCCTGTATTTGTGGTTTCGTTAGCAATACCTGTACACTCAATCTCGAAGTTAATAACACAAAGATATCATAGCCGAAGTAATTTAAATACAAGCATACCTAAATATTCTACCATATAATCATATTGAAATCACATTAAAGATCCATTTCTATTATTATCCATTCATCATTCTCTTAAAAGAAACATCTAACTATCATTGCATGATTTGTTTTCTTAAAATTCAATTAGGTTTAATAAACAAAATTCCAGGATCAATAGTCCTTCAACATAAAAGTAATAGAAATAGCACTGCAAATAGTCTCATGAACAGAAGTGAAAAAGGTAGGCCTCACATCCTCCCCCCCTAAGATTGTACTTCATCCTAGAAGTCATCAAAGAGGTGAGGGTAAAGTGTCTTCAGTCTCGTTGCTTCTTCCCATGTTGCAGTGACCTTATCATACATATCCCACTAGACCCTAACCTGGTCCAACTCTCGACCTCGAAGGCCCAGCATCCAATGAGCCAATATGTGTATTGGCTCCAAAGCCAGCGGTCTGTCTGCCTCTACCTGAAGAGCACTCCAATCCAATATGTGAGATAAGTTAGAAATATATCGACGTAGAACTGAAACATGAAAGACATCATGGATACGAGACAGGCTAGGTGGCAAGGCTAAACGATAGGCTACAGGTCCTATCCTCTCCAAAATCTCAAAAGGTCCTACAAACCGGGGTTTGAGCTTAGAGCCTTTTCCGTAACGGATTGGACTCTTATGCGGTCGCACTCTCAAGAATACCCTGTCACCCACTGAGAAGTTTCGATCCATTCTCTTCGCATCGGCATACTTCTTCTGTCTATCTTGAGCTTCCTAAAGTCTCTGTCTGATCAATGTGACCTACTGTTCCATATCCTGAATTATTTCAGGACCAATGGCAACTCGGTCCTCTAACTGATCCCAACTCAAAGGCGTTCTGCATGGTCTGCCGTATAAAGCCTGGTAAGGAGGCATACCCAACGAGTTGTATGATGCAGAGGCATCCACACTATAACCTTCGCATATAGCATGAATGTCTGCAGACCAACCTCATCATCATCATCTTCGCCATCATCATCATATTCCGCTTTATACTGTCAGCATCATCATGTTTCCTAAAACCAACAGCATCATCATATTTCAGACACTCGCAATTGTCCTGCCGACTACTATTCACCTCCTCCGCTTTCCTCCTAACATCATCATCATGATGTTCAGCGGGCGCAAACATCCTCCGGTTGCACTGTTCATCGGGCACCGAACTCCATCGTCATCATCATGACCTTCAACACTGTCTTCGTCAGCAGGATATCCAAATATCCGGTTGCTCAAATATCCTGATGACGATCAGTTCAGCACATTCCCTTCGATGCTCCGCTAGCCGACGATCCAAACAACAGCATCATGATATAACTTATCCGGTTCTCTTCGAAACCTCCTGATGATGCTAATACACTTTCTGCCGATGCCGATACTTAACCACTTAACAACGGCAGGACAACTCGCACAGGGGGATATCTCAATATCCTGATGACGATGACGTCATATCCTGATGACGATGACATCACCCAATATCCTGATGACCTCTTCAACACTTAGTCAAAAAAAACTCAACTTTCACTCCCGCATCTACTCGCGATACGCGGATGATTGGCACTCCCGATATGATGATCCTGATGCCGATACATGCACTTAGTCTATGTCCGACCTAAACATCCTGATGCACTCGCAACATGAAAACTTCAACAGTTTCATGACCCGATCTTCTTCTACCTGATGCCGATGCACTCCACCTCGGCTCCTCCAGATGATGATCACCCCGACGAACCCGCACTTCATGCGCTCAACTGCATCATGTTCATCTTCACTTATCCGGATGACGATGTCTAAACCCGACTGCAGGATATTCACCTAGATATCCTGATGATGCCGTCTTGACCAGTTTCTTCACTTAGCAAAATTTCACTTCGCCGATCCTCCAGGGATGACCCGATCCAACCTCAGGGTGATCTTCCAACTCAATCAGCTCAACTTGACCTAGCACATGAGGATGCTAGGCTTCTCAGCATCTGTCGACCGCGATCCTGCACACCTGCATGCAAACGGAAAACAAACTACTACCTACCCTACTGTACATTACCATTCCACCGATCAGATGAGTCAACCGGTGGAATGGATCAGTGAATCCATGAAGTCTCTCAAACCAGTAAATCAATCAAGTAATGGAATGCAACCAGAGCAAGAACACAAACAGGATCACTTTATTGATTTCAAAGATGCAATACAATATGATCAACCTCTCTCTCTCAGGCTCACTCTCTGCAACTAGCTCGATCGATGATATCTGTCTGTATCATATCAAACGATCTCATGCTTATAAAGACTTTCCTACGAGTACTACTGACCCGACTCCAAGCGGCTGGGAACACTCCAAGCGGCTTGGAGATCCCACCGAACATACATCATGACAGCTGTTATAACTAACTAGCTAAAAATAGCAAAAGCCCGGTCAGCATGATCTTATCATGATCAGCTTGACCTTATTACATGCAACTGGTCTTAACAGACCTTCTTGGAAACCTAAACAGGACCTAAACTACTAACTGCCTTATCCAGACCAGCTGTCAGGTAGGTGCTCCTGCACCATACTCCCCAAAAGAAAAGAACTCATGCTATATCATGAGTTTAGTATGTGGAAGTCTGCCACCTCTTGGCTGCTCCAAGACTTCTGAACTGTAACTTGCTTTCTGGCAAGTAAATCCTCATGCCTGTTGATGTAGGCCTTTTTCTCACATACCCTGTGTTTGTCAGGTTGCCTGACCAGAACCTCTGTCTGAACTGCCTCTTGAACTTCTGAAATGTTCAACTCTATCTTCCTGTCAATCTTTATAGGACAAGCAATAGTCCCAACTATGACAACATCCTTGTCATTCTTCTGAACTGGTTGCTGTTTACACCCCTGTTTCTGCATCTGCTGCTGACCTCTGTCAGTAACAACTTCTTTCTCTGCAGTGTCCTGAACTGCCTTTATGCCTGTTCCTCTAGGCATCTGCACATACTCCTTCTTTCCCATTAAAATGATTTGGGCTGCCTTCTGTACTGCAGCTTTGGCCTGTAATGGCATCAACTTAATAGTCTTCCCATCCTTCTTGATGGTGTAGGTATTAGCATACCCATCATACAGTACCCTCCTGTCAAATTGCCATGGTCTACCTAGCAGTAGGTGACAACATTCCATAGGCAATATGTCACACAAAATTCTATCATGATATGGTCCAATCTGGAAATCCACATATACCTGTTCAGAGACAAAAAGTGATTGCCTATCACTCACCCAAGATGCCTTGTAAGGGTGTGGATGTGGAATCCTTTCCAACTTCAGTTTATCCACCATTTCCTGAGATACCATGTTGTCTGTTGAACCAGTATCAATGACAACCTTACATACTTTACCTTTACTCTTGCATGTGGTCTTGAAAAGAGCTCTTCTTTGCATCATATCCTTTGATGCCTGCAAACTAATTCTCCTTAACATCAATGATTCTCCACTCTCAGGATATCCATAATTCTCAGGACCTTTGTTTGAACTCTGTGCACTTTCTTCTACTTTCTCTTCTTGTACCAGTTGTACTCTCTTGTCACTAGTTCTATCATTTCTGGATGATGAACCTTTGTTTTCTGGACATTTGAAAGATGGATGACCAAACTCTCCACAGGTGTAACATTTTCCTGAAAATGTAGTAGAACCTCTACCACCTCCAAATCTTCCTCTATTGCCTTTCCATCCACCTCTGAAATCAGACTGTCCTTGTCCTTTACCAGTGTCTTCTTGACCCTCATTTGTCTGCTTTTGTGCAGGGGCTGTTCCTCTTCCCCTATTGTTTCCTCTTCCTCTCATGGACTTATCATGTCCTCTATTCATCTTTTCTTCAATCCTGATTGCCATTTGATAACAATCCTCCACATTCTTAGGGTTAGCTAACACTAACTCATCCTGTATGTTAAATCTCAAACCAGCCAAGTACCTAGCCACCTTTTCTACTTCATTCTCATGATGACCAGATCTCATACTCAGCAGATAAAATTCCTCAGTATATGCTTTCACATCCCTGTCTTTCTGCTTTAAAAATTGCAGCTTCTTAAACATCTGGATTTCATAATCCCTTGGCAAGAATTTACCCTTTATCCTTGCTACCATCTTATCCCAAGAAGTGATCTTAGACTTCCCTTGTTTCCTTCTCTCAGATTGTACATAATCCCACCATACCAAAGCATGACCTCCTAACTTGGTCTTTGCAATCTTCACCTTCTGATCCTCAGCAACATCTTCACATTCAAAGTGATTATCAAGTGCAGCAATCCAATCTAACAACTCATCTTCATTCAAGCTTCCAGTATATTTGGAAACATCAACCTTTACCTTAGGTTTTTCACTCTGCACTGCCTTTAACAGTTTTGCCAATCTCTGGTCTTCAGCATCCAGATCTTCAGCTACCTCTTCATACTCTTCAACAGTATCTGCATCTTCTTCAGACTCACTGTCTTCCACTTCCCTCTTTTTGTTCTTTTCCAGGGCTGTCAGCCTGGCTTGAAGTGCTTCAGCAAGCTCCTTCATCTTCCTCATCTCTCTAGCATGTTTCTCCTTCATCTCCTGCAGTTCCCTTGCAGTACCATTACCTTTAGGAGGCATTTTGTCAACCTCTCAATCAACACACAACACAATCAACTCTACCTCTGCCCTTTCGGTGACAGAATCAACACACAATAGCCCAGACCTTTTGCTGAGCTCTGATACCACTATGATGCAGAGGCATCCACACTATAACCTTCGCATATAGCATGAATGTCTGCAGACCAACCTCATCATCATCATCTTCGCCATCATCATCATATTCCGCTTTATACTGTCAGCATCATCATGTTTCCTAAAACCAACAGCATCATCATATTTCGGACACTCGCAATTGTCCTCCTACCGACTACTATTCACCTCCTCCGCTTTCCTCCTAACATCATCATCATGATGTTCAGCGGGCGCAAACATCCTCCGGTTGCACTGTTCATCGGGCACCGAACTCCATCGTCATCATCATGACCTTCAACACTGTCTTCGTCAGCAGGATATCCAAATATCCGGTTGCTCAAATATCCTGATGACGATCAGTTCAGCACATTCCCTTCGATGCTCCGCTAGCCGACGATCCAAACAACAGCATCATGATATAACTTATCCGGTTCTCTTCGAAACCTCCTGATGATGCTAATACACTTTCTGCCGATGCCGATACTTAACCACTTAACAACGGCAGGACAACTCGCACAGGGGGATATCTCAATATCCTGATGACGATGACGTCATATCCTGATGACGATGACGTCACCCAATATCCTGATGACCTCTTCAACACTTAGTCAAAAAAAACTCAACTTTCACTCCCGCATCTACTCGCGATACGCGGATGATTGGCACTCCCGATATGATGATCCTGATGCCGATACATGCACTTAGTCTATGTCCGACCTAAACATCCTGATGCACTCGCAACATGAAAACTTCAACAGTTTCATGACCCGATCTTCTTCTACCTGATGCCGATGCACTCCACCTCGGCTCCTCCAGATGATGATCACCCCGACGAACCCGCACTTCATGCGCTCAACTGCATCATGTTCATCTTCACTTATCCGGATGACGATGTCCAAACCCGACTGCAGGATATTCACCTAGATATCCTGATGATGTCGTCTTGACCAGTTTCTTCACTTAGCGAAATTTCACTTCGCCGATCCTCCAGGGATGACCCGATCCAACCTCAGGGTGATCTTCCAACTCAATCAGCTCAACTTGACCTAGCACATGAGGATGCTAGGCTTCTCAGCATCTGTCGACCGCGATCCTGCACACCTGCATGCAAACGGAAAACAAACTACTACCTACCCTACTGTACATTACCATTCCACCGATCAGATGAGTCAACCGGTGGAATGGATCAGTGAATCCATGAAGTCTCTCAAACCAGTAAATCAATCAAGTAATGGAATGCAACCAGAGCAAGAACACAAACAGGATCACTTTATTGATTTCAAAGATGCAATACAATATGATCAACCTCTCTCTCTCAGGCTCACTCTCTGCAACTAGCTCGATCGATGATATCTGTCTGTATCATATCAAACGATCTCATGCTTATAAAGACTTTCCTACGAGTACTACTGACCCGACTCCAAGCGGCTGGGAACACTCCAAGCGGCTGGGAGATCCCACCGAACATACATCATGACAGCTGTTATAACTAACTAGCTAAAAATAGCAAAAGCCCGGTCAGCATGATCTTATCATGATCAGCTTGACCTTATTACATGCAACTGGTCTTAACAGACCTTCTTGGAAACCTAAACAGGACCTAAACTACTAACTGCCTTATCCAGACCAGCTGTCAGGTAGGTGCTCCTGCACCATTGTGATGCCCATTATTGTAGGCGAACTCAACCAGATACAGGTACTCCTCCCATTGAGACTGATGGTCCATAACATATATATGAAGCATGTCCTCTAACACATGATTAACTCTTTATGTCTGGCCATCGGTCTCAGGATGGTAAGCGGAACTGAAGTTGAGTTGTGTGCCCAACGCCTGATGTAAGGCTCTCCAAAATGATGAGGTGAATACGGAGTCTCTATCAGATATGATGTGGTGAGGTACTCCATGAAGTCTGACAATCTGATCTAAAAACACTCTCGCCATCGATGGTGCATTGTACGTTGTGTGTACCGGTGAGAAGTGTGCTACCTTGGTCAACTTGTCAACTATCACCATGATGGCATCATGGCGTCGTGATGACATAGGTAGACCAACAATAAAGTCCATGGAAATGGTGTCCCATTTCCACTCAGGTATCTCGTGAGGGTACAAAAGTCCTGCTGGATGTTGATGCTCAGCCTTGACCCTCTGACACTCAAGGCATCGAGCAACATACTCTGTAATGTCACGTCTCATCCCAACCCAATGATATAACTGCCAGAAATCTACATGCATCTTCTTCACTCCTGGATGAGCTACATAGGGTGCTCTATGAGCCTCAGAGAGTATCATTGTACGTAGGTCACCCGCACGGGGTACATAGATGCGCTGCCTATGTCTAAGCAATCCATCCGACTCAAGAGAACATCCTACGAATTTGCCCTTCAGGACCCTCTGATTCTGGATTTCCTGTTGCACCTCAAGAAACCACTCGTCCCCAGGCAGATGTTGTAGAATACGCTCTCTCAAATCCACCTTCAAAGTTAGAGTCAGGATCTCGTGGTGCCTTCGACTCAAAGCATCGGTGACCACGTTCTCCTTTCCTTTGATGTAATGGACATCAAAGTCGTACTTACAGATGAACTCCATCCAACACCGCTGGCAGGTGTTCAAATTAGGCTAAGTGAAAATGTACTGTAAGCTATGATGATCCGAATGGAGCTCAAAATGTCGACCTTAGAGAAAGTGTCTCCAACGTACAAGAGCATGAATAATAGTTGCGAGCTCTAAATTGTGAGTAGTGTAGTTTAGCTCATGTGTTTTAAGTTTTCATGATTCATAAGCAATTGCTCTACCACCCTGCATAAGCACAGCTCCCAATCCCTCTAATGGTGCATCCGTGCAAACAACAAAATCTTCTGCCGGATTAGAAACAGCTAATATGGGAGTGCTGGTAAGACGTTCCTTAAGGATCCCAAAGGCCTTCTCACACTGCTCAGTCCAAGTGAATCCTTTCCCTTTTCACTAAAGGGAAGTGATAGGATGTGTTATCCTGGAGAAACCTTCAACAAACCTGCGGTAGTAACCGGCTAGTCCCATAAAGCTCCTTACCTCTGTTACACTGGTGGGTGCTGGCCAATCTTGAATTGCTCTGATCTTTGATGGATCTACAGAGACGCCATCGCCTAATAAAATGTGCCCCAAATACTGCACCTGTCCTGAAAAAGGCACACTTCGCCAAGTTGTCATAAAGTTGATGCTCACGTAAACACTGCAATACCTGACGCAAATGGTCCACATGTTCCTCCTCAGTCCATGAATAGATCAAAATATCATCTAGGAATATGATCATGAACCGATCTAGGTAAGTGCGGAACACCCCGTTCATGAGGCTCATGAACACTGCAGGGGCGTTCGTCAAACTGAAAGGTACCACTGTAAACTCATAATGGCCATATCTGGTTCGGAAAGCAGTCTTGTGAATATCTGCCTCTGTGATTCGTAATTGGTGATACCTAGATTTTAGATCAATTTTTGAAAACACTCTGGCTCCCTGCATTTGGTCAAAGAGATCGTCAATCCTAGGCAGAGGATATCGGTTCCTCACCGTCACTTTGTTCAACTATCTGTAGTCCATGCATAGCCGAAGAGATCCATCCTTCTTCTTTACGAAGATAACTGGTGCGCTCCATGGTGAAACGCTAGGTCGGATGTGTCCCTTCTCTAATAATTCTTCTAACTGTAGTTTAAGCTTTGTAAGCTCATGTGTAGTCATTCTATAAGGTGCACGAGACACTGGTTCTGCCCCTGGTACCAAATTGATGTGGAAGTCAACTTCCCTGTGTGGAGGCATACCCAGTAACTCTGGTGGAAAAACATCAGAAAATTCTCTCAGGATAGGGTGATCATCTAAGGTAACCTCAGGGTCATCCTCTGATCTATCACTGACTGTGATAGCAAACATCTGACAACCCCTCTGCATGCAGCACTTAAGTTGCTGAGTGGATATCGTACGAGCAGTCGTGGGCTTCTGTATGCCCACTATCTCGATCGGTGTGCTATGATCATCTATGCAACTAATCGTCCTCTAGCGGCAATCTAGCTTGGCTCTATGAGTCGCAAGCCAGTCCATACCCAGAACTATGTCGTAGGATCCTAATGGCATAACCCTAAGATCCCATGTTGTAATGAAAGATCCCAAGGAAATCTCATAATTTCTAACAGTATCAACTGACATCCTGGCCCCAGAGGCCAACTCAACCTCCCACCTAATGTCCTGCCTAGAAGCCACCAGCCTGCAATGTCCCACTAACGATGTAGACATAAAAGAGTCAGTAGCTCCGGAGTCAAAAAGGATAGAGATGGGAAATTCTGCAATCATACTTGCTGTCTCAATAACTGAAGCCTAAAAATCGGCCTGGCGGTTGTCAACTGCTGCAAACATACGGTGGGATTTACCCACATCACCCACAGTCTGCTCGGAACCTCCTGCACGAAGCTGTCCCCCTGCTGTAAAACCCTGTGGACACTCTCTAGCTAGGTGTCCAGCTTCACCGCAAACATAACAAGGGCCCCTAACCTGTACCTATACAGTCTGAGTCCTGCTCAACTGCTACTGTCCTGATCTACCAGTGGACCCCTGTGAGCCCCTATACGACTGTTGCGGCCTCGCGGGTCCCGCAGGTGGTCCCTGCTGTCTCTGATCCCTGCGCGGGCCCTACTGCTGCCAACCTCTATTATTTCCCCCATGTGACCTCAGCTGTGTTCTAGCTTTATGTTACTGCTATGACTGCTATTGTTGTGGGGGCCTAGGAGGTAATGATGCTAAACTGAATCCTCCTCTAGGGGGTGGCTGTGTTGGCCTACGGAAACTCTGTTGATGCTGCTGCTGTCCCCGATCCTAGAACTAAGGGTGAGAACTCTGCCCCCGTCCTTGAATCTCCTCAGCAATATAAGCCTTCTCGGCAGCATCACTCAAAGTCTAGGGATCTGCCATCCGAACAAGTCCTGCTATACTGTGGTTTAGTCCTCTGATAAACTTATGCACCAGGAGTTTCTCGTCATGTAGATACTCCGCATATCTAGATAACTCTGTAAACTTACTTTCATACTGTGCCACTGAGAGTCCCCTCTGTTGTAGGTCATGAAACTCATCTATATGACGCTGTCTGTAATGGTCTGATAGGTATCGCACGTTGAAGCGCTCAATAAAGGTCTCCCATGAGAGGGTGTCTAAGGAAGGTGATGCTTGCACTCCTCAGTGCACCACCAGGTAGCTGCTGCATCTCGTAGTAAGTGTACTCCCACGTGGGCCTTCATGTTGCCCACGTATGGACACAACGCGAAGCACCTGTCTAAACTGATAAGCCAGGCCTCTGCCTCAGCTCCCTCTATGGTTCTGATGAAAGTAGGAGGGTTCAATCTCAATATGTCCCTGATGGAATCTCCTTTATCTCTACACCCCCTGATAGGCTCATCTGTATGATAATCATAAGGCTTGGGACCCAATTGCTCTACTTGCACTGTCTCGTCATGCCTGGCATGATGTGTGGGGCTCCTGCTACAAGCCCTGTCGACTAAACCAACCTCCTCTGTATCAGGCAACTCGACATAAGGCTCCACACGTGGTACCCCCTGTGGCTCTACGCGGGGCTCCACACGTGGCTCAACATGAGACTCAGCTCGTGCCTCCACGTGTGGCTCCTCTCGCGGAACATCACGGGGCTTGACACATGGCTCTACGTGCAGCTCAACTATAGCTAGTGGAAGCCTATCTAAGATAGCCTGTAAGGCCTGTAATATCTGTGGTCCCATATCTGGTGACGCTGGTGGTGCCTGCGGTACCTGAGGAATTGGTTGTGTCTGTAGAACTGGCTGAACCTGTGGAATTGGCTGATCTGGTGGGACTGGCTGATCTGGTCCCACAGCTGAAGAATCAGTGCGCACCTTGGTGGGTGGAGTGCGGTGGGGCTGTGCTCGCCTAACTCGTCTGGGAGGCATCCTACAAAATGAGGTAACCGCCAATCAGTTTGGTTGCGGAAGTGATAATGTGCCTAAACAAGCCCAGTGTTTAAAACAACTTGGGCTCTGATACCAAATGTCATGCCCACATTTCCCATGCAGTCACAACACGCAAACACGCGTGTCATGTCCACATGCGACATGTGGTCATGATACGAACTGTCAAAAAAATTTCCTTACTACTCTGTATTTCCCCCTCGCACGCGTATGCGTGTTCGATTGCGTACTTTTAAGGTGTTAACGTTAATGTTGTTTACGGAATTTTTCTCACATGTGTGCCTTCACTATGCTAGACTTACTAGTTTCACTACATTTACGTTGGTTTTAAAATTCTGTGTTTCAATTTACTGGATAATTGGTTGGCCCCTAATTGGGTTTCTCAATCTATTTCAATACTGCCTCGCATTATTTGTTTACTACTCTATCAATTTGTTTCTAATTAGTTTCTTGTTCACTTGTTTACATATTTCTTTATTTACTTATTATATTTTGATTTAAATTTATTACGTTAATTTATTTTCAATACCTTGGTAATTCATTTGAAAAATACTACTCCCGAAGTCACGTTTCTTTTACCAACGAATTAATATAATTAATCATTAGAGTAAATTACAATTGCCCCATTAATATTGTTTAATTATATATATATGCAATATCCTTTTAGAGCAATCTTATTTATTAACAATATATATATATATATATATATACATATATATACATATATATATCATTATTTATTTTATCATGCTAATGGAAACTCCACTCATAATTTAAAACAGTATTATTATGAAATTCCAACTCATAGCAATGGGGATTAAATAACCCTAACCCTTATTCTTGTATGGGCTTGTTGTGTTTTGCAGGAAGGAAGGCTTCGATGGCGGCGATGGTGGAAGATGACGCTGGTCGCAGGGGAGGCCGAAGCTATGGAGGCCGCCGAGGGCGGCGGTCGTGGAAGGCAGGGGTGGGCGGTTTGGAGAGGCCGCAGAGGGTGGCGGTCGGAGGTCGCGATGGGGGTTTGGGGCCACACAGGAAGCAGCGACAGAGGCACAGTCGGCGGGGAGGGGAAAGTGCCGACAATGGTGGAAGTGGGAGGTGTGGGGTATAAGCCACAACGGGGGTGTGGGGAGGGGCGGAGCCCCACCCACAACCCACTCCATGGGGTGTGGGTGGGGCTCCGCTCCTCCCCACACCCTCTTTGTTTAAAGGTTTCGGTGGGGGTTTAAACCCCCACCATTTATCATGTAAATTTTTGACTATGTAAGCATTAAAAACTGCGAACTCTCTTTTTCATCGCATTTGCTAATTCAAAATTTTAAATAAAAATAAATATATATATATATAATCTTAGCATAAGATCTTAATTTAATTACAATTAAATATATATATATATATATATATTTAGCATAAGATATTCACAATGTGTAAATTTCTCAGATTCTCAATTTATTTATATATAACTATAAATAGTTATATATATATATATATTGTTTTTATATATATGTCATAGGAACTATACAAATTCATAATTTTCTTCAGTATTTCAGTTTATAAATTTAACAAATACTTGAAATAAAATAGAAATAAATATAGATTCCAATTTACAATTGTCAATTAAAAATTCATCTTTTCACATGTACTTTCCAATGCAATGTAAAGAAGAAATTAAGAATAAATATAGAATAATTATTAAATCCTTCACTTCAAAAATTCATTATAACAGACAAGTAAATCGTTTTCTGAAGAATTTTTTTATTGCATAATCAAATCAATTCTTAACTCTTTCCCAAAGACAAATTTACTTCCTATATAAATATTTGAATGTAATATTTTCACTAAACCATACAATGGATAAATATTTACAAGTTTACAAGTTTGTTATACAAGTATAAAACAACTGTAAAAATACACAACTCTCAAACACTTTAAGGGAGGAATTACTCTCTTTCCCCAAATAACAAATTCAAAGGGAGTAAACCTCTCCTCAAAGGAAAACTTATCCAGGATGAGACTTAAAGAACCAAACTCTCCTTGCTAGTAAGGATGAGTTACATTTTCCCCAAACAATAAACTTTCCCATTTCTCTTTCATAAGCTCCAAGAGAAACCTGCATGTCAACCATGAAGAAATACACCAACCAACTAGCTCTCCTCCCTACCGTAGACCTGCAAGAGGGTCACCCCCGAGCTAGGGAGATCATCCACACACCCAGGGTAGAATAGACCAAAAACACATCACAACGTTAGAACAAACAACACACAGCACCCATGGTTTTACTCACAACACAAAAACTCAGCTGAGGTGAGTTTAAAGAGGGTAGGGAAGTAGACTCACTCAACTCCAAGGTGTCATTCTTCTCAACATTTTATCACAACTTTTCTCATGGCCTCAAGCCAACAAAATTAATCTTTCTCATGGCCTCAAGCCAACCAAATAACTAAAATCCCAGGGATATCACAAATAGGCTCTCAAGCCTTATAGCTAACTTGGCTCAAAACCACAAACATGCCCTCAAGGCTTCCATATACCAAGAAACAAAAATGCACCCGAGGAGGTTCACACCTTCCCTTCCCCATACATGATGAGCATTGTCTTCCAACTAAAAGAAGCTCTTTCAAACACCCATCACAAACCCAAAATAATAGAAATAACACTTAGACAACCTTTGCAAATCCACATTCATCAAACAAGAATAGAAAATACAAGGGTGAGTAAACTGGCTCACTAACCTTTACAAGCCCTATTATGGATGTAGTTGAAGAAGAGCTCCACCCTTAGTCTCCTCCTCCAAGTTCTCCTTATTTCCACAATAATCCAACCCCCTTACCCTCTCCCTCCTCCCTTCTTTAAAACCAATTTCCTCCATTTTTCCTTATTCCCAAGTGGCATTAAAAAACTAAACCCACTCCTTATCCATTATCCCTAGTGGACTTAAAACAATTAACCCCACTCAAGAGGTCCCCCACTATAGCCATTTTCCAACACATGGAGGAATAAAATATAATAAGTAAAATAGAAATAAAAAGGGAGTGGATGACACACCACCCTTTTTATGGGGAACTCCTACCAAAAGAGAGGCACAAAGAGACAAAGCACTCCATTATTTGGGGGATCATGGAGTCATTCATGACTTGGAAGTGGGTCTGAGTGTGGATTCCACTCATCCCATTATCCCTAAGCTCCCAAATTCGTCATTTAACTTCACTGTGAAGTTAAAGTGACCATATGGAGGTTATCCCAAGGTTATCCTAGTCAAAAGGGTCTCTAGACCCATGGGGTATAACCCAGGGTTGATTTTTACCTAGTTAGGACTCCCAGAGTCAAGTAAAAACACAAGAAGAGGGTCTACAAGAAATAAACTTAAACAAGACTCGTAACAACATTTCTTACAACACATATCACAATACAAGTAATTCAGAGGGTAGACCTAATTCCATTGACCCCATGCAACATTACAACATTTCCACCATACACGGAGCTGATCTTAGTTTCTCATGGAACTAGATTGGCTCACAAGGGATACAACATAGGGTGTGGAATGATCTCCTGTATTTGTGGTTTCGTTAGCAATACCTGCACACTCAATCTCGAAGTTAATAACACATAAAGATATCATAGCCGAAGTAATTTAAATACAAGAATACCTAAATATTCTATCGTATAATCATACTGAAATCATATTAAAGTTCCATTTCTATTATTATCCATTCATCATTCTCTTAAAAGCAACATCTAACTATCATTGCATGATTTGTTTTCTTAAAATTCAATTAGGTTTAATAAACAAAATTCTAGGATCAACAGTCCTTCATCATAAAAGTAATAGCAATAGCACTGCAAATAGTCTCATAAAAAGAAGTGAAAAAGGTAGGCCTCACAACTAAGAACAATGTATTTAACATGGAGAAACCCTTTCGAGAAAAAAACTCCTCCAAGAAAAAGAGGCCAAGATTGTATTAACTTCAAACAAGAGTATAATACAACAATCTTCCTTCAATCCTTACGTGTCTTCAATCTAACTACCTATGTAACTCACAACGCAATCTACCTCCTCAAGCACTTATTAAATAACAATTCATGCTACATGAGAAAATGCCTCAAAAATGGTGTCCAAACTTGGTAAAATCAAGATGCCTCATTTTGGGAATCTAGTCAACATGTTAAGCATGGCCTCTTACACCTTCTTATAGCCTCTTACAACTTGGACTCATAACTGACTAAAATTATCTCTTCATTTTGAGCTCCTAGCTTGTCATACAATCCCTTAAAGTAGGATATGACTTTATAAGATGTCATATACTATCAATAGCTATGAAAATATTCTCTCCTGCATGTATCATAACACCCCAAGAATAGCCACACCAGCTTGGGTGCCTAGTTTGACTTTATTACCCATTTAACTTCCCACTTGGTAAAAGATGCTCAAATGGTAAATAGTAAACACTACTAGTAAATAATTAATTATTGTTGCCAATAAATAATTAATTACTGTAAAAATAAAAAATAATTACCATTGTTGGTGAATCTTCCATCCCTTAAGAATGTATTTATAAAAAATATTAGGAATAATTAAATGACATATTAATAGGATTTATAAGTTTGATGGCACCTTAATACTAACATTCTCCCACTTGACATCATACATTGTAAATGCATCAGTAGAAAAACATAAATCAACTAAGTACAAGATATGAGGCCCACAACCTCCCTACACCAAGTCAACTTTTTTGTGGTCACGGGTTTGGTAAGAGAATCTACAACATTCTCCTAAGGGTCAAGCTCCTTCAACTTAATATACCCATTTTCAATCACTTCCCAAACAAAGTGGTACTAAACATCCACATGCTTAGTCTAAGCATGATACATAGGGTTCTTAACTAAATAGATTACACTCTAATTATCACAACCAATCTAAATTGTCTTACAATCAAAACCAATACCTACACACAATCCTTGTAACCATATTGCCTCCTTAGAGACATGGGTAGTAGCTGTATACTCTACTACGATGGTGGATAAAGCACCTGTGGACTACCTTTTACTCATCCAACTCATTGCACCACCAAACAAAGCACAAACATAGCCACTAGTGGACCTCCAACTATCCAAATCACTAGCCTAATCTGCATCAACAAAACCTTGTATGTCTAATGTCTTATCTACACTATTAGTATCAAAATAAAAGAAACAATAATCAGAAGTACCATGAAAATATCTTAACACCCTCTTCACATAATTCCAATGCCATCTAATAGGGTTATACATAAACTTGCTCAATACTCCCACTACTTGGGCAATATCTGGCCTACTGCAAACCATTGCATACATCAAACTTCATTCTACACTAACATATGTCACATTAGAGATATCCTCAAAATCTGACATCTTCACTCTTGGGGGACCTATCTAATGTAAGCTTAGAGCCAACTAGTAAAGGAATTCTAATTGGCTTATAGTCCTGCATATTAAATCTTTGTAAAATAGTATTCATATACTTACTTTGTGACAACCAAAGCTTTATGTTTTCATGATCCCTCTTAAATTCTATTCCAAATATGTACCTAGTTGCCCCCACATCCTTCATCTCAAATGCAGATAAAATTTGAGCTTTCAGCTCACTAATTACACCCTTGTGTCTATACGCTCAAAATCGTGACTCCGATTGCCTAGCGTTGTTGGGTCAGATTTCAGCATGCACATGGACCCTTCCCTCCTTGCCATGGGGTGATCCACCACATCACTCTTGCTCACATAGAAGTAGTCAGTCGAGAGGAGGTGAGACACGGAGGGGGTCTAGCTCGTTGGAGAGCTGGACTTCGCAGAGAGGGGTCGGTAAGTACTATGGCCTTTGATGTTGTGTGCTTAGTTGTATGTTTCGTTCGATTGAAGTTGTAGTTGAGATAACACTATGACCCAAAGGGTCACTAGTTTCTCTTCTCCTATTAGGGTTTCTTAGATTCCACCTCTGTGTGGGTAGGCAGTCCTGTTCATTTATGTCCTCATGTCTTTCTCTGCATTGAACAAGTTCTTGTTGTATCTGGCATTGTCTAGTTTCTTCTAACAATAAGAGGATGAATGGGTCTCCTTGTGGTAAAACAAATTTTTCTCATTATGGTCTTAGATGGATCTCTTAGATCTCCTCTCACTCTTAGGCACATTCGAGAGCCAAGATGGAGGTAGTTGTGTGATTGCTAACCTTAACTATATTTTGGGGGTTTTGACCTAGGGTTTAGTTGACCTCAGGTTTGACTTTGTTTCAACTTGTTTTTACATCGTGATGGTATTGAGGGTTTGATTGGATCGTTTAACTGTGGATACGTCATGATGGTACCAAGGGTTCACAATTCTGTCTATTCTAGGGTTTCTATATGCATGCAAGATAAATGATATGCAAAACATTTTTTCGTGCTTTTTTAGTATTTTGGAAATAAAAAGTGCTTTTAATCTATGAAAGGGAAATACATATGCAATCTAATATGATTTTTCTAATGCAAAGTTAACCTATGTTTTTTGGTTTTTTGATGATTTTGAAGTAATCTAATCTAAAGAAAAGGAAAAATGCTTCTTCTAATAGTCTAGATCTAGAAATATAAAAGCAACTAATATAACATGCAAGATCTAATTATCAAAGAAAAAGCAATGTTTAACTATTCCCAAGAGCAAATTTGGTTTTCTAATTACTATTAATTGAACAAAACAATGAAGGAACCTAAGAGAAATGAAGATTTGTGTGACTCCACTACCCTTAGAAATCCTTGATAATGGCAACCTCGAGTCCTTTTGTGGCAGCAGGAGATCCTCTTGACGACAAAACAACACAAAGAAGCAAAAAGAAGCTTTGATGAAGCTTAAATGAGATCAATAAGAGCTTTGGTTGAGAACAAATGGCATAGAATGAAGCAACATAGTGTTTCTTGATTGAACAAATAAAGCAAAAGGCACCTTCATCCTATGAGAGCATTTGAATGCTAAGTTGGAGAGAAAAAATTGGCAAGAGTTGTGTGCACAATGAATTTGCCTCCCTTTGTGCTTGAGGGAGGGGTGTATTTATAGGTTTAGAAGAAGGGATTGATTGAGAAGTTAACTCATTTTATTGATGAGTTAACAAGGATTGATTGGGGAGTGAATTGGATTGATTACCCAATGAACTTAGTTAACTATGGAGTGATAAATCAATTATAGCTTATTACTGAAGAGAAAATGGAGGTGAGGGAATGCATGAGATTGATTGAAGAGTTAATTTGAGATCCAATAGAGCTAATTATGCATGTGTGGGTGCATGAAATAGTTAACTCTATATTAGGCATCAAAAATCATGCAAACTGGAAGAAAAATGGGTAAAAATAGAGCAAAAACAAGTGAGAAACTCGAGTTTTTCTACGGCTGTAAAAATGGCAGGGTTGCCCCTTTTGCCATTAGGGTCGCCCAGTGGAGATCTAGGCTGAACAGGGTCTGATGTAGAAAATCAAGTTGAGAGATGCAAGAAGAGAAGAAACAGAGGGGTTCTGCCTCAAGAAACAGGTCAGTCATGTGCAAGAATCCAAATCTCCACTTGTGTCAGCAGGATCTCCTAGGGGAATTCTGGAAATAATAGGGGGAGATTTGGATTGGTTGAGCGGAACTGAAAACTAAAAGTGGGAGATGGATAGGGGGATCTCTAGAAGGCTTCTAGAGGTGCATAGGATGAAAAACATAGGGGAAAGGTAAAAACTCATCTACAAGACACTCACAAGGCTTAGGAGCAAGGTCGAAAGCTCAGAAAATGCAAGTCAATAAGTGTCGCAAAAAGTGTCGAAAAGCATCACAAACAGAGAGAGATAAATCGACAAAGAGGAAACAACACAAGACAAGAAAGAGGACAAGTCATCAAGAGGTTTGCTACTTAAAGGATATTATTTCACGCTTACATGTACGTGACAAGGATTTGAATCATCATAGGGGTCCTCGTGGAGGCTATGTGTGATTTTTGTTCTTACATATTTGCCCCCTCAGGGACGGTAGTCTACATGAAAGGTAGGTACCGTTCCCGAACTAGGCCTTTCCTGTTGTCAATTTTTCCACAATTTGTACCTACAATAACTAGTATTAGTCTGGCATTTAAATATATCAAAAATGAATAATGAAAATTGAAATGGTGAACTTACCATGGATTGTTCGAGTTTGACTAGTTGCTTTCCTTTGTCAATTTGGACCTGTAGAGATGAGAGCACGCAAAACAATGCATGAAACAGATGCACAAAAGCAAAGAACTAATCTAAATGCACAAATGAAACAAAGCAAAGGGCAAACAAAGCAAGTCAAATTGTGAGATCAGAGCAAAATGACAATGTAATCATTCCTATGAGCAGTCGTTAAAAAGGTATCATCGAGGAGATCGCAAAGATGGCCGCCTCTTCTTCAGCCACAAAGAATCAGGTATGCAATCAATGAAAAACCCTTCTCTAAACCCTAGTTTGAATTTTGTGAAAAATCTCTTGAAATTGTCCATTTTTGATTATTTTTTCTATTGCATTACATTTGTCTCTTCGTTTAGAGCAAGATTAGTTTTTCGTTTTCTGAAATTGGTCAAAGAATGAAGTTTTTAGAGCAGTTTTTGGTCAAGGGATCCTCCTTTAGGGTCACCCCTTTTGTCAGGTAGGGTTTTCCAGGGGAGATCCTGTCTGACAGCAAGGTCGCTAGGGGGAGATCCTGAAAAATAACAGGGTCACCCTGGGGAGATCCAGAAAAACACCTGGGTCGCCTAGGGGCGACCCTGTTAGGCTAAATTTGACTAAGTTTTTATGTTGTTCAACGCTTGTTTCACTCTGATCTGACATGTTTTGGTTGTTGTATTCACCAATTTATTGCAATTTTGAAGGTTTATATGCTTTTTTGTGTAAAGTTTTCTGCAGTTTTATGATTTTTAGGGATTTTTGCAAGTTTATGAAATCTAATCTAAATTTCTCTTCTAATTTTGTAGGACATGCATATTTGATGGAATGCCTGCTGAGAGCAAGGATGGCTCTTTGGGATGTTTACTTCATTGAGTATTGAGGATCGTGTTATTCTGAAGAGGGCGGGTCTTTCTAGAGTTTTCCATGTGCCTATGATTCATCCTATTTCATGTATATGTTGTGACATTTTGACTTACTGGGATGCAGACAGAAACACATTCAGGTTCTCGTAGATCTCTGGAGAGTGGACTATCACTCTTTATGATGTGTATCACATACTTGGGGTTCCTATGAGAGGACATCCTTTGGCTCTTCGCGTTAGTTATTCCTACGAGGACAAAGCTTCTTGGGCTGCATTCATGGGGGTTAATCACCCTGGGGATCAGACATGAGTCCAGCTTACTTCTATGCCATTACTTCGCATCCCACTCTTGAGGAGGTTCCTGATTGGGTTGATTGCATCAAGGCTATCGGGAGACAAGGCCTCAGCTCATCTAAGATGGTGTTGGGCACCCATCATTCGTGAGATTGAGGAGGACACAGTTTACGCTTGGGGACTGAACATCTTGGCCATGGTTTACAAAGACTTCTATCAGATTTCACGACGAGGGGCTCTAGCTTTTAGCCACTCTTCCTTGATAATGACATCAATATTTGAGCACCTGAGGCCCTATTAGAAGCTCATTCTGCTTCCAGATAAAAATTTACCGAGAGCAGCGAGGTGGATGCATGTTGGTCACTTTGATGCTTCTTTACCCACTATTGCTACTCTTATCGATGAGGACATGATCTTTGATCCTTATCATGACATGGAGCGATCCTAGGCCCGAGATGGTGACATCAGAGAGTATTGTCATGAGGTATCTGAGATTACATATGGTAATGATTTAGTGGAGGCCCATCGGGTTGGTCGTGTCTTACAACAGTTTGGTGAGGATATCCCTGAGGACTTGCCCCTAGTGTCTACTTGCTATCAGACTGTCTAGGGGATGGGTGAGATTGGGAAGAGGATAGTCATTTGGACTCCTTTGATGCCAGGAGTCTTCATTACTAGAGTTTCGAGATGAGAACAGAGGGGAGGGAGAGGGACTCCTTCCCGATCTCTAATTATGACTGTGGACTCAGAGTCCACTAATGAGGACTACGTTCCAGATGGTGATGGTTCGTCAGATGAGGTCCTTCTCAACGATGAGGATTTTGATGATATTGATGATTCAGATGATGTTCTTGATGTCCCCAAGGGTTCTCCTATTGTTCCTCGACCTCCTCATTCAGATGAGGTGATGCGTCAATTTGACCTTGATTGGCAGCCTGGTGATCCACGTAAGTTTAGTCTATTTGCTTTTTGTACTTTTGTCCTTTATCTTTTCATGGGGAACTGACTTGGTCTTCTTTTGATTCGTTATTTCAGGCAATGTCAGAGAGTGGAGGGACTGTGTTCATGAGATTAATGTTGGATTAGCTTCTCCCTTCACTAGGATGACTCGTGATCATCTTTTAGATGATCCTGGTGTGCACCCTATTGTGGGGTGACACACTGACATTTTTGCTCCTATCTACCATGGATGCCAGATAAATACAGAGTTGAAGACCTAGGTTGACACACTTAAGGGTGAGAATCAGGTAATCCGAGAGATGGCTCGCCTTAATTTTGGATGACGTGATACTAGTATGGTGGGGCCCTCACAATCACATGCTCATAGTAGAGCACCTCACTCTCATAAGTCTCATGAAGCGACGAGTGGTATTCATAGTGGTATCCATTGGAGGGAACCGCCCTTGACTTTCTTTCTTGAAATCGTGCCCCCTTGCATGGGGAGCCTCTATTTCTCTCGAGAGCATTTTGTCTTAGCTCTTTGATACCCTTGTATATGCAAACTTCAGATGTATCTATGAAAGTTTATCCTTTTATGGTTTTCTCTTATCGAATTTGTACTCATCTCTTGTGCATGTTTGGAGGTTTGGGAACTTTTTGATTATGTTTGACCTTTTCAACTCTTTTAATGGTGTAAGTATGATAACAATGACATATTTTTGTAGTTTTTTGTGACATAAATATGAGATGCAGTTCACGATATGATAATGCAAGAACACAAGAAATGCTGAAAATGAAACTTTTACTCTTACTGAATGTCATGAGATATGACATTGGACCTTAATGCTTTGAGACACTTTTTTCTAATTTTGGCATGAATGCAATGTGGAACAAACAAAGTGACTGCTCTTAGATACGATTTTCAATTCAAGGGATTGTGAGTTGTCCTAATATAAGAGATCTATTCAAGGCTGTGAGATAGGATTTAGGAAAACTTAAGTGGGGAGTGGGAATGAATATAAAGCATTTCTAATTTCTAGACTTCACTAAAGGCTAAACATTGATCCTTATCTAGGTAAGACAAATTGATAAGCTTTCAACTTTAGACAAGTAGCAAATTTTATTGTTGTTCGCTAGACTTAGATCATATATGGCAAGCAAAGTAGACCTGGGGTAAAGGATAAATGGGAAAGAACAAGGGTCCCTAGATAGAAGATGATCCTAGAGACTACTAGACCCTCAGCTTTGCTCAGCTAGTGCATGTGTGTGCTTTGTACCTCTCTTTCTCTGTTAGAATGTCACCCTTAAGGCTTCAAGCTTAGACTGATCTCCACCCAAGCGTACGGACATTCAACAATCTTCTCTCTTTCAATCTTTTTTTTCGTATTCTCTCTCTTTTTTTTGTATTTTCCTCACTTGATTTTTCTCTTTTTTTTTGGATTTTGACTTTTCAAGAAATGAAAGCTTTTTGGAACTTTTTCTATACAATAATTTGATCTCTCAATTCTCACTTTTTCAATGCTCTTATTTTGATTGCTCATTTTTTTATTCACTTAGATCTTAGATTGCTTCCTTCAGAGTTTTGATCCTCTTGATGTTTTTTGCCAAGAAAGATAAGGGGCTAAAGTTTTTGTAATCTGGTTGGATTTCTCTACTACTAGGGAAGAATTGAGAAGGTCTACTTGTAGGCTTCCTTTGAACACTGTAGGTTTGAATACTGACTTTGCTTAGATCTAACATCTTGACTCATAAGACTAGGATTAGTGTAAAGCTAAGAGCTAGGTTTTGATTAGAATCACTAGGAATGAAAAGGGGATAATGGTGATTTGTAAAAATGGGGAATCTCTAGGTCCTGAAAGGATCACATATACCTAGACAACATTAGACTCCCCACTGAAGAGAAAATAGCACAAGAGCAAGTCACTAACTGTAATGCAAGATGAACATAATGATACAAAATGCAAGAAACAAATTGTTTTTGACATTCTAATTTTTATAATTTTTTTGTATTTTTATGTTTTATGATCTTTTGTCTTTTAGACATAATATTTCTTGAGGTGAAAGGCATTGACTGTTTCACCAAATTCCTCTCCCTCCATTGTACACAAGAGATAGGCACCATTTCTGACGTCTTCTTTAACCATGTAAGTACCTTTCCAATCTTCTGAAAAAGCTCATTTTTGTCTTCTTTTCTTGTTCTTCGTGCTACCTCTTCTTAGGACAAGTTCCCCTATTCTATAGGGTTTATCATTTGAATCTATTGCTACCAACTCCGTGGCTTCTCTTGAAATTGTGAGACAAAGTAAGTCTCAAAAGGCTTGTTGATGGGAAGGCATCCAATACAGGACTCCATCACAATTCAATAGCTTTGCTAATAGGTCGAATTGTTCTTGCATGTAGACCTTTACCTCTAATCTCTCTTGGACTCTTTGCAAGAACTGGAATAACTCAAGAGGAGTTTGCAGCTCCCTTTGCTCATGAGGAGGGACAAATATTATGCTTGTCCTCCCATTTGGTTCTGGCCTCAAGTCCATGGCATATCTAATATAACTTTTTGGGAGTTTGAAAATGACAGGGTCATCAACACTGACTGTCACTCTCATCTTCCACTCTCTGTGAAAGATAACTTTGCTTTCTTCATCTTCGTCGGGAAGTCTCTTAACCATTTCTATTTGTACTAGAGGTGCTTCCCATTCACTGAGTTCATTTGACTGAACTGAGGAAGAGGTGGTTGGTTTTTCTTGTGGTTTGGATACCATGAACATCCTAGGTAGCATTCCTATAGAGTTGGTTGATTCATTATTAATAGAATGCGCCTCTTCCATAGGTATTATTGGTTGATGTGAGTCCTCTGTGGGTGTGAGAGGCTCATATGATTCTATTTCTTCTGGTGTCTCAGGGACACATGATTCACTTAGCGGTGACAATAGTGTGTAACCTTCTGTCATGTCTTCCTTTGCATCTGAGAGAGCATGTGGGTCTGCATTTCTTAGATCCAATGTAGTGGTTTGAAACACTAGTCCTTTGTTTCTATGAGGCTTCTCCCCTATTCAAGGGAAGAGTTTGTAGGTCTCTTGGATATTGATCATGAGTATTTCTAGGGGAAATTGGAGTGGTCCATCTTGCTTGATCAACTCCATGATCTCAATAGTCTTATCTTTGGGAACCATGTCCTTTTGTTTTGGAAATGGCTTGTTCTCTAAAGTTTTTCTCTCTACAGGGTTTATGGTCTTTTCTGGGATTTCCATTCATTTGATGCATATTGACTAAGGTGTAGGATTCGGGATAGTTAACTTGTTGGTAGGGAGTTCTTAGTCTATGGGGATACCTATGCATTTGTTTGGCATGTTTTATTTTAAGATGCTGAAAGGTTCTGGATCTCCCTTTGTGACATAAAATTTCCCTAAGTGTGAGAATTGAGCTTCTTGAAACAATGTGGATGGCACAGCTTTCATTCTGTGTATCCATGGCCTTCCAAGAATCAAGTTATATCTTGTATCCTTATTGATAGCATAGAAAGTGGTTGAATGGTCTTAGGTCCCAAAGTTACTGGAAGGGTAATTTTACCTATGGTAGCCACTTTTAGATTATCATATCCACTTAGAGTATCTTGTGAGGTGGTGATATTGGTGTGTCCAAAGTTTATCCTCTCTAGAAGGGAGAAAGGAACTATATTCATTGCAGCCCCATCGTCAATTAATGTTTGTTTGATGCATGTATCATAAATCCACACTTGAAGATATAGTGTCGAGTCCCCTTTTTTTGTTAACTCTACCTCAGAAGGCATCTATTGTAAGTCAATAAAAAACCCTGGATCTTTAAGTTCTGAGTTTGGTGGGCTGAGATTGTAGTCCACGTGATTGATTTGTTCACTAGGTGGTGGTGTAATTTGGTCGAGGTATTTTAGACCTATTTCTTTTAGTAACGTAGAGCGATGTGAAGGGGAGTTCCTGAGTAAATCAATGAACGAAATGTGCGCATATGTTTTCTTTAAGTCTTCTATGAGCTTATAAGGTCTGATTGGAGCCGGTATTGGTTCCACTACTGAAATGATACTTTCATAGGCTTTTATTTGCTCATTTTCATCCTCACAATATTCCTCTTCTTCTTCGTTATGCATGATCTTGACTAATCCCATCATCCTAGTTTCTCCTTTTTGTCCTAGTTGTTGTGGTATTTCGGGGTTACTACTCTATGCTATTTTGTTTTGGTTTGTCATTTTTGTATCTTTGTGCATGGGGAATGAGTCCTAATAAATTCTCACATTTGCATTTTGTGGCACTATTGGAGCTTGATTTTATCTTGTATCTTTGTTATCTGGTGTGACCTCCTATGGGTTTAAGAACATTTCTATGAACAAACATTGTTGGTCTTCCGGTAGTCTTGCTATGAATCTGTTATATTCCCTACAAGATTTTGTGCTATGCCCCCTTGTTCTATGAAAATAACAAAATCGGTTGAACTCATATGGGGGTCTCTCGTATCTTCCATCATTTCCTTTCCCGTTTCCATTGCAGTTCCAACTCTAGTAGTTGTCTCAAGGGTAGTACCCATTGTTTCTAAGTCGATCTATGGCATTTACGTTAGGAGGATAGTAATCTCTCCCATCGTAATCATCTTTTATCTTCTTAATTGGGGGTTTATCTATCACCCCATCTATGGTTGCACTCCTATTGTTTTTAAGGATTTTAATGACAGAGGTAATGTTTCTTGTGTCTTCCTTTTTCAACTTTCCATTTGAACCATAGACTTTTCTACCACTATCAATGGCGACTTGGTCAATCCTCAAAGCACTTTCCAATGCCTCTTCGTAGGATTTGTATGGCAATTTTTGAACATCTTCTCTCATGTCTTTGTTAAGGGCATGCAAAAAGAGGTTGCACAACTCTCGATGATCCATGTTCGGAGCACTAGTTGAAGAATAGAGGGCTTGCCTCCATCGAGTGACAAAGTGTGCTACGGATTTGTTTGGTTCTTGTTTCATTGTGAGGAATTATTTGATCCTTGTTTTAATGAATTTGTTCAACTCAAATGCCATGACAAACTCTCCAATTAATTGTCTGAATGAATGGATTGAAGCTTCTAGTAAGTGATAATACCAATCCAAAGCGATGCCTTCAAGAGTCTTCGGAAAGATTTTTGCTACAACCCCATCCCATGGGAGGAGTTCTCTTATGGCCATGGTGTAGGCTTTAATATGTGAATTCGGATCTCCTTCTCCTTTGAACTTTAGGAGATCTGGCAATGGCTAAGGTAATTGCACGCTTCTTATGTTATGGTTCAAAGGTTCTTTCAAATATTCAAGATATGTTCCTAAAAAGGCACTTTGAGATTTCGGGGTTCATAGTAATAACCCTGTGGGTGGGTTTTGATAACCCATTATCAGATTTGTTGGATTATTCTGAATAGGAGGATTCCCATTTAGACATGAATTGTTACTAGTGTTTCATGAATAATAATTGAGGTAGGGGGATTTTGAGATGCCCCCTAATCCTGTTCATGAGATTTTTTCCTTTTTTTAGGAGTAGCTTGCTCTACTTCTAAGATTCTAATTCTTTGTACTAGAGTTGCAATTAAATCTGTAGGAGTGGAAGCTCTAGGTGTTTCTTCATTTCTAGGATGTTCTCTTTGAATATTTTCATGGTGATGTGCTTCCTCGCATGCGCAATTTTCTTTTTGTTCTTCTTGTAAGGCAATCCTTAATGCCTCTTGAGCATCTTTGGCTTCTTGTAGATATTTTTCCAACCTTTTAACTTCCTCATCAAGATGAGTACTCGATGTGCTTGTGGAAGGTTGTTCAGGTCGATGTATCTCCAACCTTATCCTTCTAGGTTTATGTGGTACATTTGGTATGGTCGGGTTGTTTTCCAAGCTAGGTTGTTGAAAGATAGAGAATATCTGGATTCTCATTGATCTTGTTCATAATCAGAATCTTCGTAGTCATAACAATTGGTGATTTGCGCATCAAGATGTGGCAACACATACCTATCAAAGGAAGGAGTTTCTGGTTCTCTTGAGGGAATGTTCTCTTAGCTTAAGTCAAGTTTTGTCATATTCAAGGGTGCCATAGATGTTGGTGTTGGAAATAAGCCACACCCGGACCGACAATGGACTAGTCCAAGAGGGGCTAGTAGCTCAGTGGTAGAGCACTCCAGTAGCGAATGGAAGGTCCTAGGTTCGAGTCCTAGCTGGTCCATGTCTCAACATGGTATCAAAGCCAAGCCCAGGCTAGGAGCCCCAAGCACACGAGAGGTGTGGCTTAAGGGGGGTATTGGTGTTGGAAATAAGCCACACCCGGACCGATGATGGACTGGTCCAAGAGGGGCCAGTAGCTCAATGGTAGAGCACTCCAGCAGCGAATGGAAGGTCCTAGGTTCGAGTCCTAGCTTGTCCATGTCTTAACAATAGACATCATAGAATATATGGAACGGATGATGGCGTAAGTGATAGAAGTTGAAGCAGCTAAAACGGCTATGAAGAATGGTGTGAAAATGTTTTGAAATTTTTGCTAAGTCACCAAGAGGCTCTACTCTTCATGTCGGGTTCACCAAAATATGTATGCTCAAAATCGTGACTCTGGTTGCCTGGGGTTGTCGAGTTGGATTTTGGCACACACACGGACCCTTCCCTCCTTGCCACAGGGTAATCCTCCATGTCACTCTCACTCACATGGAAGTAGCTAGTCAAGAGGAGGTGAGACATAGCTTGGGGGTCTCTCTCGTTGGAGAGCTAGACTTCGCAGAGAGAGGTCGGCAAGTACTGTGGCCTTTGTTATTGTGTGCTTAGTTGTATGTTTCATTTGATTGAAGTTGTAGTTGAGATAACCCTATGACCTGAAGGGTCACTGGTTTATCTTCTCTTGTTAGGGTTTCTTATATTCCACCTCTGTGTGGGTAGGTGGTTATGTTCGTTTATGTCCTCTTGTCTTTTTATACATTGAACAAGTTCTTGTTGTATCTAGCATTGTCTAGTTTCTTCTAACAATAAGAGGACGAATGGGTCTCCTTGTGGTAAAATAAATGTTTCTCATTGTGGTCTTGGATGGATCTCTTCGATCTTGTCACGAATAGCCCTCACCCACTCTCCTCTCACTCCTAGGCACATTCAAGAGCCAAGATGGAGGTAGTTGTGTGATTGCTAACCTTAACTATATTTTGGGGGTTTTAACCTAGGGTTTAGTTGACCTAGGGTTTGACTTTGTTTTGACTTGTTTTTACCTCATGATGGTATCGAGGGTTTGACTAAATTGTTTAACTGTGGTTACCTCATGATGGTATCGAGGGTTTGCAATTCTTTCTATTCTAGGGTTTCTAAATGAATGCAAGCTAAATGATATGCAAAACATTTTTTTGTGATTTTTTAGTATTTTGTAAATGAAAAGTGCTTTTAATCTATGAAAGGGAAATATGTATGCAATCTAATATGATTTTTCTAATGCAAAGTTAACCTATGTTTTTTGGGTTTTTGATGATTTTGAAGTAATCTAATCTAAAGAAAAGGAAAAACGCTTCTTCTAATATTCTAGATCTAGAAATGTGAAAGAAACTAATCTAACATGCAAGATCTAATTATCAAGGAAAAAGCAATGTTTTACTATTCCCAAGAGAAAATTTGGTTTTCAAATTACTATTAATTGAACAAAACAATTAAGGAACCTAAGAGAAATGAAAATTTGTGTGACTCCACTACCCTCTAAAATCTTTGATAATGGCAACCTTGAGTCCTTTTGTGGCAGCAAGAGATCCTCTTGATGACAAAATGACACAAAGGAGCAAAAAGAAGCTTTGATGAAGCTTGAATGAGCTCAATGAGAGCTTTGGTTGATCACAATGGCATAGAATAAAGCAGTGTAGCATTGCTTGATTGAACAAATAAAGTAAAAGGTACCTTCATCCTATGAGAGCATTTGAATGCTAAGTTGGAGAGAAAAAATTGGCAAGAGTTGTGTGCACAATGAATTTGCCTCCCTTTGTGCTTGAGGGAGGGGTGTATTTATAGGTTTAGAAGAAGATATTGATTGAGAAGTTAACTCATTTTATTGATGAGTTAACAAGGATTGATTGGGGAGTGAACTGGATTGATTACCCAATGAACTCAGTTAACTATGGAGTGATAAATCAATTATAGCTTATCACTGAAAAGGAAATGGAGGTGAGGAATGCATGAGATTGATTGAAGAGTTAATTTGAGATCAAATAGAGATAATTATGCATGTGTGGGTGCATGAAATAGTTAACTCTATATTAGGCATCAAAAATTACGCAAACTAGAAGAAAAACAGGCAAAAATAGAGCAAAAATGAGTGAGCAACTTGAGTTTTTTCACGGCTATAAAATTGGGAGGGTCACTCCTTTTGCTAGTAGAGTCGCCCCTGGGTGACCCTGAGTCACCCGGGGGAGATCCAGGCTGAACAAGGTCTGATGTAGAAAATCAGGTTGGCTGATGCAAGAAGAGAAGAAACGGAGGGGTTCTGCCTCAAGAAATAGGTCAGTCATGTGCAAGAATCCAAATCTCCACTTGCATCAGTAGGATCTCCTAAGGGAGATCTGGAAATAATAGGGGGAGATTTGGATTGGTTGAGTGAAATTGAAAATTGAAAGTGGGAGATGGATAGGGGGATCACTAGAAGGCTTCTAGAGGTGCATAGGATGAAAAACATAGGGGAAAGGTGAAAACTCACCTACAAGACACTCACAAGGCTTAAGAGCAAGGTTGAAAGCTCAAAAAATGTAAGTTGACAAGTGTCGCAAAAAGTGTCGCAAAAAGTGTCGAAAAGCATCGCAAACGGGGAGAGAGAGAAATCAACAACGAGGAAACAACACAAGACAAGAAAGAGAACACGTCATCAAGAGGTTTGTTTCTTAAAGGACATTATTTCATGCTTACATGTACATGACAAGGATTTGAATCATCATAGGGGTCCCTGTGGATGTTGTGCGTGATTTTTGTGCTTACAGTGCCATGATTTGACCCCCTACATGTCTAGTATTTTTCTAGTGGTACCTTGGAAACCCTAGTAACTTTTTCATAAAATACAATGCAAGGCAAATAAAAAATGAACCATATTGAAATGTGTAGGAGCTTGTCTTTCTCTATTTCACATTATTCAATAGCTATTCTTAGAGAATTTCATAGAGGTCAATTTCTTTACCATTCACCACCATGTCATATGTGGTCATTATGGTTGTCCCTATGGTTAAATTCTTTCAATTTGTATGATAAATCTTGCCATGAGGAGATAATAAACCCTGGGGTGAGGTACACAATGAAGTTGTTACTTGTTCATTCTTCACGAGTAGATCACCTTTATCACATAACCCAGTCATCTCCTTGATGGGTTTCTTCATGATTTGATAGGGCTAGTCCAAGTAAATGAAACCAGAGTGGATTGTGTTTAAGACAAACCTAACCCACATATGTTCTTCAGAAAACAAAAATAGAAATCTTCCCATATGCCCAGCTTCAAATTGTCCACTCTTCTATATTGATATAGATATTCTTATAACCCCATCTTTGGATTAATCCTAGTTACGGTTAACCTCTCCTCAAACTAGTTATGATCCATCTTTGTGAGTGGAACATGAATGCACTTCTAGATATCCTTTGCATAGAGTATGTCAATTGGAACAAAGTTTCATCTTTATCCATCTCCATGGATTTTCAAGGATACTTCTTAGATTTTAGCCAAGGGTTTTCCTTTGCTAGTACCAAACTGGTTCGTGCCATTCTTATGTTCTTTACTTATTTATTCTAAACAATTTTAGCTCCAACTCACCACCTAAAGCTTCTATAGTTCACTGCCTTCACCTCTCAAACCTTCAATTCGTCTACTCCATATTTCCTAGTTAACCCTAGACTTTAACACCTTGCCTCTTAACTCAAATTCAATTTCCATACTTAGAAAATTGTTTGATTCACTCATTGAGTTTCTTTTCTTATGTAGGATTCAATGACCAATTTTGTAATTAATTCTTTCAACTATCCTTTATCCCTCTATTTTTTGTAATTTTTTGTTTTAATTTGATGGCTTGTCAACCACATGGAAGTGAGCAAGTTATACATTAACTAATATACAATTATATTACATATAATACAAGGTGTTCAATCCACACATAGACTTTCTTTTATACTAAGTCCATCCCTTAGTCACCCGCACAATAGGATTTTAATCTAGTTTCATTGACACAAGCATCTAACAATTCCTTCTACAAAATTTTGAATTTTAGTACTCTTGAAGGTGAAATACTAACAATATTGTATAGCCCAAGCCACCACATCTTCAATTTCCTAGGGTTTTAAACCTACTATTATACATAAGGATTGTGTCACCAATTTCTGGAGTTTTATTCTTTATATTCCAATCATGCCATGTTTTTTGTCTCCTTTTTTCTTGTGTTTGATTGTATGCAAAATTGAATATTTTTTCATCAATTTTATCTAATTCAATCAACCCCTCTCTCATGGAGTCTTCTTCATACAACCTCAACTCACTGACCAACCTTAGATTTGATATCATGTATTGCATGGGTAATGTTGCATCTAACTCATATACTAATTGAAAAGGGAAAAAAATTGTTAGCCTCTTATATGTTGTTCTATATGTCCAAAGGATTGTTAGTATTCTTACATCCCAATTTGAGGTATTTTCATTACACATTTTAGTTAGTATGGTACCTAGAATATTGTTAAAGGCTTTAGTAGCTCTGTTTGCTTGCATATGATAGGGGTTTCTTTTGTTATGTGTTATCATACATCTTTCTAATAGCTCCACAATTATCTTATTCACAAAGTATCTATCCTATTCACTTGTAATACTTACGGGGCATCCAAACTACATTACGATATTTTCATA
Source organism: Cunninghamia lanceolata (assembly GCA_027924645.1). Taxonomy (NCBI): domain Eukaryota; kingdom Viridiplantae; phylum Streptophyta; class Pinopsida; order Cupressales; family Cupressaceae; genus Cunninghamia; species Cunninghamia lanceolata. The sequence continues at coordinate 12,530,199 of BSBN01000367.1, forward strand.
TATAAACTTTGTGACAATTTTGGCTATGCAATCCTTTGTTGCTTCTACCTCTGCCCACCTACTTATATATTTAATTCTTATTATAATGAGCTACACATGGGACTTATAAGTAGGAGGGTCTATGGGCAATAAAATTAATTTCCCATTTCTTAAATGGGACTTCCACTAAAATTGGTTGCAAAGGCATCTCATCACTTGCAGTAGGTTTCCCTACCCTCTAACATGCATCACACTTGTGAGCATACTTATGTGCATCTTTAAAGAGTGTTGACCACCATAGGTCAAAAAGTAACACCTTTCTTCCTATACCATCCCCCAAATTGTTGTCACCTAAAATGCCTTCATGTGCTTCTTGTTGAATCCCAAAATTGTAGCTCCACAATCCTAGAGTATCATCCTATCCTCAAGGATAGGCCTTTGTATTCAAGGGGATAAGATACAAACTCATCAACAAAATATGAATGATTAAAGGCCAATTTATGAGATTGGGCATTCTCTCCTTCACTTTGTGCTCATCTAAGCCCAAGAGGGTATTCCTAGAGGTATCCTCAATAGGACTTTTAACAGAATATGATAAACAAAATTAAACCCACTACAACTATACCCATCATATGCTTGACCCAACGATTTATCAGTAGGCCAAAACCTAATTGGCTACTTATAAAACCACTTGTTAAGATAATAATTACATCCTTGCATATGCATTGAAAGATATCAATAGTGTTATATCCCTACAAGTGAATCCACTTGAAACATTTCATACACAAGTGCAAGGTGTAGGCATTCACACCATGATTCTTTAATAATCTTAATGTCTTATGTTCACTTAGAATGTTCCATAAGTTGTAATATTGAATCATGAAAGTATGAATGACTTTAATCTACTCCTAAACTATCAAGGATAGAGAATAAAATTGAAATATGTTTGGCCTCTCACCAAGAAGACTAGTACCTACTCCATTGGGTAATAGAGTCACAATTAGTAGGGAAGAAGACTATACACTTGTAGAGCATAAATGGAACTAGATGTGTACATACATACAAATCATAAATAACACTTCATGTAAATGGAGATACTTAATAATCCATCTTAGTATTGCAAGAACCCACATGAAATAAAGGAAAGACCTTAACAAAAGTTTTGCAATGTATTAGAAGTTGGCACATATTCATCTAACCCTTGTTACATTTATACTAGCAAATGTGGAAAGAGAGCATCCACAACTAGGTTTGGGCATCACCCTAAATTATTACAAACTACCATGCAGACATTCATTTGCATGCATTGTGTTCATTGATACCCTTCCTATGATTTACAATATATCCCATCCCCTTATAGACTAGACTTGCATCACTTGATGCCCTAGAACAACCTAAGACACTATACAACTAGGAAATTAGCTCAATGACCAGCCATTGTTACAACCTTCAACCTTGTATTTATAGAATTCCACTTACACACATTCTATTTGTCAAATTGTGGATCACAGAATTTCTCCATCAATCAAGCCATTCAATGTGCTAGCACATCCATATACATCAAAATCTACCCAAGATCTAGAGTCAAGCAACCTGAGGTAGCTAAAACATTATTCATGTGTTTAGATAATATCTTGGTATCGGTTTACAAATGTGCAACAACTAGGGTTTTTAGTTATGGTGTTAAGGAGCCCATATTTGCCTTTGTGATCTTCACATGGCCTTGCATGTGGATTTGTGCCTTTGATGAGCCCAATGTCATTTTGGAAAGAATTAGATAGTAGTACATGTCTATCATATTCAATTTAGGTCATTATTGCCATCCTTGAAAGTGTAAGGAATGTAGGTGGAACAATGCATATGAGCATCGAGATCCACAAAAACTCATGCATGAACAATGCATAAAGTTAGAAACCATCTTATAGGCCCGATGGTCAAGATCTCAGGGAATCACATACTAAGATGCCAAGGAGGATCAAGAGTCAGGATTTGGAGTGCATGAGTACTAGGTAAAGGGGAGAAGAAAGTTTGTGGGCCCAAGGAAAGTGGAAAGATGAAGCAGTAGAAGATGGGGAATTGATGAATATTAATACCTGTGGGCAAGCATTATGAATATTGAAAACCTAAGGAGAGAAAGTAAATGATGAGGTATGGGGAATGAGATATCATTTCCCATATAAGAGCAGGGAATGGGGATCGAGACTACTGGGTACCTAATGCCATTTGGGGAGTAGGGGAGGAAAAGTTTAGAACACCCACAAATAGTAGTGAAGGTAGTTAGAAATCAAGGAAAGGAATACTCACAACTAAAGGAAGTGGGAGAAAGGATTAGAGTTTGGAAATATCCAATACTATCTAGCACAAGAGGAAAAGAGGGATTGAGAATTGGTTAGGAATTAGGGATTGGGAACTTAACATGCTCAATGTTGAGTGGTATGTAGAACTAGAGGACATGAAAGTTTAGAAGTCTAAAAGCGGACGGTGGGGAGGAAGTGGGGATTAGAATTTGAAGATGTTTGATATCATCTATGCTAAGGGAAATTCTATTAGGGTTCAATAATCATGGGTACCAAGTACTTAATATCAGGGCGAAGAGAGGGAGACAAAAACTTGAAGGCTTGGACCCAAAGATAAAACAACGAGGCACTGAGGATTAGACCATTGGGATATTACTTACATGATAATAGATAAAACAATTTAACCCCTAAATCCTAAGGAAAGTGAAGAAGGTAACGAGAGGTAGGGAATGGGGAAATATCACAACTAGGTACTCTAGTAAGGAAAAGCGTGGACCCCCAAGAAGGCATGAAGCTTAAAATAGACACCCTTAACACTTAGAAATTTTTTAATTTTGAGATTTTGAGGCACATGACAAGAATGTGAGGGAGGCAAAGCACAATTCCAAGCATAAATTTGACCAAGGGTCCCATCGAATAAGATCTCTATTTAGTAATCAATGATGGGCAAAGTTAGTCCAAATCACCAAAGGGAGCACCAAACTTAGAAAATTTGCAATTTTAAGGCCTGTGAAAATGGGCTCCAATACTTCCCTCATAATGTCTTCTCTCTTGTGCTCTAGGAATACTCTTTTCATCACCTCATCTTTCCCAATAATATTCAATTATCCTTCAATTAATGTATACAATAGAGAATACATCATCAAACTCTTCATCTCCTCCTTTATACTTTTATCTGGGAATTCCCCTATCGCTAACAACTTAAAATTTTCTTTAAGTTTTCAAGGTTACCACATTTACCTTAAATAGATGTGCACTAGGGAACTCATCATCAATTGGTCGTTGTTCTTCTCTTATATCAATTCTAGACAAATAGTTATGTCCCTAATTGGTTTTCCCCAGATTCACCATTATTTTGAAATTAAACTCTTAAAATAACATGAACCATTTATATTGATTATTATCCCTAATATGTCCACATGGAAATGAAAAGGTTGTGTCCAATTAGGAAAAATTAGAATAGGAGCTTCTACAATTTTGTTCTTCAACACATCAAATGTATCTTGATATAGACTTATATGTAAGGAAGCTAAGGTAGTAGAACAACTTCCTACACTAAACTAATCTTGAGAGGAGCGTTATGTAAAACTTTTGAGATCTTTACAATAGTTACATAAATTATACATAAACAAACATAAATAGCAATCATACCATAACACAGTGATTTACATGGAAAAAATCTTTCGAGAGAAAAAAACCCACAATCCAAAAGCAACCCAATATATTATTCAGAAATCTCAACAAGATTACAATATACTTGTAAAGAAAGCTTTCATAGGAGTATCACCAACTAGAGATCTAGAGGTAATTTAATAACATTTATAAGACTCTCACACAACCTCTGATGAGGCCATGTTTTATCTTGTTTTTCATGCTTTAAGTACCTATTTCCTAATACATTTCCAGACCTCTATATACACTAGTTATGTCTATGATGATCCTTAAGACATTGAAAGCACGAAGATGAATATATAATATGTTGTTATTTAATTATGTGTGAATGGTTGATTTCTCATGAATATGTTAGTACTTTATGTTAATTTTAGTGATGGTGATGCATAGATACCATGTGATGTACTAACTCCCCATGCAACAAGAATGTGGCTTTACGTCATGAAGATCACCAGACAACCTACAGACAAAGGAGATGCTGATATCCATAGTAGATGATACAGGCACCTGCAACCAAATGAAGAAGACCCTAAATTGATTGGGATGAGTCATCCATAACTATCCACTCTCTGACGATTATCCTTCGACAGATGATGCAATCTTAAATAATGGAGGAATCTTAGGTTGTGCTCTATGTTTTGTTTCTCATCTTGATTGTTTTTAATGGATACTAGAGGAAGAGTTATAGTAGGACTGTACCATCTATGCCACCTTCATGTCAGTTTAGTTTCCTATTTCTAGTTTGCTTTGTAATAAAGTCCTCTTCCTACATTGTTCGATAATGGACAGTTATAGCATTTATTGTTCAGTAGTTTTATTCAAATAGACAATGCTAATCTCATCTATGGGAGATTAGATTTTGCTTCATACAAGTTAGACTAAGATGTAGTATTAGATTTCATTGTTGTATCTTTCATTTTAGCATTCAATAAAGGAATATATGTTTTGATTTTTGTCAATTATTACAAATATAAAGTAAATATTTAGCTAGATTTTGTGGTATCACAGTTACTCAAGCAGGCCACTTGAGGTACCATGTCTCTCCACTTTGTTTACATGTTTAGTTTATGATTGTATGTTTATATATGTGTGATTAATGTATGTTGTAATGAGTTATGTTATAGGAATTAGTCAGACTTTGATAATCTATGTTGTTAAGTCTTATTGAGTCAAGGTGATCACCAAACCAATTGTTAACTGCTCTTTTATCTAGAAGTAACTATTATCAATCCTGAGTGGACCCTAGAGAGTAATTTTAAGACTCCCTTGCTTAGTTGATAAGCATGGAAACACTCCAAAGCATGTGGGTTACTCATAAACAGGAGTGAGTCTACAAAGAAGATTGGTTCCATTTGTATTTCACCTAAAATAACTAAAACTATTATTGCTTACTATGAAAAGGGTGAGGAAAGACACTAAAATGAAACTATATACCTATAAAGGTGATGTACCAAACTAAAATGACCTATGCTTGATGTTTTGACACACAATTCCTCAAGAGAAATGGTTGGTTTTCCACAACTTATGAAGATTTAGACCCTGTGTATGACTGTTTTGTAAAAAGAACACTTATGTTTTGCTATTTAGAAAGGAAAATGAAACTTTCCACAAACAAAATAGCTAATTTCAAATATTTCACAGCTCACAAATTGCATAAAATGTTTATTTTCTGTCTAGAGGTGTTTAAATGAAGCATGTATCAAAGGTTTTGCACAAAACTTGGAGTATACATCCATTATTTTGTTTCAACACACAATTTAACATCATATAAAGGCAAAATTGATAACTTTATTGATAGAAAAGGTATTCTTACATCAATGATAGATTTGAACTAGCTTCTATTGCTTTGAAATATGTTACAAAATGTTGTTCTATAGCTGATAACTAATTACAATCTATGATTTTCGAGTTATAGTACTATTTTTTGTTGTTCTTGTTGGTTTTTTCCCAGACAGGATGCTTATTCCCAGATTTCCCTACAAGGTAGCCATCAGTGATCAACAGGATCTCTGGGCCAGGGGCCAACAGTGTAGGAGATAGACTCTATATTTTATCTCCTCTTCTTCTTCAGGCTCTGCAAGACCTAGGGGGGTATTCCCTACTCAACATCCATGAGATACGCATACAAGGATTGGGATGCTGTCAGAAAGCAGATAAGTCCTCCTGTAAGTAGACCAAAACTGAAAGATAAGAGCAAAGGGGCTAGCTTTGGGCCTATTTGCAGTTGTAGATAGAGGACTGAGGATCCTAAAACTAATTCTAATGTCCTAATGGTTGTTTTAGAGTTTGATTATGATTTTGAGTTTGGATGCAAAGCTGGACATGGTTGTAACACAAACACAAAGCAAGATTGGTGCCTATCCAGGGCCTGGAGTCAGTAGACATACACCTGTGAATGATCAGCATGAACAGCTAAAACTGGATTTCAGGGGGATATATATGATACCTGCCTTACAGATATCTCCCAATACAGAGTGTTAAGTTATCTCTACTTATGGCATCCCTACTGCAGTATACCCTTCCCAATGTTTAACCTGAAAACAGTTTAATCTACCCCTTGAGCAGAAGTTAAAAGATCAGACATTCAACATAGGAATTTTATGTTCTAGAATCTCAAATATTGCCCAAATATCCAGATTCAGAAGAAGAATACATGTAATACTGGAGACAGAATTAACAAAACACATGCTAAGATAGCATTTCTCATATAAGATTAATCATGAAATCAGTGGGTTCATGCCAAAACATACAACAAGAGATACATAAACTCACAGGTTTAGCTGTACAGAGCAACCAGATCAGCTTGTTTTGAATTACAGAGCCAAAAATCTTCAACTTTCAACAACAACAAAATGAGTAACACTTCCTACTTATAACAGCCAGAAAGTGTACCACAGCAATTAATTACATGAAAAAATATCAAAATCAGCTAGATACAGACCCTTCAAAGGAATGGCGCTCAAAATTTATTACAGCAACAGATAGAGGAACCTCGAGCCACGCGCCACTATCTGGAAGTCTTCATCCACGATCAGGCAACTTAACCGTTTGTATCATCGCCCATACCGCTGCATGACAGTCATTGATGGCTCAACCACCCGCACTTCACTTGGAAACTGTCGCTGTAGTCAACATGAGGCTTCCCGCCAAAATGCCTCCTTCGCAGGTTCAAAAATAATGCAAGGGGAAAATCCCACATGCATGGTGAAGAGATCACTCCAGCGCTTTAAAAGCATAACCGCATTCAAACAAAGTGTTGAGCGCTTTTGCCGCGCTCGACACACATGCCTTTGCCCACAACCCATCGGCCAAACTTCTACCATCGGCAGATCAAAACAATGCTAGCCCGATATACCATCTCACTCCAATGGCATTGCTGTCGCCAAGACAATCCTCCCCGTCACCCCGATGCCAGCTCCACACCCCTTGTCGCCGAGACAAAGACCATCGGAGCAACCAAAAGCACTTCCGCCCTTCACAATAGTCTCGCCGATGGTCCTTCACTTCCCACCTCCGTCGGTGAGACATACACCATCGACACCACAAAAAACCCTTAAGCTGACAATATTACTCACTCCGATAGACATCCTCCAAATTCCCATCGGCCTGACACTACCCCATACTCGCCGATGGCAACTCCATCGGCCAGACCTGCACCATCGGCCAACAATCTGCCCATTCACCCGATAATCCTCCATTACACCGATGGCACCAACAAACTATACTCTGTCGGCAAGACCTCAAGCGTCGGCGAACCCGAAAACTCTCTCACCGATAGCATTACTCCTGCCAACGACTACCTTGATCATCCCTCATCGGCCAGACTACCAACTGTCGGCCCAACTCTCCACACTTCGTCTGATGCACCAAGTCACACCGACAACACACACATCCACTTATCGGCCAAACATACGCCGTCGGCCCAACAGGAAACTCCCTCGCCGATAGCACAAAGTCACGGTGATATACAAAGAACACACCATGCTACTGAAATGATCACCAAGACACATGCAAACTCATGCCGATAACACTTGAGGTACCCCCATCGGCACGACCAACATTGTCGGCAGAACCACAATATCCTTCGCCGATAGACCAAGCTCTTGCCGATGAACAGGAACACCTAGGGTTTGAAGGAAGAAACCCTCCAACAAACAAGCTCAGCCTCCAGGTCAAAACGAGTGCCAACAGTTCTAATGCAAAAAACATGAGAGAACTAGTTTAAAACTAAGTTTAAGGGTCGTATATCTCATCACAAACATTTGAGAGAATATAGGACCTGATTTTAAATTAATATGAATGCTCAAAAGTTGGTCAACCTGCTTTGGACGCCCAAGAAGAGTCTGTTGCAAGTATGAGGTTAACCAGTGTTGTCATTGATGTCAACATACTCATATTACATTGGTAAGAAGGTTTGAATGAGCTGTGTGTTGAGGATATTGAGAAAAGTAGTCTCAATCAGGAACAGTGAAGAACAGTGATAAGAAGAAGGCAAATGTACTCAATAGGTTGAGAATCAGAGGATACAGATTAAAGGGTTTGTAGATATGAGTCTTGAGATGATCCAGTTAAGATTTCAGAGGTCCGCATGAAGATATGAAAAAGTTGTGATCGGTCAAGTAGAACCGGTTCTGGGAGATGCTCTAGAGTGACAGAGTGTTACAAAAAGGTCCGGTGAGATCCGGAAGTGCATTGTCCTATTCTGCGGATTGGACAAAGTGTTTGGGAGGTCCTTGTAATGTGTCATCTTGATTGGTATGTGGTTTGGAGGTTCGGAAGCACCTCTGGCAGTATGACAGTGGTGATAGAATGTGTTCTTGAAGTTCCGGATGAGGAGCAGAAGAGATTCTAGTGAGTAGAGGAAGTGCAGATGTACCTGGTCAATCAGGCAAGCTTGTGAAGGTTCTTGGATCATGTTAAGGTTATGTTGTCGGTCCGCATTGGTGGTAGAGCCCGGAATTGAAGATATTCTTCCAAATGGAGTTCTTGTTCAGACTAGCCGACCGGATGAGTTGTTCATCTTGCAAATGTTCTTGTGACGGCCGACCGGATGTATTTTGCGGATGTCCTTATGGTTGATTGCCAAATTAGATGATTGTTCCTAAGTCGATGTCTTGTATAAATAAAGGTTTGTGAGTTCATTTCAAAGTGTGTTGAGTAGCGGATGAGAGTGATATAGCGAAAAAGTGAAGGGCAGAGCAGAAGTATCTCGGGCTTAAATGGAACTGATCCAGACATGGTAAAGATGTCAATCTCCAGTTTAAGTTTGTGATTCTTATCACTTTGTAGACAGTGTGTCTCCTTGTAGGCAGTGGGACTCCTTTGTGAGTAGTGTGCTCAACCAGTGAGCCCTAATTGGCATGTGCCATTCATTTTTCTTATTCTTCTAACAGAGAATAATCCTTGGGTTAATCACCCTGTGGTTTTTCCCTTAACCGGATTTTCCACGTCAAAATCTTGGTGTTCAATGTGTTGATGTTTATCTGCTCTTGTGTTTATGCATTTTGATTTCATGGATGGTTAATTGATATGCTATTAACTAACAAAGAAGAATTAAGTGTTTGAAGTAGAAGTAAGTTTTGTACAACTGATTCACCCCCCCTCTCAATTGTGTGCCCTAGATCTAACAATTGGTATCAGAGCTAAGTTCCTCTAAAAGGAGCTTAACTGCTTGAGGAGATCTAGGATGTCATCATACAAGAAGGATAGTCTGAAGTTTGATGGAACCAACTTCACTCTCTGGAAAGGTCACATGAAATGTCATTTAGAGTGTATGGGAAAAGCATTCTTGATAATGGTCTCAAAACCATATGTTCCTCCACAGGGTGGTCCGACAACTCTGAATGAAATCACAGATCCTGAAAAAAATCTGCGGACCAAGGAAGCTCTTCTAAGCGTATTGAATGACTCAGATCTCTCAAATGTTATTGACCTACCAACTGCATATGAGATCTTGACTAAACTGGAACTTTTGTATGAAGGAGATGAGTTTGTCAAGAGTGCAAGGTTGCAAAGTCTAAAAGGGAAATTTGAAAGATTGAAGATGAGAGATGATGAAAATATCACTACTTTTATGCCAAGAGTAAATGAGCTCGTCTGTGGAATTAGAAATGCTGGTGGAACTCTGGATGAAAATGAGATTGTTTGCAAAATTCTCAGATCCCTTCCTGCTGCCTACAAAATCAAGGTTGTTGACATTGATGAATTCAGAGCCCACACAACTGTCACAAGAGAACAATTAGCTGGCAAACTAGCTGCATTTGAAATGACCGAGTTTGGAGATGATCCTCCCAAGACTGAATCTGCATTCAAGGCCAGTGCCTATGTGAAAGACAAACAAAGATTTGATCCAGGAGAAAACTCTTCGAGGAAGCTGTCATGGTATGATCAAGCAAGGAAAGACATGGAAGAGGAAGAAGCAGAAACAGCTCATCTTGAAGCCCTCATTGCAACGAGATTGCCAAGAGGATCTGGTAAGTATGAAGGAAAGTTACCCTTAAAGTGCTTCAACTGCAATAAGATTGGTCATTTTGCTTCAAGATGTCTGGAAAGATCTGCAAGGTCAAATACTAACAGACAAAGGTTTCAAAAGAACTGCTATTATGTTCATGAAGAAGATGATAATGAAGGAGTAACAGATGATGAATCAGAAATAGGAAGCAAATCCGGAAATGAATGGGTGTTTATTGCCATCAAGGAAGAAGATTCAATATCCTCTGAATCTGTCAATCATAAGGTTATAGAAAGAGCTTTGGCTGCCCAAGTTGAAGAAAAGGATGATTGGGTTATTGACAGTGGATGCTCTCACCATATGACTGGTGACAAGAACAAGTTCTTAGATTTGGAAAGGTATGAAGGAGGAATGGTAAAGTTTGGTGACAATTCTAATGGCAGAATTAGAGGTAGGGGAACTATTTCTTTTGATGGAAAGAGCAAAACAGGTAATGTACTATATGTTGAAGGATTGAAGCACAATCTTCTCAGTGTTGGTCAGTTAGTGGACAAAGGCTATGATCTCCGATTCAAGAATGGAAAATGTAGAATCTTTACAAGCTCCGGAACTAAAATTGCATCCGATACTAAAACAAAAGGTAATATCTTCCATCTAGTTGGTTCTAATAAAAGTTGTCTGTTTGTTCAAATAGATCAGAGTTGGTTATAGCATAGAAGGATGTGCCATGTGAATTTTGATAACATCATCAAGATAAGCAATACTCAGGTTGTAAGAGATCTTCCTAAATTGGTGAAACCTACAAATAGTTTATGCAAAGAATGTCAGCTAGGTAAACAGAGTAGAGTCTCTTTCAAAAGCAAGGATCAGTCCACTACCGGATTGTTGGAATTAGTACATACTGATCTCTGTGGTCTGACAAGAATCAAGAGTATGCAAGGTGATAGATATTTCATGTTGCTAATTGATGACCATTCTCGGACGATGTGGGTTACCTTCCTAAAAGAGAAATCAAAAACCCTTGAGAAGTTTAAAATCTTCAAAGCTATGATAGAGAATCAAACCGGATTGAAACTGAAGTGTCTAAGGTCTGATAGAGGTGGTGAATTCACATCCGATGAATTCATAGACTTTTGTGAGAAGCATGGCATAAAGAGACAGTTGTCTGCTCCTAGGACTCCACAGCAGAATGCAGTAGTTGAGAGAAAGAACCGGACCATCCAGGAAGCTTCTAGGACAATGATGATGGAAGCAAATGTTCCTCAGATGTTTTGGAGAGAAGCTGTCAGCACTGCAGTCTACACTCTTAACCGAGTTCAAATCCGAAATAATACCGGTAAGACTCCTTATGAGCTTTGGTTTGGTATAACTCCTACTGTGAGATATTTCAGAGTATTTGGTAGCAAGTGTTACATCAAAAGAGATGAAGATCTAGGAAAGTTTGATGCTAGAAGTGATGAAGGAATTTTCTTGGGTTACTCCACTCAAAGCAAAGCATACCAGTGTTACAATAAGAGACTGAAAAAGATGATTGAAAGTCAAATGTGAAGGTTGATGAGGGAATTGAGAAGCCCTCAAGGTTTTATGAATATGATGAAGATGGTCAGGATGGTGCTCTAATTCAAGGAACTTAATCCCTTCCTGAAAGTCAGACTCAGACTGATCCAGTAAATCAGGAAGAAGAGGTTTGTTTGAATGAACCTAATCAAGAAACAGTAGTGCAAGAGACTCCCAAAGTTCTAAGGTATGTAACTTTAAATCACTCTGAAGATCAGATCATAGGTGACAGAAGCAAAGGGGTACAAACAATGAGGAAAATTGCTCAAAATTCAGATGAATGTTGACTGATTTCAAATATTGAACCTAAGACAATAAATGAAGCATGCAATGATGAAAATTAGACAAAAGCAATGGAAGAAGAATTTATGCAAATTGAGAAAAATCATACTTGGGATCCTTTTCCCAGACTTAGAGACAAGAATGTGATTGGAACCAAATGGGTCTTCTAGAACAAACTGAATGAAGTTGGTGAAGTAATCAGAAACAAAGCTAGATTGGTCTGCAAAGGCTACTCTCAAATAGAAGGAATTGATTTTGAAGAGACCTTTGCTCCGGTGGCAAGAATTGAAGCAGTCAGATTATTTCTTGCATTTGCTGCTTTCAAAGACTTCAAGGTATATCAAAAGGATGTCAAGTCTGCCTTCCTAAATGGTGATTTGGAAGAAGAAGTATACATTGAACAACCGGATGGATTTCAATTGTCTGATAATGATGATATGGTCTGCAAGTTGAAGAAAGCATTGTATGGACTAAAGCAAGCCCCAAGAGCATGGTATGAAAGGTTGGATAAGCATCTTGTGTAGATTGGATTCAACAAAGGTACTGCTGACAGTAACTTATATTTTAAAATTGATCATGAAAATATTTTGATTGTTGAAGTGTTTGTGGATGATATCATTTTTGGAGGAAGAGAGTATGTGCAAAACTTTTGCAAATCAGATGAAAAGTGAGTTTGAAATGTCTATGCTTGGTGAAATGAATTTCTTCTTGGGTCTGCAAATTACTCAAACAAAGAAAGGGATCTTCATTTCTCAGACCAAATATGTGAAAGAATTATTGAGAAAATTTGGTATGGAAGGTTCAAAGCCAACGAACACTCCTATGGCAACCAGATGTAAGTTGAGCAAAGATGATGACTCTCCGAAGGCAGATCAGACAAAGTATAGATCAATGATTGGTGGATTGTTGTATCTCACTCAGACTAGACCAGATATAATGTAGGCTGTTGGTCTTGTGGCAAGATTTCAGGCTGATCCTAGAGAATCTCATGTTATGGCAATCAAAAGAATTTTTAGGTACTTGAAAGGAACAGTTGAGTATGGTCTATGGTATCCTAGAGATCCGGATTTCTCTCTTCATGCTTACACAGATGTAGATTGGGCAGGAGATGTGGATGACAGGAAGAGCACCAGTGGTGGAGCATTCTTTTTGGGAAAGAGATTGGTTTCTTGGCTAAGCAAGAAACAAGATGCAATATCTCTGTCTACAACTGAAGCAGAATACATTGCAGCAGCAGGTAGTTGCACTCAAATCTTATGGATGAAGCAGATGCTAAGAGACATTAAAGTTGAATATGAGGAGCCTATCACAATTTTCTGTGATAATTCAAGTGCAATTAATATTTCTAAGAATCCAGTATTGCATTCTAAGACTAAACACATATCTATCAAGTTTCACTTTTTGAGAGAACAAGTGAACAAGGAAGAAGTCAAATTGGAGTATGTACCCTTCAAGGATCATATTGTAGATATTTTTACTAAACCTCTTCCCAAGAACTCTTTTGAGTATCTCAGCAAGAAGTTAGGGGTCATGGCCCCTCCGGTGATGAACTAGGATGCACTGATGTGCATCAATCCGGTGGATATCACAGTCATATCTTGTGATCTGGATTGATGATGGGGAGCTGCTACTAAGGGGGAGCAGCTGGTATGATTCTGATATGTTACAAGTGTAAGTATGAGCCCTTTGCCATTGATGTCAAAGGGGGAGAGAAGACATGTGAAAAACAAGAGGTTGATGATCAAAGGAGGAGCAGTAAAGGAAGAGAAGACATGTTAAGAGTTGTTGCTGATAGGGGGAGCTGTGACAGAAAAGAGAAGTTCTTGTCTTGATGGTTTTTCACATCATATGTTGCCATCAATGATAAAGGGAGAGATTGTTGCAAGTATGAGGTTAACCAGTGTTGTCATTGATGTCAACATACTCATATTACATTGGTAAGAAGGTTTGGATGAGCTGTGTGTCGAGGATATTGAGAAAAGTAGTCTCAATCAGGAACAGTGAAGAACAGTGATAAGAAGGCAAATGTACTCAATAAGTTCAGAATCAGAGGATGCAGATTAAAGGGTTTGTAGATATGAGTCTTGAGATGATCTAGTTAAGATTTCAGAGGTCCGCATGAAGATATGAAAAAGTTGTGATCGGTCAAGTAGAACCGGTTCTGGGAGATGCTTCGGAGTGACAAAGTGTTACAAAAAGGTCTGGTGAGATCCAGAAGTGCATTGTCCTATTCTGCGGATTGGACAGAGTGTTTGGGAGGTCCTTGTAATGTGTCATCTCGATTGGTATGTGGTTTGGAGGTCCGGAAGCACCTCTGGCAGTATGACAGTGGCGATAGACTGTGTTCTTGAAGTTCCGGATGAGGAGCAGAAGAGATTCCAGTGAGTAGAGGAAGTGCGGATGTACCTGGTCAATCAGGCAAGCTTGTGAAGGTTCTTGGATCATGTTGAGGTTATGTTGTCGGTCCGCATTGGTGGTAGAGCCCAGAATTGAAGATATTCTTCCGGATGGAGTTCTTTTTTAGACTAGCCGACCGGATGAGTTGTTCATCTTGCGAATGTTCTTGTGACGGCCGACCGGATGTATTAATCATCTTGCAGATGTCCTTATGGTTGATTGCCAACTTAGATGATTGTTCCTAAGTTGATGTCTTGTATAAATAAAGGTTTGTGAGTTCATTTCAAAGTGTGTTGAGCAGCGGATGAGAGTGATATAGCGAAAAAGCGAAGGGCAGAGCAGAAGTATCTCAGGCTTAAATGGAACTAATCCAGACATGGTAAAGATGTCAATCTCCAGTTCAAGTTTTTGATTCTTATCACTTTGTAGACAGTGTGTCTCCTTGTAGGCAGTGGGCCTCCTTTGTGAGCAGTGTGCTCAGGCAGTGAGCCCTAATTGGCATGTGCCATTCATTTTTCTTATTCTTCTAACAGAGAATAATCCTTGGGTTAATCACCCCGTGGTTTTTCCCTTAACCGGGTTTTCCACGTCAAAATCTTGGTGTTTAATGTGTTGATGTTTATCTGCTCTTGTGTTTATGCATTTTGATTTCATGGATGGTTAATTGATATGCTATTAACTAACAAAGAAGAATTAAGTGTTTGAAGTAGAAGCAAGTTTTGTACAACTGATTCACCCCCCCTCTCAGTTGTGTGCCCTAGATCTAACAGAGTCCTCATCTGATTTGGTCTTCAAAAGTTGATTTGGTCTTCTTCAAGCTCCTAGGAATGTGCTCCAACTGTTCTAGAGACTCCTAAATCCTTAGAAAATGTTGGAACTGCCCCTAGATGCTCTCAAACTGCCCACCAATCACTCCAATTGTTGTCCTTGTCACCCATCCTCTCATTAAGGACCTCAAACTTCCTTAGCTTCCACCTTGCCCAATAATAGGACGTATGGAAAAAGTTAGGCAACTTTTGCAGTCCTTAAACTGCCCAAAACTGCCTAATAAAGGCTCCAAAACACTTGTCACTTCATCAACCAACCCTAGAGGGTCTTCTTTAGGGTTAAAACTTGTTGTAGATGTCTTTGGACTGAGTTTTATAGCCTCTTTTATGATGGGAAACTCTATTTCTAATTTCTGCCCCTTTGGTTGAAATACACAGTGTGTATTTCAACTTGTCATGTTTTGAAGAATATCTCAGGCCTAAGATCTCTTTGACACCTATCAATGTTTTGGCAAAGCTTGTCAATGCCTCTTTCAAGATTTTAGCAACTTAGTCCATGCCTTCTTTCTTACCTCTATCAAACCTAGTTATAGGACTTCATACAATCATATGACTATTCACAAAGTGTACATGATAGGGTCTATTGCAAATATGTGCCTATGATGTGTTGTCATTTATGTCAACATATCTCCTTGTCAGAGACAATGAAGACAATGCAAATTAGTTAAGTAGATTGCTTCATATTTCTAGTGAAATGAAAATTAGAATCTGCGGACTAAAGCATTTGTAGAGGATTGCCTGAAGTTGCTCCAGTCAAGATTTGAGAGGTTTGCATGAAGTATTATGAAGTTATGGCCATCTGAGTAGAATCAGGTTTTTGCTATTGTTCAGAGCTGACAGAGTGACAGTAATTTGGTCTGGATTTCTCTACATTGAAATATTAGAGGTATGTTTGGGATGTTGGTGTGTATCCTTAACTCAAGTGGTTTGTGGTTTGGAGGTCCGCAAGCAATATTTCTAGTGTGACAGTCATGACAGTTGGTGTTCTTAAGTTCCAATATGAAGATGCAAGTGATTATGGTGATTTGAGGTGGTGCGGTTGTTGTTGATTTTATTGTGCTTGTGAAGGTCTCTGGAACATGTGCCTATTGTGTTGGTGGTCCGCATTGAAAATCAAGCTCGTAATTGAAGATCTCTCCTCAGGTGTTGTTGTTCTTTCCAGTCTTGGGTGACCAGATGTTTCATGCATGTTGTGGATGATCAAAGAGAAGTTCTATGAAGCGTGGCATGTTGTTCGAGGAAGATTTGAATCCCAGTTATGTTTGGCTGATAGTGTAGTAATCTGCATGTAGTATTTTTGTATTGAGTCAAGTCTTTTTGTAAATGTTTGTAATGCCAACCTTGGAGATTGTTCCAATGGTTGATGAATGTAATGCTGACCTTGATGATTCATTCCAAGGTTGATGTAGCGTATAAGTACTTGTAGTTGAGTCATGAAAAACTTGTCCTTGAGCAAAAATGATTAAATTCTAAGAAAGGTAAAAAGGGCAGAGCAGAGAAGAAGAAGAGCAGAAGAAAAGTAGAGATGATGCAGAGATAGTGAAGAAATGTTTTGAGAGCAGAGCAGAGGTATTGTGAGCTTCAATGGAACTGAATCTTGGCATGGAGAAGATTTTTTTTCTCAGTTCAACCTTTCTATGTTAATCTTGTGAATGTTTTGTAGATAGTGAGTCTCTTGGAGTAGTAAGCTCTAGGCAGTGCACCCAAAGGCAAGTGCCTTCCCTTTCTCTGATTCTTTTAATAGAGAATAAATCTTGTTGGTTAACCCCCACCATGGTTTTCCCTTAACCAGGTTTCCATGTAAAAATCTTGGTGTTATACATGTGCTGATTATGTTTCTACTCATGTGTTATTGATTCATGCTTTCATGGTTAAATCTTTAATCTATTAATAAGTGGTAAAAAAGATTAAAAGCTATAAAATTCAAAGTTTTGAGACAACTGATTCATCCCCCCTCTCAGTTGTCTGTCCTTATTTTCAACAATTGGTATCAGAGCCAAGTTCCTCTAAAAGAAGCTTGACCACTTGAGGGGATCCAGGATATCGTCATACAAGAAGGACAGTCTGATATTTGATGGAACAAATTATTCTCTTTGGAAGAAATAGATGGACTGTCATCTACAATGCATGGGTGATTCTTCTTGTTTGATAACTAAGGATAAGTATAAGCCTCTAGAGAAAGGCCCTTCAACTCCAGATGAACTCAAAGATGTTGAATACAATATTCAAGCTAAAGAAGCATTGTTGAGTGCCTTGACTGATACAGAAATGACAAATCTCCAATAATTGAAAACTGCTCATGAAATTTGGAAGAAGTTGAAAACTCTGTATGAAGGTGATGCATATGTCAAATGTGCTAAGCTACAGAGCCTAAAGGGTAGATATGAAAGTTTAAGGTGTTGATAACTGAGAGGGGGGGTGAATCAGTTATCTTAATTATTTCTACTTTATGAACTTTCTTAATAATTAGTGCAGCATCAAACAAGCAAACATAACCATGAAATGGAAATACACGTGACACAATATTTTTGATGTGGAAACCCTGTTAAGGGAGAAAACCACGGGGTGATTAACCCAAGATTGTATTCTCTGTTAGAAGAATAGGATTACAAAATGGCACTTGCCAATTAGGGCTCACTACCTGAGCACACTGCTCACAAGAGGCACACTGCCTACAAGAGACACACTATCTATAATTTATAAAGAATGTAATACAATACTTGAACTGATAAGAAGCATCAACATATGCTAGAGTTCAGTTCTGGTTAGGCTCTGTACACTGATTTGCTGCACTTCATCTTTCCTCTTCTTTTGTGCTGCTCTCTTTTCACATACTGGACCTTCCTTTCTACTTTTATTCAGCTCTACTGCTTTTCTTCGCACATTACTCACCACCACAACACATCTCATAACTAAATCCATCTCGTATATATATCTGCACAAGTGATTTCATCACCTTTCTAGTCGGCACCCAGAATAGTCAATATTTTCCATAGGCTCTGATCTATCGGCTGAATCCTTGCTTACCAAGTAATGCGGATCAAGGATATACTTGTGGAAATCATTAATCATGTCAGCCAAACATAATTTATGCCTTCATAACCTTTACCAACATTAGTAACACATCTGAAATAATGTCTGATGTTCTGCCAGTCAGTTCTTCCTCTGTCACACTGCCAATCAGGAACCCGATACTCAAGTATTCATATCTTTTTCTTCATCTATCACCGGAGGCTAAATCCTTGGAATCTAGCACTCAAGGTAGTCCTCTTGACTTCCCCAAATCTGCACTTCACCAAGATACTTCCTCTGAGAGATCCGGACCTGACTATCGGACCTCGCCACATGCTCTATTCTTGTTTACCGGACCACAACATTCTTCACTCTGACTTCCGGTATAGACATACCATGTCCTACGGATGTGTGGGATGAACTTTGTTTCCATCAATGACAACATTCATGAATCCATATAGTGTCTCTTGCCAACAATCTCCCCCTTTGGCATTGATGGCAACACTTAGTGAAAAATGACTAAGTGTTTACACTATGCTCCCCCTTGGCTGATGCTCTATTTTTATATACATTTTGTGGAGCTCCCCCTTAGTTGGATTCCTCATTTTTCACTGCTCTTCACTCCCCCTTTGACATCAATGGCAAAGGGTAGGGTCCGCATACCAAAATTTTCAAAATTTTGTCTGCTTAAGTAAATACATAAGGAATACTTACATATACTGAAGTATGTCTGCAAAAGTTGTTTTCAATTGAATGAATTTTGTAGCCCAACTTTGCTTCATTCTGTCCAAAATTGATATATGACCGCTCAACAGGAATGCAAACGTATCTGCCCCTTTTAGATCTGTTGGATCATTGGTCTGGGCTGTGATTTGAGCTTCTTTTATGGCCTCATGCATGGCCTCTAACTTAGGGACAATTATCCCTTTGAGCTCACTCAACCTACTGATTCGGTTTTTCTTCTCTTTTTCAAGCTTCTTAATTTCATTCAAAACTGCAACTGTTTGACATTCTTGATTTATTATGGATGTAGTAAGTGGATCAAAATTTTGAAAAAGTTTTAACAGTTCATCCTCCTGTTCTTTCATTTTCTTCTCAATTTCCACTGTTGTTTTAGACCATGATAAACAAAATTTGTATATTTCTCTGCCATCTTTAAGAGTATTTTCTAAGCTCTTTATCCCAATATTCATATTTCTCCTATCATTAATTATCAACCCTTGTACCTCTGATAATCTTTTTGCAAGAAATTCCTTCCGAACCTTATCTTCTGCTGACTTCTCTAGGGAATCAAAATGTGTGCTAACACTATTGACTAGAGTTTTGAGATTACCAGATGAGGAGGCTGTGTGATCCTTCTGAAATGATGGCATAATCTTTTCTAGCACTCTGGAAGCAGCTTCTATCAACTCACAGTCTTCCATGTGAGACTTTAGGAGTTTTTCTTTAGCCTTTGCATTAGCAAATGAAGCTATCTTCATTGTCTGTACTGGAGAAAGAGAATCAAAATTAAATGGTCCTTGTAGAAGCTCCAGTTCATCAATCTCCATTGTTTCTTTGTTTAGGAAATCTTGGACAATTTTTGTAGTGTCTCTTGCCAGAGACAGATTTTTCTTTTCTTCTGCGGTCACAGAACTGTCTTTTGGAGCTTTCTCTCCTTCCACAACCTTTGGACTGTTATCTTCTTTTTCCTTCACCTCTACTTCTTTCTCCTTTATTCCTTCTTCTTCTTTAGATCCAGAGTCAGCAAGGGAAACCAGAGGAGAGATATTAGTCTGTTCATGGGCCACCTCTTCCGAAGCAGAGGATTCCAAGTCTTTAGTTCTTTCTGCACCAGTATTCATTACCTCTTCTGTCATTTTCTCAGTAGACTCTTCTGCAACACTTGTGGTTGATGGGTCAGTACCCAAGTCCTCTATAATAGGAAGATTAAATCTTTTGAAGGCTTTCCGGAGGATCTCTTCTGTGTCCTTGGCTACCTTGTCAGTCTCACCAAGCATAAGTTGATTCATCCTTGGTTTGCTCCTGAACTCATCCTTGCAATCTTTGAACACCATATTCATTGTCTTGGGATCGATTGAAGGATATAGCTGAATTGCTATCTATTCTAGGATTTCTAGGTCTTTTGCTTGGGCATTGTTCTTTCTTGTTTCTAGTTCCTTCTCCAAGCTTTTAGGGATCAGAGATATAATTTCAATAAAAGCTTTGTTGTAGATATTTAGATACCTGACAATGGCATCTTGCAATATTTTCTGATCTGCTTCACCATAATCATCATAGAACTCAACCATTGGCTGAAGATTTCTGTCCACTGTGACTGATTTGATTGTCATCAATGTGAAGAGTGGGTTTTTCAATATATTCCTCTATCTTTTCTTCTTCCTTTTGTCCGGTAGAGGGTTCACCGGATGTTTTCTTCTTTTTCTTCATTTTCCTGATTTGTTCATCAGATTCAGTCTCCTCTTCATCCCTTTGACTGACATAAGCTCTTATGGCTTTTGTCTTTGTTCTTTTCTCTCCTTTGTCGGATGATTGTGCTTCCAGTTCTGAAGTCCTTGAGCCTTTGGCGGTGGTAGGTGCAGAACTCTTTGATGATCTGGTCCGGGTGGAAGGTTTTGCCGGAACACTTTCCTCATTTTTCTTTTCTGCCTTCTTCTTCTCTTCCTCAGCCCTTTCCATCTTTTTCCTATTGGCATTAAGTGCCTCCTTTGAGATGCCAAAGTCTTTGGCAACATCTTCTACTTCTTTTCTCACTTTCCTCTTAATCTCTGGCTACCTTAGCTCTGTATGAATTTTCACACTTAGTTCTTCAAAGGTTCCAAATCTTTCTGCCTTTGGGTCCTTTGGCTGACTGAGCATGTGTTGAACATGCAGTTCTATAATTTGTTCATCAACTTCATACCCCATAGGATGATCCAGACTGTCCTTGGCTCTACTGCCTCCATTAGGCATTGATCAGTGTCTATCATGAAGCACACTGTATCCTTCTATTTCTCAACTACTGATTTGGGGATTCTTTCTCTGATTTGCATTGTATTTTGAAAGTGCTTGAAGTAACCCCACAGAGCTGTATTTTGTGCTTTGTCATCACCAAGTCCATGCAAATAATCTCTGATTTGGATAGCTACTGGTCTATCATTCTCCCACACCCAGCCACTAGATTCGGGAAGCTCATTCATAAAGTAGAAGAAAAAGCACAATATTAATCCACCATACTTGAAAGAATTCTTTTTATCTTTCTTTATTTTCTGTAGATTCTCCAAGAGTTGGTTCAAAAGGAGGTGACAAAGATCATAGTCTGCATCCTTTCTTAGCATTTCATAAGTGGTGTAGATGGCCATTCCAGGTACTGAATTTTCCCTACTAGAATGATATATTTTATATCCAATGATCATGGAGGCAAACTTGACATCCGGATCAGAGATGTCATCTACTGTCATTGCTCTTTTGTCAAACTTGGATCTGGTAGCCTCACTCACAGTTTGATTCTTCACAGATTTAAGAATAGGAATCCCACCGGATGAGTGTAATCCGGTAACTGCCCTGATGGCATCTTTTGTGATCTTGAATGGTCCATTTAACCACATGAAGTTGTCATGTATTCTGCTCAAAATATACCTGACCCATTCATCCTCAGTAAAACAGGGGAAAAGTATGTATTGTGCAAAGTGCTTATTCTAGAGGCCCTTGTATTGGAGTTCAAGCTCAAATGAATCATCTAACAGTTGTTTGTGATAGATATCTCTTTGCTTGAATTCCCCAAACTCTTCAATATTTACGTGTATGTAAACCCTAATATCTTCTATGTGCAAAACACCATGCGAAACACTAGAGAAGGCTCCTAGGGGATCTACCTCCAAGGATTTGTATGGATGTTTCTTAAATTTGGGGTGAGGTCTATCAGAAATCTTTACTATATTCAGAGTAGCCATCATCAAAGAATCTTACTGAGGGATATCAAGAACGAAGAATACCTTTTACGTTGTTTAGGGCACACGATGAAATCTGGATTGAGTTGTATGAGGAATCATCTTGATCTTTGGGAGAAGTTGTTGCAGAGCTCCTTTTCTCTCTTCTTCGCATGTGAGTGTACAAATGATGAGCGAATGAACTCTTTTATTTCTGAGAAGCCCTAATTTTCATTCGGCAATAAATGCACAACCTAATTCATTCCGGTTTGCCTTGTTTGTCTTATTCAGAGACAAAACCTTTCTGGATCACTGAGATAGATTTCGAAGTTATTCTAGGAGAGTAGTGATAATCTATCTTCCTTTCCTTAGTCATTTGATCTATTTGCAGATCAAGACACCATAGTTTGGATCATACCAGACCAAACTTGTAAGGAATCTATTTTTACCGGAAGACTATTTTACCAGATCAATTCTGGAAGGATTAGATTCTTCAAATCTTCTTGCAGATCTCTCAAATCTTTACCATACCCCTTTTAGATGTTTCTTGTATAACCCCTTTTAATCCATAGCTCTCCTTGTGCCAGTTCCGGCACTAATTGACTAGCTGGGGGAACAAGGTTTTCTTTGTGTCTCCCCCTGAGCCAGAGCTCACTTTTTAATTTCTGGAAGGAATATCAGCACCAGAGTCTGGTGCGGATCCATCCCCTACATTCTCTATACTTTTCTTCATGCAAATCTTGTTCATCTCACTTTGAACTTCATCCGCATTTACTTTTTGTTTTCCCTTATCTTGATTCTGATTATAATATACCGAACCTCTTTTATCCTGATTCTTGCTTCTACAAAATTTTGCTATATGACCAGATCTATTGCAAATTTGGCAAATAAAATTTCTTTGCTTATTTGATTGATATCCTCTTGATCTGCATTGATTAGCCATATGACCCATTCTATTGCATGCAAAGCATCTACCATTGAATGAATTATTCATTTGCATATTTCTGCATTCATGAGATTTGTGACCATACCTTTTGTAGTTGAAGCACTATCCGGAGAAGGATGTATTAGTCTGATTCATTCTCCTTCTGCACTGATTAGCTTTATGACCAAAGTTATTGCAGTTGTGGTAGTATCCATTGAAGGATGGATATCTTTGAGCATTAGGCTGCCTTACCGAAGGACTTCTAGGCCTGTTCCTTGGATTTTCTGATCTAAAATTCTTCTGAGCAGATCCAGAGCTTTCTCCTTTCTCATATTCCAAACCACACTTGTCATCTACCCTCTTTTGGCTTTCAAGAAGAACTTCAAGTTGGGCAGAACTTATCTTGAATTTCTCTTTATATTCATTTGTTGTTTGAAGATCCCTTTTGAGAGAGACAATTTGATCCTCAAGTTTTTCTTCATTATCTTTAGCATCTTCAAGATCAGATTCAAGATGTCTGATAATTCTATCCATCTTGTGGCAATCTTCTGATTTCTCCTTGAGAGATTGTCTTAGATTATCTTCAGTTTTTCTTTTCTCTTCAATCTCTTGGGTAAACTTTATAACTCCTGATTCCATTTCATGTCTTACTATAATGATTTCATTTGATAACTTTTCACATAACTTAGTTTTCTCCTTCAGATCTTCATTTGTATCATTGGCTTCACTTTGATTTGTTAATTACTGAAGTAGCTCCTTTCTCTTTTTCATAGAGAGACTTAATTTGTCTTTTAGTTCTCATGAAATCATCAGCTTGTTTGAGTCTTTCCTTTAACTTTCTTAATAATTAGTGCAGCATCAAACAAGCAAACATAACCATGAAATGGAAATACACATGACACAATATTTTTGATGTGGAAACCCTGTTAAGGGAGAAAACCACGGGGTGATTAACCCAAGATTGTATTCTCTGTTAGAAGAATAGGATTACAAAATGGCACTTGCCAATTAGGGCTCACTGCCCGAGCACACTGCTCACAAGAGGCACACTGCCTACAAGAGACACACTATCTACAATTTATAAAGAATG
The DNA here is from genome assembly GCA_027924645.1 of Cunninghamia lanceolata. Taxonomy (NCBI): domain Eukaryota; kingdom Viridiplantae; phylum Streptophyta; class Pinopsida; order Cupressales; family Cupressaceae; genus Cunninghamia; species Cunninghamia lanceolata. The sequence continues at coordinate 12,554,316 of BSBN01000367.1, forward strand.
TAATACAATACTTGAACTGATAAGAAGCATCAATATATGCTGGAGTTCAGTTTCGGTTAGGCTCTGTACACTGATCTGCTGCACTTCATCTTTCCTCTTCTTTTGTGCTGCTCTCTTTTCACATACTGGACCTTCCTTTCTGCTTTTATTTGGCTCTACTACTTTTCTTCACACATTACTCACCACCACAACACATCTCATAACTAAATCCATCTCGTATATATATCCGCACAAGTGATTTCATCACCTTTCTAGTCGGCACCCTGAATAGTCAATATTTTCCATAAACTCTGATCTGTCGGCTGAATCCTTGCTTACCAAGTAATGCGGATCAAGGATATACTTGTGGAAATCATTAATCATGTCGGCCAAACATAATTTATGCCTTCATAACCTTTACCAACATCAGTAACACATCCAAAATAATGTCTGATGTTCTGCCAGTCAGTTCTTCCTCTGTCACACTGCCAATCAGGAACCCGATACTCAAGTATTCATATCTTTTTCTTCATCTATCACCGGAGGCTAAATCCTTGGAATCTATCACTCAAGGTAGTCCTCTTGACTTCCCCAAATTCACACTTCACCAAGATACTTCCTCTGAGAGATCTGGACCTGACTGTCAGACCTTGCCACATGCTCTGTTCTTGTTTACCAGACCACAACATTCTTCACTTTGACTTCTGGTATAGACATACCATGTCCTGCGGATGTGTGGGATGAACTTTGTTGCCACCAATGACAACATTCATGAATCCATATAGTGTCTCTTTCCATCATAAGGATGGGTGAAGATGAAAACATCACTTCCTATATGTAGAAGATGAATGAACTTGTGAGCAGTATCAGGAGTGCTGGTGGAGTATTAGAAGAATCAAAGATTGTTTCCAAGGTACTCAGATCCTTACCTGTTGCATACAAGTATAAAGTTGCTGCTATTGAAGAGATCAGCACTATCACAATGGTTACAAGAGATCAGTTGGTTGGCAAGATTTCAGTATTTAAAATGAGTGATTTTGGTGATTCTCTTCCTAAATTAGAATCTACATTTAAGGCTAGTATTTTCAGAAAGTAAAAATTTGATCCAGTTGAAAGATCTTCAAGAAGATCAACCAGATGTGAAAAGGCAAGGAAGGAACTTGAAGAAGATGAATCTGAGCTTGAACAACTTGAAGCCCTTATTACCAAAAGATTACCAAGAGGATTTGGTAAGTATGAAGGAAATTTGCATTTCAAATGTTTTGCTTGCAATAAGATTGGTTATTTTGCTTCAAGATGTTTGGAGAGGGTTTCAAAGCTAAACCCTAATAGACCTAGGGGTCAGAAGAAATGCTACTATGTCCAAGAAGCTACTGATGAAGGAGTCACAAATGATGAATCTGATATGGGAAGTACCTCTAGAAGTGATTGGGTGTTCATTGCTAACCAAGAAGAAGATCTGATGCCTACTGGATATACTAGCTCTATGTGAATGTGGAAAGTGCCTTAGCCTCTAAGGTTGAAGAAAAGGATGAGTGGGTGATTGATAGTGGATGTTCTCATCATATGACTGGTGACAAAATTAAGTTTATAAGTTTTGAAAAATATGAAGGTGGAATTGTGAAGTTTGGAGACAATTCGACTAGTAGAATCCATGGCAGAGGATCCATCTCTCTTGATGGTAATAACAATACTAATGATGTTCTGTATGTAGAAGGATTGAAGCATAATCTTCTCAGTGTTGGACAGGTGGTTGACAAAGGGTATGATCTTCGATTCAAGGATGGAAAATGTAGAATTTTGGAAAGCTCTGGAACTAAGATTGCATCTAGCACACAGACTAGAGGTAATATCTTTCATTTAAGTAGTACTAGTAAAAGTTGTTTGATTGCTCAGATTTATCAAAGTTGGTTATGGCATAGGAGAATGTGTCATGTAAACTTTAACAACATTGTCAAGATAAGCACTACTCAAGTTGTGAGAGATCTTCCAAAACTTGTAAAACCTAGTAATAACATGTGTAAGGAATGTCAGTTGGGCAAACACAGCAGAGCTACATTCAAAAGTAAAGAACAATTTTCAAGTGGATTATTGGAACTTGTGCACACTGATTTGTGTGGTCCTGCCAGAGTTAGGAGTTTGCAAGGAGACAGATACTTTATGTTGTTGATTGATGATTACTCCCGGATGATGTGGACCACTTTCTTGAAAGAGAAATTAGAGGCTCTTGACAAATTCAAGGTGTTCAAGGCTAAGGTGGAGAATGAGATTGGTGTGAAGATAAAGTGTCTGAGATCTGACAGAGGTAGAGAGTTTACCTCCGGTGAGTTCAATGAATTTTATGAAAAGCATGGAATAAGAAGACAATTATCTACTCCTAGGACCCCTCAGCAGAATGGAGTTGTAGAAAGGAAGAATTAGACTATTCAAGAGGCTGCTAGAACTATGATGATGGAGGCAAATGTTCCATATGCTTATTGGAGAGAAGTTATGAGTACTATTGTCTACACTCTTAACCGGGTGCATATCAAAGGTAATACTGGTAAAACACCTTATGAACTGTGGTTTGGTAATGCTCCTACTGTCAAATACTTTAGAGTTTTTGGTAGTAAATGCTAATATCAAAAGAGATGAAGAATTAGGCAAGTTTGATCCAAGATGTGATGAAGGAATATTTCTAGGTTATTCTAATCAAAGCAAGGCATACCGGTACTTTAACAAAAGATTGAAAAGAATTGTCAAAAGTGCTAATGTCAAGGTTGATGAAAGCAAGGAAAGACCTTCCAGGACTTGTGGATATGATTTAGATGATCAAAATTAAGATCCAAATGAAGGAAAGAAAGGTCAAACTCAAACTCAAATTTAGAGTGCTCCAGAGAAACTAGTAACTCAAGAAGTCAGTGCAAATGTTGAGGAACAAGTTCAAGAATTTGAAGTTCAAGAAAATCCCAAAACACCCAGGTATGTAAGGTTAAATCATTCTGAAGATTAGATCATAGGAGATAGAAATAAAGGTGTTCCAACTAGAAGGAAAATTGTTGAAGATCAAGTGGAGCATTGTAATGATGAAAGTTGGTAAAAGCAATGGAAGAAGAATTAATGCAAATTAAAAATAATCATACTGGGGATCTTGTTCCTAGACCTGAAAACAAAAATGTAATTGGAACTAAATGGGCCTTCAGGAATAAATTGAATGAAGATGGTGAAGTTGTGAGAAACAAAGCAAGATTGGTGTGCAAAGGATACTCTCAAGTAGAGGGAATTGACTTTGAAGAAACTTTTTCTCCAATGGCAAGAATAGAAGTAGTCAGACTATTTCTTGTCTTTGCTACTTACAAAGATTTTGAAGTTTACCAAATGGATGTCAAGTCAGCATTTCTAAATGGAGTTTTGGAAGAAGTCTACATTGAGCAACCAGAAGGATTCTAATTGTCTGATCAAGGTGATATGATTTGCAGATTGAGGAAAGCGTTGTATGGACTTAAACAAGCCCTAAGAGCCTGGTATGCAAGATTAGATAAGTATCTACTAAAGTTAGGTTTTAGCAAAGGCACAGTTGACAATAATCTTTACTTCAAAATTGATCATGAACACCTCTTGATTGTTGAGGTATTTGTTGATGATATCATTTTTGGTGGAAATGAGAGCATGTGCAAAAAATTTGCTGATTAGATGCAAAGTGAATTTGAAATGTCCATGCTTGGTGAAATGAACTTCTTCTTAGGTCTACAAATCATTCAATCAGATAAGGGCATATTCATATCTCAGTCTAAGTATGTGAAAGAGTTGTTGAAAAAATTTGGAATGGAGGATTCAAAACTAGTGAGTACTCCTATGATAACCGGATGCAAGTTGAGTAAAGATGATGACTCCCCTAGGGAAGATCAAAAAAGGTATAGATCAATGATTGGAGGACTGCTTCATTTGACTCATACCAGACCTGATAATATGAATGTAGTTGGCCTTGTTGCTAGATTTCAAGCTGATCCTAGAGAATCTCATGTTGTAGCAGTTAAAAGAATTTTCATATATCTAAAGGGAACATCTGATTATGGCTTGTGGTATCCTAAAGATCATGATTTCACTCTTCATGCATATATAGAAGTTGATTGGCTAGGAGATGTGGATGACAGAAAGAGTACTAGTGGTGGTGCATTTTTCTTAGGAAAGAGATTAGTTTCTTGGTTGAACAAAAAGCAGGAGGCAATATCTCTATCTACTGCTGAGGCAGAGTATATAGCAGCAACAAGCAATTGTACTCAAGTCTTATGGATGAAGTAGATCTTGAAGGATATCAGAATTATGTTTGAAGAACCTGTTACAATCTTCTGTGATAATTCAAGTGCAATAAACATTTCAAAGAATCCAGTGTTGCATTCAAAGACAAAGCACATACCCATTAAGTTCCACTTTTTGAGAGAGAAGGTAAGTGAGAATGAAGTCATATTGGAGTTTGTTTCTTCAAAGGATTAGATTGTGGAAATCTTCACTAAGCTTCTACCTAAGGACACTTTTGAGTATCTCAGAGAGATGCTAGGGGTTATTACCCCTCCTATTAAGAACTAAGGTGCACTAGTGTGCATCAATCCGGTGGAACACACAGTCATATCTAGTGATCCGAATTGACGTGAAGGGGATGCTACTTAGGGGGAGTAGTCAGTATGTTAATTCTAGAGTTTAGTTTGGTTGTATCTAAGAAACAAAAGGGGAGAGAGATGATTGCAAATATGTGCCCTTTGTCATTGATGTCAAAGGGGGAGAGAAGTCATGTGAAAAACTTGGAAGCAAGCAGTTGCTGGTGAAAGGGGGAGAAGTGAAGAAAAGTGGTTGTAGGTGTGTTAAGAGAAAGGGGGAGAAGTCTCCTTGTCTTGATGGCCGAATCAGTTTTTCACATCATATATTTCCATCAATGAAAAAGGGGGAGATTGTTGCAAATATGTGCTTATGATGTGTTTTCATTGATGTCAACATGTCTCCTTGTCAAAGATAGTGAAGACAGTGCAGATCAGTTAAGTAGATTGCTTCATATTTCCAGTGAAATGAAGATTAGAGTTTGTGGACTAAAGGGTTTGTAAAGGATCACCTAAAGTTGCTCCAATCAAGATTTGAGAGGTCCGCATGAAGTATTCATGAAGTTATGGCCATCTGAGTAGAATCAGGTTTTTATTGATGTTCAAAGGTGACAGAGTGACAGGAATTTGGTCTGGACTGCTCCGCATTGAAATATTATGGTATGTGGTTCTAGAGGTATGTTTGGGATGTTGGTGTGTATCCTCAACTAAAGTGGTTCCTAGTTCAGAGGTTCGCAAACAATCTTTCTAGTGTGACAGTCATGACAATTGGTGTTCTTAAGTTTTGGTATGAAGATGTAAGTGATTCTGGTGATTTGAGGTGGTGCGGTTGTTCTTGTTGATTTCATTGTGCTTATGGAGGTCTCTGGATCATGTGCCTATTGTGTTGGTGGTCCGCATTGAAAATCAATCTTATAATTGAAGATCTCTCCTTGGGTGTCGTTGTTCTTTCCAGTCTTGGTTGATTGAATGTTTCATGCATGTTGTGGATGATCAAAGAGAAGTTCTATGAAGCATGGCATGTTGTTCGAGGAAGATTTGAGTCCTAGTTATGTTTGGTTGACACTGTAGTAACCTGCATATAGTATTTTTTAATTGAGTCAAGTCTTTTTGTAAATGTTTGTAATGCTGACCTTGGAGATTGCTCCAATGGTTGATGAATGTAATGCTGACCTTGATGATTCATTCCAAGGTTGATGTAGCATATAAGTACTTGTAGTTGAGTCATGAAAAACTTGTCCTTGAGCGAAAATGATTAAATTCTAAGAAAGGTAAAAAGGGCAGAGCAAAGAAGAAGAAGAGAAGAAGAAGAAAAGTAGAGATGATGCAGAGATAGTGAAGAAATGTTTTGAGAGCAGAGCATAGGTATTGTGAGCTTCAATGGAACTGAACCTTGGCATGGAGAAGATGTTTCTTAGTTCAACCTTTCTGTGTTAATCTTGTGAATGTTTTGTAGACATTGAGTCTCTTGGAGTAGTGAGCTCTGGGCAGTGCGCCCGAAGGCAAGTGCCTTCCCATTCTCCTATTCTTTTAACAAAGAATAAATCTTGTGGGTTAACCCCCACCATGGTTTTCCCTTAACCAGCTTTCCATGTAAAAATCTTGGTGTTATGTGTGTTGATTATGTTTCTGCTCATGTGTTATTGATTCATGCTTTCATGGTTAAATCTTTAATCTGTTAATAAGTGGTAAAGAAGATTAAAAGCTGCAAAAGTCAAAGTTTTGAGACAATTGATTCACCCCCATTCCTCTCAGTTGTCTGTCCTTATTTTCAACAAGGGTCTGCATGAACTTGAGCTCGTGCAAATGGCATGCTAGAGATTTGGCTCCAAGTGTTTGTTATTGGATCATAAGCTTCTACTGATTGAAAGGGAGTCAAACCACCTCTGCCCCTATTCACACAAACAAACCTCCATAGCTATCATAACATTCTTGTAGACTTTTAAGGATCCTCATATAGCTTAGCAAGTTTTTCTAAGCATGATCCTTCATAACCTTTGTCTCTAATAGTCCTCGCTACTATCTGAGTTCTATGTTTATATCTTTGCCATGTTTTATTACTCATCTTTGTATGCTCATTGTGCAGGTGCTCTAGGTATACTATAATGTCCCTAAGGTCTCGGTAGACTATTATAGTCATCTAGTAACTATTCTTGCCTTCATGACTATCATTACACCTTTGTGACAGTCATCTCATTAGTATTGACTCCTTCATTTTGTGACAGTCATCTAGGACGTTCTCTTTCTCTTGTGACATATTGTCCTTTGACATTGTAGACTCATTATCCTTTGATATTGTAGACTCATTGTCCTTTGACATGACTATCAAGGTCTTTCATCTTTGTTTTGACAATATTCCATTATCATTGTTAAGGTCTCCATCCCTTTTGACTACCCACTTGGCACTAACTGGCATGACTATCTTTCTTGATTTGCCTTGTCCATTCCTACAGTAGACCTAGTGAATTTCTTTACTCAAGACAACATTGATACTGTTGATGACTGTTATGTATTATGTCTCTGATGACTTCCATGAGCTGTTCATTACTCTCTGACTTGTTGTTGCAGACCTCTAAAAGGGTGAAATGGAGAAATATAAAGTCTCACAAACCTTTTTCAAAACTTACCAATGTTCCTCTCTTGGTGATGACCTTATTGTTTTGGCTTTCCATCACTGTAGACTATTGCAACCCCCTTAATGGCCTAACTCATGTCCACTGTGGACTGTCTTTAGATTGTTTTCATCACTGTTGTGGCATTGCTCCTTTTATCTTTAATAGAGGTGATTGTTTTTGTTGTTCACTAATCATAGGACTTCTTGACTATTCCTCTACATTCCACTCGCTTAGGGCTTTGATCCTTGTATACCTTCAAAGTCACTTTTGCATTGTTCATGATCTTCAATTTAACTTGCAGCTCTCAAACTTTAGGAGTGACACTGATCATGAAAATAAATATATAAATCTTTACCTTTGAGTCTTTGATTTCTTAACTCTTTTGACATAAACATCTATGACTATTTACTTTTCTTTATAGCAGTCACTCTATATGACTGCTACCATTGTTGTAGCAGTGACAGTCCTTGTTCTTTCAAACATGTAAATGACTATCTTTGTACAGTGTTAGGTGGTTGATTTCATTGTTAGCTAAGTAGGACTGATACAATCATCTTTTATAACTGATACAACCATCTTTATGACTGATCCTCATGTTTTGTTTTGTTTTTTTTGTGATAGTCATCATACTTATCTGCTTTATATAGACTATTTCCACACATTTTGATTTGCCATAGTTGTTTTAAAGTATTATTGATTGTATTTTGAGCATGTTGACTTCATGAGTGTATTTACTCTATGTTTTTCTCATGTTTCTAATAACAGCTAACTAATCTTTTGCTATCATTATTGATTGTCTTCTTTTAGACCTCTATGTTTGTTTTCTAATAGCCTCTTGTGATGGCTTAAAAATGGTTTGAAAACCCTTCAACAATACATCACCATCCTTATCTGATCTGCAGAAGCTCTATGATGCCTCACTATCTCCATTTCTCCTTGTAGACCTTGTAAAGTAGTGTGCAGACCTTTTGAAATGATGCAGGGTTTTCTTTAATATCAAGCATTGCTACCACTATTTACCTCTATTGTGATGCATGTATGACCTCTTTGTCATGCATTCAGAAAATGCACTCCATACTCTCACTTTTTGATGACTGTTTATTGTCATTTTGGGACAATCACATCTTAACTGTCTACTCCTCTAGCTTCACTATTAAAGACTATTTTCTTGCCTTGGTAAACCTACAAGACAGTATTGTAGACCTTCTAAAAGACCTCATAGTCCACTATTTATCTCAATGACTTTGCAAGTGTGGAGTATTACTTTGACAACCTAAAAGACCACATTTCATTTGCATCGGATTCTTTCTTGGATTGACCCTTTTGGTTTGTTTTCCCTTGACTTTAAACCCTTATCATCTACATGCATTGTCTTCTACTACTCCTCTGATCCATTAGAAATTAAGACAACTTTAAAAGAAAAAACCAACATATCCCATACAAGATTTAAAATGTTTGACAGGTTTTGGACTAAGAAAGGATGTATAGATGTCAACTCATTAGCATTCTAGGATTTTAACAAGGTGTTTTCAGACCTTGGGAGTGTTTTACTAAGGTTTACTAGGTTTTGGACTTTCCAACATACACATCCATCTTGACACCTCAAACTTCTTAAAACCCTGATAGATACTGGTAAATATTAACAAATTTTATAGAGTCTAGGCTAACTATATAGAGTTTTGCCTCATATTCATCAAACAATGTGAAACCTTACACCCTTCTCAAACATCTAAATGCTTACCAGGACCTTCTAATGCAAGTACAGTCCTGTAAATCCCTATATAGACCATGCAGACCCCTACATGTTTAAAACTCTACTCATGAATGATGAAAACCACTAGCTTGGGACTTGGAAAACTCATTGTTTGCTTCTCTTTTCACGGGTGATTGCGTCTTCACTATTTTCATCAATCCTGCTCCCTCTTTTGACATTGTAAGTTGTTCCTTCATCAGTATTTTGGTGATCACAAATCTCCTAACCTCCTACTGCATCTTGGACACAAAATGATGTTGGGATGATAGTCCTAAAATGTTGTATTTGCTGCCCCATTGAACCTGCACATTATCTTTTCAAGAAACCTAAGCTTTTCTCCCAAAAAAAAAACCCTAAACTCCTTGGTACATTCAACTCAAAAGCTCTTTCTTCAAACTCGTGACCTAAAACTAACCCAAGTTAGACCTCAAAAACCCCAACTTGACTTAGAACTATATAGAAACTTTGACTTTCATTCAAATGAAGCTTTCCCTCCACATTTGAACATGACCTTAGAAGGAATAAGAGGCTTTGGATGTGGAGAAACTTTTAATAAATGAGATTTGAATAGGTATCCTTACATGCAACGTTGAAAAGCTCCCTTAGACAAGAGAAAACATTAAAACTTCTTCACCTTGGACTATACAACCCTCATGCAACAAAAATTTAGACTTTTGGACGTAGAGGAAAGTGATTTTCTCTTGACCTTTTAACTCCCAATGCATGCACATAAATGTGTGAAAAAATAAGTCTTTGGAGAGAAAAAATTGATATTTGAAAACTCTGATGTTTGAACAACCTTTCTTAAACTCCCTTTTAAAACCCCCATTGGCTTCTAAAGTATGTAATAATGGTGCCTTAGTGTTTAGATGTTTTGCAACCCTTGGTTTTTCATGGTGATCAGTGTAATAAAAGCTTGAAGACTCTATACACCGAGGAGATAATAAAAAGATGAATTCATTACCTTGTAAAAGGGCATTAAAACCTCTTAAACCAAAACTTTTAGACTTTCTTACATCTCCAAGACACTCATGTTGGCTATTTGAGCCAAAGAGGAATGGGTAGGCTAACATTTTTGGCAACTTCTACTGGTTGCTTGTCTGCTAAGCATCTAAGACCAGCTACTCTAAAGAATCCATTAGGCAAAGAAACATAGAAAGATGTGAAACAACTCAAAATAGGCTCAAACCCATACTTACATAAGACCTTCAAAATAGCAAGAATGAACCTAAAACACACTGAAATCTAAATGTGCATCAGCACTTAGAGGAATTGAAAGACTCCTAAAACATATGTGCAACAACACTTATTGACCCGAAAACCTATTCTACTAAACTAACCAAGTACAAAGGCTATTCGAAACAAAATCATTCACTGGCTCCTTGAAATAACTCCCTTTCCTGATCAAGTGAGAATGTTGCCATGCTTATGCACAGCCAAGAAGGGGTAGAGGAAGGGTGGTTTATTGACAAGCTACTGAAATACCTCTCCAAGAAAGAAATAAAATCCACTTACCAACTCAAATTGGCTACAATCATAGCTACCTTAAGGTGTAGAAGTAAGTTGATTCTGCCCTCCATGATGTTCAACCTTGTTCTTTAGATCAAGCATACCACATGTTCTCTCCTTCTTGTTAGCCTCCAACTGAGATAGATGTCTAATAGGACAGTCGTTAGACAAGCCAATGTTCAAACCAGCAGTGTTGATTTGATGTTCATACTCTTCTGATTTACTTGGAATAATGGCCATCCTCTCCTTATGTTCATGTTGTTCCTAATGATTAGAAAGTAACTCATTTGGAAATATGACCACTTCTATCTTATGTTCATGTTGTTCATGAACTTCTTCCTCAAGAGATGTTGGTTTGATAGCCAGGTTAGAGAAAAAATCTTCTATGATATCCAAGAAAAGGTCTTCTTCAAAATCATCTTTACTTTTCTATATGAGAAGGCTTACCTCATCTTTATGACATCTCTCTTGTTGTTTTGAAGAAGCATTAATGTCATCCTCCTAGAGTGTAAATTTTGACTCAACATCTTGTTTGGCTTGATAAGCAACCTCATGAACACTAATCTCTCCAATCTCCAAAATAGGACTGCTTGGGTGCTCTTCATGAATTAAGATTTCATCCTCACCCTTGTATTCTTGGACCAACAACTCATTAAATTCTCCAACATCTTCTTGTCGCTCCAAATCTCCTATTGATGTGAGCATGAGTATGCTTTCTTCATCCTTATCAACAAAGCCAGGTAGCTAATCAAACAAAAACACCAACTCTTCCTTTTCATTTGATTCTTTCTTCAATGAACCTCGCACAAGTTGTCATTGCAACTGAAGTTTCTAACCCTATAGCCTTTGCATTCTACTTTCATTCATCTCATGAAAAGCATTAGAAAAACCATCAAATGAATCAAAATGTAAAGGATTTAATGTCAAGCATGGACCAACATCCTCCACACATGCATTATGCTCATATTCAGCTAGAAATAGATGACCAACAGCAGCAACCTCTTGCTCTTCTTCCAATAAACTTTCATTTTCATACTTACCTCCTTGTAAAAGGTCTGATTTCTCATCTTTTATTGCATATGGAGGTTAATAGACAGCAGATGGCTCTCCTTTTATCTCCACTAACTCTTCCTTTTCATCATCCTCTTGCTTTACATATTGTTGTTCTAACTGATCATCTTCAACTTCTTATTGCAAGAGGTTTGATTTCTCATCTCCTCATCACATATAGGTTCATGAACAATAGATTGTACTTGATTTATCTCTAACAACTCTTCCTCTTGCCCACCACACCAACTAGTGCACCAAACAACTGGTCTACCCTTGAAAAGTGAAATGGTACTTGGGCAAGAAAGCTAACTTGGTATAAGATTTGGAAAGTCTTGTTGAATCTCTTGAGGAAGAATAGTTTTTTTAATAGGTTGTTCTTGGAAGATCGCAGGCTGAGGATACACTTGTGTAGAATCTTGCAAAGGGTGTGAGATTGTAAAACTTAGAATTTTGATACAAGGAGGCTTACTTGAAGATTTAAGAGGTTTTTCTTGTTTGAAACTAGGAATTTTGGACTTGGCAACCTCTTCATTCAAAGCATGATTCATCATTATAGGAAGAATTGAACTGAAACTAGGAATGCAAGGGGTTGATTGGGTTTCATACCTTTGTACTTAAGCCATCAATTGTTTCATTTATTCTTCTTTGGCCATAATTTGCTTAGCCAAACAATCCTCCTCATACCTCACTTGTGCCTACCTCTCCTACTGGTGCAAATAAGCTTGATATGCAAGCTCTTCCTGCTGCCAACTATACTCCTGCTCATTTTTAATAGCATCTAGCTGCATTTGACGGTTTAGCATGATATCTTTAATATCTTTAATGCATGTGTTGTCATCATCTTGAAGCTGGCTAGGAGAATAGGCATGCTGGTTATGAGAAAAATAGTCTTCTTGGGACTGACTATAGGCATGGCTAGGCTACCAAGAAGGTTGAGCATGGGTGGGTGGGGGGTAAACATGATGTGTATGCTGGTATCCTGATGTTATATGGTTGTTCGGGATGAAACCAATAGCATTATCAGTCTGATATGGGTATTAAGAAGGCTGTAAAACTACATTTTGGCAAAAAGGAAGTAAAGGAACACGTTTTCCTTAATAGTTCATCATGCTAGAACATCAAAAAGAGATGGAATTTCATCTTCTGAAACAAAGAAAAACCAGGTCTGATTTCAAAAAATAAATACATACCAGCATATTACTAGGTGATTTTGGAGGTTTCCCACGAAGGAAAAGATCTTGCAAATCACCCAAAATCTGATCCTTGGTATTCTTTAACCACTTGGACTACTTGGACCAGTAGATTTGAACTTGTAGAGTCGCTAGGTGTGTGAATATTTGCCTCCAAAGGCTGATGTTGTCGACATACACACCAAATATCAACAATGAATGAGAACTTATGGACTGTGATAGTCCAATCAGTCCCACCAGGCATGCCAAAAATTGTTATCAATCCTGAGTGCACCCTAGAGAGTAATTTTTAGACTCCCTTGCTCAGTTGATAAGCATGGAAAATCCAGATCCTGTGGGTTGCTCATAGATAGGAGTGAATCTCTAGAGAGGGTTGGTTCCCTTAGTACTTCACCTAAAATGACTAAAACTACTGTTGCTTGCTGAGAAAAGACACTAAAATGAAACTATATGCTTATAAAGGTGATGCACCAAACTAAAATGACCTATGCTTGATGTTTTGACACACAATTCCTCAAGAGAAATGACTGGATTTCCATAACTTATGATTATTTAGACCCTATGCATGACTATTTTGTAAGGACACTTATGTTTTGCTATTTAGAAAGGAAAATGAAGTTTTCCACAAAAGTAATAGCTGATTTTGAGTATTTCACAGCTCACAAATTGCATAAAATGTCTATTTTCTATCTAGAGGTGTTTAAATGAAGCACGTATCAAAGGTTTTGCACAAAACTCAGAGTATATATCCATTATTTTATTTCAACACACAATATAACAACATCATATGAAGGCAAAATTGATAACTTTATTGATAGAAAAGGTGTTCTTACATCAATAACATATCTGAACTAGCTTCTATTGCTTTGAAATGTGTTACAAAATGTTGTTCTACAGCTGATAACTAATTACAATCTCTAATTTCTGAGTTACAATACTATTTTTTGTTGTTCTAATGCAAAACAAAAACATGAGAGAACTAGTCTAAAACTAAGTCTAAGGGTCCTATATCTCATCACAAACATTGGAGAGACTATATGACCTGATTTTGACTTAGTATGAATGCTCAAAAGTTAGTCAATCTACTTTGTACGCCCAAGAAGAGTCCTCATTTGATTTGGTCTTCAAAAGTTGATTCGATCTTCTTTAAGCTCTTAGGAATGTGCTCCAGTTGTTCTAGCGACTCCTAAATCCTTGGAAAATGTTGGAACTGGCCCTAGATGCTCTCAAACTACCCATCAATCACTCCAACTATTGTCCTTCTCACCCATCCTCTCATTAAGGACCTCAAACTTTCTTAGCTTCCACTTTGCCCAATAATAGGGCGTATGGAAAAAGTTAGGCAACTTTTGGGGTCCTTAAACTACCCAAAACTACCTAATAAAGGCTCCAAAACACTTGTCACTTTATCAACCACCCCTGGAGGGTCTTCTTCAGGGTTAAAACTAGTTATAGATGTCTTTCAGCTAAGCTTTATAGCCTTTTTTATTATGGGAAACTCTATTTCTGATTTTTGCCCCTTTGGTTGAATTACACAGTGTGTATTTCAACCTGTCATGTTTTGAAGAATTAGGCCTAAGATATCTTTGACACCTATCAATGTTTTGGCAAAGCTTGTCAATGCCTCTTTCAAGATTTTAGCAATTTAGTCCATGCCTTCTTTCTTACCTCTATCAAACTTATTTTTGATATGACTGTCAAACCTATTTATAGGACTTCATACAGTCATATGACTGTTCACAAAGTGTACATGATAGGGTCTGCCTGAACTCAAGCTCATGCAAATGGCATGCGAGAGATTTGTCTCCAAGTGTTTGTCATTGGCTCATAAGCTTTTGTTGATTGAAAGGGACTCAAACCACCTTTGTCCCTATTCACACAAACAAACCTACAGAGCTATCAGAACATTCTTGTAGACTTTTAAGGATCCTCATATAGCTTAGTAGGTTTTTCTTAGCATGATCCTTCATAACCTTTTGTCTTTGATAGTCCTCTCTGCTTTCTTAGTTCTATGTTTATACCTTTGCCATGTTTTCTTACTCACCTTTGTATGCTCATTGTGCAGGTGCTCTAGGTATACTACAATGTCCCTGAGGTCTTTGTAGACTATTATAGTCATCTTATAGTCATCTAGTGACTATTCTTGCCTTCATGACTATCATTACACCTTTGTGACAGTCATCTCATTAGTATTGACTCCTTCATTTTGTGACAATCATCTAGGATTGCTCTCTTTCTCTTGTGACACACTGTCCTTTAACATTGTAGACTCACTATCCTTTGATATTGTAGACTCACTATCCGTTGACATGACTGTCAAGGTCTTTCATCTTTGTTTTGGCAATATTCCTTTATCACTATTAAGGTCTCCATCCCTTTTGAATACCCACTTGTCACTAACTAGCATGACAATCTTGCTTGATTTGCCTTGTCCATTCCTACAGTAGACCTAGTGACTATCTTTACTCAAGATAGCTTACATTGATACTGTTGATGACTATTATGTACCGTGTCTGTGATGACTTCCATGATTTGTTCATTACTCTTTGACTTGTTGTTGCAGACCTCCAAAAGGGTGAAACAGAGAAATATAAAGTCTCTCAAACCTTTTTCAAAACTTACCAATGTTCCTCTCTTGGTAATGACCCTATTATTTTGGCACTCCATCACTACAGACTATCTCAGCCCCCTTAATGGTTTAACTCATGTCCACTGTGGACTAATTTTAGACTATTTTCATCACTGTTGTGACATTGCTCCTTTTATATTTAACAGAGGTGACTATATTTTTTGTTCACTAATCATAGGAATACTTGATTGTTCCTCTACATTCCACTCGCTTAGGGATTTGATCCTTATATACCTTCAAAATCACTTTTGCATTGTTCATGATCTTCAATCTAACTTGCAGCTCTCAGACTTTAGGAGTGACACTGATCATGAAAAGAAATATATAAATCTTTACCTTTGAGTCTTTGATTGCTTAACTCTTTTGACACAGTCATCTATGATTATTTTCTTTGCTTTATAACATTCACTCTATATGACTGCTACCACTATTGTAGTAGTGATAGTCCTTATTCTTTCACACATGTAAATGACTGTCTTCATACATTGTTAGGTGGTTGATTTCATTGTTAGGTGACTAGGACTGATACAGTCATCTTTTATAACTGATACAACCATCCTTATGACTGCTCCTCATATTTTGTTTTTTGTGACAGTCACCATACTTATGTGCTTTCTATAGAGTATTTCCACACATTTTTCTTTGCCATAGCTATTTTAAAGGATTGGTAATTATATTTTGAGTATGCTGACTTCATGAGTGTATTCACTTTGTGTCTTTCTCATGTTTCTAATAACAGCTGACTATTCTTTTGCTATCATTAGTGATTGTCTTCTTTAGACCTCTATGTTTTTTTGCTAATAGCCTCTTGTGATGGATTCAAAATGGTTTGAAAACCCTTCAACAATATATCACCATCCTTACCTGATCTGCAGAAGCTCTATGATGGCTCACTGTGTCCATTTGTCTTTGCAAACCTTGTAAAGTAGTGTGCAAACCTTTTGAAATGATGCAGGGTTTCCTTTAATATCAATCATTGCTACCATTGTTTACCTCTATTATGATGCATGTATGACCTCTCTGTCATGCATTTGGAAAATGCACTCCATACTTACTCTTACTTTTTGATGACTATTTACTATCATTTTGGGACAGTCACATCTTAACTGTCTACTCCTCTAGCTTCACTATTAAAGACTATTTTCTTGCCTTGGTAAACCTATAAGATAGTACTGCAGACCTTCTGAAATACCTTATAGTCCACTGTTTATCTCAATGGGTTTGCAACTATGGAGTACTACTTTGACAACCTAAAAGACCACATTTCATTTGCATCAGATTTTTTCTTGGATTGACCCTTTTGATTTGCTTTCCCTAGAATTTAAACCCTTATCTTCTACATGCACTGTCTTCTACTACTCCTCTGATCCATTAGAAATCAAGACAACTTTAAAAGAAAAAACCAACAGGTCCCATACAAGATTTAAAATGTTTGACAGGTTTTGGACTAAGAAAGGATGTATAGATGTCAACTCATTAGCATTCTAGGATTCTAACAAGGTGTTTTCAGACCTTAGGAGTGTTTTACTAAGGTTTACAAGGTTTTGGACTTTCCAACATACACATCCATCTTGACACCTCAAACTTCTTAAAACCCTAGTAGATCTTGGTAAATATTAACAAACTTTATAGAGTCTAGGCTAAATGTATAGAGTTTTGCCTCATATTCATCAAATAATGTGAAACCTTACACCCTTCTCAAACATCTAAATGCTTACCAGGACCTTCTAATTCAAGTACAGTCC
The DNA here is from genome assembly GCA_027924645.1 of Cunninghamia lanceolata. Taxonomy (NCBI): domain Eukaryota; kingdom Viridiplantae; phylum Streptophyta; class Pinopsida; order Cupressales; family Cupressaceae; genus Cunninghamia; species Cunninghamia lanceolata. Next base: position 12,571,357 of record BSBN01000367.1, read on the forward strand.
TGTAAATCCCTATATAGACCATGCAGACCCCTACATGTTTAAAACTCTACTCGTGAATGATGAAAACCATTAGCTTGGGACTTGGAAAACTCACTATTTTCTACTCTTTTCACAGGTGATTGCTTCTCCATTGTTTTCATCAATGCTGCTCCCTCTTTTAACATTGTAGGTTGTTCCTTCATCAATATTTTGGTGATTACAAATATCCTAACCTCCTATTGCATCTTGGACACAAAATGATGCTAGACTGATAGTCTTGAAATATTGTATTCAATGCCCCATTGAACCTGCATGTTAGCTTTTCAAGAAACCTAATCTTTTCTCCCAAAAACAAAACCCTAAACTCCTTGGCATATTCAAATCAAAAGCTCTTTCTTCAAACTCACAACCTAAAACTAACCCAAGTTAGACCTCACAAACCCCAACTCGACTTAGAACTGTAGAAAAACTCTGACTTTCATTCAAATAAAGCTTTCCCTCCACATTTGAACATGACCTTGGAAGGAATAAGAGTCTTTGGATGTGGAGAAACTTTTAATAAATGAGATTTGAACAGGTATCCTTTACATGAAATGTTGAAAAGCTCCCTTAGACAAGGGAAAACATTAAAACTTCTTCACCTTGGACTATACAACCCTCATGCAACAAAAATTGAGACTTTTGGACGTAGAGGAAAGTGATTTTCTCTTGACCTTTTGACTCCCAATGTATGCACATAAATGTGTGAAAAAATAAGTCTTTGGTGAGAAAAAATTGGTATTTGGAAACTCTAAGGTCTGAATAACCTTTTTTAAACTCCCTTTTAAAACCCCCATTGGCTTCTAAAGTATGGAATAATGGTTCCTTGGTGTTTAGATGTTTTGCAACCCTTGGTTTTTCATGTTGATTAGTGTAATAAAAGCTTGAAGACTCTATACACCGAGGAGATAATAAAAAGATGAATTCACTACCTTGCAAAAGGGCATTAAAACCTCTTAAACCAAAACTTTTTAACTTGCTTACATCTCCAAGACACTCATGCTAGCTATTTTAGCCAAGGAGGAACGAATAGGCCAACAGTTACATAGGACCATTTAATTACTGTTGTGTTGAATAAGCTTTAGTTATTTCCTATCAGTCATGTTTACTTAGAGCATTGTTAATCCTTGCAATTGGAATCATGTTTCCTTTAGTTAGTTCCCTTACACAACCTCTAGATTAAAACTCAAAAATCCCTAACTGTACACATAGTACAAGCATCATCCAAGAAGATTACGATTCCCTAGTTTGACAATGTAAATGTAAAATATTAAATAGCCAACAGGTTGCTTGATATAGGTTATGTTGGTTTGTTGAGTAGTGTGCATGCCCTTTCTGTACCAATGTACTAGTTAATAATGAAGTTTGACATTTTTGGCGCCATTGCCAGGGATGGCACTAAGGTTTAGAGGTTTTGAGTTCTTGTTGATTTATGCTTGTACTTGCTTTACTAGGAAATAGTATTTTTCAGCATTTAGGATCACATAGATATTCAAGACATTTCCAAACTATTCACTAACATGGTGTAGGAACAGATCCTTAGGTTATACATTATTGTATGTGGCTGCCAAGAGACCATAGAGGGAAGTTTCTTCCAACCAGTTCAACTAAAGAAGAAGCAGAAGAACACTTTGAATTATCCCTTGGTCTGGAGAACACTGAGGATTTTGAGGATATTGCAAGTTAGAACGAAGGCATTATGGCAGAAGAAGTAGTAGCAAACCCAGTTGAACCAGTTACCTTTGCCTTTCCTATTTCAAACCAGGAGAGAGATTACACCTTGAAAAATATTCCTCCTTCAGCTCTACCAAACTTTCATGGGCTAATCATTGAAGATCCGGATACATTTCTCTTTGAGTTTGATGTACTCTATAGGAGTTATGATTACACTACAAATGCATACAGACTCAAGATCTTCCCAACAACCCTCAAGGATGCTACATTATGGTGGTTTATGAGTCTGGGTGAGAATTCAGTAACCACTTGGGCCACCATGAAGGAGAAGTTTCTACAGAAATATCAGGATTATTGTTGTGGCAAAGATATGAAGGGGGATAACATCTTTAGGATGTCATAAAAAGAAGATGAGTCCTTGGAAGATTATGTTGAGAGATTTCAGTTTTCCCTCAAGAAGTCAATACAGAATAGGCTCTCTCCAGAGTCACTCAAGTTGGTCTTCCTAAGAGGTGTGAGCGAAGAATGTATGGATGCACTTAATTTAATTGGAGCAAGGGATATCTCTCAACTCGGATTTGATGAAATTTGTCAAATCTGTTGAAACTATTCACGCTCCACTTTAAAGAAAAATAGAGGTTTTAGAACCCTGACTTCGAGTAAATCACCCACTGGAGTCTCCAAAGTAGAGCTCATCAATCTACTATCAAACATGAAAGAGGATATCATAAGCCATCTGGCAACACAGCTGGACACCCTACACATAAAGAAGAAACAATAGGCATCAAAGGCAGCTTTGAGTGAATACTATCCACATTATCAATAGAAGAAGGCCAATTACCAATGCAAGGGACTTGCTAGTATTTGTGAGGGAAAGAATGAGAAAGTAGATTTTTGAGATATAAAAGATGAAGAAGGTCAAGTGTTCTACATTGCTCAATGAAGGCCATGGCAGCAAAGACAAGGTATGTCTAAGGACCCCTTGACCAATTCTATGTCATTTGCACCACCTATTTCAAATCCTTATAATTGGAACAAAGCACCTTGGTATAATAGGCCACATCAGCAATGGGCAACCATGTCACCTAGCTGGACCCAGTAGTAGGGGGTATGGCCGCAATAGCCATTCCAATTCTCAAATTATAATCCATAATGGCAAGCCAATCAAAACCCATGGCCGCAATAGTGGCGTGGGAACCAACCTTAGTAAAATCAAAATATGAACTACCCGCAACCACAACAAGCCTTGCCTCAACAACCTACCCTTATGCCAAATGCAGCCCCACCTACTCCTGTCCCACCTAGAGCCACTCAATTACTAGCACAACCTACACCTAACCATAACAACAAGCCTATTCAGTAGGCCTATACTAATGAGGCCATCCAATACCCAACCTATATGGTTGAAGTTTGTGATGTGCACCTGCATTCGAGAAAGATGCTTGCTAGACCTCCATCACCACTCATCATAGAACTTCCTAATGAGGAACAACCCTCCATCACTGACAACCATCTGAATAACTAGCAGAAGCCTTCTGATCAAATCTCTCTACAAGAAGAAACCATTACCAAGAGCCCTTCATTTTCAGAGAGATTAAAAATGCACCTTCCACCAACTCCATTTGAGCCTGATTTTGATTTCATGGGGAAACTAAAAAATGTTTGTGTTAAAATTCCCCTCATCCAAGCCATCAAGGATGTACCCATATATACCAAGGCTATAAGGGAGTTATGCCTTAAGAAACCATGAAGGAAGAGAAAAGATCCTCAGACGGTGCATGTTATAAGACAACTTGCCGATATCATGTTAGGTAACTTGACTGTTCCAAAATATGCAGACCCTGGAAGCCCTGTGGTTGATGTAAACATTAATGGTACCCTTATCAAAAACACCTTGATTGACCTAGGTGTAACCATCAATGTAATGACAAAGGAAACAATGAGTAACCTTTAGTTAGATAACCTCAGACCTACTTCCATAGTACTCTAGTTGGCAGATAGGTCCACAGTCAAGCCAGAAGAGGTTATTGAAGATCTTGTGATTACATTGGATTCATGGGAATATCTTGCAAACTTTATGGTCTTACAGCCCAAATCCAACCTAGGAGGATATCCACTCATCCTAAGGAGTCCGTGGTTGGCAACATCGTATGCCTTCATAGGATGTCAATCTAGGAATATGATAATTCCAATGGGAATATAACAAAAAAATGGTCCTTTATCCACCTGCTCAACCTTTTGCTGATATAGAGCAAACTATCTAGCCAGACCTAGGGGATACTAACCAATAGTCTCTTCAGACATTAATGACAATTGAATGAGACCCACTACTAGCTATCCAAAATGAAGATGAAGTGCTTTCTAATGTTATACAAAACAATTTATGGAACAAACATACAGCAAGACCCATGTTTAATATGTATGGCTTGCCCCCTTCACAATAATCTGCCTACAATCAATACTCCAGCCTATGCTTCCACCAACAGTATGTTTCATCAGTTGATACTTCATAGTTGTAGTCTCAACTTATCAGGGTTGGATATTGCCTCTATAATGGCCATGGCAACACCAATTGACATTACACTAGGAGGGACACTTAACATCAACAATAAATTGACATTTGTCCAAAAGACTGAACTGATAAAAATATTGTAAACCCACCAGACAACATTTGCATGGGACTATCATGATATGAAGGGAATTGACCCTAACCTTTTCATGCAAAGGATATAAATTAACAAAGGGTGCAGACTAGTTAGGCAGCCTCAAAGAAGGATGAACCCTACAGTAAGAGACATAGTGTAAAATGAATTGTAGAAATTATTGGATGTAGGATTCATATATCCAATATCAAATAGCCAATGGGTACCTCCACTAGTAATAGTGCCAAAGAAAGGAGGTAAGTGGTGGGTTTGTGTAGACTATAGAGAATTAAATACAACCACTCAAAAAGATCATATCCCTCTTCCTTTCATTGACCGGGTCCTAGACTCCTTGGCTGGTAAAAAATATTTTTTATTTCCTTGATGGATTTAGTAGATATAACCAGATCAAGATAGCCCTTGAGGACTAGGATAAGACCACTTTCACATGCCCATGGGGGACAAATGCCTATTATGTCCTTCCATTTGGACTCTGTAATACACCTGCCACATTTCATATAGTTGTTTTAAGCATCTTTGTTGATCTTGCCCATGACTCTATGGAAGTATATATGGATGATTTCACCACTTATGGAGAGTCTTATGAGGAGGCCTTGAAAAACATTGAAAAAATACTACAGAGATGTCAAGATCATAACTTGTCCCTTAGTCATTAAAAATGTTTCATGATGATGCAAGGAGTAGTGCTTGGTCACTTTGTGTCCAAAGTAGACATTCAAGTGGATCCACACAAAATTGAAATCATTTCAATCTTACCTGTTCCTTAAAAACAGAAAGAAGTCAGAAGCTTTCTAGGTCATGCAGGGTATTATAGAAGACTTATAAAGGACTTTAGTAAAATTGTTGCTCCTTTGTTTGTCTTACTCTCTAAAGATGCAGAATTTAATTAGACAGTTGACTATCAGTTATCCTTTGGCAATCTCAAAGAGTAATTAACAAAGACACATGTACTTAGAGGACCTAATTGGGCAATACCTTTCCATATACATATAGATGATTTTGATTTTGTTGTGGGAGATGCGTTAGGACAAAAAGAAGGGAATGTGGAATATGCAATTTACTACATCAGGAAGAATCTTCAAGGTGTTGAACTTAAGTATACTGTTACTGAGAAAGAAATGTTAGCCGTTATTTATGCAATCAATCAGTTTAGGCATTATATGACTGGGTATCTTGTTTTCATTCACACTGACCATGCAACAATAAGATTCTTATGAATAAACCAGTGGTAAGTGGCAGATTGGTTAGATGGTTACTACTCCTTTAGGAATTTGATATAACCATTGTGGACAAGCCAGGGAAGGCCAATGTTGTTGCTGACTTCCTCTCCAGGCTCCCTACTTGTAATGAGGACCCAGTCATTGATGATTCTTTTCTAGATGAATACTTATTTGCACTGAATGTACAAAATCCTTAGTATACAAATATAGCAAATTATCTAGTCACAGGAAAAATAGATCCACACCTCTCACCAAGAGAGAGGCATCACCTTGTGGAGCGCAACTTTCCTTATTCATGGGTATCTTGTTACCTCTTCTATACAAGACCTGATCATATTATGAGAAGATGTATTAGAGAGGATGAAGCATATGACATTCTCAAAGCATGTCATGATGAACCCTGTGGTGGACACTTTGCAGGTAGGAGAATAGTAGTCAAAATCTTAAATACTGGGTATTATTGGCCAACATTGCATAAATATATAGTTCTCTATACAAGAAGATATGACCATTTTCAAAGGATGGGTAGACCTATAAGAAATGATGAAATGACTCTACAACCACAACTGGTGGTCACACCATTTGACAAATGGGGAATTGATTTTATTGGACCCATAGATCCACCCTCTAATCACAAAGAATATATACTTGTTTGCACTAATTATCTCACAAAATGGGTAGGTGAAAGCTTTGCCAGTAGCTAGAGACAGTAAGGTTGCTACATTCCTTTATGAGGAAATCTTTACCAAGTATGGTGTCCCAAGGGAAATAGCCATAGATCAAGGACCACAGTTTACATCTGCACTAATTGCTAGCCTTATTCAGGAGTATGAAAATTAGACATAAAAAGTCCACTCCCTATCATCCACAATCAAATGGTCAAGTTGAGGTCACTAATAGAGAGCTTGAGGCAATCTTGACAAAGATAGTTGCCTTACATAGGAAAGATTGGGCAACAAGACTTTCTAAAGTAGTTTGGGCATATAGAACTACATGGAAGACAACAACAAGGTACACACCTTATGATTTAGTTTATGGAAAGAAAGTTGTCCTTCCTATTGAGTTTGAATACAAAACACTAAGAACGGTTGTCCAAATTGGTATGGACCTATCAATAGCTCAATATGAAAGACTATATCAGCTTAATGCCTTGGAGGAGTTAAGAATGGAAGCAGTTCATCACATTGAATTAGTACAAAATCATAGAATCAAATGGCATTATCAGTATATAAAAATAAATAACTTTCAAGTAGGTGATCTTGGGCACTTCTCTATGATTCCAGGTATAAATATCATAAGGGAAAATTGTAGACCAGGTGGTTAGGCCCTTATGAGATCAAGGAAGTTTTCCCAAATGGTGTAGTATAATTAACCATGATTGACCAAGTTAGATTCTCACTGATGGTTTATGGACATAGATTGAAATTGTATAAGAAGCCTTTGAGTAAAGTTGCATTTCTCTAGCAATTAAAGGTAGATATGGATAATGAAGTTCCACAGCCTCCAGCCAAGTAGTAGTTGATCACACTGTTCTAGCAATAGATCAAGCTGCCAGCTTGATTGAAGTTCCACAGCCCCCTACCTTAGGTGAGGCCACCAGCCAAGTAGTAGTTGATCACAATGCTCTAGCAATAGATCAAGTTGCCAGCTTAACTAAAGTTACACAGTAGGTTTGAGTTCTACACACTTTGTACATAAATAAAATCATAAAATCATAAATTATATATATATATAACAAAAAAAACACACACATCACACAGCAATAAAACAAGGTGATCTTCTAATCAGAAGATTAGGCTCCATCACTTTAGTTACCATTATATACTAGATCTTTCATTTTGAATTCAACCACTTCACTGAAGGGACCTGTAGCCAAAGGCAATCTACTATTCCATGGGACCTGTATTTGTTGCACTTGCAGCCAAGGGTTGTCATTCACTTGGGACCTATAAATGCTGCACCCGCAACCAATGCACTTGGGACCTATTCATTTCACATTCTAATTGCGTGTATGTAGCCACTACTGCCTACAACACCTTTTCTCACGGCATCCGCATGCTGGCATCTTCCATTGGCCTATACTTTCTTGCTACGTGCAACACAACTACTACAAATTCCACAAGCACACCTCTTCACTATCACATCATTGTGATTTGCTTTAGCTTGTTCATCGAGCACATCAACTCGATCTTCCATGCAATCATTTTTCCATGCAAAATTCCAATTTTGACATCACCTCAAAGGTATTTATCTCGCTATTGCTTTAATTGTCATTTATTGCTTCTTATTTTATGACTTTCATAATTCGCACATCATTAATTTTACATATTATATCACTTCGACATGTTTTAAACCCGTTCCTCCATACCACTAGCTTATCTTCTCATTTGAGGACAAATGAACTTATGGTTGGGGAGATAGTGAATTATTTTACATACATTCAAACTTCTTAAGTCCCTTACTCCATAATTATTACCATCTGCCACATAGCATACAAGCCAATAAACTAGCAATTGGTAGATGCAAACTGGTAATAAGGGTCTAGTGAGTAGAATTAGATAGAGAATAGGGGATTGAGAGTTTTCATGAGATATCATGATGGGTGGTGACCTGATTAGGAGAGAGCCTATTGTTCACTCAGGATTATTAGTTAATAGGGAGTGCATGCCTATTTTTCAGCAGGCAAGATGGTTAGAATATTCTTTTAGGATAATAGAGTATAATGAAGACATTACCCAGTAGTTTGTAGAAACATTCCAAAATGAGGAAGCTACAGTGAAAGGCTTATAGGTTGACCTGACTGTAGCTGCTATAATTGAAGTTATAGGGCTACAGACAGTTGGAGAAGAATTCTCTATAAGAACCGACACCATTTTTGCAAGAGCCGAGTTCATACAACTAGGTGAAAGGATGAAATCTACATCTCAAGGTACCAAACAACTCTCTTTACCCTAGTTATGGGCCTTTGTTGCTACCTATATTATTAAATATCTTACTTGTGATGGGAGACAATCTTTGCTTTATACTGTGCATTTCAAACTTTTGAGCCATCTTTGTCACAGAAGGGTAGTGAATGTTCTAAATTTTTTGTTCAATTTGTTAAAAAGGATGTCTACTGAATATAGAAGGAAAAATTGTCAATCTTCATTGTCACATCATGATTTAGTTGTGCTATTAGTAAAGAGGAGTTTATCTATTCAGTACCCTAAAATTTCTTGGAAATGTTTTCTTGAATTTAATCATGTTAATGAGGGACTGTGAGGGTTGAACCGGAGAGAGAAGAAGAGGCACATGTAGGAAATTTATAAATAGGGGAAGAAGAGGAAGTACCTGCGACCTCTTCTCAACTAGAAGCTTCACCTACCCATTTCCATGTAATTGTTGAGGAGCATCCAGCTCTGAACTCTGATAATCCTATTGAAAAACTTTTTAGTTCTTCCACACCTGTAGTCTCACCAGTTTCAACCCCCTTGCCAGAACATGTATCCTCATAGACTTCTAGCCATAAAAATAAAAAGTTAAAACAAAATTTGCAGCCTGTAGCTTCTAGCTCACTACCTGCAGCACCTAAAACGGCCTATGAAACCCCTATTGATTGTCAGCAACACTGAGAGGGGGGGTGAATCAGTGTTCTAAAAACCTTTTCATGCACTTTAAATTTCAACTATTTCTCAAATTTAATTAAACAAAAACACAATATGCATATGAACAGTAACCAAGAAAACATGAAACATGAACACCAAGATTTTTATGTGGAAAACCCAAGAAGTGAAAAACCACGGAGAAGATTATCTCTCATATATATATTGCAATCTTTACAAAAATAATGTTCAGGCTTGGTCACTCCACTGGCCTAAACATACTGGCTCACTGCCATGAAGTACAACTAGGTCTGGCAAGCTCACTGCCTCAACCCTAAACCTAGCAAGATTACAATAAGGGTTGTTAAACCCTATTGATGGCTCACTTCCAGAATCACTATCATGATCAACACCTTTTTATATTTGCAACTAAAGTATAATCATTCCTCTGCTCTGCTCTACTTCTACTCTGTTCTTCCTCTTCTTTCCTCTACCTCTTCTATGCTCTGCCCTTTTGGATCTTCCTTAATATATTTTCATTTCCGCTCAAGGACAACTTCTCACGACTCAACTACAATTATTTATACACTACAAAAACCTTGGAATGATCATCAAGGTTGGCATCATCATCATCAACCATTAGAACAATCTCCAAGGTTGGCATTACAACATTTACAAAATAGGTCTTGACCTATTACAACATTATGCAAAGGGGATGAAGTAAAACTATACGCAGATCATGCCACACCTTAGCTAGGACTCAAACATGATCTTCCACACTTCAACATGCTTCCTTGATCTTCAAGGGATCTCCACAATTACTGGAATTAACCAAGTCGGCTAAGACTGGTTACACGCTACATTATCTAGGAACAATCTTCAAACATAATCTCAATTCCTTAATGCGGACCACTGTAAAGATAGGAACATGATCAGGAGACATCCACAAGCACATTGTAATCATCAGGAGCAACCGCACAACCTTTAACTACTTTACCCATAAGAATCTTCACACCGAAACACATGAACTTCACTATCTTCAACTGTCATGAAATAAAGATAGCTTGCGGACCACCAAACCATGAACCATTGCAATTGTAGGCACTTATCATCATCCCAGACTTCCTTCTAGAACTACAGAGCAAAATACTTTATTACAGAGGAATGCGGAGCAGAATACTTTCTCCCTATCCCATTTGAACTTACAGAAAAAGTAGGTTTCACTCTGGTGAACACAACTCACTCAGATCTTCATGCGGAGGGCTTACACCTGGAATATAGCATCTTGAGACATACCTCTAACTTACTTCCAATTTGCAGACCACGATCTTCAAGCAACAATAAATGCAAAGCAGTTTACTGGACTGTTCTTCAGCATACAACTCATTGTCTGTATTGCACTTCTCTATAACTTATTTCTTCTGGAGAGGCTAATTTTCTCAATATCCTCAACATACAAGTCTTCTAAACAAGTAATAGAATAAGATACAGTTGACCCCAATGACAACAATGATATGTTGACATCAATGAAAACACTGTTCAGGCACATACTTGCAACAATCTCCCCCTTTGTCATTGATGGCAACATATGATGTAAAAAACTGCAACAACCATCAAGACAAGATTCTCTCCCTTTCTCTTTACACACCTACACTCTTTCTTTCTCCAAAATTCTCCCCCTTTCTCTTACACATCTGCACTCTGAGTTTTTCACAACTTCTCTCCCCCTTTGACATCAATGGAAAAGGGCACATAGTTGCACTCTTCTGCTCTAATCCAATCTCTCTTCTAAACTTTCTTCAACTAACTGCTCCCCCTTACTTGATGCTTTCACTGACTGCCACTTTGATTTTTCATGTGAAGTTCTCTCCTTCTTGGTTTGTCAATTCTCACCTTAGGATCTTGCTACTACTGGACTATTTCCTTTGTCATCTACATGCTTCCCCTGAGAGGTAACTTCATAATCCTCTTGACTTCAACAACCATCTCTGATTACTACCTACACTGCTACACCTTTTTCCTCTTATTGCTCTAACTACTCCCCCTTAGAAGTAGCCCTAAAAAGCATCAATCTGAACCTCTGATTACCTCTGGACTGATGCACTTTTGTACATCTTAGTTTAGAGCAAGAGGGGTGATAACCCCTAACTTTTCTATAAGATACTCAAAAGTATCCTTGGGTAGAGGCTTGGTAAAAATGTCTACAATCTGATCTTTGGTAGAAATATACTCCAACTTGACTTCATTCTTTGTCACTTTTGCTCTTAGAAAATGATACCTGATAGATATGTGCTTTGTCCTTGAATGCATTACTAGATTCTTTGATATGTTTATGGCACTTGTGTTGTCACAAAAGATTGCAATGGGATCTTCATACATAATTTTGATGTCCTTCAAAGTCTGCTTCATCCATAGCACTTGAGTGCAACTACATGCTGCTGCAATGTATTCTACTTCTGCAATAGACAGGGATATTGAATCATGTTTCTTGCTCAACCAAGATACTAATCTTTTTCCCAAGAAGAATGCACCTCCACTTGTACTTTTCTGTCATCCACATCTCCGGCCCAATCTGCATCAGTATATGCACTGAGAGTAAAGTCACTATCCTTAGGGTACCACAAACCATAATCCATTGTACCTTTTAAATATCTTAGAATTGTCTTGATTGCCATCACATGTGATTCCTTGGGTTATGCTTGAAATCTTTCCACAAGACATACTGCATGCATTATGTCAGGTCTGGTTTGAGTTAGATAAAGTAATCCTCTAATCATAGATCTATACCTTTTCTGGTTTGTCAATGGTGAGTTATCATCTTTACTCAACTTGCAACCAGTTATCATAGGTGTGCAAACTAGTTTAGCATCTTCCATCCCAAATTTCTTTAACAACTCATTCACATATTTAGACTGAGAAATGAAGATACCTTTATTTGATTGACTTATTTGCATACCTAAAAAGAAGTTCATCTCTCCAATCATGGATACTTCATATTCACTTTGCATTTCTCCAACAAAAACTAAGCACATACCTTCATTACCTCCAAAAATAATATCATCAACAAAAACTGCAACAATCAAGGTTTGTTCATCATTGATCTTGAAGTAGAGATTATTGTCTATAGTACATTTACTAAACCCTGTCTGTATCAGATGCATGTCCAACCATGCATACCATGTTCTAGGAGCTTGTTTTAATCTATACAAAGCTTCCTTCAATCTGCATACCATGTCACCTTGATCTGATGACTGAAATCCCTCTAGTTGTTCAACATAGACTTCCTCTTCCAACTCTCCATTTAAGAAAGCAGACTTCACATCCATTTGGTAGATCTTGAAGTCCTTGTATGCTGCAAAAGCCAAAAACATCCTTATTGCTTCAATCCTTGCCACTAGAGAAAAGGTTTCATCAAAGTCTATTCCTTCAACTTGAGCGTATCCTTTGCATACCAACCTTGCTTTGTTTCTTACAACTTCACCATTCGCATTCATCTTCTTTCTGAAGACCCTTTTGGTACCAATTACATTCTTGTCTGTTGGTCTGGGAATAAGATCCCAAGTCTAATTCTTCTCTATCTGCATCAATTCATCTTCAATAGCCTTTATCCAATTCTCATCTTTGCAAGCCTCATCCACAGTTTTAGGTTCAATCTTGGAAATCCGACAGAAATTTACTTGTTCCTCTGCAACTTTTCTTTTGGTTAATACCCCATTGCTCTTATCTCCTATGATTTGATCTTCATAATGATTGATTCTTACATATCTTGGAGTTTTGGTAGCACTTACTAGAGCTTGTTCTTCTTCCTCTGAGTTGTCTTCATGCTGCACCACTTCTAAAACTTTTTGATCATCTGATTCATATCCACTTAATTTTGAAGTTCTTTCCTTACATTCATCAACTTTAACATTTGTACATTGAATGATTTTATTCAGCCTCTTGTTATAGCACCGGTAGGCCTTGCTCGTGGTGGAGTAACCAAGAAAGATTCCTTCATCGCATCTAGCATCAAACTTGCCTAGATCTTCTTTTCTTTTGATATAACATTTGCAACCAAAAACTTTGAAATATTTCACAGTACAAACTTTTCCATGCCACCATTCATAAGGAGTCTTAGATCTATTGCCTTTTACTTGGACTCTATTTAGGATGTACACAACTATATGAATTGCCTCTCTCCAATATGCTTCCAGCAGATCAGCTTCCTTCATCATGGTTCTAGCAGCTTCTTGAACTATTCTATTTTTCCTCTCAATAACTCCATTTTACTGTGGAGTTCTAGGTGCAAATAGTTGTCTCTTTATTCCATGTTCTTCACAAAATAAATTGAATTCATTTGATGTATACTCTCCTCCTCTATCAGACCTCAAGCATTTGATTTTCAAATGCATCTCATTTTCAACCATTGCCTTCCTATCTGTTGTTCCAGCGTAATCAGAATCATTCCCATTATTAGAATTGGAATCACTGCTATCATCTAAAAATGAATCAAATTTCTTCCTCTTTGTTGGAGCTCAATTCCTAAATTTTCATCATGGGTGTTAGTTTGACCAGCTGTCTCTAGCAACAAATTCTCAAGATCCGCCATAGTCCTTGCTTGATTTACAACTACTACAAATACAACCTTCTAAGGGCTTTTATATGTGCATGACCAAGTAGAATCATTTATCATCAGTCAAAAGGAGAACCTCCACACTATTGCACCGATTAGAAATCAAACATGTTCCTTTTAATCCTCTGTATGACTTGACCTAGTCATCATTAAATGCTCATTCCCAAGAAGCTACCTAAAACCCTTCACTGTAAAACACGGTCGATTAGGATTGCTCTGCAATATGTCGCATTGACCCTTTTTCTTCCAATTTTTCTTCTAAGAGCTGTGTCACATTAGATTTCATCATACGCCTTCATGCTAGATTCTGGCACCCACTTTCTGGCTGGGGAATTTGGATTTTCAAAATTGCTCCCCCTAAGCCAAAGCTCTTAATTTACTTCCCAGAGGAAGTGTCTGCACCGAATACTTGTGCGGATTGATCTATGACTTCAATTACTTCTTTCTTGATCCATATCTTTTTCATTTCTTTCTTGGTTTCAACCTGATCAACTTTCTCTTTTCCCTTATCATTTCTTTGCTCTTTTTTCCTTTCTTCAAAATGGTGATTTCTCTTCTCATTCCTACTTCTACAAAACCTTGCAACATGTCCAAATTTGTTGCAATTGAAGCACACCACATTCTTTTGACCTTGATTCCTTTCATTGATTGAATTTGATTTGCATTGATTAGCCATATGTCCAAATCTATTGCATGTAAAACATTTTCCATTGAATGATTGATTGTTCCTTTTATTTTGAAAATTATTTCTTACCAAGCTTCTACATTCATTTGATCTGTGTCCCATTTTATAGCATGCATTGCACCTAATAGAATTTTGACTCACTTTACTTATGCATACAATAGCTCTATGACCAGTTATATTGCAAGTGAAGCATTTGCCTTTAAATGATTGTTCATTCCTCCCATTGTTGAAACTTTTCTTGATCAGATTTCTACATTCATTTGCTCTGTGACCAATTTTCTTACAATTGAAACACTGACCAGAGAATGATGGAATCTTTTGATTTATTTTGTTCCTACACTGGGTAGCCTTATGACCAAACTTATTGCATGAATTACAATAACCATGAAAAGATGGGTACCTTTGTGCGTTTGGTTGTCTGACTAGAGGTCTTCTAGGTCTTCTTTTCTGATTTCTGAACCGATTTCCCTTGTTTTGTTGTACTTCAGTGTTTGCTTGACCAGATTTTGAACTTTCCCCTTTTTCATATACCAAACCTTGCTTGTCATCTACACTCTTTTGGCTATCAATCATTTCATCAAGCTTTGCAGTACTTATCTTAAATTTTTCTTCAAAACTTTTGGCCTTGTCTAGGTCCAATTTTAGACTTGCAATTTCTTTTTCCAGTTTTGCACAATATTTTGATTTATTTTTCACAATTGAATTCAGATTATCCTTTGTTCTTGATCTTTCTACAACTTCCACTTCCAAATCATTCAAGGCTTCATTTGCTGATAACAATTGATCACTGACTTCTATGTATTTGTCTTTGAATTTCTTAACTTGCTCTTTTAGCTTTAAGATGCATTCATCGACTTGTTGCAAGTTTTCCTTCAGATCCCTAACTTCTGCTCTAGAATTTTCAAGATCC
Organism: Cunninghamia lanceolata; assembly: GCA_027924645.1. Lineage (NCBI taxonomy): Eukaryota > Viridiplantae > Streptophyta > Pinopsida > Cupressales > Cupressaceae > Cunninghamia > Cunninghamia lanceolata. The sequence continues at coordinate 12,586,720 of BSBN01000367.1, forward strand.
ATAAGGGCTGCTTCTAGTTGGTTGTATCAACATAATTTCCATACCTTCTTGCTACCATGATCATACTATCCCAGATCTTCTTTAAGCTGTTAAACTTTTTCCAAGGAACCTTGCTCTGATACCAATTGTTGATTGTTAGGAACACTAAGAGGGGGGGTGAATTAGTGTTCTAAAAACCTTTTCATGCAGTTTAACTTTCAATTCCCAAATTTAATTAAACAAAAACACAATATGCATATGAACAACAACCAAGAAAATATAACACATGAACACCAAGATTTTTACGTGGAAAACCCAAGAAGGGAAAAACCATAGAGAGGATTAGCTCTCACATATATATATTGCAATCTTTACAAAAATAATGTTCAGGCTTGGTCACTCTAGGGGCCTAAACATACTAGCTCACTGCCATGAAGTACAACTAGGTCTAGCAGGCTCACTGCCTCAACCCTAAATCTAGCAAGAATACAATAAGGGTTGTTAAATCCTGAGGGCTTTTAAACCCTACTGGCGGCTCACTGCCAAACTCACTATCATGATCAACACCTTTCTATATTTGCAACTGAAGTACAATCATTCCTCTGCTCTGCTCTACTTCTACTCTATTCTTCCTCTTCTTTCCTCTGCCTCTTCTCTACTCTACCCTTTTGGACCTTCCTTAATATATTTTCATTTCCGCTCAAGGACAAATTCTCACAACTAAACTACAAGTATTTATACACTACAACAACCTTGGAATGATCATCAAGGTTAGCATCACAATCATCAACCATTGGAACAATCTCCAAGGTCGTCATTACAAACATTTACAAAATAGGTCTTGACCTATTACAACATTATGCAAAGGGGATGAAGTAAAAGTGTACGTGGATCATGCCATGCCTTAGCTGGGACTCAAACATGATCTTCCACGCTTCCTTTATCTTCAAGGGATCTCCACAATTACTGGAATTAACCAAGTCGGCTAAGACTAGTTACACGCTACATTATCTGGGAACAATCTTCAAACACAATCTCAATTCATTAACGCGGACCACTATCAAGATAGGGACATGATCAGGAGACATCCATAAGCACATTATAATCATCAGGAGCAACCGCACAACCTTTAACCACTTTACCCATAAGAATCTTCACATCGGAACACATAAACTTCATTGTCTTCAATTGTCATGAAAGAAAGATAACTTGTGGACCACCCAACCATGAACCATTGCAACTGTAGGCACTTATCATCATCCCAGACTTCCTTATAGAATTGTAGAGCAAAATACTTTATTGCAGAGAAATGCAGAGCAGAATACTTTCTCCTTGTCCCATCTGAACTTACAGAAAAAATAGGTTTCACTCTGGTGAACACAACTCACTCAGATCTTCATGCGGAGGGATCAAACTTAGAATATAGCATCTTGAGACATACCTCTAACTTACTTCCAATCTGCAGACCATGATCTTCAAGAAGCAATAAATGCAGAGCAGTTTACTGGACTGTTCTTCAGCATACAACTCACTGTCTGTACTGCACTTCTCTGTAACTTACTTGTTTCTTCTGGAGAGGCTATTTTTCTCAATATCCTCAACATACAAGTCTTCTAAACAAGTAATAGAATAAGATATAGTTGACACCAATGACAACAATGATATGTTGACATTAATGACAGCACTGTTTAGGCACATACTTGCAATAACCCCATCTATTTCAAAGCCCACCAAGAAAAGGAAATCATCCTCTTCTTCATCTAGAGTTAAGAAAAAAAAGAGTCCCAACTCAATCATGTAGGCATTCAGACCACCTAAAGGAGAAAGAACTTTTAGGGGAACATGAAAAGAAGAATGTAGTTGATATTCACACTGATACAGACTTCGAAAGGGAGCATCTTTTTGTTGATAGAGAGCAGAAAAAATGTAGGTTACACACTTGTCCCAGAGTCTAATGCAAAGTCTAAGGAGGAAGATTTATATACAACCAGGAAAAAGCATCAACCTCCCCCTGAAACTGAAAAACTAGATTTCTCAGCCTCTCAAGATGAAACACAGGAAGAAGAATTGTTGTTGGATTATAAAGGCACGACAAAGGATGAGAAGGATGAGTTGCAGCTAGCCCTGCAGAAAATTATAGAATTGGAGAAGCAATTGAGGGATTATCAACAAAAAGAGATAGGGTTAATAGAACAAGTTAAGAATTTGGAGGATCAACTACATGTTTTCTAGAAACAAGGGTCAAGACTAGAAAATTTGGCCCAATTGGCCATCATAGAGATCAATAGAAGGAATCTAGATCCTGTGCAATCAGAAGAGCAGTTTGAGGAACTTGCTCCACCCACCTTATTTACAATTATCCTACAACTATGGAATGAGATAGATAAATTAGTAAGAGAACACTTGGTGAACGGACGAGAAACATAACAAGGAGATAGAGGTGAAAAACACTTAAATAAAAAGGTTGAAATTCAAAATAGAGAGAATGGTAAACATGACTGATCAATTGATGAGGTGTTAGCCACCTGCAAGAGTTTATGCCCTCTATCTACAGGAACAATATCTAAGCTTTTAGTTTAGTCAAATTTACAGTGATGCCCCTATCTCACTTTTTTACACATGCCTTATTTCTAACATCTTACCAAAGAGCCACCCCTCAAATGCAAAACCAATTGTGTGAATTCTACCTACATGAACTTGCCATTCCATATGACACTCACTGGAATCCCCTAGTTGTTATCAGGGATGTGAAATTGAAGTCCTTAGCCTCATTCATTCAAAATGAGCACGGGAGGGGAGAGTTACTGCAATAGTATAATGAAAGAGAGAAGTTACTTCCTCTTAAAATAAGGATAGAATCCCAAACTCCCCAAAAGATAGTGGAGGAATGGGTGGACCTGATTAAACATCAAGAGGTAGAAAATAAACTCCTAGAATGTAGAGCCATGGATTATAATAAATTCAAGGAATTGGCCAAAGGAATTGGTAAGGAAGCTTTAGGTTTCTCACAGGATAGATGGAAAGAATTGACACTAGCACAAACAAAGGAAAGAGCCTCATTCAGTATTTAACCTCTCAGCAACAATCAATAGGGCACATAGATATATAAGATCAACTGATGAAAATGGGATAACTTGGCTACCATTAATATTCCATCCTCCCCTGCTTCTTTATCCTATTCCACATTAGATGGGGCAGAGGATGGATCAGGTAGCAGAATGAGCCAGGTGGAACAGGTTGGTAGAACATAAGGGCTTCTACTTCAAACAGGATAGAAGAGTAGAAGAACCTACAGATTACAGGGAGATGGCTCTTAAGTACAATCTAATACCTTGGTTGTTGGAGGACCATGTTAGGGTTTAGAAAGATCAGAGCAATAAACACTAACAATTATATGCAGATTAAATAACCCAAATATAACAATGAAGAACAAAAGAGATCAACATAGAAATTTAACGTGGTTCACCCAATATGGGCTACATCTACAAAAACTTAGCCATCCAATGATTTTATTATCCAGCGCAAAACAGATTACAATTTCACGAATTCCATACCCACAACATACATCCCAGCCTCTTATAACAAGTTTTTTGGAAGCTTCCAGAATTAGTGTTTTACAATGTCATTTTTCTTTTGTCAGTTAACAAAAATTAACAACCGACTTCGAACATGCAAAAAAGGGAAACAAATTTGGGGGTTGTGCCCCCGAACCCTGGCAAGGATACGTTACAAGTGTATAGTATTTGCATGATCAATCGTTACATACCAACAATCTCCCACTTGGAGACTGATCCTAGACGACACCGTTGCACTTGTAGCTCCCACTAGATTACAGGCTTGGCTAGTTTCTTATGTCCACCATTATCAATTGTGAAGGCCAACAGAAACTAATGAGGAAATCAATTTCTCCTGTGTAACCACCTTTCTGAACATATCTACAGGATTCTCACTTGTGTGTATTTTCTCCAGCTTCAACTGTCCATCCTCCAAAACTGACTGGATGAAGTGGTATTTGAGCTGTATGTGCTTAGTTTTTGAATGTAGAGTTGAATTCTTAGCAAGATGAATGGTAATCTAGCTATCAGTGTACAAAGGGCTATCTTCTTGTCATTACCCCAATTCCTCCAAAAAATGTTGTAACCAAATCACCTCCTTGGTATCTTCCATAGCAGCAACATACTCGGCTTCAGTGGTTGAAAGTGCAACAACCTTTTGTAGCCTTAAAATCCAACTAACTACAGTAAAAACATACCCTATAGTACTCCTCTTGCTATCAATATCACCTGCCAGATCAGATTCAACATATCCTTTTAGAGTAGAATTTGTTCTTCCAAAACATAGTTTCTTTGAATTAGTGCCTCTCAAATATCGAAGAATCTATTTTACCGCATTCTAATGTTCCATTCCTGGATTACTTGTATACCTACTCACAACTCCCATTGCATGTGCAATATCTGGCCTTATACATACCATTGCATACATCAAGCTGCCAACTACTGATGAATATGGTATCTTAGACATTTTGTCTTCCTCCTCTTGTGTCCTTGGACACATCTCCTTAGTCAACTTAAAATGACTAGGCAAAAGTGTACTAATTGCTTTTACATTCTGCATGTTAAACCTTTTCAACACCTTCTCTACATACTCACTTTGAGACAAAAATATTTTTTTCTTTGTCCTATCTAGTGCGATCCTCATACCAAGGATTTGTTTTTCTGCACCCAAATCCTTCATAGCAAATGAATTTTCTAATTTATGGTTAAGTTCATTAATATGTTGCATGTTAGACCCGGCAACAAGCATGTCATCAACATAAAGCAACAAGATAATATAGTTGTCATTATCCAATTTCTAAAATAAACACAATAATCAGAATGACATCTTTTGTAACCTTGTCCAGCCATAAAACTATCAAATTTAAAATACCATTGCCGAGGTGCTTGCTTCAGGCCATACAAACTCTTCTTTAACCTGCACACAAATTCCTCCTTACACTTGACCTCATATCCCTGTGGTTGCTGCATGTATATTTCCTCTTGCAAATCCCCATGGAGAAATGTTGTTTTCACATCTAACTGTTTAAGATGCAAGTCTTCTGCAGCCACAAGACTTAGAATAGTTCTAATAGAAGTCATCTTTACAATCGGAGAAAATATTTCATCAAAATCTATACCTTTTTTCTGTGCAAAACCTTTTACCACAAGTTTGGACTTGTATCTTTTCTTGCCTCCATCTTCTTCCTTCAACCTGTAAACCCATTTATTTGGCAATGCTCTTTTACCTATAGGCAATTGGACTAAATCCCAAGTCTGATTCTACAGTAAGGAATCCATTTCCTCTTTCATGCCTAGCTACCACTACTTTTTGGTATCTACCTGCATTGCTTCTTCACAACCTTCAAGTTCACCAGAATTAGTTAATAATATAGAATATAATGCTAGAGAAAATCTTTTTGGAGGTCTACTTATCCTTGTAGAATGTCTAACATTTGCAGGAGTCTGTGGGATAACTTGTTGTTGTTGAGCATCAAGTACCATTGGCATTTTATTTTTTGGAATCTCATCCAGCACCACATGATGAGGTATAAATAACCTCATTTCTTTGATGGAACAAATATCCCTTTTTGCATTGCCCAATTCCCTAGCATTGCCAATTTATTTATTTTTATAAGCAATATTTATCTATTTTTAATAAAATGTGTACAAATCTTTATTTCCTAAATTGATTGAAATTAGCTTTTAAATGTTGATATAATGGCATGTAGAGTTGGGTGATTGTGCAGGTTAATGCATTGCCTACAAGAGAAGTGGACTTCATGCAGCTGAGGAAGAGTGTGTTAGAAGTTGGGGTGCCAAAAATTTTAGGCATGCATTAAGTGAAAGCTTTGTTTAAGTTCTGTTATTTTTGTTCGTTACCCAAAATACATTATGGCTCCACTCAGAGTCCTTTTTATGTTTTAAAAGACATCAGTAGTAAAAGATTTTATTTTTCAGTTATAAGACTTCTTCAAATGACATTTTCCAGCCATCTGAAATTCAAGAGTTTTGAATGTAGTTCAATTTTAATCGTTGCTCAAAACATGGATATAAATATATACTATGGATGAATAAAAAGCAATCCCTTAGTTTTTGAAATAATTAGAGCTGTGTACTTGCAATTTTCTCTATGAATGCAAATAGTGTTGTTCTGAGTAATTTCTTTTGAAATATGGAGATCTGAATAGAGTTATCATGTTGCTGTGGAAATGATTGAATGTTACCTGAGTTAAAGACAAGTTTCTCCCAAGAGCTAGCCACTTGCGGGACTGTAGGATAGATAAGTACTTTCATTTCTATGGATGTTTTCATTCAGCTAAGGTTAGTTTATGTTTAGTCTTCTATCGTAAACCTGCAGGGTGTATTGTTTGAAAGCTAGATTGTCGTGTACTTATGTTTTAGAACTCTCTATGTGTTAAAATGTTTTCGGCGCATCTACGTTAGTTAAACTACTATTTACTAATAGTGAAAGTTAGAATGTTTACAGCATAGCAAATTGCATTTGTGAATTTCTAGTATAGAATTTATATTCTTTCTAGTATAGAATTTATATGCTTTCTAGTATAGAGTTTTCATGATTTTTAGTATAACATTTGAATGCTTTCTGTAGAAGGATATAATTGTTGTTTCATTCCATATGCTCTTTCAATCTTTTTAAAAGAACTAGAAAATTGTTTCTCAATGAGATATTCAAACTCACTATTGCATACAGCCTCGGACACTACCCTGGTCGATAAACTGATAATTTTCATCTAAAGTGTTAGGACCTTACGACAGCCTATCACTTTTTGGCACCGTTGTTGGGGATACGTGATCTTTTCTAAGTGTTATTAGGGAATGCTTGGAAATCTCTTGTAGTAAACACCCAAAAATCATCACCAAACCTCTCTTTCTGCATGGTCAGGAGACAAGGCCCACACGAAAGATTTATACCAAAACCCCCCAATAGTAATTTCAACCATAAATAGGGAGGAAGAAGTCTCAACTGAAGGACTAAATTACGAATTGATCGAGCAGGATCAACCTAAGACCTCCCAAAGGACCCTAGAAGTTTTACCAGCTGACCCAATCTTTGAGGGGATAGTTATTCAACCAACCAACCTAGTCTTCGAAGAAGAGAATAATCCTTTTGACATCATGGCTAACAATCTCCATAATGATGATATACTGAGAAGACCGGCAACATGAATCTTTATCTACCCTATTGCTCTCAACGAAGATGATGATGTACCAATGAAAAACATTTCACCATCCATCTTGTTGACTTTTAGGAGACTTTCTTCTGAAGATCCTGACTAGTTCCTCTTTGAATTCAAAGTCTTGTGTCAAACATATGACTACAAGAATGACAACCAGAAGCTTAAACTTTTTCCCTCCACTCTGAGAGACACTGCAATGTGTTGGTTCATGGGACTAGTTTCTGGATCAATAACTACGTGGGATGACATGGAAACTATTTTTTTAGACAAATACTAGAGTTATTGCAGAGTTAGTGATAGGAAAGAAGAATTGTTCAAACTAAGACAAAAAGAAGATGAGAGCCTGTAAGATTACCTTGATAGGTTTATCTTTCTAACCAAACGATGTGGTGAAGAAGCCATAAGTCCAGAGATTCTAAAGACTATATTTCTCAAAGGACTTGATGATGATGCTAGGAGAAGCTTAGATTTAATGGGAAAGGGAGATGTGTCCCAACTTGAACTTACTGATATATCTGAGTTATGTTAGAATTTTTTCCGTACTCGTGGAGGTATCCGAAAATCTAGCCTCTTAAGGAGCCCAAATGAAATAGGTAAACTGCGAGAGGAAATACCAAATCTGAAAACTGACATTCTTGTTCAGTTGAACAACACTTTGGATGGAATTTAGGCCAAAACATGCAACCCTGAGACCTTATCCATCTATTGTCCTAGGTGTCAAAACAAGCATCTGTTAAGAGAATGTCCTTTAGACAAGGCTGACAATTGCCAAATTTGTGAAAAGAGTCATGCCACTGATCAATGTGAGATTCTAAATGCAATCAAGAATTCTAAAAAATGGCCATCTCACACTAAGGAGGAAATCAATTTCGTAGGCCAGAGACCTGGAGGAAATTTCTCCTATGGTTAGAACTCCAACCCTACATGGTGACCTCCAAACACTTGGAACAATACACAGTGGTCAACTCCATGGCCTTTAGTACCACCTGGATGGGGATCCTACCCACCTTGGAGACCACCTGAATGGATGAACCAAGCTTGGGGAAATCCCTAATGGCCAAATCAGCAATGGCATCCTCATAATCAACCTCCACAATGGAATCAACCACCAAATCAATTCTATAAATGTCCAAGATGAATGCCAAACCTGCAACAGAACCTTCTAACGGCTCCTCAAAACCTGTAGCAGAATGAACAAGTTAATCAACCACCATTACTAGCATAACCTGTTCCTAATCCCAAGAACACATGTCAAAATGCCCCACTGTATGTTGCTGATTAGGATAACATGGTAGGGGTCAATGCTATCTATTGTGGAAACCTTCCATTGAGGTCAAGAAAAACACTCAATCAACTGACCATTATTGAAGTTACAGAAGACCCAGACGAGGAATGTAACACAGAACAAGAGACTCTTCTTGTACCTATAGAGTGTGACCCCAAGAAAAATCAAGAGGAATCATCCCCAACTCAATCTCAGGCAACTTCAACACCTACCATAGAACCGTCTCAAGAAGAAGTTGCCAAACAACCATCAACGACTCCAGAAAAAGACCCCATATTAAGAAAGAAAACCCAGGCACCTTTTCCGGATCATCTCAAATCAAATGTTCATAAGAACCCACCAGACGTATCATTGTCTAACAAAACTGCTCTGATACAAGAAATTAAACAACTCCATATGGAGATTCCTTTGTTACAAGCGATCAAAGAAATTCTTGAACTAAACCAGCTCGTTAAATAGTTGTCCATTAAAACCCTAGGAAGGAAACCAAAACAAATTAATACGATACACATCAATAGATATCTAGCTGACCTTTTGGCTGGAAAAACCTTAACCCCAAAATATGGTGACCCAAGTAGTCCACTTATAACAATAACAATTAATGAGGTAGCAATACCTAATGCATTGGTGGACTTGGGAGCAGCCATTAACGTTATGATAGTGGATGTTATGGAAAAACTTGAACTCACTGATCTATGCCCCATGACTACCATATTACAAATGGCAAATCAGACCATAGCCATTCCCAAAGGTGTTTTAGAAAATGTCTATGTCAAAGTTGACGATTGGGAATATCCAGTAGACTTCCAAGTCCTCTAGTCCCTCACACCCAAAGATAGTTACCCGATAATACTGGGTAGGCCATGGTTAGCTACAGTTACAATCAAGATTGACTGTAGAGCAAGAGAAATGATCATTTCACATGGTCCCAATAGAAAACATTTAAGTCTATATCCCCCTGCTCAACCTGCAGAACATAACCAAGTTTGGGTTGACGAATTAGACGAACCCGACCAACAAGAGAATCTAGCTTCACTTGCTATGGTAGTTATTAAACAACATAGCGAAGAACTAGAAGATGAATTAGGAAACATCTAAGATCTTTCTATAGATTTAGGTGATGAAGAGATTTTAGAGGTGGAAGAAATTTTGGGACATCCAATCCACATTGACGACGAAGAACATGATTATACCAACTTCACAACTCGACCTTGTCCCCTAGCAAATATCATCTTAAAAATAGATCACTTGTTCACAGATATTGCCAGAATTCATAGAATTATACCACATAGTTGTCCTCTCAACACTTTAACAAAGGAAGTTCACACTGTCACCTCTAATTACCCTAGAACCAAGACTATCATATTATTACTAGGAAAGACTTTAAATATCAATAGTTGGTTGACAGAATCCGATGAGCACAAATTATTCGATGTTTTGATGAACAGGTCCAAAGATTTTGCTTGGAGGTATATAGATATGAGAGGAATTCACCCAAGTGTTTACACCCACCACATGTATATCGAAGATGTTAGACTAGTTCGTCAACCTCAATAGAGACTCAACCCTGCTCTCAAAGATATTGTCAAAACTGAAATTGAGAAACCTTTACAAGTAGGATTTATTTATCCTATCTCAAATAGTAAATGGGTTTCACCCTTGGTGGTAGTGACAAAGAAAAATAGGAAATGGAGAGTGTGTGTTGACTATCGAGAACTCAACAAAGCAACCTACAAAGATTATTTTCCACTACCCTTCATAGACTAAGTTTTGGATAATCTAGCAGGAAGGAATTATTTTTCATTTTTGGATGGATTTAGTGGATATAACCAAATACAAGTGGCAACAGAGGACTAGGACAAAACTACTTTCACCTGTCCTTGGGGAACATTCACATATCGGGTTCTTCCCTTAGGGCTCTGTAATGCTCTTGCCACATTCCAAAGAGTTGTTCTGGCTATCTTTGCTAAACTTGTAAATGACTGTGTAGAAGTCTATATGGATGAATTCATAGTCTATGGTTCCACTTCTGATGAAGGTCTCAAAAATATGGATAGAGTATTGCAACGATGTGAAGATCATCAACTATCTCTAAGCCATGAGAAGTGTCTAATAATGGTAGAACAAGGTATAGTGCTAGGACATCATATTTCATCTAAAGGGATAAAGGTTGACCCTAAGAAGATTGAAGTGATACAACAACTGGAAACCCCAAAGAATCAAACTGATGTTAGAAGTTTCTTAGGACATGCTGGGTATTACCAGAGGTTCATAGAAAACTTTAGTAAGATTGTGGCTCCTATGTTTTCTTCTGCAGAAAGATGTGGATTTTGCTTGGAACAAAGAATGTCAAAAATCTTTTGACATTATTAAAGGAAAGCTCATCACAGCTCCAGTCCTATGAGGACCTAACTAGAAACTTCCCTTCCATATTTATGTCGATGCTTCCAATGATCCTATTGGAGCAGTGTTAGGACAAGAAGATGAAAATGGAGGAAAATATGTTATATATTTCATCAGTAAAAACTTCAGCCCCACTAAATGGAATTACACCACCATGGAGAAGGAATTTCTATCAATAGTTCATGCAATAAACAAATTCTGACATTACATTATAGGATACAAAGTGACTGTGTTCACAAACCATTCAGCTATCAAATACCTGATTAACAAACCCTCAGTGAATGGATGAATAATCAGATGGTTATTACTTCTCCAAGAATTCAATGTGACCATAATGGATAAGCCTAGAAAATTCAATGTAGTTACAGATTTTCTATCCGGGATAAAGCAAGATGATGGAGATTGTACCCTTGTGCAGGATGAATTTCCTAATGAAAATTTATTTGTTGTCTCCATTAAAACACCCCGGTTTGTAGACATTGCCAATTACTTAGCTACCTCTGAGCTTCCCCCAGACTTTACATCAAAACAAAAGAAACACCTTATTTGGGAAAGTGCTCACTTTAAATGGATTAATAGCATGTTATTCTGATATGGACCTGATTTAGTTATGTGACGTTGTGTCAAACTAGATGAAACATACAGTATCCTTAGAGCTTGTCATGACGACCCATCTGGCGGACACTACTCTGCCAAAAGAACTTCCCATAAAATCTTAGGTGCAAGATACTATTAGCCCTCTATGCACAAGGATGTGAAGAACTATGTTCGCCATTGTGATGAATTCCAACGAGTGGGAAGACCTACGGCATCCAACGAAATGCCTTTACAGCCACAGGTAGTTTTTGAATCCTTCATAAGGGAAAGAATATATTCTGGTTTGTACAAACTATCTTACCAAATGGGTAGAAGTCCAAGCCCTGAAAGTTGCTAGAGAAGAATAGGTTGCAGACTTTCTATATAATAGAATTTTTCTCAAATTCGGAGCCCCTAGGTCAATTGTCATAGACTAAGGACCTCAAGTTATGTCTAAGGTTCTATTAGCTTTCACTAATTATTTCTAGGTAAGCCATAAGAAGTCATCACCCTATCACCCACAAGCAAATGGACAAGTAGAAGTCACTAATAGGGAGCTCAAAAACATCTTAACAAAAATAGTTTCATCAGGCAGAAAGGACTGGGCTAGAAAATTGCTTGAGGCTGTCTGGACTTACAACACAACTTGGAAATCCACCACTGGTCTTACTCCTTACGAATTGGTCTTTGGGAAGAAACCTTTTCTACCCATTGAATTTGAACTGTAAACTCTTAGAACAACAATGGAGCTAGACTTTGACCTTGATTGGGCTCAGGTAGAAAGAGTCTTACAGCTTAGTGAACTAGATGAACTCTACTTAGAAGTTATTTGTCAAACTGAGCTAGTTCAACAACAACGAAAGGCCTGGCATGATAAACACATCAAAGAAAGAGAATTCCATGAAGGAGATTGGGCATTGTTGTTTGATTCTCAATACAAGGACCAGAAAGGCAAACTCAAAACTCATTGATTGGGTCTATACAATATTTCTGATGTATTCCCAAACAGAGCAGTACAACTCAAACCCATTGATGGTGATTCTCGAACTCTCTTAGTCAATAGACATCGCCTCAGGATCTACCATAAACCTGTCAACAAATAAGAGTTTACTCGAAAGGTAGAAATGCACGGAGAAACTCAATGTGTTGATTCTACTTTGGCAGAAATAATACCATAAGTATTGATTATATATATATATATATATTGGATGTGTGTATGTGCATTTAGGAACAATTATTTGTATATTCATCTTCGTACTTGCCTAAATTTCATCTCTGTTTCGCAGCCAGAATGCAGGAACAAAGTTTCAAAGCATCACTAAAAGATACAACCGAAATGTAGGAACAAAGTTCTAGAGAATCGCTGAAAGATGTAGTCAGAATACAGGAACAAAGTTCCAGAGCATCGTTGAAACATATAGCCAGAATACAGAAACAAAATGAGGGTATGAATCTTATTCAGACAACTCCAGAGCATCACCAGGAAGTGTGCTAGAATTTGTGACACTTCTTCAAAGATGAAACCCTATGAAATAGAGATGAAATTTAGGCAAGTACCAAGATGAATATATGAATAATTGTTCCTAAATGCACATTACATATGTAATAATTGTTCCTAAATGCACATACACACATCCAAAATTTATATATGTAAATTTTGGATGTGTGTATGTGCATTTAGGAACAATTATTCGTATATTCATCTTGGTACTTGCCTAAATTTCATCTCTGTTTCGCAAGGTTTCATCTTTGAAGAAGTGTCACAAATTTTGACGCACCTCCTGGTGATGCTTCGGAGTTGTTTGAATAAGATCCATAGCCTCACTTTGTTTCTATATTCTGGCTGCATCTTTCAGCGATGCTCTGGAACTTTGTTCCTGTATTCTGACTACATCTTTTAGCGATGCTCTGTAACTTTGTTCCTGCATTTTGGCTGCATCTTTCAGTGATGCTCCAAAACTTTGTTCCTACATTATGGTTGCATCTTTTAGCGATGCTATGGAACTTTGTTTCTGCATTCTAGCTGCATCTTTCAGTGATGCTCTGAAACTTTGTTTATGCATTCTAGCTGCATCTTTCAGTGATGCTCCGGAACTTTGTTCCTACATTCTAGCTGCATCTTTCAGCGATGCTCTGGAACTTTGTTCCTGCATTCTGGTTGCATCTTTCAGCAATGCTCCAAAACTTTATTCCTGCATTCTGGTTACATCTTTCAGTGATGCTTTGGAACTTTATTTCTGCATTCTGGCCACATCTTTAAGCGATGCTTCAGAACTTTGTTCTTGCATTCCAGCTACATCTTTCAGCGATGCTCCAGAACTTTGTTCCTGCATTTTAGAGCTCCAGAACTCTGTTCCTACATTTCGGTTGCATCTTTTAGCGATGCTCTGGGACTTTGTTCCTTCAGTTGGCTACATTTTTCAATGATGCTCCAAAATTTTGTTCATACCTCCCATATCCATTCCTTTGATATCTTCTTCCATCATCGTAAACTTGTAATTCTCGTCTGTGAAAATGTTCCTATTATCTAAAAACACACCATTCACCCTGCAATCCATTGGGAAAGCCATCATGAGTTCATCATTCCCGACCATAGTAAATAAGTATTATTATGATAACTTTTGTCATAATAAATTTAGCCACTCCATCATCATATCATAATAAATTCATTCCATTCAAACCAATTAGTACCGCCACCTAGGATACTATTACATCAACAAAAACAAGGGACTTTCAAATCAATAATGGAATAGAAGGTACGTACATCTTTTATTTTAAATAGATCATTATTGTGAATAAATATAGATAAATTGGCACAACCCCCCTTTTCTTTTCCAAATTTAGCAAATGTGTGAATTGTTCCTTCACTAGAGAAGGTGGCGGCTCGTTTACTCTATCCCATCCAAAGTCATAATTAACTACTAAAAATCCAAGTACCCTGAATCAACATTACCGAAATCCAAGTGGCCTCAAAACCTACATTTCCCTTAATTTTCCTATCAATTTCTTAAGCAGTTTTACCACTTTGGGTGTCGCGATATTTCGGTAGTCATTGAGAAGTATGGAAGGAGCCAAACGCAAGTATGAGCCAGCTTCACCAGATAAATTGTTGGCATTAGGGAATATTTCAGAACTATTTTAGAGAGTAGGGTGGCTAGACTTCATAAAAAAAATTGAGGGACACCATGCACAGCTGGTCAAGGAATTTGTTGAGAACTTTGCAGATGGGCAGTCAATTGTGCATGGGAATAAATTCAATGTAAGTCCCCGAATTATCTCCAAATTATCTAGTATTGAAATAACAGTATTAATTTGTTTGAAACTACAAACATTTCCTATTAGAAAATGATAGAAATTTTTGTACAGGAAGGGGAACCTCACCCATTACTAGTTGTAAATACTCGAGGGCAAAACAAGGGATTTCATAGAATGTCCATTGCAGAGCCATGGCAAACAGCAGTTGCATGGATTATTAAATACTTCACTTATGAAAGGCAATGTGCCATGATAGTTGGTCCCCCTTTTTGGTTGCTCATTCATTTGCGCCATGGTTTAGAAAACCTTGAATTAAAGGTTAGCATTCCTGCCTTCCTCCATGATTCCCTTGTGAGTATGATATAACACTTCAAAATAGGGTCTGGGCCTTTAAAGCATCATGGTCTTATACATTTAATTTGTAAATATCATTTTCATAGGAAAAGAAAACCATATGAGAAATGGTAGAAGTTTCTGTTAAAGTTTGAGAACCCTAAACCTCCGAGACAATTTGAGGAAGGTGAGTCATCTGGTAGGGCAACCCAAAATGTGAGAGAACTCTCCTCTGCACCTCAAGGTGACAGACAGGCTCCTGGCAGCGAAGTGCCAGAAAATTCACCAAACCCTCTAGAGCGTGAAGAAAGGCCTATATCACATAATGTACCTAAAAACCCTAAAAAATGAGAAAATGTGGATTTGGTAGACTCAGGGGAGGAATATTTTCAGCCTCGTAAAAAAGAGAAGAGGCCCAAAATGAAACTACAAAGATCTACTCCTCTGAGAAGGAGCAAATGGTTACCTATTGAACCTAGTTGTGTCGCGGCCTGTGAATTGCCCCCTGTTCCCAAGAAAAAGAGACAAGAAAGGCAACCCTATGAAAAAGTGACCCAGCCTGATGAAACTGTATCTCAGACATGTGCAAATGTAACTTAAACTTTAGAAAGTGATGAACCCCCTGAATCTAGACCATAAATTGACCATCTAAAGAGGACCCAAAAGAAAAAGGAGAAAAAGGACAAGAGGAAATCAGTGAACAAATGCCCAATTATGTCCTAGTTGAAGAAGAGGAGGGTCAAGAATATGAGACTATTGAAATAATTTCTTCATCCCAGTAGCCAGTAAACATTCAAGAAATTGATACAGTGCCTAAGGAGAGACAATTGTCTCCCTTAAATAATGTTGATGATATAGGACAAGGTTCATTTGAAGTAGTTAATGAAGAGCATATGTCTAGCAATGAAACATAAGTTTTTATTTCTCCCCTCTCTACAGATGCAGAGGATAACAAGGATGAATCTATGACATCGGAAACTAAGAAATTAAAAGTAGAAATTATGCAGTTGAGAAATAAAATACAGTTGAGTGAAGAGCAGTTAAACAGATAATAGCAAGAGATAGAGGAACAAAAAGAGTTTCTAGAACAAAGGGATCAAACCATTAGAGAACTGCAATTTCAATTGCAGCAGGTTGAAGAAAGACATAAGCATTGTCTGGATAGTCTATCTGAAAGAGATAGACAAATTAAGAATCTAACCTTCAACTTGGAACAATGCCTGAAGACATTCGCAAAGGAGCAGGAAAAATAGAAATTTGAATTAAATAAAGCTATAAGTAGAATTGTTGAACTGGAGCAAGATTTACAAGAAATTAATATTAAGCCAACTATGGAATCAAAAGAGGTTCAAACCAAACCAACTAAGATGGAATGGTTTTAGATCCACATTCCTCCCATGCTAACCAAATGGATGGAGCAATGCTATTTCTTAAGGCAATATGGAGCTGGAAATGCTAGACTTAAGAAAGAAATAGTATTGTTGAAAGAATCTTATGATAGATTATATCAGGATAAAATGGAAGCATGTCAGATTGGAGAGCTATTACTGGCCTATAGAAAACCGTTCAGATTGTATTCTATGTTCCTTAATGAACAATTGTTCAAATGGAAGCTCCTGAGAATCTCTTGCAATTTACCACATGATCATGACGACCAACAGTTCCTTAAAGCATTTAAAGAAGCATCTCCTATGCAGAAAAAATTGTTATGTGAGTTTTTCATTCATAATCTGTTTCTTGAAAAGCATAATGATTTCTTCATCAATTTGTTTGTAGGGGAAGTTCAGTTAAGGGCATTTTTGTCAAATATGCAAAATCAAATTCAATGGTAGGACAAAACTAGAGAATATCTTTGTGTAGAGAGAACTGTGGGACTACACATGAGGTACCCCAACCAAAAACCTTTTGCTTTCAAAACTTAGTTCAAAAGAATTAAGAGTTATGAACACATGAAAGAAAAATACAATAAAAGTATTAGGATCTGCTTTGAAGATTTCAAGATTAATGGACCACAATTGATTGATAGAGCTTAGAATGCCTGTGAAGAAAGGTATACCCCCTTGCCTATGTATTTAAAAAGGAGAGAAATGATTTCCCCCACTAACCTTAGATGGTCATACAAAAGAGCTGAGGCATTGACAGAGATTCTTCAGCAACTAAAGACTAAGTGGATAGGGATGAGATACAGACCGCCACTACTTCTACAGCCACCCCTATAGTCTTAGTGGTTTCAAAACAAGAACCAAGGGACTTACATACCTAGCAGTTGAGGATCAAACTACACAAAGGTTTTCTGAAGGTCCCTAACCATATTGATGAAGAGGCAGATGAAGTGTATGATCTAAGTTCAAAGTTTGATGAATTGAATAGGAAAAGAGAGGCAGAGAGACAACGAATGCATTAGAGAGTAGGACCTGCTCAAGGTTAGGAAGGGGAGGATGATGAGGTATAAATAACCTCATTTCTTTGATAGAACAAATAGCCCTTTTTGCATTGCCCAATTCCCTAGCCTTGCCAATTTATTTATTTTTATAAGCAATATTTATCTATTTTTAATAAAATGTTGTACAAATCTTTATTTCCTAAATTAATTGAAATTAGCTTTTAAATGTTGATATAATGGCATGTAGAGTTGGGTAATTGTGCAGGTTAATGCAATGCCTACAAGAGAAGTGGACTTCATGCAGCTGAGGAAGAGTGTGCTGGAAGTTGGGGCACCAGAAATTTTAGGCATGCATTAAGTGAAGGCTCTGTTTAATTTCTATTATTTCTATTGGTTACCAAAAAGACATTATGGCTCCACTCAGAGTCCTTTTTATGTTTTAAAAGACATCAGTAGTAAAATATTTTGTTTTTTAGTTATATGACTTCTTCAAATGGCATTTTCCTGCCATCTGAAATTTAGGATTTTTGAATGTAGTTCACTTTTAATCGTTGCTCAAAACATGGATATAAATATATACTATGGATGAATAAAAAGAAATCCCTTAGATTTTGAAATAATTAGAACTGTGTACTTGTAATTTTCTCTATGAATACAAATAGTGTTGTTCTGAGTAATTTCTTTTGAAATATGGAGATCTGAATAGAGTTATCATGTTGTTGTGGAAATGATTGAATGTGACCTGAGTTAAAGACAAGTTTCTCCCAAGAGCTGACCACTCGCGGGACTATAGGATAGATAAGTACTTTCATTTCTGTGGATGTTTTCATTTAGTTGAAGTTAGTTTATGTTTAGTCTTCTATCGTAAACCTTCACGGTGTATTGTTTGAAAGCTAGATTGTTGTGTACTGTTGTTTTAGAACTCTGTGTTTAAATGTTTCTAGTGCATCTGCCTTAGTTAAGCTATTGTTTACTGATAGTGAAAGTTAGAATGTTTGCAGCATAGCAAATTGCATTTGTGAATTTCTAGTATAGAATTTATATGCTTTCTGGTATAGAGTTTTCATGTTTTTTAGTATAAATTTGAATGCTTTATGTAGAAGGATATAATTATTGTTTCATTCCATATGTTGTTTCAATCTTTTTAAAGGAACTAGAAAACTATTTCTCAATGAGATATTCAAACTCCCTATTGCATACAACCTCGGACACTACCCTGGTTGATAAACTGATAATTTTCATCTAAAGTGTTAGGGCCTTACGACAGCCTATCACCACATATTCCTTTTTGGCCTGTTCATGTTTCTTTTCCTGCAACTGATCCTTATACATGACCTTCTCATTGAATATAACATCTCTTTTCCTAATGATTTTATGATTTTCATAATCACATAATCGATAATCAAATTCATCTACTCCATATCCAATGAAGGTACATTTTTTAGACTTAGCCTCAAGCTTGGTCCTATTTTCAATATCAACATGGACAAAAGCTTCACAACCAAAGGTTTTTAGAAATGAATAGTTTACCTTTTTACCCATCCATTCCTCCTCTATATGCCACCATCCAAAAGATTTGAAGGTCCCATGTTTATTGAATAAACAACGGTATGTACAACATCTGCACAAAAAGTGTAAGGGTAGTCTAGTATCCAATCTCATGCTCCATTATGGTCCTATTCATCCTCTCAGACACACCATTTTCTTGTGGGGTTCTAGGAACCATTTTCTGCCTACACATTCCATTATATGAACAATAATTTTCAAATTCTCTGCTACAATACTCACCTCCATTATCAGATCTAAGACACTTTAACTTTTTTCCTATCTCATTCTCAACCAAAGATTTCCACTTTTTAAAAGTTTCAAATACTTATGATTTTTGTTTTAGGAAATACACCCATGTTTTCCTAGTTGCATCATCAATAAAAGTAACATAATAGCAAGAGTCACCAAGAGAAAATACCTGAGCTAGTCCCCATACATCTGAATGCACAAGCTCTAATTTCTCACTCTTCTTCTCTTTCCCAACTTTGAGAAATCAAACTCTTTTCTATTTTCCATAAACACAATTTTCGCAGAACTCCAAGTCAATCTACTTTAGACCTGGTAGCAACTTTTTGGAGTGAAGGATCTTCATCCCTTTCTCACTCATGTTCCCAAGTCTAAGGTGCCACAATTTTGTTTCTATCCCTGTAGCAAGTGCTATAACTGTCTCAGTAGTAACTATTTCTATGGCAGCTAAGGTAGAATAAGTATTACTAGTACACAAATACAATGTGCCTACCTTTTTACCTTTAGCTACTATTAATGCACCTTTAGTGACCTTCCAGACTTTGTTTGAAAAGGCAACTATGTAGCCTTCACTACCCAGTTGTCCTACAGAGATTAAATTCCTTCTCAAAATTGGAACATGCCTTACCTCCTGTAGCAACCATTCATTTCCATTCTGCAACTTGATTTTTATCTTTCCTTTTCCAACAATCTGACAGGGTTCATCATCACCCAAATATACCTGTCCAAAATCACCTTGAACATAATCTACAAAATATTTTCTATGGGGTGTGACATGAAATGAAGCCCCTGAATCTATTACCTAGGAATCATTAGCATTATCATCCTGTAATTTATTACTTGCAACATTAGCTTCCTTATTGTCATCATGTTGTCCATCTCTTTGTTTGCCCTTTCGAGACCAACAATCCTTCTCCAATTGTCCTGGCTTTCCACAGCGCCAATAATCCATTCTTCCTCTAGATTTAGATTTGCCTTTCTTCGACTTCCCTTGTGACTTCCCACAATTTGTTGGGATTTTTCCTCTCTCCTTTGTTCTTCCTTTGTTCTCTATAGTCAAAGCATTAGCCGATGTTGAACTCTCACCTGTGCTTTTCCATTGCATTTCCTCGCTAAGGATAACACCAACAATATCATCAAATTTCAAAATATTTGAACCAGAGATAGAGTTACTTATAGCCATTACCAAGCTATTCTAGCTTTCCAGCAAAGAACATAAAACCAAGAGAGCCCTCACTTCTTCATCAAATTTCACTTTTACAAAAGTTAGCTAACTGGTAATTGTATTGAACTCGTGTTTAAATGATCTGACACAGATCCACCTTCAATTATTTTCATAGTAAACAAACACTTCATGAGAAATACTTTATTAGAGGCTGAGGGTTTTTTCATACAATTTAGCCAAATCTTTCATTAGTTCATTTGTTGTCTTTGCTTCTGTTATATTGAACGCTAGAGACGGTCCCAGGCACAACCAATGGTTCCTAGTGCCTTTCTGTCGAGAAGTTCCCAATCCTCATCAATCATTGTTGTTGGTTTCTTGGCTTTTGCTTCCAATGGCCTCCATAAATCCTTCTAATAGAGATAATCCTCCATCTACATCTTCCATAGCTGATAGTTATGCCTATTGAATTTATCTACCTTCAATTTACCCTCGTCTGCCATTGCTCCTACTTAACCATGAGACTCCCACTCAACCATGAGACCTTCCTGCAGATGATAATCAAACACAACCCGCTCTGATACCAGTTGTTAGGGTTCAAGCAGATCAAAGTAATAAACACTAACAATTATATGCAAATTAAATAACCCAAATATAACAATGAAGAATAACACAAAAGAGATCAACACATAAATTTAACGTGGTTCACCTTATATGGGCTACATCCACATAAACTCAGCCATCCAATGATTTTATTATCCAGCACAAAATAGATTACACTCTTGTGAATTCCATACCTGCAACATACATCCCAATCACTTATAACAATATTTTTTTTTAGAATTAGGGTTTTACAATGTCATTTTTCTTTTGTCGGTTAACAAAAAATTAACAACTGACTCCAAACGTGCAAAAAGAGGGAAAAAATTATGAGTGTAGATAGTGATACGTTACAAGTGTATAGTATTTGCATGATCAATCACCACATACCAACAATCTCTCACTTGGAGACTGATCAGGCTCTACACCAAACATACCATCAACATGATTAGTTGGGGGTGTGATGAGGCCATGTTTTGTATTATTTTTCTTGCTTTAAGTACCTATTTCCTAAGACATTTCCAGAACTCTATATACACTAATTATGTCTATGAATATCCTTAAGACATTGAAATCTTGAAGATGGATATATAATATGTTAATTAATTATCTATGAATGGTAGATTGCTCATGAAATATGTTTGATGCAGGGACTTCCGGAGGTCATAACTTTTGACTCGGATGTGGGTTTTCTATGAGATTTTATAGGTGGATGCATTATAAGGTGGCAAGTGGTTTCCCAACCTATCCCAGTTAGTTGGACCCCGTCTTGGCACTTTTTTGGGGCTTAAAACTTTCATCTTGGCCCTCAAAATGACAATTTAGTGTTTTTTTCTAGATTTTTAAAAAGTTACTTTTGTAATAACTCGAAACTCATGTTTCGAATTTAGAATATTAGTTGGCATTTCATCCTACCTTAGTTTTAGGAAGCTTTTGGGAAAAAATTGGATTCTCAAGATATGATTGTAAAATTACCTAAAATGGCAAAATCTGACAATTGTTAAAATTTGCCAAAAAAGGTAATTTTTTTTTTGTTTTCTTGGATATAAGAGAGTTTTCTCATTGTAGCAACAGAGTTGATGAATAGAAGTTTTTTTATGTTTCAGCTTTCAAATCCTTGGCTCTCACATGATTAATGGCACAATTCTATTGAGTGTATGTTGTTGGCTACATCATCTTTCTCCTCTGATTAAAAAGAACGCAGCTCCTGCAAGTGAATGTTTTCAAACTGTTGCCACTTGACTGGATCCAACCTCTACACCTCCCACTCTGTAATCCACGTGCTATCTATTGGTGGCAATCCTTCCCACTATACTAAATACTTGTTGTACTGCCCTTGCCGAGTGTAGATAGTGCTCTTATCAAGAACCTGGGCAATCTTTTCCTTCTTCTTATGGGGAATGTGGTGGTGCCATGCCACTTCTAGTTGACTATCTTTAGCATCATCCTCACCATGGAATGCATATAAATTAGAAACATTAAACACAAGAGAAATATCGAGATCATATGGTAAACTGACTTCATATGCATTATCATTGATCTTCTTTGTAATTTTGTAAGGACCAATTTTCCCGTACTTCAACTTGTGGTATGTTCCAGTAGGAAACTGCTCTTTTCTCAAATATACCATCACTAAGTCACCTTCATTGAATGTCTGATGTCACCTACTAGTATCCACTGTATTCTTGTACCTCTCATTACTGTCCTGCAACTTCTATCTCACTTCTTTCTGCAACTGTTGAAGGTGTTTTACAAATGCTTCCCCATCATCACTGACCCTATCTTTCATTGGTAACTATACCAAATCTAGAACACCCTTAGGATTCCTGCCATACACAATCTAGAAAGGGGACTTTCCCATTGATCTATTAACAGAACTATTATAGGCAAATTTGGCCTGGGGTAATGCCATGTCCCATTTTGTTGGCTTTTCTCCAACAATACACCTCAACAAATTTCCCAGACTCTGATTGACTACCTCTGTTTGCCCATCCATTTGAGTATGATAGGTACTACTAAACTGTAACTTGGTCCCCATCTTCTTCCATAAAGTCCTCTAGAAATGACTGAGGAATTTGGTATCCCTATCAGAGGTAATAGTCTTTGGAACACCATGTAGTCAAACAACTTCTGAAAAAAATAACTCTGCTACCCTCGTTGCATCATTAGTTTTCTTACAGGCAATAAAATGAACCATCTTGGAGAACCTATCAACAACTACAAAAATAGAGTCATTACCTCGTTGAGTATGTGGAAGTCCCAACATAAAGTCCATGCTCAAATTTGTCCATGGTGCAGTTGGTACTGGTAATGGCATATACAACCCTATATTTTGTGAATGTCTTGACTTAGCCACTTGGTAGATCCTACACCTTGTTGCATACCTAGTTATATCCCTTTTCATCTTTGGCCAGTAATATTTATCTTCTATCAAGGCTATTGTCTTGTCCTTGCTAAAATGTCCAGCCAACCCACTACTATGAAATTCTCTGAGAATGTTTTCCCTCATAGAGCCAGCTGGTATGCATAGTTGTTTTCCTTTAAATAGATACCCATCTTGCATAAAATATTCACCCCTAAAGTGATCCAAGTTACCAGACATTGGTGCCTTCAATTATTTCACAATCTCCCAAAAATCATCGTCAGACTCATACAAATTTTTGATGGCATCAAAACCAATCACCTCAGTTTCCATTGTGGTCAAAAGTGCAACACGCCTACTTAACGCATCTGCAACCTGGTTTTGTTTTCCAGACTTATGCTTCAACACAAAATTGTAACTCTGCAAGAAAGAGACCCACTTGGCATGCCTACTATTCAACTTTTTCTGTGTGTTCAAGTATCTCAATGCAATATGATCTATAAACAATACAAACTCCTAGGGAACTAAATAATGTCTCCAATGCCTCAATGCTTGAACAATTGCATAAAATTCCAAATCATAAGTAGAATAATTCTTTCTAACTTCATTCAACTTTTCACTAAAGAAAGCTACAGGTTTTCTAGCTTGGCTAAGCACATCACCTATTCCCACATGGGAGGCATCACATTCCACTTCAAATACCTTATCAAAATTTGGCAATGCAAGTATAGGTGCTTTTGTTACCTTTTGCTTCAAGTACTTAAAGCTCTCCTCAACATCCGTGGTCCATACAAACTCCCTTCCTTTGGTGCAATATGTTATAGGGGCTACAATACTACTAAAATTTCTAATGAACTTTCAATAGAAAGTGGCCAAGCCATGAAAACTTTTTACCTCTGTGATGTTGCTTAGACTAGGCCATTATAGAATTGCTCTGACCTTCTCTGGATCCATTCTGACACCATCTTTAGAAATGACAAAGCCTAAAAAAACCAAACTATCCTGCATGAACCTACACTTCTTCAAATTGGCATAGAGCTTCTCCTTTCTTAACACACCAAAGATGATCTTTAAGTGTTGTAAGTGCTCTTCTTTGCTGTTACTAAATACTAAAATATCATCAAAATAAACTACCACAAACTTACCAATGTAAGGTCGTAGTATAGTGTTCATCAATCTCATAAATGTGCTAGGTGCATTTGATAACCCGAATGGCATAACTGTCCACTCATATAATCTGGCTCCAGTCTTAAAGGTTGTCTTCCACTCATCCCCTTCTCAGATCCAGATTTGGTGGTAGCCACTTCGTAGGTCGATCTTGCTAAAATATTTGGCCCCTGCAAGGACATCCATCATGTCCTCCATACGAGGTATAGGAAACCAATACTTGGTGGTAATCTTATTAATTGCTCTGCTATCAGTGCACATCCTCCATGTTCCATCTTTTTTGGGGGTCAACAATGCCGGTACAACACATGGGCTCATGCTCTCTCTCACCACACCTTTACTTATGAGTTTTGTTACTTGCTTATTCAACTCTGTATGTTGTGTTGGATTCATCCTATAAGCTGCTTGGTTGGGTAGAGTTGCTCCTAGAATCAAATCAATATGATGCTAAATATCTCTCTTTGACGGTAGACCATCAGGTAATTCATCAAACACAACATCAACAAATTCTTTCAATAGCTCTGCTACTTCTGGGGGAACTGAAATGTCTTCCTCTTCACCTTTTTTCACTACTAATGCATAACAACACCCTTTCACCTTCATTTCTTTAACAAGATCTCTTTTAGACAACATGGTCTCACCTTTTTCTTCATCCTTGAGAGGCAACAAAATCACCTTAGAGCATCTTTCCAAAAAGTGTTATGTGTTTTTCTCTCCATCATGTATGAATTTTCTATCATACTGCCATGGCCTTCCCAATAGCACATGATAGGCATCCATTGGGACAACATCACACCATATCTCATCCTGATAGATCTTCCCTATGCTAAACTTAATTAGGCATCTTTTATCAACAGTGACTTCATTTCCCTTTTTAAACCATGCAATGCGGTACGGATGAGGATGTTTTTCACAGTGTAAATTCAATTTGCCTACCATTTCTTTAGAAACCATATTTTCACAACTACCTCCATCAACAATAACTTGACATACCTTTCCACCTAAAGTGCATCTGGTTTTGAAGATATTGGTTCGAAGCCACAAACCATCAGAGATTTTGGCTTGTGTTTTCTCCTTCTCTGGAATCACCATTGCTCTTCTCATCATGAGACTTTCTCCCACATATGGTGGAACCTCTAGTTTCGTCCCTTCCACTTCATGCTGCATTTGAATCAGGTTCACCCTAGGTTGTCCTCCTTGATTTCTTTCTTGCATGTTATAATTTGAGCATTCAAATTCCCTATGACCTTCTTCTCCACATCTAAAACAAGTGAAAGGCCTTCTCTAGTTTTCCCATCCTCTACCACTACCATAACCTCTACCTCTTTGAAATCCCCTTCCTCGTTCTTGATTCGGAGGATCTTGTCGAGTATCTACTTGTTTTTCCAATCCATGGGATGACTCTCCCCTGCCATAATTTGAACCTCCTTGAAAGGGGATTGATGTACCCCTTCTTCCTCCTCTATTCCCCTGATGGTATTATTTTTTTTTCAACCTTTAGAGCCAATTGGTAAGCTTCTTCCATACTGTTGAGTCGATGCATGCTTAATTCATCTTGAATAGAGAATTTTAGGCTATTCAAATATCTAGCAGCCATCTGTTCATCAATTTCTTGATGCTCTATATGTATAGACAACGTATAAAACTCATTTGTATAATCTTGCACAGAAGAGAGGTTCTGCTTTAAATTTTGAAACCTACAAAAAAGGGTTTGCGCATAATCTACGGGCAAAATTTTTTCTTTCAACTTCTTCTTCATTTTATTCCATGTCCTGATCTTATCCTTGCCTTTCCTTGTTCATTCCTTTTGAAGATGATCCCGCCAAATCATTGCATGACCCTTTAATTTGGTGCATGCGAATTTCACCTTCTTTTCCTCTGTCATGGATTTCCATTCAAAAAAATTTCTCATATCATTCAACCAGTCTATCAACTCCTCTAGTTTAAGACTACCTGCATAATCTGAAACATCTACCTTGACCCCTTCATTTTTCCCTTCTAAGGCCCTGAGCATCCTCCCTTCAAAACTCATGCCTTTTAATTCTTCTTCTTCATGTTATGTATCTTGATCTGCACCTCCTTGACCTATCTCTTCATCAAATTCATCTCCTCCTCTACCCAGTCTTTGGTTTTCCATCCGTGTTGTAAGTTCTGCTACTTACCTTTACAGATTTTGCATTTCTCTATGCATCTGGGCAAGACCGCCTCTTCCTCTTCCTCTCCCAGCCATCAACCTACTCTGATACCAAATGATGTAGCCAACAACATACACTCAAAAGAATTGTAACATTAATCATGTGAGAGCCAAGGATTTGAAAGATGGAACATAAAAAAACTTCTATTCATCAACTATGCTGCTACAATGAGAGAAAACTCTCTTATATCCAAGAAAACAAAAAAAAACAAAAAAAATACCTTTTTTGGCAGATTTTGGCAATTCTCAGATTTTGCCATTTTAGGTAATTTTACAATCATATCTTGAGAATCCAGTCTTTTCCCAAAAGTTTCATAAAACTAAGGTAGGATGAAATGCCAACTAATATTCTAAATTTGAAACATGAGTTTCGAGTTATTACAAAAGCAACTTTCTAAAAATCTAGAAAAAAACACTAAATTGCCATTTTGAGGGCCAAGATGAAAGTTTCAAGCCCCGAAAAAGTGTTAAGATAGGGTCCAATTGATTAGGGTGGGTTGGGAAACCACTTGCCACCTCATAACGCATCCACCTGTAAAATCTTGTAGAAAACCCACATCCAAGTCAAAAGTTATGACCTCTAGAAGTCCCTGCATCAATGTTAGTACTTTATGTTGATTTTAGTGATAGTAATGCATAGATACCATATGATGTACTAACTCCTCATGCAGAAAGAATGTAGCTTCATGCCATGAAGATCACCAGACAACCCGCAGTCGAAGGAGATGCTGATATCCACAGTAGATGATACAGGCACTTGCAGCCAAATGAAGAAGGCCTTGAATTGATTGGGATGAGTCATTCATAACTCTCCACTCAGTGACGGTTGTCCTTCAACAAATGATGCAGTCTTAAATAATGGAGGAATCTTAGATTGTGCTCTATGTTCTGTTTCTCATCTTAATTGTTCTTCATGGATACTAGAGGAAGAGTTATAGTAGGATTGTACCGTCTACGCCACCTTCATGTCAGTTTAGTCTCCTATTTCTAGTTTGTTTTGTAATAAATTCCTCTTCCTACGTGGTTGTATAATAGACATTTATACCATTTATTGTTTAGTAGCTTTATTCAAATAGATAATGTTGATCTTGTCTATGGGAGATTAGATTTTGCTTCATATAGGTTAGACTGAGATACAGTATCAGATTTCATTGTTGTATCTTTCATTTCAACATTCAATAAAGGAATATATGTTTTGAGTTCTATCAATGATTACAAAGATACAGTAAAGATTTAGCTAGATTTCGAGGGATCACAATTACTCAAGCAAGCCACTTGAGGTACTATGTCTCTCCACTTTGTTTACATGTTTGGTTTATGATTGTATGTTTATATATGTGTGATAAATGTATGTTGTAATGAGTTATGTTATGGGAATTAGTCAGACTTTGATAATTTGTGTTGTTAAGTCTTATCGAGTCAAGGTGATCCCCGAACCAACTGTTAATTGCTCTTTTATCTAGAAGTTACATAGGACCATTTAATTACTGTTGTGGTGAATAAGCTTTAGTTATTTCCTACCAATCCTGTTTACTTAGAGCATTGCCAATCCTTACAATTGGAATTGTGTTTCCTTTAGTTAGTTCCTTTACACAACCTCTAGATTAAAACTTAGAAATCTTTAACTGTACACATAGTACAAGCATCATCCAAGAAGATTACGATTCCTTGGTTTGACAATGTAAATGTAACACATTATATAGCTAGTAGGTTGCTTGATATAGGATCTGTTGGTCCATTGAGTAGTGTGCATGCCTTTTCTGCATCAATGTATTAGTTAATAATGGAGTTCCACAACCTCCATCTCAAGTACCTAATATATATGATATACCATACATAAAACTGTCAAATAGTAATTACAAAACCATGAACTAAAACCACCCAAAAGTGGCACCCAAATCCTTAGGGTTCCATTATCTCCAATCAAAGATGCCTCATGATGTGTCATAGCATGCATCAACATGTGTAACTCACTCTTACAACTCTTTTATGTGTCCAACACATTTTTATATTTTCCAATGAGGAGGCCCAACTTATAGAGGCCATAAATTTTGATCTAGGAGGTTGATTGGGCCCTTTTTAAAAATTAAAGAGCTCAAAGAGATCTGTGCATTAAGCACCGCTGATAACAGTGTTGAAAGACCCATGATATTTTTTTTGGCCAAAAACTAACTCTATAGCCCAAAAATTGAGTTTATTCAATTTTATAACTAAAATTGTACTTTTTGTAATTGCAAGGTTGAGACACCTCTCCTAACATTCTCCCACTTGTCAAACACCTTCTAAGAGAAAAGGGGTATCAACAACATGATTTAATTGCTAGGGGCTAAGAGACTCGTAGACTCTAAACACCATTTGAATTTCTCTATGCTCACAAGCTTAGTTAATGAATTTGTAACATTCATCAAAGTCTCTACCTTAACAAGATTCACCCTGTCATCCTCGACCATAGCGCTGACAAAATGTTATTGTACATCAATGTTCTTGGTCCTGGCATGAAATGTCAAGTTCTTAGCTAGGTAGATCGCACTGTAACTATCATAATAAACTGTCATTACACCCTATTTTATTCTAATATATGAACACAATCTCTTAAGCCAAATGGCTTCTTTACAAGCATGAGTAGCTTCCATATACTCGGCCTTAATAGTGAAAAAATCAACAATACCCTATCGCTTACTCGTCCAACTAATTGCACCACTAAATAAAGTAAACACATAAGCACTGGTAGATCTTCTACTATCAACATCACCTGCCCAGTCTGAATCCACATAACCATGAACATCAAGGGAATGCTCATCTCCTATCAAATTACCATGATAACACAAGGAATACTCTAAGGTACCCAACAAATATATGGAGATTATTTTAACTGTATCCAAATGAACTCTACCAGGATTAGACATATATTTGGAAATAATTCCCACTTCTTGGGCAATGTCTAGTCTAGTATAGACCATATAATACATCAAACTTCCAACTGCACTCTAGTAAGGCACTATGCTCATGTCTTCTATCTATAATGGGGATGTTGGACATTGTGAAGTAGATAACTTCATTCCAACTGTAAAATGAACACACAATGGTCTACAATCCTGCATGTTAAACCTCTGTAAAACCAAATTGACATACTTACTCTAGGCAAGCCATAGTTTTCTATTTAGTCTATCTCTTTTGATTTCCATCCCAAAAATGTGTTTAGCTGCACCAAGATCTTTCATTTCAAATTTAGTTGCAAGTTGAGACTTTAGTTCTAAGCTCATTTGTTTCCCTTTACCAATAAATAACATATCATCAACATTTAATACAATAAGAAGGAAACGATCACCATCAAATTTATAATAAACACAGTGATTTGATTTAGAATACTTGATGAGACCATAAAGTGTCTCATCTTTAGTCAAATAAAAGCATATATTTTCTCTTTATTAAATCAATTTTTGAAGTGCACTTGAGTATGGGTTTGAAGATTTGTAGCTAAATATCAAATAAACTTGTCTAAATGCAACGATCAATGCCATGCATGAGTTTATCTTGATATTACATGTTTACTTTGAGATTAGCATTTATTTTATCAATAAAGTGAAAAAAAGTCTATTTTATGTTAAGTTGCAGAGTTTCAGAATTACAGAGCTCCGGAGATGGACAGAGCTCTGAAGATGCATAGAGCTCCGGAGATGCACAGAGCATCGGAGATGCACAGAGCTCCGGAGATGGATAGAGCTCCGGAGATGGATAGAGCTCCAAAGATGGACAAAGCTCTAGAGATGCATAGAGCACCAGAGATGGACAGAGCGCCAGAGATGAACAGAGCTCCGGAGATGTACAGAGCACCGGAGATGCACAGAGCGCCGGAGTTGCAGAAGTCAAAAATGTAGTTTCAGTAAAACTGTAATATCTCACTCATTTCTTAATGAAAATCAGAATTTCAAAATGATCCAAAAAGCTTAAAGAGAGAGGAACAAATCTATGAAGGCATTTTGAAGAGATTCATTAAAATGAATAAATGGTTAATGATATAAGTTGACTGTTACAGAACGCGAAGACGCAGAATAGAAAAGTCAAGAAAACCAGTTTCAGTAAAACTGTGATATCTCTCTCGTTTCTTAACAAAATTTAGAAATTTAAAATGATCCGAAAAGCTGAAAGTTAGGGGAACAAAACCCAGAAATCATTTGAGAGATCTTGTAAATTAAATGAGCAGTTAATGATGGAAGTTGACTGTTCCACAAGCTCCGAAGATGTTCTAGAAATACTTTATGAAGTTGCTGCGAATTCTTCCAATCCACCAACACACACTCTGAGATTTTCTAAAGGATATATTGACTATAATTACTCCTAAATTAATGGATCTAATTATGAGTAATTATTCCATGCAAAGAATACACACTTAGTGTCATTGCATGTCTTTCTAAAATACTGCATGTTTTGCCTTGTAATCAGTAATTGTATAATCAGTTAACTAAATGAATAAGTTTAGTTAACTAGATAAATAAGTTTAGTTAGCTGCATGAATAAGTTCTCTACTCTAAAGAGACTATCAATTAGAATTTAATAACCATAGTTATATATAAAGAACTATGGCGTAGAATAGAAAGAGAAGAAAGTTGTAAAAGAATTTATTGAAGGAAAGAACTCTGTTTTTACAGCAGCATGTATTTTGGATCTTGAAGGTTTTGAATAAAAGAAGTTGTTCTATGAATTTGTTGATTGCTGGAATTGATTAGTCTCTCCGGAGGAAGGAGCAAGGGCCCACTCCAACCGAAGGGCAGAGACTACATTTCTTAGTTTGTTTAGTTGTTTTGCTGTTATGCAATTTGTTTATTCAAAATTCCTTTAGCTGTTCCTTTATTCTAGAATTAGATCAGCAGTTCAAGTTATTGCTTTCCTTAAATTAGGTTGTCTTTTTCAGCAGATTTTAAACCTAGTTTGTTTCATGCAATTGTCAAATCCCTTCTGTAGAAAAAACTGCCATGCAAGTTATTCCTTCTCCCTTTTGCATACAGCCATGGACACCGCCTTGGATTGATATTATTAAAATTAAATGATGAGGACTACAATGACCCTCGTCATTTTTGGCACCGTTGCCGGGGATAGGTGTCATTAGGGAGTTGCTGTTGATCTGGTGACAGCAGGTCAAAAAGAGGGGAAAATTGGTTTGGTAGTCTTTTTAGATTTATTGTTTTAAAGTCTAGGTAGATAAAAGAAGTTCCTCAAAAGAGATCTATATTCCAAAAACCTCCCCAAACAATAGATCCAAATCATAAAGTTCTTGCATGCGAAGAAGGTGAAAAATCTTGTTGTTTTGTAATTTCAGCGCTTGTGCAACCTTTTCAACTAGATGACCATGACTCCAATGTCTAGCAAGGAAAAATGCATTTTAGAAGGAGACATTGATGCCCTATTGCTTGCAATAGGTAACGAGTATAATGAAGAAATCTTGTCTCCACTGGAGGAGCTTGTATGGTAGAGTATTATTTGGATGCCTTTAATGTCCAAGGAAGGCTGCCTGATCAAATATTTGAAGAACAACAAGGAGTTGCCTCTAATCATGCGTGTACTAGAATATGAGGATGGGTTTCAAGATCTCTCCAATTAGCCCATGAACAGCAAGGATCTGCCTCTAATCATGCATGCACCAGAATGTAAGGAAGGGTTGCAAGATCTCTCCAATCAGCCCATGCATGTGCTAGAGTCAGAAATTATGGAGGAGGCTGTTATTTCAAAGGAAGGTGAAGCATCAAAGTTCAAATTTTCAGTCATCTTCTCATGGTTTTCCTTTTCTTTTAAAAAGTTAAACGCATGGATCCATATTTTGAGAAAAGGAAGTTATTTTCCCCAACCAGTTAATGGTTTTGTGTAACCTATCTCTACATCACTAAGTAGAGTAGGTTAGGGTAGGTTTCTTTTCTGCAAATAAGTGCTTTACATATGCTTTTTCTATACAATTTGCTGCTTCCAAGAACTCTTGCAGATATTTTGGCATTTGAAGGAGTTGAAGACCTCTTTGCATGCATCATGCAAAACATGGGCTAAAAGATGGAGAACCAATTAGTGCATGATGGTCACATGGAAGAGTAAGATGGATAGCAAGGTATCAGCTCCAGAGATCAGCAAAGTATTACCTTCAGAGATGAACAACAAGCACCAACTCCAGGGATCAACATGGTATCAGATTTGTAGATGCACAATAGGGTATGAGTTCCAGAGATTATTAGAATGGTAAATCCAAAGATCATTAGAACAACTACTCCAGAGAACACTAAAACAACAACTATAAGGCATCTCCGGAGCAACTACAATAAAAGCAAAGAGGTTATCTCAAAAAGATGATTATGAAGTGTAGGAGGACCTGCAACCTCTTAAGTGTGGGGGAGATGATGAGACCATAAAGTGTCTCATCTTTAGTCAAATAAAAGCATATATTTTCTCTTCATTAAATCAGTTTTTGAAGTGCACTTGAGTATGGGTTTGAAGATTTGTAGCTAAATATCAAATAAACTTGTCTAAATGCAACAATCAATGTCATGCATGAGTTTATCTTGATATTACATGTTCACTTTGATATTAGCATTTATTTTATCAATAAAATGAAGAAAAAGTCTATTTTATGTTAAGTTGCAGAGTTTTAGAATTACAGAGCTCCGGAGATGGACAGAGCTCTGAAGATGCATAGAGCTCCGAAGATGCACAGAGTGCCAGAGATGCACAGAGCTCCGGAGATGGACAGAGCTCCGGAGATGGATAGAGCGCCGGAGATGGACAGAGCTCTAGAGATGGATAGAGCTCTGAAGATGCATAGAGTGCCAGAGATGGACAGAGCGCCAGAGATGAATAGAGCTCCGGAGATGTACAGAGTGCCGGAGATGCACAGAGCGCCGGAGTTGCAGAAGTCAAAAATGCAGTTTCAGTAAAACTGTAATATCTCACTCATTTCTTAACGAAAATCAGAATTTCAAAATGATCCAGAAAGATTAAAGAGAGAGGAACAAATCTATGAAGGCATTTTGAATAGATTCATTAAAATGAATAAATGGTTAATGATATAAGTTGACTGTTACAGAACGCGAAGACGCATAACAGAAAAGTCAAGAAAACCAGTTTCAGTAAAACTGCGATAGCTCTCTCGTTTCTTAACGAAATTTAGAAATTCAAAATGATCTAGAAAGCTGAAAGTTAGGGGAACAAAACTCAGAAATCATTTGAGAGATCTTGTAAATTAAATGAGCAGTTAATGACAGAAGTTGACTGTTCCACAAGCTCCGAATATGTTCTAGAAATACTTTATGAAGTTGTTGCGAATTCTTCCAATCCACCAACACACACTCTAAGATTTTCTGAAGGATAGATTGACTATAATTACTCCTAAATTAATGGATCTAATTATGAGTAATTATTCCATGAAAAGAATACACACTTAGTGTCATTGCATGTCTTTCTAAAATACTGCATGTTTTGCCTTGTAATCAGCAATTGTATAATCAGTTAACTAAATGAATAAGTTTAGTTAACTAGATAAATAAGTTTAGTTAGCTGCATGAATAAGTTCTCTACTCTAGAGAGACTCTCAATTAGAATTTAATAACCATAGTTATATATAAAGAACTATGGCGTAGAATAGAAAGAGAAGAAAGTTGTAAAAGAATTCATTGAAGGAAAGAACTCTATTTTTACAGCAAAATATATTTTGGATCTTGAAGGTTTTGAATAAAAGAAGTTGTTCTACGAATTTGTTGATTGCTGGAATTGATTAGTCTCTCCGGAGGAAAGAGCAAGGGCCCACTCCAACTGAAGGGCAGAGACTACATTTCTTAGTTTGTTCAGTTGTTTTGCTATTATGCAATTTGTTTATTCAAAATTCCTTTAGCTGTTCCTTTATTCTAGAATTAGATCAGCAGTTCAAGTTATTGCTTTCCTTAAATTAGGTTGTCTTTTTCAGCAAATTTTAAACCCAGTTTGTTTCATGCAATTGTCAAATCCCTTTTGTAGAAAAGACTGCCATGCAAGTTATTCCTTCTCCCTTTTGCATACAGCCATGGACACCACCTTGGATTGATATTATTAAAATTAAATGATGAGGACTGCAACGACCATCGTCAATACTCAAATCTCAAACTTAACACATGTGTATCAAATTCCTAGTACCACAACCTAGGACTCTGTTTGAGACCATACAAAGATTTTTTCAATTTAAAAACCAAATCACTTTTACCTTTCACCATGTAGTACTCTGGTTGTGTCATATAGATATCCTCCTCCAAATCACCACGAAGGAATGTTATTTTCACATCCATTTACTCAACCTCTATATCATAAGTTATAGCAATAGAAAATGAGAATATAATG
Organism: Cunninghamia lanceolata; assembly: GCA_027924645.1. Lineage (NCBI taxonomy): Eukaryota > Viridiplantae > Streptophyta > Pinopsida > Cupressales > Cupressaceae > Cunninghamia > Cunninghamia lanceolata. The sequence continues at coordinate 12,621,793 of BSBN01000367.1, forward strand.
GATGTCATTTTGCAACAAGATAAAATATCTCACCGTAATCAACACCCTCAATTTGAGAGTAACCTTCACAGCCAACCATGCTTTGTACTTCTCAATACCTCCATTTGAACCAATATTTTTCTTGAACACTCATTTGAAACCAATAGGTTTTCGTCCTTCAAGCAATGGTACTAGGTACCATGTGTCATTTTTTTTCAAATCTACCATTTCTTCATCCATAAAAATCCTCCATGACTACATCATACATACCTAATACCTCTTCTATAGAACTTGGTTCATCCATGTTAGTATTCAAAGCACAAATACATCTCTAGTCATTAGGTGAATACCTTTCAGGTGGTTATCTATGCCTTGTAAACCTTCAAACAAGCTAAGTTGGAGGTTCATCCTCCCCTTCTGAAGATTCAGAGCTAGACGAGCTCTCCTCAACTTCTTGTCTATCTAGGGGTCTCGATTCAACTTTCTTAGGCATAGAAGGGAGTTGAATCACATCTTTTTGTTCACTTTGTTATTTCTGCAATGTAATAGAAGAAGGCGCGATTTCTCTAAAATTCACACTTCTACTATATGTTACCTTATGTACAGCAGGATCCCAAAGCTTCTATCCTTTCACACCATAACTGTACCTGATGAAGATACATTTCACAGCCTTGTTTTCCAACTTTGTTTGCTTCCCTTTTGGCACATGTGCATATGCCTTGCAACCAAAAACTTTAAGATGTCTCAATGAAGGCTTATGACCCAACCACACCTCCATAAGTGTTTTACAAACAAGAGCTAATGTAGGAGACTTGTTAATCAGGTAGCAAGTAGTGGTAACAACTTTAGCCTAAAACCTTTGTCCTACACTAGCACCACTAAGCATACTCCTAGCTTTATCTATCAATGTCCTATTCATTCTTTCTGTAACTCCATTCTATTGTGGATAATATGAAGTTATCTTTTGTCTCTGAATGCAACAATATTTACAAAATCTACCAAAATCATTGGAGGAATATTCATCACCATTGTCAGTCCTCAAATAATTTATTTTTTTTCCATTCTACAACTCAACCATTTCTTTAAATTCTTTAAATTGATTGAAAACTTTAGGTTTACTCTTTGGAAAATATACCCATGTTATTCTACTATAATCATCAATAAATGAAACATAATATGTGGATTTTCCAATGGAAGGAACATCTACAGGAACAAACACATCAGAATAAATAAGATCCAATACACCACAAGATTTATGAGAACTCGAGTAAAATTAAATGTGGTTTTGTTTACCATAAATATAATGCTCACATAAATCAAAATCAAGATTATAATCAATCAACCCTTCAACAAGGCTTTTATTTTTCAAGGTCCTTAGACTCTTTTCTCCAATACGGCCTAATCTTTGGTTCCATAACATAGTCTTCTTTGTAGGTAATTTTGATTCGGAAGAAATAACACCCTTAGGTACCCAGAAGCTAGGACCATCTATTGAAGATGAAACCCTCGCTTTTTCTAATGTAGTAGCCACAAAGTTGCTTTTCACAGAAGTACCATTGCACTAAATAGTGCATGCATCAAGCTTATACAATGTTCTAAATCTGACACCTCTAGCGATCACCATAGCACCTCTAACCATCTTGCATCAGAAAAGAATGCATACACACCTACATCTATTAGTTTGTTCACAGATAATAAATTTCATGCTAACCCAAGGATATGCAACACACCATTAATCTTTTTTACTCTACTATCAAAAAATCTAATTTTAAGTTTACCATGACCAACAATATTTAATTAAAAATCATCACCCAAATACACCTTACCTCCATTAAATTCTTCATATTTAGAAAACCAATCTTTATTAGGGGTCATATGGAAAGATGCACTTGATTCAATTAACAATGCATCATTACCTGCATGAGTGGCCAAAACTGCAATGAATGCATCTCCATCTTCCTTCTTAGACTCAGAATCAGAATAAAATTTCTTCTTTTCTTCTTTGCACTCCTTACAAAAGTGTCCATGCTTACCGTAACTCCAATACATAACTTTGGACTTTCCAAGAGATTTGGATTTCCCCTTGGACTTAGATTTGTCACGCTTCTCACTCTTCTTGCCTTTTTCTTTAGTTCTTCCATGAACATTTAGGGCCTCTTTGGCATTGATGGTGTTGGTGCCTGAATTGACTGTCAGTTTCTGAGCAATTTTCATGCAGGCACCTTCCCAAAAAATCTAAAAAAGTTTCTAAATTTTGGGGCCCCTTAGTGTTTTTAAGCATCCGCATTCATCTTTTTTGAGGAGGGGGTCTTCATGTTTTGTCCATCGGCATAAGTTTACATGTGTCTTGCCGATGGAGTATTGTTTTTGAGGTTTGAATCTCACCGGCGAACCTCAGTGTTGAACCTCTCATTTGAACCATCGGGTTGAACCGGTTCAATGGTTCAACGGTTCAAAGCTTTGTGATTTTGGTCTCGGCGAGCGTCATTTTTGTTGTGCCGATGGCCTTTGTCTTGGCCGGAGGTGGTTGAGCCATCAATGGCGACTATGCTAAGGCGTGGGCGAGTTATTGAACAGTCATGTACCCATTTTTTGGCATGAGGACTTCCAGATGGCAGCGCAGGGCTCGAGGTTTCTCCTGCCTGCTGCAGCAATAACTTCTGAGTGACATTCCTTCTAAGGACTGTATCTAACAGTTTTTTGTCAAAATCATGTAATTAATTACTGGAGGTACACTTTCTGGCCGATATAGGCAGACTGTGTTACCATTTTTTGTGGTTGTTGAAAGTTGAACATTTGGCTCTGTAATACAATACAGTTGGTTTTGGTTGCTCTGTGCAGCAAAACTTGTGAGTTTATGTATCTCCTGTAGTATGTTTTTTGCATGAATCCACTGATTTCATGGTTAATCTTATATGAATAATGCTATGTTTGCATGTGTTATGCTAATTCTGTCTCCAGTGTTGCATGTATATTTCTTCTGAGTCTAGGTATTCAAGGAATGTCTAAGATTCTAGAACATAGAATTCCTGTGTTGAATGTTTAATCTCTTAACTTCTGCTCAAGGGGTAGATTAAATTGTTCTCAGATTGAATATTGGGAAGGATATACTGCAATAGGGATGCCATAAGTATAGATAGCTTAACACTTTGTATTGGGAGATATCTGTAAGGCAGGTATCACATGTATCCTCCTGAAATCTAGTTTTAGTTGTTCATGCTGATCATTCACAGGTGTATGTCTACTGACTCCAGGCCCTGGATAGGCACCAATCTTGCTTTGTGTTAGTGTTATATACCATGTCCAGCTTTGCATCCAAATATAAAATCAAAATCAAAACTCTAAAACAACCATTAGGACAGTAGAATTAGTTTTAGCATCCAAGTCCTCTGTCTACAACTGCAAATAGGCCCAAAGCCAGCCCCTTTGCTCTTATCTTACAGTTTTGGTCTACTTACAGGAGGACTTATCTGCTTTCTGTCAACATCCCAGCCTTTGTATGCATATCCTCATGGATGTTGAGTAGGGAATACCCCCCTAGGTTTTGCAGAGCCTGAAGAAGAAGAGGAGATAAAATATAGAGTCTATCTCCTACATTGTTGGCCCCTGGCTCAGAGATCCTGTTGATCATTGATGGCTACTTTGTAGGGAAATCTGGGAGTAAGCATCCAGTTTGGGAAAAAACCAACAGATGGATACCTTCCTCTTCATCTCTTCATAAAGCAAATAACTCGCAACAATTTCAAATTTAAAGACAATAGAAGTACTCCCAATAGCCATAACAAGAAAATTCCACAAATCAAGCAAAGAGCAAAGAAAGATTTGACATCTCTCCTCCTCATCCATTTTTACATCAACCGATATCAATTGAGCCACAAACATATTGAATACTTCCAAGTGGTCTACAATTCATCCACCCTCTTCCATTCTCAAGGAATATAACTTCTTCCTCAAGATAATCTTGTTCACTAAAGATTTGGCTTGATATATCTCACCAAGTTTCTTCCATAGTTTCTTTATAGAGGAATCTTCATGGACATTGATTAAAATAGAGTTTGTGAGGCATAATTTGATTAGACCCTTGGCTTTATGGTTCATAACATCATATTGAGCAGCCAAAGTAGCATCTATAGGCATTGAAATGTGATCATCAACAACATCCCATAGATCTTGATCAATTAACAGATCTTCCATCTTCAGCTTCTACATCTCAAAATTGCTACCATTTTGTTTTCTAACTCTATTCTTCCTGATGTGCTCACCATATAAAAATTTCTACAACAAGATCACAATGTATCTTCTATATAATCTCCCACTCAAAACTAGATTAGTTTTAAAAACTCAACAACCCACAACTAAAATCAAAAGTGATCAAGCTCTGATACCACTTGTAAGGAAGCTAAGGTAGTGGAACAACTTCCTACATAAATCTTGAGAGAAGGGTTATGCGTAACATTTTAGATATTTACAATACTACCTAGAATTATATAGAAACAAACATAAATAGAAATCATACCATAACACAATGATTTACGTGGGGAAAACCCTTTCGTGAGAAAAATCCCACACTCCAAAAGTAGCCCATTATATTATTCAAAAATATCGACAAAATTACAATATACTTGTAGAGCAAGCTTCTGCAGGAGTATCACCAACCAAAGGAGGTAACTTAATAACATCTATAAGACTCTCACACAACCTACATCTCAAACACCTAATATATAGGAGATACAATACATGAAATTGTTAAATGGTAATTACAAAACCATGATCTAAAACCACTTAAAAGTCGTGTCCAAATACTTAAGGTTCCATTATCTCCAATCAAAGATGTCTTTTGATGTGTCATAGCACGCGTAAACATGTGTAACCCCCATTACAACCTTTTTCAGTGTCGAACACATTTTTACATTTTCTAATATAGGAGGCCCAACTTTCAGAGGCCATAACTTTTGATCTAGGAGGCCAGTCAGGCCCCTTTTTTCTTAAATTGAAGAGCTCAAAGAGATCTACATATTGGACACTCCAATGGTGGTGCTGAACAACCTAAAATTTTTATTTTGGCCAAAAACCAACTTTATAGCCTAGAAATAGAGTTTATTCAATTCTCTAACTGAAAAATCACACTTTTGTAATTGCAAGGTTGAGACACCTTTCCTAACATTGTCCACTTAAACTTTTTATTGTTCTTTTTCTTTAATAATTTGTTAATTAGTCCCTGCTAATGCTACATAATTTCATATGAAATTGCAATGATATCCCATATCCTACAAAGGTTTTAGTTTCATACATGCTCTTAGGAGGAGGGAGATTCAAAATTATAGCAACTTTCAATGGGTCCATCAATATGTCCTCTTTACAAACTATGTCCCGATAGTGTACCAAAAAGTGTTGCAAATGTACACTTTTTAAGATTCGAAGCTATCCTTGGGCTTCTACATCTCTCAAAAATTATCCTTAACACTTGAAAATGGTCTTCCAACAATGCATAGATAGTCTAATTATACAAATAAACTTCAAAAAATCATGTACATGAAATACTCAAATGCATTTACCATGATCTTATTGACAACTAATGGAGCATTTTTCAGCTGAAATGACATTACAATATACATAAAGGATCCCCATTCAGTAGTAAAAGTTTTCTTTAACTATTCCTCTTCTTGAATTTTGACTTGATGATATCTTAAGAAACCATTTATAAATGAATATACTTCCCTCCCTGTCATAGATTCCAACACTTCCTCTATAAATACGATCGGAAAAGTATTGCATGCCTTGCTCGGTTCTCTAAAATCTACAAAAACCCTAATTTCACCTATCTTTGTATGTTGGATCACCATACGGATAACCATTCTACATCCTTGACTAGTGTGATAATGTTACTTGCCAACATTTTATCCATCTCCTTTCTTACTTTAACTTCCACATTTGGGTTTAGGAAGCAAGGTCTCTTTCTCTATGGTTTGACTCCTTTTAATCGTGTCTTCATAAATCGTGGTTCCTCTTTGATGCCTTTAAGGTTAGTAAATGTCCCAGGGAAAAATCTTCATATTCTTTTAATACCTCCACTAGTTTCATTATTGACAGAAAAATCTAGATTAGAGTCCAAGGTTTTATATTCTATTTTACATAGTAAACCCTAATGTGATGCAATAAAAAGGGAGAACTTAGATTTGCTATAAGTACAAACCAAATTTAAAGATATTATATACACCATCATACATAAGATTATATATTAATATACTTCAATGGCTTATACATGTCTTATACTTCATTCCTTGTGCTTTATTCTCATGTTGTCATCTTCCTTATTCTCACACACATATATCTATTATATCCTCCACACTTCCTTATTCTCACGCATACATAATTCATATGATTCAAGCTCTTATCTCCCACTTTTCCCTTCCTTATATAGCCTCTTAATTCCTCTTCATAATGACATTCCATTATATCCTTTCATAATAACTCTTAGTTATCTTATTCCCACATATTTACCTCTTCTTTTATGATGTTTATCCCTTTTATATCTTATTTGGGCATATTACGGTGTATTTAAGGCCATTTAAATGGTATATAATGGATATATGGGTCTAAAAATGACACAAATTACATGTGTGGTTTTGTACAACCTCCTATATGTTACCAACATTCAGCTTGGGCCTAAAACATTGTCTCATCCTCGAGATAATCTAGTGAAATCACTTGTAACTTCTATTCTCATCTAAGGGTCAAACACAATGGCCTTTCTTGCTATGGATCTTCATCTCAATGAGTGGAAATTTGCACTAGGCCTCCCTGATGTGATTTGTTTCCCTTGGAGGTTTTCTTCCACATTTTTCCAAGTTCCTATGGAACTTTTGGACGTCCCATTAGCCAAAACCATGTCACATGGGATATCATGTAACATTAGTGTAGGCACCCTAAATTCACCTCATAGATTTCCCATAATTATTCCCAAACTAACCATTTTCCACCATTTAATCCCATTTCCCACAATTAATTAATGTGACTAACCTAATTAATTGTGCCCCCACGCTCCCATATCTAAGGCTAATTAATTAAATACACACAATTATTTAACCTTAGTATACTTATTCTTCCAACTAATTAATTAGATAATACATGATTATCTAATTGCTTAGGCTAATTAATCACACTCTCCAATTTCTTCAAATTAAAAATTCCACCCCATTTCACTAAAGCCAAAAGACCGTGTCTTTTAATCTTCATCGTCAATTTCAAATCCCAAAATCAATTTGGGCCCTTTATTTTCACACATGCCACTTTCCCCCACTCCTTGCTTGCACATGTGTAACATATTACATGGGTCAATCTTGACCCTTGATTTCATCCTTCCATCTCTACCATCCACTTGCATCATTCTCTCTCTTCCACAACAATGGAGGTATAATGTGTCATTATTTGTGTTTTACATTATAGTTTAGCTTCCATTATTGCTCAAATTGAAAGTAGGTGTTAGTATTAGGTTGTGAGCTTGTTTGCATTATTTTGTATCTTACTTGAATTGTATTATTCCAAATTTGACCTCTATAATTAGTTTCCCAAGCTCCTCCCAAGTTTGTTTAGGTGTTATATTGATATCCATACCTAAGTTGAAAACATTCCTCAACCATTTGTTATTGACATAAGTTCAACCAAAACAGGGCTCTTCCTCCATTTCTTCATGGTTTTGGCCACACTTTTGACTTGATATTTCTTATTGTCTTCTTTGTGCTTGTTCCAATACTTAGCAAGCTGCACTAATTTTTCTAATATATTTTCTTCTTCTGCTAGCTTTCCTAGTTCTCTTAGTATCTGTGCTTCCTTTTTTGAGAAATAGGGCTTGTGGTATTCTTCTTCTCTCTGCTCTTCCTAACAACCTTTTTGGATTTCTCTACTATGTGGTCATGTTTATCTTTCACAAGGTACTCTTCCTCCTATTCTTTTGAATCATCTTGGACTAGCTTTTGTTTTCTAGTGTCAATCCCTCCTTGGATGACCACTACTACTTTACATATCTTTTTTCTTTCTATACTCATTTATGGTTTTCCTCTATAGGATTTCTTTATTTTTTTGACACTCTTTTTCTAAGTACTCTTCCCCAATCAATGATGACTCTCCTATTTTATCTTCCTTGTGACCTTTGTTTTTTTGGCATTGTTTGGCATTGGGGGGTCTTTCTTTAGGATTTCATTAAGACTTTTACTCAGTTTGCCGCATTCAACTCTAATAACTAGTCACTCTTAGTGCCTACCAAACCTTGGTAATTTTTGTAATATTAGGCTATTGTTGAACAACTTAAGAGAATCATGGGAGGTATCACCACAAAACCCATAAACTTTCTTTCTTTCTTTCTCCTTTACACCCATTTGCATAGTGTCCCATTTCTCCATATTTGAAGCAAGTAACTTCTTCCCTCCTCTAACCTCGAGATCTCCCTTTATGATGACCACCTCTATTCTCGTTGTGATACCCTCCTCTTTGGGAGTCTTATTGTTAAGGATGTTCATCTTCTATTTGTGGTGTTGGGTGAGGTTTGGATGTTGCATTTATTATTATTGGCCTTGAACATGGTCCCTTGACCTCCAGGTAGTCATGGTATCTCAATATTCTAGTTACCACTAAGATGATCCTCTCATAATTTGAAATAAATATGTTCACGTCCTTATAACTCTCATCCTCCCATTTGATATGTTGTTCCTTATCTTGTATCATTAGGTGATCCTCTAAAACATGTCTATCCTATTTTTCACAAAATTGATGCTAGATCTTATTTGGCTTTCCCTTGGATTTATCACCAAACTCCATGTACTTAATGTCACAACTTGTTTGGACCCTTCAATAACTGGGCACTTATTTCATATATGTCCTTCAATTACACAACGAGTGCATTAGATCTTGTTTATTTGTGTTGGCATTGATCCTCTATGGCCTTATCTATCTTTTGAAGGCCCCCCTCTACTCCCCTCTTTATTTTTTTATTCTATTCTAGGTCCCATTGGTCCTTTCTTTCCTGGTTTCCTAATGCTTTTGACAACCTTTTGTTGTTTTACAAGTTTTCTTTCTCTATCCTTATCCATGGGTAATTCAACTTCAAAGAATTCTTCTCCTAATACTTCTCCACACGCACTTAAAAATTTAGCCTTGAATTCTCTTTTCACACTTTCCTCTTCCTCCTTTCAGAAGGGTTCACTATAAATCTTTTTTAGATACTCTCCTCACGTTATGTGGTATGAGGGGTGACTCTTGGTTTGGGGGGTTCATCTCCTTGTGGGGTCTTTTTAGCTTTTGGGATGTGTCCTTTGACAACTCTTTGTTAGTTGACAATTTTTCATTAATAAAACTTGAATTATTATCTTCTTCATTTTTATTATATTCTTCAAATTTTTTCAATGTTTCTCGTGCATATTCCAAGTTTCCTAAAAATACAAATCTAAGGTTTTGCTTCCCTTTTTCCCATCTTCTTCTTGGAGCAACCTATCTTTTCATAAGCCAACATATTTACCATAGTACCTAAGTAGTTCCAACATGGAAACTCAGAGGTTTCAATTAAGAAATTAGGGTTAGCAATTTCTCAAACCCTTCATTAGTTGTGACCTTTAGATGTGACAAATTTGGATCAAAATCAACTCTTGAGTTAGAACTTCATCAAATGGCTAAGCACTCCTACTTCCAAACCTTGGCTGAAAACTCCTACTTCCAAGCCCTAGCTAAGCACTCTTGCTTCCAATCCCTCCCTTCTATAACTAAGTCAACTCTTCATACTCCATCAATTATTCTACCATCCATTTCAGATTTTCTTTTGTTTTTCTTATTAGGGTTATTGATTTTTTTGGTTTGATATTTGTAAGTGCCATCTTATTTGTTGATCCCTTTGATTTATACTCCCTTGATTTTTTAGCAGCAATCCTCCCGACAAGCTCCATTAAGGCTTCTTGAGCCTTCTCAATCCTTTCCTAGATTTGTTTCATCCTCCTCTCCTCGACGGTTTATTTCATAAGCCATTTCAATCTCCTCAGCTACCTTTCCTAACTTCTTTCTATCTCATCTTGATGATTTGATCTAATCATCCATAATCTCTTCTTATTCATCCTAAAAAACTTATCCCAAATTTGATTTAGTACTTGTATCTTTTTGGGATCCCCCCATTCCATCATCACCCCTAGGAGCCTAACCCCCTAAGGGCTAGGACCTAGTGTGTGTTGCTTCACATCATTACACTTGTTTTCATTGTTATATTTAATCACTCTCACTTGTAACCTTGGTCACCACAACTCCCACCCCAAGTTTAGTCCTCTCCTTATTCACCAATAGCTAGGGACTCGATAATGGAACCAAATGTTGACAATAAAACATAAATTGATGATCTGAGTTATTTCTATGTTAGAGTTGTACCTACTTGAGTGTGATGCATAAGAAAGAGAAAATAAAACATATATAGTAGTATTATAGAATAAACAAAAAAATACACACACATTTTTAGTCACCATTCATATACTCATGAGATATAGCAAAGTCTTCATTATATTCATCACATATACTTGTAATACATCATCATATGTCTTTCATGTGATCTCTATTACCTTCCTTCTCTCTAATATATTCTCACATTTTATTTTTATATTTCATATCTCTTATTCAACTTTCTTTTCCTACTCTTCCAAGTGTGGTAAATGTGTGTTGCTATTACAACTTGTCTAGATATAGGGACATGTCCCTAGCCTTGTTCCTTCATATCTGTGCCTTTCTGGAGTTACTGCAAAGCATCTAATTATATTGCGATGATGTTCTCTATTCTTGTGGTAACTTCTTCTATCTCTTGCCTATAGAGAATGCTCTATCAGATCCCAACCTTTGGCACCTTTGTAGATTTTCACCATTAGCCTCCATTAGGTTGCCCTTTCAAAATTTCAACATAGTTCAGCCACCCTTGTGGGTTTTCAACTAAACTCTTGCGAATCTTAAAGTTGGATTTGTCCCTACCAATAGGTGCAATGGCAAAATCTGACCACCCTTTGTCATCTTTAGAGATGCACGATTATGTTACCTAGCACCTGATGATGTCTCACCCACTCAAGAAAGTAAAAAAGGGGCCCACATGAGATGACATAGTCATGGATAGACCAATGACACAACTTGAAGGATACAAAATTCTAAAAACACCTAGGATCGCATTGACCCTTTGATTTGAATCAAATTCAATCAATCCAAAATTATTTAGCATCATGACACCACCACAGGAATAATGAGATCCACTTATGGCTCCCATGATTGCAACATGAGAGCACGATAAACATATAACATGTGGAAAATAAAAAATTATCTCGAGGGCATGATGAAGACACAAAAAGGGATATAATGAAGCCCATTAAGATGATATCTTAGATCCATTATATACAAAGAGCAAAATAGAGACCTTAGGGAACAAAAGGGTATGAAAGATGCAAATTTAAGGGCATAGCCAACATTATAGTCACATCATGTTTTGTAGATTAGTTTATTGGACCAATGCTAAAGGGGACAATCTTACATATCACTATCTAAACTGGAGGGGACACATCTACTAAACCTATGTGCTTCACTCTGTTGGTTTTTTCCCAGACTGGATGCTTATTCCCAGATTTCCCTACAAGGTAGCCATCAGTGATCAACAGGATCTTTGGGCCAGGGGCCAACAGTGTAGGAGATAGACTCTATATTTTATCTCCTCTTCTTCTTCAGGCTCTGCAAGACCTAGGGGGGTATTCCCTACTCAACATCCATGAGGATATGCGTACAAGGCTGGGATGCTGACAGAAAGCAGATAAGTCCTCCTGTGAGTAGACCAAAACTGAAAGATAAGAGCAAAGGGGCTAGCTTTGGGCCTATTTGTAGTTGTAGACAGAGGACTGAGGATCCTAAAACTAATTCTAATGTCCTAAAGATTGTTTTATATTTAGATTTTGATTTTAAGTTTGGATGCAAAGCTGGACATGGTTGTAACTCAAACACAAAGCAAGATTGGTGCCTATCCAGGGCCTAGAGTCAGTAGACATACACCTGTGAATGATCAGCATGAACAACTAAAACTGGATTTCAGGGGGATATATGTGATACCTGCCTTACAGATATCTCCCAATAAAGAGTGTTAAGTTATCTCTACTTATGGCATCCCTACTGCAGTATGCCCTTCACAATGTTCAACCTGAAAACAGTTTAATCTACCCCTTGAGCAGAAGTTAAAAGATCAGACATTCAACATAGGAATTCTATGCTCTAGAATCTAAACATTACCCAGATATCCAGATTCAGAAGAAGAATACATGCAATACTGGAGACAGAATTAACAAAACACATGCTAAGATAGCATTTCTCATATAAGATTAATCATGAAATCAGTGGGTTCATGCCAAAACATACAATAAGAGATACATAGACTCACAGGTTTAACTGTACAGAGCAACCAGATCAGCTTGTTTTGAATTACAGAGCCAAAAATCTTCAACTTTCAACAACCAAAAAATGAGTAACACTTCCTGCCTATAACAGCCAGGTAGTGTACCACAGCAATTAATTACATGGTTGACCAAAAATCCCGCCAGATACACAGTATCAGAAAATTGGCGCTCAACGCATCACCAGATTGGCACCCAAACATGAATGCAGTAGGTAGGGGAGGAGACAGGAAGAAATCTCGAGCCTTGCGCTGCCGCCTAGGGATCCAGATCTTCAATCGGGTACTAGATCCGTCCACGCCATCGCCCATACCTCTGCAATAATCGCCATTAATGGCGTACCAACCCGCGGCCCTGGGAAATGCAGAATACTGTGCGTCGTAACTGTTTCCCGCCAAGATACATCGTCATGATATTTCAAATATGCAGGATATCAATTATCCCACATGCACCCCGCGGTGACCTTTTCATCACCTTATATACTAGGTCGCGAGCATATATGATGTCGGTGCTTTTGCTCCTGACGACACTAGTATAAGACTTCATCATCATCCTCCAACAACATGATATCCTGTTGCTCGAAAAATCACCCTGACGTCAGCATCATCATCGCAATATCACCTGCATGATAATCGCCTTCATCGGCACAACCTGATCCATCGGAGGAAGATCCTCCTGCTTAGTCGATACCAAAAGTCTGGCCGATGAACATCCTGATGACGTCATCGTCATATCCTGCTGACATCATCAGCATATCTGCCTACTGCGCACCTCCTCATATCCGGATGATGTCATCATCATATCGACATCAGGATGATATTCGGAAGAATCCGGATATTTGGAAATATCATCCTGATGCACAAATATCATGTTGCACTGTAGCTCCACCATAAGATCAGGGTGATAGATGAATATGCCAGACATTTGAAAAGATCACCCCCACTAGATAATGCACGAAGCTGACAGGCGGATATCTCCCTTCAGAAATATCATGATGCAGACAGGTAGAAAAGCGGATATCACCCTGACGTAAGAATGACGTCAGCATCATCAGGATGATAAAACAACGAACATGAAGTGATACAACAACATCAGGATGATATTGACTAAGATAATCCTGACGTCCAAAATATGATGACCACGATAAAAATCAGGTCACACTTAGAACTTTACAGCAACATCATCAGGATGATCTTAACAAAGATCACCCGATGTTAAAATATCACCCCGGCGAAAGATCATGCAGGCAGAAAATATGATGACCCTCGCAAGCAACACGACGATAACAGGAAATATGATCATGATGATGACGACCCTTAAGAAAAAATAGGCCGGGTTGAACAACTTAGAAAATGACCCCTTCGGGAGATCGGGGTGACATCATCATCATAAAAGGGCAGGGTGATAATTGGAAGATCACTGGATATTTGAAAAATCACCCTCCGCAAGAAAATCAAGGCACGTTGTAGCTCATCAGCAGGATTGGGATGATATCCAAACATCACCCGATATTGAAATATGATGATCCTGATGAAAAACAAGTCGACAGAAAACATGATGATGCGGACCATCATCGAAGACAATATGATGATGATAATCTCCTCCTCAAAGAAAATATGATGATGCAGCTGAAAAATGCCGAGGAGGTCCAACACTTAGGAAAATGGGCAAGAAGATATAGGGTTCAAATGAAGAAACCCCCTAAACATGAAAAATCAACCTCCAGGTCAAAATGAGTGCTAACACTGGCTCCGAATGGGGACGTGCAGGTGAAAGACTGCAGCGAGAACCAGATCTTCAGGCAGACCAAACAAAAAGTCAAAAAGCACGAACTGCACAAGACATTTACACTACATACATGTTTTTTACAAATGTGCACAGCGACAAGTCATCTATGCAAAATAGAACTTAAGGAATTGGCCATGCACAGGCAATTCCAGAACTTCACCATCTAGGGCCTGGAGGAAATAGGAATCCTCCCCATGAGCACTGCAAATCTGATATGGGCCCATCCATAAGGGTTCAAATTTACCATGTTTACCCTTTTCTTGACCTTTTGCATTCCAAATGAGCACCAGATCATTGACTTGAAACTTCCTTTTTATAGCCTCCTGTCAAACTGATACTTCACATCTTGTTGTCTTTTGAGATTGATCTGGTGGGCTTTCCTTTTGTTCTCATCCAATGCAACCAGCTGGTTCACCCTTTCTGTCATGGAGTCTTCAATCTCCTCATCATTTTCCTAGATGAATCTGTAAACTGGTAGGAGATTGTTTATGGGCAATCTGGCTGATGCACCATATACTAGCTCAAAAGGTGACATCCCGATAGCCCTTTTTACTGTCACTCTGTCAGCCCATATTGCTAAGTTCAATTTTGAGTCCCAAGCTCTCTTGTTCTTGTCCAGTATCCTCTTGACAATTTTCATGATGCTTTTATTGCTTGATTCTGCTTGACCATTCCCTTGTGGGTGATATGGTGATGTATATGATAGATTTATCCCATAGCTGTTGCAAAAATTAACAAATTCACCTGATCTGAAGCACATAGCATTATCAGTGACTATCTTGAATGGTACTCCAAACCTGATGATAATATTTTCTAGCATGAAATCTGTCACCACCTTACTTGTAGCTCTCTTAGTTGGGATGGCCTCAATCCATTTGGTAAAGTAATCAGTTGCCACCAAAATCCAACTGTGTCCCCCACTTGATTTGTCTGCAATTTCCCCTATGAAGTCAATTCCCCATTGCTGAAATGGAGCATCCACAGTTACAGTTCTGAGGGGTAAAGCACCATCATATTTCAGCTTTCCTGAAAATCTTTGGCAAGGGTCACACTTCCTCACTAACTTTTGTGCATCTGAAAAGAGAGTGGGCCACCAATATCCTGCTCTAAGAATTTTATGAGCTGTTGTTTGGGCAATATAATGTCCACCACACAATCCTTTATGCATATCAATCAAAACATTGTTAGCCATATCCTTATCCACACATCTCAGCAGCACACCATCAGGGTTTTTCCAGTATAGCTCACCTTGAACAATAACATACCTGATTGCATGTAACTTTAAAGTCCTCTTTTGACTGTCACTGAAATGGGAAGGACAATTCAGATTTTGCAAGTAGTAGATAATATCCTTGTACCATTCAGATCCTGCTACATTTACACTCTCATTTTGGACTGCATTAACTTGGCATGCTTCCAAGTTTGATTGTGCCATCATCTTGGCTAATCCTTGTCCTTTTATCAACTTGGTAACTTGTATGTCTATGTTAAACTCTTGCAGTTTGTTTATCCATCTGCACCTTCTTCCAGTCACCTCCTGCTGAGTGAATATGTCTTTGACTGCTGCATGGGGTACATATGCAATTATATATGATCCTACCAGGTATGGTCTGAAACTTTTGATGGCTCTAACTAGTGCATATGCCTGTTTTTCCATAATATCATACTTCAACTCAGAGGCCTGTAAGGACATACTGAAGAAAGCTATGGGCTGTTCAAAACCATCTTCATTTTTTTGTAGCAAACATGCAGCAACAGTATGAAAGGAAGCAAATGAAAATACTTGGAATGGCCTAGAAAAATCAGGAGATTTAAGAACAGGGGCCATCTTAATTGCCTCTTTGATACTCTGAAATGATTCTACTGCTTCCCTTTCCTAGTAGACAGTTGCATCCTTCTTCATCATCTTGGAAATGTTCCTTGTGGTTTCTGCAAAGTTGGGAACAAATCTCCTAACAAAATTTATCTGTCCAAAGAAGGACTGAACTCCTTTTACAGTTTTTGGCATTTGAATTCTGTCAATAGCAGCCACTCTCTCTGGATCTATCCTAACTCCATCCTTGGAAACAATATGTCCCAGGAGCTTTCCTTCAACTACCCCAAAGGCACACTTCTTTGGATTTAAAGAAATACCATACTCTAGTGCTCTTATGAAAATCTGCTCCAGATGCAAACAATGCTGCTCTTCTTTCTTTGAGTAAGCAGTCAAGTCATCCTGATATACAGCCAGAATTGAATCAATCAACCCTGCAAAAGCAACATCCATTGCTCTTTGAAATGTAGCGCCTGCATTGGTTAGTCCGAAGGGCATTCTAACATACACATAAGTTCCCCATGGAGTGGTGAAGGCGGTCTTATACTGTTCTGATTCCTTTACCTTCACCTGATTATAACCTGAAAATCCATCCATCATGGATAAGAGTTCACAACCAGTCACTCTCTGCAACATAGCTTCCATATTAGGCAGTGGATAGTTATCCTTTAAAGAGGATACATTCAAGTTCCTGAAGTCAACACAAAGCCTAATATCACCATTCTTTTTTCTGACTGGGACAAGGTTAGACACCCAAGTTGAATGCCTGATTGGCACAATTATTCCAGCTTCCCTGAGCCTTTTGAGTTCTTCTTGCATCTTGGGAGCTAAGGTAGGATTAATAGGTCTTTGCTTTTGTCTAAATGGCTTAGCTTCAGGCTTCAATGGGATCTCATGCTGGAATAAATCTTCCCTATAGGCTTTTAGGTCCTCATATGACCAAGCAAAAACATGTTTATACCTTTTCAGTAATGCAATCAGCATACTCCTAATGTGTGGTTTGAGCTGTTTACCAATGTATACCTTCTGAGGGGCCTGAGATGTCCCCAAATTTATCTCTTCTAAATCTTCCTTATTCGTGGGAGATGTCCTTGTGACCAATTTGTCTCTACTGTCAAAGGCTCTTTCCAAAGCTACCAACCCTCTAGGGATTTTATTAGTCTTCAATTGAATTACCTCTTTTCCCACAAGAGTTTCTTTTCCATCTATAGTCTCTACAAAAGCTTGGAAATCAATTTCTTGATTCTCATATTCATCTATGCAGTGCAAAAATTTCAACAAATCCCTATCATCATTAAACACTTGCCAACTGCATATATTTTCTGGTACTGCAGGCCTAATTTTAACTTCTACATTTGTAACATCTGACAGAGTGGTGTCATCTGGCCTTATTGCAACATTGGCTAAGAAATCAGCCATAACATTCTTTGACCTCTCTACCCAGCCTATTGAAAATGCATCAAATAGTTCAATGGTATCCCAAACAGCATGCTTGTATTGTTTTAATCTCTTATTTTTTGAAGCATACTTATCTCTAATTTGGGATACAATCAGCTCAGAATCCCCAAATACTCTTAACATTTTAATTCCATGTTTGAGAGCAATATTTAGGCCTAAGAGTAAAGCCTCGTATTCTGCAATGTTGTTTGTGCAATCAAACCTCAGCAAGAAAGAGAATTTGAGGAGCTTACCAGTTGAAGACAGGAAAACAACTCCAGCTCCAGAGCCTTCTTTTGCACAAGCTCCATCAAAAAACATGGTCCACAAACCTCGTTGATCCAATTCTTCAATGCAGGCATTTTTCTTTTTATCTTCTGTATCATCTAAGACAACCTTGAAGTTATCACAGTCAGTGTCTACAAAGCATACCTGTTCCTCTGCTTCTTGGTCTTCCACTGTCTCTGATGATCTTTGTTCTCTGACTAGCTTAACATCCCTGCCATTCATTGGAATCATGGCATATGACAGGTCCAGCTGCATACTTCCACCAATTAGTGCTGCCCATCTTCTTGACAACAACATACCATACTGTGGCTTGATGTCAACCACTGTTATATTCATTTTATATCTCTTTTCAGGAAATGCTGCCAGTTTGAAATCTACATCCTTCATGATTCCAATAACTGGTACCTCTCTGGCATCCATAGCATAACATTTTCCACATGCCTTGTCAATTTTCAATCCAGCTTGTTGCATGATGGCCAAAGGCATGACATTTGTAGATGCTCCAGAGTCAAGCATACAATTTCTGATTATTTTTCCATTTATAACTAGGGATACATAAAATGGTTCCACTTGTGAAGGACACTTTGTCATAGTCACTCCTAAATAAACTTCAGGAGCCTCATCTTCTTCATTACATATGACATGTTTCTCACCCTGGGTCTGAACATTTTGTTTAGCTTGAAAAGGTACCCCTGAGATTAGGGATATTGTCCTATTCTTGATTTCTTCCACTTTCATCAGTTCCATAAGTGGAACAGAGACTTTTACCTGAGAGAGGACTTGAGCTATATCAAATGGAGCATAATTTTGTGTAACAGCTGTAGCTTGCTCCACAATCTTGTTTTTATCCTGAGTTGATTTAGCTTTTACTTTCATAGTTCCCTGATCATCATTCTTGTCTTGGGAACCTTTACTTTGATCTTCAGCCTGAGGGATTTTGTTTTCTGGTCTTTGAGATTCATGACCTGTTCTATGTCTAAAATTTTGTTTATCATTTACCCACTGCCTTTTTTGTGGTTCAATTCCTTTATGACCATGCACTAGCTGTCCTGCAGAAATACCTTCTGGCTGATGTGGGCTGCCTACTTGATTTTTACCTCTGAGATTGTAGTTGCTTTTGACTTGAGCAACTGCTGCAGCTGTGAAGGCTCTAATTTCCTCATCAGAAGGTCGTTGTAAGTTACTCAGAAAATTGTGTGAGCTCTGAGCATACACATAGTTATCTTCATTATCTTCATCATATGGGAACTGTTGGTAGGCCTGAATTTGATGATCTGTATTCTCATCAGCATCATAAAGAGTGTATCCATTGCCTATGGACATCATATTAACATCATCATCTTGCACATAATGTGGCTCATTGCATTCATTACAAGATGTAGCATTATCATACAAGGATTGAGCAATCATACACTGTAATTGTGAATGTGGCATCTGACAGATTATACACCATGGAGCATCATCAACAATATTTATAGCTTTCTTTAGAGGATCAGGAGTTTCTTTGACATGTTGAATTCTCTGATTTGTGTTGTTACATGGGAATATAGGCTTACCATCATGCCAATTGGTATTATAAGGCATATCATGCAATGATGGCCTCTTTTCCTGCCTTTGATAGACTTGCCTATCAGCACCCATCCCTTTTTCACTTCTAGCTAATCTATAGCTTAGGTCCTTAACAACATTTGCCAATTTGTCTATCTTATCTTCAGGGGCAGATGTATTACCTTGAGTGTTCTGAGGCTTGTTTGGATTCTGCAGAATTTTTATATCATCCCTTCTATTTGTCTTGCCCGATGCTTTCCTGTTGTTTTCAATATTCATTGCAATTCTGAAAGCATCCCTGAGAGTAGCAGGACCTTTATCTCTTAATCCATATGCAGTTTTTGCATCAAAGGCATTGATATACAATATTATGCACATTGGTTCATTTGGCCTCATGTGATGTGGCAATTTGTTTAACACTTTAGTAAATCTTGCATTAAAATCTGCAACCTGCTCATTTGACCCTTTAGTGATACTGGTGAACTCATTTACAAAAAAGCTAGGGTCAGTTTTGTCACCATATTGCTCCTTGAACATCCTTTTAAAATCATCCCATGATGAAATACTCCGGTCAGGCAGATTCTTGTACCATTCTCTTGCCTCATCTATTAAGGATTGCATGAATGACTTCATGAAAACATCCTCATGTTCAACCTCAAAGTTATCCGTGACATTTTGAAAGGCTTTTAGATGATCTTCTCCTGACACTGTGTTGTTTCCTAAAAATTTAGGCACTTGCAGCCTCAGATGCTTATCAATGGGGTTAGGATACCCAGGAATACCATCAAACACCAGCTGTCTGAATCTATCTAGCTGCATTGGCTGTCTGTTTACTTGATTAACATTAATATTTCTGTTTGCATTCTGGTTTCTTACATTGTTCAGTGGTATCCTAGCATCATTCACATTTTGTCTCTCATCATTATGCTGATGTTGCACTTCATTTCTTTGCTGATGTCTCTGCACATTTGCATTCTCTAGGGTAGGAACTGAATCATTTTGGGCAATTCTTAAAGCTTGCACTTTCTGTTTCATATCATCTCTGATTTTCATGGCCTGTAGATATTCTAGTTCTGCTCTTAGATTTCTGATTTCTTCAGCTAACTGTTCATCCTTAGGCATGGAGGTAGATGGTCTCATACCATTCTGGTCATCATCTTCATCATCCCTCAGAGACTCTGCCTCTTCAAACCTTTCACTAGGGTCTAGAAATGGGCGTTCTTGGAACACCTCTGACCTCATTCTCATGCTACCACCCTGTTGCCTCTCATATGCACCTTGAATATCAGCTTCTGCATTTGAAAAGTAAGGCACATGCTGTCCTGATGGCCTAGGGTTATCTTGCATATCATCACCTTTTCTGGGGGAACCCTCATGACTAACTGAGACAGCTCCCTTTCTTCTGTACATCATTCTTCTTGTTACTGGTAACTCTTTAAATAAAGAATTTTGTTGGGATCTTCTCCCCTGCATATAAATTTTACTTTGACCGGTTGGGAGATTACTTCGAAGTCGCCACCTATTACTAAGAACTGTTTTCTTTCGAAAACCAGGGTTCTTTCACAAATAACAATTTTCAAATCACCGTTCCCCAGCGGAGTCGCCAATTTCTGTTGGTTTTTTCCCAGACTAGATGCTTATTCCCAGATTTTCCTACAAGGTAGCCATCAGTGATCAACAGGATCTCTGGGCCAGGGGCCAACAGTGTAGGAGATAGACTCTATATTTTATCTCCTCTTCTTCTTCAGGCTCTGCAAGACCTAGGGGGGTATTCCCTACTCAACATCCATGAGGATATGCGTACAAGGCTGGGATGCTGACAGAAAGCAGATAAGTCCTCCTGTGAGTAGACCAAAACTGAAAGATAAGAGCAAAGGGGCTAGCTTTGGGCCTATTTGTAGTTGTAGACAGAGGACTGAGGATCCTAAAACTAATTCTAATGTCCTAAAGATTGTTTTATATTTAGATTTTGATTTTAAGTTTGGATGCAAAGCTGGACATGGTTGTAACTCAAACACAAAGCAAGATTGGTGCCTATCCAGGGCCTGGAGTCAGTAGACATACACCTGTGAATGATCAGCATGAACAACTAAAACTGGATTTCAGGGGGATATATGTGATACCTGCCTTACAGATATCTCCCAATAAAGAGTGTTAAGTTATCTCTACTTATGGCATCCCTACTGCAGTATGCCCTTCACAATGTTCAACCTGAAAACAGTTTAATCTACCCCTTGAGCAGAAGTTAAAAGATCAGACATTCAACATAGGAATTCTATGCTCTAGAATCTAAACATTACCCAGATATCCAGATTCAGAAGAAGAATACATGCAATACTGGAGACAGAATTAACAAAACACATGCTAAGATAGCATTTCTCATATAAGATTAATCATGAAATCAGTGGGTTCATGCCAAAACATACAACAAGAGATACATAGACTCACAGGTTTAACTGTACAGAGCAACCAGATCAGCTTGTTTTAAATTACAGAGCCAAAAATCTTTAACTTTCAACAACCAAAAAATGAGTAACACTTCCTGCCTATAACAGCCAGGTAGTGTACCACAGCAATTAATTACATGGTTGACCAAAAATCCTGCCAGATACACAGTATCAGAAAATTGGCGCTCAACGCATCACCAGATTGGCGCCCAAACATGAATGCAGTAGGTAGGGGAGGAGACAGGAAGAAATCTCGAGCCTTGCGCTGCCGCCTAGGGATCCAGATCTTCAATCGGGTACTAGATCTGTCCACGCCATCGCCCATACCTCTGCAATAATCGCCATTAATGGCGTACCAACCCGCGGCCCTGGGAAATGCAGAATACTGTGCGTCGCAACCGTTTCCCGCCAAGATACATCGTCATGATATTTCAAATATGCAGGATATCAATTATCCCACATGCACCCCGCGGTGACCTTTTCATCACCTTATATACTAGGTCGCGAGCATATATGATGTCGGTGCTTTTGCTCCTGACGACACTAGTATAAGACTTCATCATCATCCTCCAACAGCATGATATCCTGTTGCTCGAAAAATCACCCTGACGTCAGCATCATCATCGCAATATCACCTGCATGATAATCGCCTTCATCGGCACAACCTGATCCATCGGAGGAAGATCCTCCTGCTTAGTCGATACCAAAAGTCTGGCCGATGAACATCCTGATGACGTCATCGTCATATCCTGCTGACATCATCAGCATATCTGCCTACTGCGCACCTCCTCATATCCGGATGACGTCATCATCATATCGACATCAGGATGATATTCGGAAGAATCCAGATATTTGGAAATATCATCCTGATGCACAAATATCATGTTGCACTGTAGCTCCACCATAAGATCGGGGTGATAGATGAATATGCCAGACATTTGAAAAGATCACCCCCACTAGATAATGCACGAAGCTGACAGGCGGATATCTCCCTTCGGAAATATCATGATGCAGACAGGCAAAAAAGCAGATATCACCCTGACGTAAGAATGACGTCAGCATCATCAGGATGATAAAACAATGAACATGAAGTGATACAACAACATCAGGATGATATTGACTAAGATCATCCTGACGTCCAAAATATGATGACCACGATAAAAATCGGGTCACACTTAGAACTTTACAGCAACATCATCAGGATGATCTTAACAAAGATCACCCGATGTTAAAATATCACCCCGGCGAAAGATCATGCAGGCAGAAAATATGATGACCCTCGCAAGCAACACGGCGATAACAGGAAATATGATCATGATGATGACGACCCTTAAGAAAAAATAGGCCGGGTTGAACAACTTAGAAAATGACCCCTTCGGGAGATCGGGGTGACATCATCATCATAAAAGGGTAGGGTGATAATTGGAAGATCACCAGATATTTGAAAAATCACCCTCCGCAAGAAAATCAAGGCACATTGTAGCTCATCAGCAGGATCGGGATGATATCCAAACATCACCCGATATTGAAATATGATGATCCTGATGAAAAACAAGTCGACAGAAAACATGATGATGCAGACCATCATCGAAGACAATATGATGATGATAATCTCCTCCTCAAAGAAAATATGATGATGCAGCTGAAAAATGCCGAGGAGGTCCAACACTTAGGAAAATGGGCAAGAAGATATAGGGTTCAAATGAAGAAACCCCCTAAACATGAAAAATCAACCTCCAGGTCAAAATGAGTGCTAACACACTCTATGAGGAAGTTCAAGGTGCAAAGCTAGATAAAGGATTCACCTACTCCTATATCTAGAATATTTGGATAGAGAAAATTGTCTAGAGTAAGGAGTGTAGTCCCTATCTAAATTACGAGGGTGGGCTCTCTTTAACTAACACATTTACATATTTACATTAATAAAAATAATATTAATATTAGCTCATAAATAATTACTTTTATTGATTAGAAGGTACAATAAATAACAAGAGACACATTGCGTCAGGTTCCTGCCATTGTAATGTTGAATAAAATGAATGGCATTATAATTGATAATAAGTTTAAAGATTTAGTAGCAGAAGCATTTAGGTTAACGAATTACCCACTGTAGAAGCCTCTCCACTTAATAAGTTTAAAGATTTAGAAGCAAAAGCATTTAGATCAATGATTAGTGTTTAGGGTATAAATATTAGTGTTTAGTGTATAGTGTTTAGGGTTTAGAGTGTAGGTTTATGATGGAGGGTTCAACATTGAGGGTTTAGGGACTAAATTTAATTTTCAAGGTTTTAGTGTTAAAAATAAACTTTGTGGAAAAATTTTAATTCATAAACTATTTAACTTTATTAAAATAATTGTATAAACTAAAGATGTAAACAAACATGTAATCTATTTTAACAAAATTGATTGTCAAAATTTCAAATTGGTTGATCTAAATGCTTTTACTACTAAATCTTTAAACTAATGCAAATCACTACACCATTGAAGGAACGTGATGCAATGTGTCCTTGTTATATAATATATTTAATATTAATACTAAATATATTATATTATTAAATATTACCCTATTTTCTGCTTGTATTTACATTATTTCCTTTTTCATTATTATACATTGCTATATGATCAAAGTCTCTCGAATTCTTCACAATATTGTTAGGAGCTTTTGGGATGGAGATTCTTCTACTTCCTTCTCTGGGCTCTTTGGGATTTATTGGTTTTGCATTATGGGAGGAGACAAGATCAAAACTAGACCTAATAACTGTGGGGAATTTAAATATAATGCCTTGGTCTGGGATTATTGTAAAGAAGGTGGTATCACTCCATTCCTTGAGTGTTTGAACGGGCATGATGAAATTTGTCCATTCAATTTGCTTAGTCTTGGGAAAATCGTAAGGTTCAAATTGGGAATATCAGTTTTGAGGTTTCTGAGAATGAAATTGCTATGGCTACGGGTTTATCTGCTAAGGGTACGAAGTTGCAAAAGAAGTCTAGGTTTTGGATGCCTAGAACTAGAAATTGTTTCTTGGTGAAGGTGAGGAGTTGGTACTCTATCAGGGAGGATTCGAGAGAGCCTGACTTCCTAAACCGTGGGTGGACATGTGCTATATGGTGATGAAGTATTTCACTCTGGAGGGTCGTTTCACCAAGTTCTATTACTATTATCTTCCTTTGTTAAATCACTTCAGAAGGAATGCTACTATTAGTTTCCCTTTCTATCTGCTCTCATCTCTTGAGCACTATGTTCAACATGTTAAGAAGATTTTGCTTAAAAAGCTTGATGAAAAGCCTATTCCCCTCCATCAAGGGCTTATACATAGATTATACCAGTATCACTTGGCTCTGTCCCCTCCTTCTATTCAGGAACCCCTTGCTGATACCCCTACTGCTTCTGTGAAAACTGGTCATACTACTCTTATGCTGTTTCTCGAAGGTGATCCTTCTTCTGGTACTCCTAAATTTTCTATTGTCAAAAATGTTCAAAATCCTCTTACCAAATCCAAGTTGAAATCTAAAAGATGTCTCTCTGATACTGCTATGGAAGCTAACCTTTTGAAAGAGGACATTGGGGATTCTGGGCCCCAGAATGAACAGAAATTGGTCAGGAAGGGACCCTCAAGAAATTTGAAAAAAGTCAACCTAGAGGGTAAATTTGCTGTTGTTAGGTGGTTTGGTCATATTGCTGGCAAACCGGTTCCTAAGTTGAAGCTGATTGATTACTCTAAAAGTAATTCTAAAGCCTCTACTCAAGAGGGGGAGGATAAGTCCAAGAGTGATGATATTCAGGAGATTGCTATTGAAGATTCAAGTGGTGTTGAGGAGATTGATGGGTAAGAAATACCTGCGGAGACCTTTGATACTGAGGGCAATAAAGGGTTTGAAAATTTTGCTCCCATTGGTGACTGTATTGATGTGGGAGCTACTACTACTCATGTGGAGGCTACTGGCACTGATGATAACAATGGGAATGATGTTCACTCTGTTCTCATTGAGGTTCCTGTAGACCCTAATTTTATTCAGGAGGATTGTAACAATGCTGAAGGTGGTATGGAGGAGGAAGTTAATGAGGAAGGTAATCATTCTGATGATTTGTCTCAGTTGAAGGAGTGGGTGGATTTTCTGGAGAAGAGGGTCTTTGCTCTTGGCAGGTTCATTACAAGCATGCTGTGTAGGCCGACTATGGCTAATCTCTCTCTGTTGTAGGAACATGAAGTCCTCACTCATGGTATTGATGATGACAGGGCTAAGGAATTTGTCAATATGTTGTAGTTTCTTTCTAAAGGCGGGGAAGACATCCTTTCTTAGTCTTCTTTTTAAGCTTTCTATTAGCTAATTTTTTACTGATAGTTTCTATTTGCTGTATATTGGCTGTATGTAAGTTGTCTGTGGTGGTTCTGGCTCTTTTTGCTTTCTGAGCCTCTTTTGCCCTTTTTGGGTTTTGCTTTGTAAGGGTTCGACCCCTAGTTTTATCGCCTTATATTATAAAAAATATATTAATATATATATATATATTAATAATTACTATAATAATTAATTTATTATAATTAATATTATAGTACATATTAATTATATAATATAATAATAATATTATTATAATTAATAAACCAATAAAAAAATATTATAATTAATATATTATAATATAGATTAATTAATAATAATAATAATTAATTTTTTTTTTTGGTGAGTACTACCTTTTTCTGGGGGTAGCTCCCTTCAAAATATATATAGAAGCAAAAAAATAAAATAAAAGGTATTGGCGGGTTGCCTTATTCTTTCATGAATCAAACCAAGCTAGGTGTTTAAGTACCACATCCATCTCAGATTTCTACAAACACGCAGTACACCAAGCTTAAAACACAGAGTGCTTCAACCTTAAGATTTGCACTCCATTTCCTTTTATGTCTCTATTCATACTGGAAGGACCGGTCAAGGCTGAAAACCAACCCCTCCGCATGGATTTGAGCATTTAGAACATTCTTATTCCGGGTTGGATCCTTATCTTCAGAATTGAGACAATGATGTTGACTGGCCAAAGCTTGTGCTTCCTCATGTCCAGTTAGACTCCTTAGAATGCCTGACCTAACCGCTTCCTCTGTTGCGACTAAGGCGCTTGCTTCTCCCTGTCTACCAAATACTTAATTCTGGGATCTAAATTTGAGAGATCAGATATCTTGCTAGGCTCCAACTGGCTGGTCTCGAGCTTTGCTAACACATCCGTGCCTGATTTCCTTCTCTGAATACGTGTGAGACTGAGAAAACATCTAGCTTATCCACTTTCCCTAAAATTTTCTCAAGCCACCCTCTCAGCTTCCAGTTGATAACCTTCCTGGATTTGATCGCATTAATGCATATTTGGGAATGGCCCTTGATTTCTAAGTGTTTTATTTCTAGCTTTTCACACAAAGCCAGGCCATTGAAGCATGCTTCAAATTCAACTTCATTATTTGTGGCTATCCTGAAATTATAGGAGATAGCCCCGACACACTCTCCAAATTCGTTTCTGATGATTGCACCCCCTCCAACCCTCCCTGGGTTCCCTTTTGCTGAACCATCAAAGTTTAGTTTGTGTCTAGCCAACTGTGGACTGCACTACCTACAATTTGTTCTTACTTCTGTGCTACTGTTTGCTTGGCTTTTTGGTAAACTTAACTCTGGCCATTTCTTTCTTAGCTTGGCGTCCCACTGAGTGAACACCTTGTCTTTGCTTATCAAGGCTTTTGCATTGAGGACTTCGCATATACCTTTCCTGATTTTTATAATGACTTCCTCAATGCTAAGTTTTTTATCATTGAAAAATCTTTGGTTACGTTCTTTCCAGATCATCCAACAAAACATAGCCGGAGCCACTTTCCAAACCTCTCCCCAGGAGAATAATAATTAATTAATAATAATACTAATATATAATTAATAATATATATTAATTAATATATTAATATATTTATTATTTTAATTATAAATATATAATATTAATAATTATAATTATTAAATATAATTAATTATATTTTATATATAATTATTATAATAAAATATATTACATGTATATAATATATATTAATATTAGTATTATATAATATAATATATAATCATATAATAATTATTAATATATATTATAATTATTAATAATAATAATTATAATATTATAATATATTATAATTATATATACTAATATTATTAATAAATATATAATTTTATATTATAATATTAATAAATATAATAAATATACTAATAATATTAATCAATTATAATAAATATACACTAAATACTAAATTATATATTAGTATAATTAATATTAATATAATTAAATTGATAATATATAATATATAATAATATTAGTATAATTAATATTAATATAATTAAATTAATAATATAATAATATATAATATATAGTAATTAGTATTAATAATTATAATAATATAATAATATATATAAATGCATAATATTTTAATTGGAACTTTATATGTAAGTATGAATTTTTTTAATCTATGAAAATGATTGAATGTTTTGGGAATTAATTGTGTTAATTTTTTACATCAAAATTTTGGATCACACTTAGTAATTTATCAAGAGGATGAATGAAGGTTTTTTGAATTTTATTTTTAAATAGAAACTTGATAGGTTGGTTTTATATTTTAAATGGTTTAAGGAGAGAATCATATTAATTATAACATTTACCAATGGATTAAAGTATGGCATTAACCAATGGATTAAAGTGGCACAAAAAATATTGTAGAGGTGAAAAGTGCATCCCTTGTATTTATTTCCATTCATTTTGGATTCACTTTGATTTTGTGTCTTTACTGTAATAGTCTAGTATTTAAATGGTATACTTTTGGGTAAAAATTGACATTCAACTTGAACTTGATCTAACCTAAGTCCTATTCCCCAATGAATCTAGATTTTGTGCTTAATCTACCAATCTTGATCTTGAGTGGCAATCCTAGGTGTAGCCCTAGACTTAGTTCAAGATCTCAAATATAGCTTTAACCCCTATTTTCCAAATTCAAAATTAATACTAGGTCCAAGTCGACTTGTCTAGAACTAGTCATCACCTATTGATTCAAACATGAAATATTCAAATTTGAATACTAGGGTGTTGTATAAAAAAGACAAAGCCTTAGGTCATTTAGACTTCCACTCATCAAATAGATCCATTAACTAGAGAGAGCATTCTATAGTTATAAAAACAAATACATAGGCATTTGCATTCTACTTTGTTTGTCTTTGAACTTGTTAAATCAGTACAAAGAGTTTAATAGTGCTTTTAAACACCACTTAGTCCAGGCACACAAAAGCAAACAAATGTTGTAAAAGTACCCAATTTAGGGTTGCAACTTTGAAGCTACACAATAGGTTCAAGGCTACAATTTCCCATATTAGGACCATATGTTGTAATCTAATTTAATTTAATTATCTTTTTCTCTATTACTCAAATCTTTGTTTAATTATATTAATATTAATTATATTTATACTAATTACTATATAATATAATTAGTTTTTTAATATTAAACAATGCAAATAATACAAAGAAATATTAATTAATATTATAATTATTAATATTATATAATAGATATAATATAATATTATTATTAGTATATTAATAATAATATTATAATAAAATTAAATTAATATAAATTATAATATATTATAATAATACTAATATACTAATAAATTAATATTAATAAATAACACTAATATATAATTATATAATATTAATATAATATAATTATACTAATATATTATATAATATAGTATAATATTATAATTATTAATACTAATTATTATACTAATATATTATATAATATAGTATAATATTATAATTATTAATACTAATTACTATATATTATATAATTATATATTAGTATAATTAATCATAGAAATATTATAATATTATTTAATAATAACTAATTATAATTATTATATTAATACCATAATATTATATATTAGTATTATAATAATATTAATATATATAATAATAATTATAGTAGAGAAAAATGAGAGTTATATAGAGAATGGGCACCAGCGTGAAAGACATGAAACTTTTAACAAAGAAAATTTATTTGTAAATCAACATAAAATTTAAAATTTAGCCTATTTTTTCTCTATACTATTAAAAATATAAAACCTATAGCCTACAGGGGAGTATACTTGTAGCTCGTACAAAAATCCGCTTGCGATGCTGCTGGAACGCTGATTCGCCTCTCGGTTCAGGTTTTAAATTCATGTCAGATGCTAGACTGCGTTTTAGAGACTAACTATCATATGGTGAGTATAAGATAGTACCAACATAGTACTTATCTCTTAAATGTGTATTGAATATTTAAATTGTAATACAATTTAAATAATAATTCTATTTTTCACCTATATTGTTCATAGGATTGTCCAATAAAAAAACAAATAAATAACATTTATTAAATTATCAAAAAAGAAAATTAATTATAAATTATAATATATTTGTAAAATGAATTTAATACTCAATTTTCATTGGTCAAATGAGCAAAACAAATTGCATCATATAGATGCATACCCATAGGCTCAAAGAGTACGCCAATAAAAACAAGGACACTTTAGAAAATTTTCCCTGAATTTTACGGCGTGAGACAATTCCAAGCACTATAATGCTCACATATAAAAGTCTATCGACTAATTAATTAAGGAAAAGTAAATATTAATCATATAAATCTTGCGAAGGAAATATAAATGAACTTTTTGATGAAAACAATTGAATTACATAAATATGGGGCATCTCTCTTTTACATAACGGATTACGACATTCTTAAGAACCATCTGAACTTGATAAATCGATTCGCTTGAAAAAACTTGAAAAACAGGGAAGTCATGCTTTGGGGTCTCTGCATACAACATGGACTGATGCCCTAATGTTGGCATTGCCACGATTTAGTTCAAATGAGGCTTTCGATGGAATCGATTCAACTAGCAAAGGCAAATGGGTTGCACGCCCGTAAATTTGGAGATTCATGTGCTGATCTACTCACCATTTCAAATAGAAAGAAGAAGAGCTTTTCCTCTAGTGGAGTCCGCATTAAATCTACTGGTATGTATTCTATGTTAATTTTACCCGTTGAAACTTGTTTGTTTTTTGTTCACTGTATTGAGAGTGCGTTAATTGTGCAGAAATGTCATCGGTTGAGCCAATGGTTGCCAAGTGCACTGTTCGTTTCAAGCCTTGCATTGACATACACAAGGTTAGCTTTCAATCTTGTAATTTCTCAAACTTTATTTAC
This sequence comes from Cunninghamia lanceolata, assembly GCA_027924645.1. Lineage (NCBI taxonomy): Eukaryota > Viridiplantae > Streptophyta > Pinopsida > Cupressales > Cupressaceae > Cunninghamia > Cunninghamia lanceolata. Next base: position 12,652,772 of record BSBN01000367.1, read on the forward strand.
AGTCAGGGATTTGGATGGGTTGGTCAAGGTTTTCGTTGAACTTGCAAATGAAAAGAGCTGCATTTGCAAGGGCAATTTTATGTAGTAAACTGTATGAGTAATGGCTTATACATGCCATAGATAAAGATTTGGGAATGCACTAAATACAAAAAAAAGGTAGTCACTCGTTGGGAAAGGGCAAAATGCATTGCAAAGTCTCTCAGGGACACTTCCCTCTTAGTTTTGGACTAGACGTTTAGATGATTTCGTAAGGCAGGCATATTTAGAGAGCGAAGGGCTTATTAATCACTTACATTTGCAATTTTCTGAAAATAGAAAACAGCAGGTGGGCTACCTGGCCAACCACTGGCAGTTTTACCACTCAAAAAATGGTTAGAAGTTGTCCAGGCCCGACTCCGGGCAGCCTACCTCTCATTTCCTATTTTCTAAAATTTGCAAACGCATGTCATTATTGATGAGCACGCGCTTATACCGAGAGGGGGTGAATCAGTATAAGATAAACTTTTACTTATTCTAAACTTAGCAACCACAATATTATCAAATGCACATCATTAACATTCAAGAGCACAAGAAGAACACATGATTTACCTGGAAACCCTTTCGGGGAAAACCATGGCAAAATATTGCTTTATATAAAAACTTTTCTTACAAATCTTTGTAGGCACCAACCTACTAGAGACCCCAATCCCCACGTGAAGAGTTTGTAGGCACCAACCTATTGGAGACACCAATCCCCACTTGAAGAGTTTGTAGGCACCAACCTACTGGAGACACCAACCCCCACAGCTGAGCACCAACTCAGCAAGAGACACCAATCTCATATAAATTGGAAGGCACCGACCTCTCCAATGTCTGCTCCAAAATGATGTAACGTCTGATCCAAATTCTGCCTTATGACTGCTCCAAAATGATATAATGTCTGATCCAAATTCTGCTCCGAAACAGGTATAATGACTGCTCCAAAATTGTATGAAAGTCTGATCCAAACGCCTTGAATTTGTCACTCAATATGCTGATAAAGATCGCCTCAATTGTCTGATACAGATCGCCTCAAATGTCTGATCCAGATCACCTTAAAGATCAGGCAATCCAATAATCACACCTGATTGCAGGAGGAATCACCTACTTTAAACGGTAAAAACCATAATAGTCTTACCTTTAAATTCCTGACTAGAGAGTTTGCCCTATGCAAGTAGTGTTGGTGAAAGCCCATTAATAGAAATTTGATTTACATATGAGCTTGGAAACTTCATATATACTATTTTGTGCTGCCTTATTGGTGATGCATCTCAGTTGTGAGACTAGGTAATCCAAGAATCACACCTGATTGCAGGAGGAATTACCTACTTTAAACGGTAAAACCCCTAATAGTCTTACCTTTTAAAGCATCACCAATAAGGCATCTACTGATTGCAAAGCATACAGATAGTGTTGGCCTCCAGTGAGTGTCTCGGATGTAATGTACTTAAATAATTTGGCCTTAATGAATCAGTGAATCACCTTGATTGAGTAACCACCAAGTTCATATCAATCACTGCTATAGACCATTCTACCTGGATACCTTAAGATAACAATAAAATAGAAGACATCTGATATGTCCCTCGCAGAATGCACATGATAAACTTAGAATGTAAATACATAATCAGTAAAGTGAAAGAATAGGGATAGCTGAATAAAATAGAGACAACAAAATGAAACAAAAGAATTAGAAGTCAAAGTTGTTTTCTTTACACCCTTCACTAGCATCAAGTACATTAATGTTCAAGGATAACGGTGTGTGCTGGATGGGTAATCTTTGCAACAAAAGTGGTCTTGGAGATCCACTTGCATGTGTCAGTAGAGAATCTGTGTGGCTGGCTATGTTATAGAACTATTTGGCCTCAAAGTGAAAATAATAAAAGCATTATTTTATTGGGTAAAAATGAAAATAAAAGTATTATTATATTGGGTAAAAGTGCAAAGGAGATGTAATATCCGGAGAGTGAAAGCAATATTCATTTTCTGTTTTATGAGTGAAAACATAAAAGCAAATGTTACATATAGTTATAAATCATTTGATTAAAAGAAATGTTAATAACCTATTTATTATTAATAGGTATGTTGGTTGGATAACTACCCAAAAAAACTATTATAAATATGTAAATCTAGGTGAGTTGGGTAATGTGAGAAGTTCTCTTGGCTATTTGATCAAGATAACAGAAGTGGGCATAGGAAAGGGGCATACAGAGTGTGTCCAACTTAGGGTATAGGGTACATTGAAGATTGTTTTGGATAGGGCTTGTGATGCATAGCCACATGCTGTGTTTTTACACAGGTACCTCTTAGAGTGTGCCACGACTTGATAAATCTTGGGTCAAATCAGCAAGAGAATTGAGCAACCCACTTAACTGAAATATCCCAACTAGGGTATTTGCCAAGATTTCTGATTTTATTTAAAATTCTGATTTAAACCCTAGATCTGATTTCTGATTTATTTGTTTCAGATCTGATTACACGCTTATTACAGCCACTTATCATGTCAAGAACAACAAAATCAATATGCCAAAATACATGCCATTGCCATAGGTGAAATACACATAAATTCAACTCCAAAATGATGCCAAAATGCTATGAAACCCAAATCAGAATGTTGCTGTCATAAAACAGAGTTTGTAATGTCTTCAAATATATCAAATGCAAATGGCAAACATGCCAAACAAAGACCACTAACATATGCTATAAACCCTAGGGTATATACATACCAATCATATCCAATTTCGACCTCTGAAAGATGGATTTGACCCTCCAAAGTGTGGCGCTCAGATCTAGGGTTTCAAACCCTAGTGCAATGTAATTCCAACACACTAAATGGCTGATCCAAAGTGAGCGCTCAGGTCTGCAACAACTCGCTGCTCCAAAAATGTCGTCAAAATTGTCAAAGGATGCAATGAAATCACCAAAACCTCCTCCACAAGTGGGCGCTCCAATGGAATGATGAAACCTTAGCAAAAATGCATCAAAACACCAATCAACAATGTTGGAGGATGACCGATCTGCTGCTGCACCAAATCTGATTGTACTCTTCAAACCCTAGCAGCCAAAGAATGTCACAAAATGCCTCAAAAATGAGGTCGCTCCACTCCTAAAAGGTGGCGCTCAAACCCTAGGCCAAGATACCTCCAAAGCTCGCCAAAACCCTTCCTTGAATCTGATCTACAAATCTGATATGAAAAATCTGCCCTTCTCCTTAATGAAGCAACAATGAAGTACACTTTGATCCTTGTCACGGAATCACCACAATGATGAGCTAGGTTTTTGTCCAACTCACCGTGAACAAGGGTTTTTGTCCTTGGTTCAATGCTCAACTTTCGTTGCAGCTAAAGAGAATAACTCCAAGCAAAATGGTATACTGTTCTGGATGTCAAATGTCTTCCTAGCAACTCTTCTTTATACCCATGTCAAATTTCTCCCATAGCCGACCTTGAAAAGACAATTTTCAAATCTTTTTCCCTCCAATGAGGCCGACCATTTCAAATCACCTTGGGCGCCCAAAATCAAATTAAAGATTTGATTTTAAAAATAATATTTTATCCTCTAATTGGAGCGCTCCATTTCTAGGAATAAGATATTATTATTTTATTTATTTTGGCCTCCTCGAGCACTCAAAATTAAATAATAAAATATTATTATTTTGTTTATTTTTCTGGCCAACTTATCCTCCTCCTTGGGCGCTCAAACAACAATAGAATATTATTATTTTTGGCCAACTGAGAAACTTCAAATGGGTTGTTCCACCTCAAGCAAAATTAATTAAATAATTTTGACCCTTCAACAAACATTACAAAAATATATTAAGTCATCTCCCAAGTCACCAAGTCTAGGAAAAAATAATCGAGCCATGAAAAATACAATATTCCAAATCTCTATGCTAGACCACTTTCCAAAAATCTATGACCTTCAAAACCCATAGCTCAATCAAAACATTCCCTTTCCAAGTGAGTTAGCCTACGGGAATGATGAATAGGCTAACTCAATCCATGCTAGGTGATCATATCGGAAATGGGGACATTACAATTAACAAATAAAATAGATATGTATTTTGACTCTTAAAGAATATAATTTATTTGATATTATTCAAACATTCTTTACATTGTTTTAAAACATTTATGTATATGTTTTGTTGTATATTTACTGTAATTAAATTTAGTTAAAACTACATATAACTCTGTATATGTTTTATTGTATATTTGCTTTAATTGAATTTAGTTAAACTTACATATACCTCTGTGAATTATGTTCATTATAATTTAATATGATTAAGGGAAATAACCACATTACATTTTAGTATTAGAGCTAAATATCTGAGAAAATTCACATTTATAATCATATAGCATAGGCACTCTTTATTTATTTATTTTTTGTGTGGTTTTGTTAATTTACTGCACACTTATATCTTTATAGTAGTGAGTAAATCAGAGATCAAAATTTTGGGTTCACCTATAGTGATAAATTATATTCTACCCCTCATATGTGAAATCGAATCACCTTTTGTAAGTTAAAAAAAACTTTTAATTTATCAATGCGGTTGTGCATATAATGCATGTTTTCCAATTTACATTTTGCATTTAGATAAAAATGTTTTAAATTGTAATGTCCCCTTTCGGGGTTGCCCTATATCTTGCCCTAGAATTACAAATTTAACATAGTTAGGGTTGTAACTTACCAATTGAATGCTTGAAGCAAGATAAGCCTGATTTAGGTCCTATAAACATGTTAGTTATCAACAGATAAATAGACATATAATCCAATGATGTTATAGATAGGATTCTAATCATTATTATAATATTCATGTGATGTCCCCTTACTAGATCAATCTCTATTCAGTCCAAATTCACAGAACCAAATGGAACAAGTATATAAGGTGGTTAGGGATACATCTCTTTACTTAGGAATAAGATGAACTAATTTTGTTTTGGAAGCCTACTATCAATTAGGTAACATTGCAATTTACAGTTCATGAAATAAACCTATTATTATTGTAAGGGAATCATATATTTATCATTATGCAACAAGTTTGATTTGTACGTGAATCTCTAATTTTATCAACAATTCTGTTGTGGCCTAATCACACATTGACCCATTGCAAATGGGGACCCCCACTTTTTTCGCAATTTTGAGCTTGTCGGGTTTTTTAGGAAGTGTCATTAGATCAACTCTCCTACACAAATTGGATAGTGTTTCTCTTAGACAACATGAAATGTATCAAGTGATTCAATTAGGGAGCAAGTGATGGCAAAGCATGCCCTAAACTCCTGAAATTGACTAAGTCTAATGTCCTAAAGTCTGATGTTTTGAGATCCTGAAAACTAACTAAGTCTGAATCTGGTGGATCCTCAAAAATCTAAAATCTACATGTTAAATCCCATGGATCTGGACCTATCTCAAACATCTTGGAAGTATATTTCAAAATATTTAAAGTATAAGAAATTCAATATCATACTTCCACCCAGAACACTTCAAAATTGGTCGAAAAAGTTTAAGTCTTGGACCTTGAGCGGAAATTCCTTGCTTATGAGGACAATGCGCCCAGGATGAGCGGAAATTCCATGCCTATGAGGACAATGCGCCCTGGGAGTAGAGTCATCTAAGCACGGACATTGTATAATAATCAAATTTGATCTTTGAAAATCGTTGAAAACTCCTTTGCAAAGATGATCACACTTAGAGAATTCATGATCACACTTAGAGAAACCATGTAATATCCCGCTCCTTCCTGGGATATTTGCTAACTGTTCTATTCTGCTTTTCTGATTATTTTCTTTTTCTGAGTTTTATGTTTTTGCATTTACTAGCACACATGCATGGATATATTTTGCAAATAATAGAAAATATGAAATATGCATAAACTGCTGAAATTTCCAGATTTTAATATCTTCTAAAATATTCAATGTTTTGATAAAATAACAAAGACCCAGTTGAGGAAATATACTCTAATATTTAAATCACAAATACCCAGAAAATTGTATGGCCAAAATATGAAGCATTTTCACATACTCATTAGCTGTTCTAGGTTACACATAGAAGGTACAACATGGAGCAGCATATAAGAAAATGAGAAGGAGTATTCTGATTTTAATTGCAGCCTGATCTAGAACAAACCCCAATGGAATCGACCTCAAATACTATGCCAAATCTGTGAGTTTCAACCTCCTTCAAACTCCCACGTCCTTGCTCAAGCTGGTACGACCTGGCTGATAGAGGAACAGCAATGTAAATACCTCAAACTGCCTTGAAATAACTTCTCAAATCTGCTCCATATTGGCCTCTGAATGAAGCCAACTCACATGCAAACCTTGAGACGGTATTGCACACCTTCAGGAAGCAAACAATGAAGAATATCACGTTCTCCAATGCTGGTATGAATCTGCAGAAGCTGAAACCCTTAGTTTCTCTCCACAAAAGCCAAAGCTCTTCAAAGAATCATAAGTGTCGAATGATCAAAAATGATTGAATGAATCTATTTGCTTTTTGGAAAAAGCTTTTATACCCCCTCAAAAAGGCACGACTCCCCATGTGCTTTTTGGCTTTTAAAATAATATTTTATTATTTGCTTTTGTTGCCTCAATATTACCTTGGTTATTGTGCCCATAATAAATTAATATCATTAATTGCACTTTATCATGTGTCATTGGCCCCCCTTTTAATATAAAGTCAAAATATAACTTTATATTATAAACTTTTAATTAACATCATTAATGACACATTAAAATATTAATGTCCTTAAAAATTCATCAGTTAACTACGCCAACTGAAACCAACGTCAAAATTGCCAAACACTGAATGATCAGGCGCCCTGCCACAAATAGCAACTTCCGATAGCTGACTTACTATAAATAGTAAGTACGCACCACTGAGTCCTAAAACATCTGCAAAGGCCCAAACATTGGTCGACACTGCATTTGAGACCTGTCCAGGTGCCTTGCTATAAATAGAAACCTCGACTCCTTGAAAAAGTAATTTACTATAAATAGTAAGTGTGCCAAACGGAGTCCAACGAAGGTCAAACCTGAACTCTCACTAGTCACTGGAGGCGACACACCGAATACTGCCAAAATAAGACCCCCTAACCATCTGCTCTAGCCTACGAGGGTCAACTGACACGAAGTCCCAAAATAGCAACTCCTAAAAAGTAGGAACCGCTGACAAAAGAAACATCCCTAAAAAATAGGAACTCCCAATTGGTCAAACAAGGCCCAATCCCACACCTCCTAAAAAATAGGGACTTACTAAAAATAGCAAGTCTTGGACAAGTTGTCCGAATCAAGCGCAGAAAGCGTCGATCAACTCCAATTGTCCGTCTGAACCCTGCTGAGCAACAAAAACTTTGCTCTGGCTGTGCTGGAACCACTCCAGAAGCCAGCACTATCCAAACTACACAAGGGCCTAAAAATGGGGACATTACAGTCCGCCCTTCCTGAAATTGCTTGACCCCAAGCAATCTCAACACTGTAATAACTCCAACCAACAATCCATGGTATGCCTGGATCCCAAATCAATCGTTGATGCCTGAGGCAGGCGATGCAATAAGAGTCCATCAACATGAAGATACCATCATCAAACATCCTCCAAGGGCTGGAGCAAAAGAATTTTGCCTCTATCTGCAAAAGATCAACGTATCCAGGTGCCATCAACCAAAAGCCTGCACAAGTACTGCAATCAAGCACATTGGATACTCCATTCTCCATCACACTACCTATCAACTCATCTAATAACCTGTGATGAATAGTGATAACCACAAAGCTGGACCACCTGCACCAAATCCTTTGCTGCCTCACGCTAACACTAACAATATCAAGCCAAAGATGTGAAGCAACGTATTGTGGCTCTGAAGAGGTAGTGTGTCGAACAATTCCAGGGTCCAAAATGAACCTAGATAGACCACACCACTGAACTGGATTACTGCCCTCATTAGTGGCAATGACCAAGACATTATCTGGCAAACTACCAGGATCCCAAATGACCTGGTGGAAAGCACTATAGTCGACTCTTTGCACTATCCTGTAGTAACAGTATCCTCCTATCCTGTCAGATCCTGTCACCCTGTGCAAAAACCACCCCCAATGCAATTGACCACTGGGCCTGTGGGTTATGGACCCAAACAACTGCCAAAAAAGATGAGTATCTCCTAACTCATCTGCAAATGTTGGTGTCCCCACAATACTCCAACTGCCAAAACTGGAAGAAGAGTGCTCCTGACACCAACTCATAAAGCCAGTTGCACTAATCAATGCAACTGTGGAGGGCTGATCCCTCTCAGCATCAACGGAAGTGGACATCTGTGCCTCTTCCCTCACGAGTGCACCTTACAACTGCCTAGCAAGCATGAAAGCACAACCTCTATTTGTAAGCAACTGCATGGCATCAGATCTCATCCTGTCAAGCGCACGTCTAACCAAGTGTAAGCTGGATGCCGAGATTCCATACTTAGGCCCATCTAGTGCCCCATCAGACTGGGCTAGCCCAATGAGGTACTCGATCCATCTATCTACCTTACCATATCGGCCCAAGATTCGTGCCTCCTCCTCCTCTGCTGAATACTTATCCCCAAGGAATAAGCCAAGAGGTGTAGTGTAGCCTGCGGCAATTCATGCATGTTCTCTACCAAAGCTCGGATTACACGGCTGCATGTGGCATCAGTGTGTGGATTTTCTGCCTCTACAACATGAAGTTTGGGATCATTAATGAGGAGTAACTCCTCCTCATCGAGATTCCAAATCAGCAACATGCGCATTTACTAAAACTGATTTTAAATCATGCACATGGCTGCTATCAACATCACAATGTGAGCATGCATCATTGCCTTCCTGAACCTCGTCATGTAGCTCTTCTTTTCCCTCATTTCCTTGTCCCTCAATCACATGCACAACACAAGATTCTTGCCCATCCAAAGAGGCTGCAATAGAAGACTGATTTTCTGATTTCTTTGGTGAAGCATGAGCCAAACTCAACTCCACATTCAACTCCTCAATCTGATTTTCTGCCATAAGGAGAGCCATTTGAGAGTCTTCCAAAGATTTTCTAGTCTTCACTAGCTCCGTGGTGAGTTGATCAACCTCTTCCTCTTTCTTCTTCAATGCATCTGAATATATGACACCCAATTCAAGTAGGTGATCTCTATTGGAAAGAAGAGTTAAATAGTTATTTTTCATAATCTCCATGGCTGTCTTAAACGCTTGCAAATCAGAGATTGATGAAGCCTCTTCAACACCTCTATGTCTCCCCTCAAGTTGGACCTTCCATAGATGAATTTCCACCATCTTGTGGGAATGAGCAAAATGGGACAGCGCTGTAACAATCTTATCTTCACCAACCTTTAGTTGGTTCTCCAAATCAGACTTAGGGACCAAGGAAAATTCATTAGTTGAAGTTGTGGGCTGCCAATGGAGAGCTTTACTCTCATCAAAATATTCTTCTGAAGTGTCCTCATGCTTGTTTGGAACTAGAGCAGCAGTAGTTCCCAACCCAAACTCCTCATCATCACTCCAAAAACTAGACTCAATGGATGATGAATCGCTAACCTCATGTAGAGAGGCAAGATCACTCTTAGGACTATCAAAAGAGTCCGCAATCATAACCTCCATGTCACCAACTAGGAGACTCGTGCAACCCTGCCCTGTAGGATCCACTGTTTCTTCCTCTCTACCTTCTGTAACATCAATTGGGTGAAGATCAATTGAAATAGACCCGATCCCAATACTGCTGGTCCACACTTCACCTGTTACTTTTCCCTCTGGATTTTCGTGAGTGCATTTAACATCAGCCCCAAAGGAATCATTAAAAGAATCCATACCATTGCTATCCAAATCACTAACATGCTCTATGCTAGCCTCTAATGTAGAAGCCTCAAGTGAAACCTTATGCAAAGATGATGTAGACAAATCATTACCCAAGGATGTCCCCATGTCCTCTTGAGTCGAATTAGCATGTCTATCGAATTCATCATATAAATTTTTGCATACCTCATTGGAACTTGAAGAAACCGTATCATTCTCTTGAAGAGTTGTATCACCCATATGTGAAGATTCTCTATCCATTCCATGTGTAAACAAATCATAAGCTATAGCATGATATTTCTTCCTTGCTTGCTCAATTTTGTGACAAAGTTTGGGATGCATGTCCATATAGTCCTTGAAAGGAAGATCCTCCTTAACCTTTTGAGGAAGAGTGCTATACTCCTCAAATATGCTAAGCACTTCTGCTTCCTTGTCTTGTTACATTGGACCTTTGCTAGTAGAAAGTGAAAATGATCCTTTAGAGAGTCCAAACATTGAAAGTGAATCATTTAAATGCTGCAATCCGCGTATGGTCTTATTTTGTGTTTGTTCAAACTCTTTCCATGCCTGTTTATTGCTAAACAACTTTGCCATGATGACCTACCTCGCTGTCCAAATTGAAAACCAAATCCAAACTGACTTGTGCACAACTGACTTCACACCAATTGAATGCAAGCATTACCCAACAGGCTGGCAGGAACAATGCTCTGAAAAAAACTAACATGCAATCACAAGTACTAACATGCCACCACTGAGCGTTGACATGCAACCATTAAAACTGACATGCAAGTGCTGATCACTAACATGCAACCCTTAGAATCGACATGCAAACATCTGGGTAGTCTCAAAACTAACATGCAAGTACAAATCTCTGACATGCAACATGAAGTCCCTGACATGCAACTGAATATTTCTGAATAACCCAACAGGATGGCAGGCAACCGCTCTGATACCACTGTAATATCCCGCTCCTTCCTGAGATATTTGCTAACTGTTCTATTCTACTTTTCTGATTGTTTTTTTTTTTGAGTTTTATGTTTTTGCATTTACTAGCACACATGCATGGATATATTTTGCAAATAATAGAAAATATGAAATATGCATAAACTACTGAAATTTCTAGATTTTAATAGCTTCTAAAGTATTCAATGTTTTGATAAAATAACAAAGACCCAGTTGAGAAAATATACTCTAATATTTAAATCACAAATACCTAGAAAATTGTATGGCCAAAATATGAAGCATTTTCACATACTCAATAGCTGTTCTGGGTTACACATAGAAGGTACAGCATGGAGCAGCATATAGAAAATGAGAAGGAGTATTCTGATTTTAATTGCAGTCTGATCTAGAACAAACCCCAATGGAATCGACCTCAAATACTATGCCAAATCTGTGAGTTTCAACCTCCTTCAAACTCCCACGTCCTTGCTCAAGCTGGTACGACCTGGCTGATAGAGGAACAGCAATGTAAATACCTCAAACTGCCTTGAAATAACTTCTCAAATCTGCTCCATATTGGCCTCTGAATGAAGCCAACTCACATGTAAACCTTGAGATGGTATTGCACACCTTCAGGAAGCAAACAATGAAGAATATCACATTCTCCAATGCTGGTATGAATCTGCAGAAGCTGAAACCCTTGGTTTCTCTCCACAAAAGCCAAATCTCTTCAAAGATCATAAGTGTCGAATGATCAAAAATGACTGAATGAATCTATTTGCTTTTTGGAAAAAGCTTTTATACCCCCTCAAAAAGGCATGACTCCCCATGTGCTTTTTGACTTTTAAAATAATATTTTATTATTTGCTTTTGTTGCCTCAATATTACCTTGGTTATTGTGCCCATAATAAATTAATATCATTAATTGCACTTTATCATGTGTCATTGGCCCCCCTTTTAATATAAAGTCAAAATATAACTTTATATTATAAACTTTTAATTAACATCATTAATGACACATTAAAATATTAATATCTCCTTAAAAATCCATCAGTTAACTACGCCAATTGAAACCAACGTCAAAACTGCCAAACACTGAATGATCAGGCGCCCTGCCACAAATAGCGACTTCCGATATCTGACTTCCTATAAATAGTAAGTACGCACCACTGAGTCCTGAAACATCTGCAAAGGCCCAAACATTGGTCGACACTGCATCTGAGACTTGTCCAGGTGCGCTGCTATAAATAGAAACCCCGACTCCCTGAAAAAGTAACTTACTATAAATAGTAAGTGTGCCAAACGGAGTCCAACGAAGGTCAAACCTGAACTCTCACTAATCACTGGAGGCGAAGAGACATTGAATACTGCCAAAATAAGACCCCCTAACCATCTGTTCTAGCCTACGAGGGTCAACTGACACGAAGTCCCAAAATAGCAGGTTACTATAAATAGTAACTCCTAAAAAGTAGGAACCGTTGACAAAAGAAACATCCCTAAAAGATAGGAACTTCCAATTGGTCAAACAGGGCCCGATCCCACACCTAAAAAATAGGGACTTACTAAAAATAGCAAGTCTTGGACAAGTTGTTCGAATCAGGCGCAGAAAGTGTCGATCAACTCCAATTGTCTGTCTGAACCCTGCTGAGCAACAAAAACTTTGCTCTGGCTGTGCTGGAACCACCCCAGAAGCCAGCACCATCTAAACTACACGAGGGCCTAAAAATGGGGACATTACAAACCAGTTGTGCAAATATTCGCCCCAGCAACACCAAGTGCGACCAAAACAAACTGCAACAAACCACGATTTTTGAGGAAAAAAAATCGCCAAACCCAGAAATTTGAAGATTACAAATCATCGTTAAAAAAACGGTAAAAACCAAATACCAGAGAGCCCTCCCGAACGATGGAAACCCTAACTAGGGTATACAGGAGAAAAACCCTTAATTTTTGAGGAGAAAATTATAAACCCTATTACAAAACGATTTTTAAGGCAAAAATCGCACAAAACCCACAACCAGAATTTTTAAGGAAAAAATTAATGAAAACCCAGAACATCGATTTTAACAGAGGATTTATTAAAACCGTAGCTGCCAAAATTTATCAGAAACCTTTTAGGTAGACGGGAACCAAAAATCCTCAGACCAGAACAAATTCGAGGCAAAAATCTGCCCAGAACAAAAGCACGAATTTTTGGAAAAATAGGAAACGCCCAGAAAACGCAGCAAATAAGGATGAGAAGACTGATCCGCAAAAAAAATCCGCACCAAAAAGCTTGAAGGACACGCGCCTTAGAGACAAGGGATTATCAGAGAAAGAGACAATTTTTAGACAAAAAATGCAGGTTAAAGAAAACCCGCGCTTTTAAAATCGCGTCTCTTCCTTCCACGATTTTTTTTAATCTCCAACCCTTCGATTTCTCCAGCAAACAGGACCCAGGAATTTGCAGCAAACCCTCAAATTTCAGAACCAAAAAAAAATCGCCAAATTCTGAAAAACAAAGAGCCCTCCCAAGATCCTAAGCCCTCTCGTGAGGGAGTCCGACTTAGATCGGCTTTGATACCATGTTACGAACTGTAACTGGTAAAAAATAAATGATACATTATTATTTACAAAGAAGGAATTACATATAAATACAGAGAGAGTTTCTATAATGAAACAATCGAAGAAAACTCACAAGAATAGAAACTATCTAACAAACACTATTGACCATTAAATATATAATTTTAATTATTCTAATAATTAAAAGGTCGCAAAATCCTCACCAATGAGGAATGTGCGGAAAATCCATGCCCTAAGGGAGAATGCGCCCTAAGTAAGGTTGATGATTTTGGAAGTCAAAACAATGCAATGCAATTCTCCTTAGCTGAATTCGTGAAATCCATGTGAAAACCTTAAAATTTGCCAAGGTGAGATGAGAAGTGTGAAGAGATAAAAATTTCTCCAAGGAAAGTGCACATTTGAAGACAAGGTCGCAAAATCCTCACCTATGAGCACAATGCGCCTAAGTGAAAGTTCTCCTAACTATGCAAAATGCACCCAAATTGGTTTGGTGATTGTGAGATCAAAACAATGAAATCTTATTCTCTTTAGTCAAATTCATAAAAATCTATGTGAAAATCTCGAGAAATTGCCTAAGAAAGTTCAAGTTGTAAGTGAAGAAATTGATAGCAAATGAAGGAAAATCCTCATCAATGAGGATTATGTGCTCACATGAGATGAAGCCTTAAGATCAAACTTGCTAAAATTACTTGAAATTCATCCAAACGCATTGAGACCTATTTGAAATCCCTAGGTGTCCACGCCAAAGGAGTGAGAGGAGTTGAAAACTTGACAATGAAAATGCCTAAGGAAGGTCGCAAATTTCTCATCGAGGAGGAGAATCCGCCTAGAATGAAGTGCTTCCTAAAACAAAACTTGCTCAATCATCATAAGCAAATTTGAAGGAAATTTCAATATCACTCGCCAAACAAACAAAGTTAGGAAGAAGAATTCACTAAGGAAGAATGGAACTCGGAAGATAAAAGGCTCAAGAAGGTCGCATAATTCCCAGTAACGAGGAGAATGCCCCTGGTATAAAGTGCATTCCAATGAAGAGAATTTGTTCAATCATCAACAACTTTGAGAATGATTTCACTTCCATCAAGGTTCAATCAAGATCCAATACAAAAAGTTTGAAATTCGCTAATGTGGATTGAAGTTTGAATTATAAAATGATAAGTTCACATGCAAAATGAAGGAAAATCCTCATCAATGAGGAGAATGCGCTTGGAGTAAGATGCCTTCTAAAGCAAAAGTCCTATCAATCATCAACAATTTTGAAACAGATTTCAATTTCATTCGCCATAATCACAAGGGATAAGGAGTTTGAAAAGTTCAAGGAAAAATACCTAAGATAGAATGCAAAAAAATCTAATGTCAAAAACAAAAATAGTGGAAAATCCTCATCAATGAGGAGAATGCGCTCTAGGAGGGCACATATTCCTCACCAACAAGGAAAATCCACCCTTAATATCAATAGGAAATTCACTCAATGCAAGAGGAGATTGGCTTGGGAGAAAGAAAATTGAGTTTTAAATAAAGAAAAAATCACTTCAAAAGGTAGGCCGACCTGCACTAGGCCAACCCACTTGAAAGATAAGAGCAAACGCTATATATAAAGAGGTTTAAATCTTCATTTCTTCACAATTATCTCAAAACAAATAAGCAGATCAGCAGTGACTGCAGAATTCCAATAGAGAAAGGGCAGATTTTATCCAAGAAGGAAGGCAGATTCATAAAAACTAAAAGGCTAGAGTGGGAGCGCTATAAAGGAGAGAATTATTTCTTCACTTCACACCAAATTTAAATTGAAAAAATCAGAATTCCAAAGGCAGAAATCAGAGCAGATTGGGAGCGAAATCAAGACAGAATTTAAGAGTTAAATTCCTCCAAGGAAGCTAAAATGCGCCTTTCCTCATAGACCACTCTAATGCGCCGTTGTCACTTTTTCATTTCTGGAAATTTGCAAGTAATAAAGTGAAATATTTGAGAATTTTGAAAAGAAAATCTTGAATTTATGAAGAAATGTTGTCAATTGTTGTCTCATTATATGCCTTGCTATTAAGGGTTGTATTTCTTTTGTAGAAATACCATGAGGAATGCTTGCCCGAAGGAGATCAATTGGAGCTGATTCAGAATGTTCGAGGAAGGTGAATCCATCCAAGACAAGGAGGTTATATCAAGCATTGAGATCATTTATCGAAGAAGAAGGCCAGCCTCAAGGATTCAGTATCATTGGCAAGAAAACTCCATCTTTCAGGTCATCTCAAGGACAAGGAAAGGATAAGTCATCCCAGGGAAGAAGAATCAATCCATGTTACTCGCGAGCAATCCAAGGCATTCAAGGAAGATAAGTACTTTCACAAAGAGAAGAAGCAAGGAGATACATTCCAAAGTCCAATATCAAAGCGAGACTTCATTGCCGGAGTGAAGGAAGAACTTCATCACCACCTTGCAAGCTCCGTCATCCATGCATCTAGAAGATCACTTCCATGTTCCAGAGTCATCCATCACGAAATCTATTCCAGGAATTCACACATGAAACTTCTTCTGCTTCCTACACCATCTAGAGCCAGAATCCTGCACAAGAACAAGAATTTCACAAGATGAGGAATGAGCATGTACATCAAGCAAAATCATGAATTACATTCAAAGTACTAAGGCTTGAAAGACAACAAAGAAAGTTCGACAAAGTTCCCAAATTTTCAAGTTCCAGAAGCTAAGTTCTAAAGGTGAAAATCCAAGTTTGAAGAAAAATCTATAATTTGGGAAAATATTCCGAGCAGTGTGAACACAGAGAAGATCAAACTAGCTTGCTCAATACTGAGGTGGCTTTTGCACATCATCATGCCAATCACAATTCGCCACATCATCCATTTACATTCAATGAATATACACCAAGCAAGAGGCTAAAGAAGGCTCCTATCTAGAAGATTCCAACGATTCCACTTCAAGCTTATCACATTGGAAAACGTGCCTTCATTGCCTATGAGTTTTTATGTACACAAGTTGTGTCAACTTTTACTTTTGCTAAAAA
The DNA here is from genome assembly GCA_027924645.1 of Cunninghamia lanceolata. Lineage (NCBI taxonomy): Eukaryota > Viridiplantae > Streptophyta > Pinopsida > Cupressales > Cupressaceae > Cunninghamia > Cunninghamia lanceolata. The sequence goes on from BSBN01000367.1 coordinate 12,669,104, forward strand.
TAGCAAATTGTTGTAACTAACTGCCAATGTGGAAAAATCTTGGCCATTGATTTGCAAATCAATCTTTGCCCTTCATTGTACTTTGAGGACTATAAAAGGCTCACTTCTCTCATTTGTAATCATTAGAAGTAGGAGGGATAGCAAGTAGAGTAGAGGAAACTCTTCAAAATTATTGAAGAGACATTGTGAAATTGTTGTAAGAAGACTTCCAAGATCAATACAAGCTCATTGTTGGTTCTCATGGTGATTTTGTGTGGTTGTGGAATGTTAGCATAGTTTCCAATTTCTTGGATATGATTGAGATGTGTTTCCAAATAGACTAGAATTAAATTAGAAGTTCATTGATGTAATGTTTATATGTTAAGATATTTGATGAATTCCTTCTTGGTTCATACTTTTCGTGGATTGTTGAAGGCAACTCACTTTGTAAAGTTAGCTTGAACCTTCATTTGCTTTAGTTTGATTGTGAATACTTGTTCAAGCTGCACCAGCTGTGGGTGTTTGGATGGAGGTTTGCAATATGAAAATCATTGGGTTACCTTAGGAGATTGCACGTACTTCGTGTAGTTGTTGGTTCTCATGGTGAAGCGAAGTTTTGGTTTCATGAGGAGTTTGTCTATCGTAGCATATTTCATTATCTCATTGTCCTTAGAATAGCTTTCTTAACCCTTCTCTTTTGCATTTTCTTTTCGTAGCCAGTTAGAAGAAGTTCCATTTCATAAGGAAGAAGTAACACATTTGAGTGGAGTAAGGAACATATTCAGCGTAAGTCCCTTTGTGAGTTTCATCAAAATCACATCAACTACTGAGTCTATCCATTGCAAAACACGAATCAAGAACCTTGGAGTTGTCTCATTGGATCACATTGTTCAGCCTTTGAGAGACTTTGTTCAAGAGAGGATATAATACTTAGTATTTTATTCTGAGTTTGTATGTGCATAAAAAACACATCAACAAGTTCCTTGACGTAGGGATTGGAAGGGAAATTGCAATAGGGTGCCCTTAGCCGTTCTCTCCCTTTTATCGTGCAATAGGGTGCCTGTCTAGCTGTTCTCCCCTCTTGCCACTGTAGCAGAGTGCCCTAAGCTGTTTTCCCTTAAAGCAGATTTCCTTCCTTCCCTTTTGACAGACTCTTAAATTCTGATCTGATTAATAAAGTGTTTAGTATTATATCCTTTCTTGCTGTTCACAATGGTTTATATGACTGAACATATATATCTCTGCTGTAACTGTTTTATGTTTCTTGTTTGATGCTTGGATTCTTTTATTATTTATTTTTATGATTGATGTATGCTTGCTGTTATGATGAATCGAATGCCTTTATATGAGAACTGCTTATAGTATATAAGTTATTCTTTGCTCTTATACTTCAGATATCTATCTTTCATTTTATATTCTATTGTATATATTTCTGAGTATCCCGTATTCCTTCCTTAACTCCTTTTATATCTCTCAATGAAGACACACCTTTTCATAAATGAATACCACCTTTCAAGGAGAGTGTAACACTTCAAGGAATCGCTGCCCTTTTATAAATCGCAGCTTTTAGTAATGAATTTGTTATTTAGTGGATCACATCTCATCTATGTGCTCGCTGCCATAATTCTTAATTAGTCTTCATAATGTATATATTGATTACGTAACGTTACACTTAAGGTATACGGTGATCTCTCATTTTTTTTGTCTTATGGGACTTTGTCTTATTACTGGCTTTTGCAAATCTCCAAGGAACCAGAACGTAGCATATGGTATACAATTGATTGCTGCCTTTGATAAGGCATTCCTAATCATAACCGCTCCTTATATCATATATATAAATATAATAATTTAAATCTTTAATTTAAACATTACATCGACTTCTTCAAAATGATGATCCTCGGCCTATAGGAGAGGGGACATGACAGTCCGCCCTGCCTGAGATTGCTTGTCCTCAAGCAATCACAAGCTAAGAAATTCTTGAGATTACCAAGATTCTAAATTAACCTTGTAGATTTGTATTCTTGTGAGATCATTAACTTCTGTGATACTTTGATAGGAATTGGAAATTTTAAACTAAATGACGATTATTTTAGGTTTTGTTTGACTCTATGTCCTTGGAGAGTAGCTGTTAGTATACTTGTCTCAACTTGACTACCAATAAGCTAAATACCGCCCTATAACGTATGAGGACAATTTATTGTCCAATAGTCTTCTTACTGTTTCCCAATAACTCTCAAGAACCAAGAGTTGGAAATTGGCAAGTCTTGTTATTTAAGAGAAGTTTTATCTCGTTTCATCATCTAGGCAATGATATAGACTCTTCATTACCCCTTGTTGAACTCTAAAATTACGATGGATTGCGGGAATGTTGTGAATATCAAGATCCTACTCCTTTGTGCAAAATTACTTTTGCTTTCGTGTAAAGGACCTAGATGTTTGAATGACAACTTCCCTTAGATAAAGTATGTTTCATTTTGTGTAAACATTCAAACAAAGTTTGTGGTAAGTTTATTTCTAATGAGGAGCTTATAGGGTTTTTGAATTACTTAACCCAGTCAAACACTTGTTATACCCATAGGTAATTAATAGTTAAGTACAAATTTATGGGATTGATAAAAAATGAAAGATGTACAATAGTTTAGCATACCTAGCAAGCAATAGGAGGACTTAAATTTATAGGTTTAACCTAATATCCAATTTTTGTTCCATCTTCTAATTCAATTGGGGGGTATCACTCTTCTTTGACATATCCCCATGCTTGGTACTAAATTTATTTTCATATCTTGGGAAGTACATGATTAAACAATATCAATTTATCCCAAGGTTTGATATATGAGAATGACCTTGGGATTTGTGGGTTATGGGCCCGTAATATAACTTAGCGTAGGCTTATGTAACAACTTTGTTGTAACTTGATGTGTATCAAATTTATCTAAGTTACTCCAATCAAGAAAAGGAACTTAGTCCCTTGGATGAAATGATCTACTCTAGATATTACACATAGAAATGAATTTGGTCCCCCTACAAAGTTCACTAAATCAATTTTATAGGTTACAAGGTAGATCATATGTGGTATGGACTAGATTGTATTGTTATTGTTTCAATGAGTGTGGGATAGATCACTTGTTTGTACATTTGCTCTTGTTCCAAAGGAATAGAACAATTTATTTTCAATGATGTTCCTCTTATGATAAATTTCCAACATTTCTCTTAAGATTTCTCTCCAAATTTGTAGGTTCCTAAAGAATTGAGTTGTCTTCATTACATTCTCTCAAAATTGTTGTTTTGGCTTTTAAGAGATTGACCATCCTAGGTCAAGATGATACCTCAATGTACATAAATCTCAAAGTTTTAAAGATAACCTTAATCCATCTTTGTATCTTTAGTTATGCCTAAGTTTCCGTGACAACTAGATTTTCATTTGAGAATTGGAAGTCAAATTATATCGTTAGATTCAACTATGTTGAGTGGCTATGATTGATTGCTCCTTTCTTGGGAAACTTTTGATATTTTGATTGCTTGATTTCTTGATGAATAGATGAGTGACAATTGCTTATGTCAATGAATTGATTTATCCTTTATATCTATTTCTTGAAGGAGTCACTACTCTTCTTGGCTGCCTTTTTCGAGAATAATACTTTACCTTTGAGTTGATTGTTAGATTTATTTCCTATTGATGGTTTCTTCACCAGGAAATGATTCCCCATTTATATTTTATTGTTAAGGAAGTCCTGCATTTGAAGGGTCACACTTTTCGTATTTGGGGTTTCATCCTTTCTCGCATCATCATTATTTTTAAGAACCTAATTTAATTTACTTCGTAAAAGCTCTTAGGGTTCTATTCTCAATTGAATTATTTAATGATGTTTTGGATGTCTTTCTCAAATGAGTTGTTCTCTCCTTTTATATCTCAATTTTGAGGGAGTCACACTTTTTCACTCTACTAGTTACAACTCTTCATTATTACATAAATTAATTTGTTAGTGCTTCTCAACCCAAGAAGTGTTCGACAACTAAAGCATTGATAGATTTGGCGTTTTCATAAATTCTAAGCATAAAGTAATGGAGTAAACTTGTTGAAAAAAAAACATTAGACATGAAGCAAACACATAGTTATACGTAATACATGAAGCATACACATCAATACACGCGGTACACAAAGTATACACGTAAGACACGAGGCATGAAGCATACACGTAAATACATGTAATACACGAAGTATGCACATGAATACACGTAAGTCGCGAAGCATATTCATGAATTATACACATGAATACACGTAAGTCATGAAATATACACTTGAATACATGTAAGACACTGTAATGATCTGCCCCTGTTGTAATTTTTATTTTTATTTTCTTATTTGTGTTATTTTTTATTAGATTGTGGTCTTTCAGAACTAGACGGAGATGCAGAAGGGGTTTTTTCATTTTTGGTTTTTGCATGTGTTTGTTTTTTGCCAATAACAATGAATAAGAGACATGCAACGAATACCCAGAAAATCTATGATATATAATGACAAAATAACAAAGACCCAGGTGCTAGAATTGCATGATATGAATTATAATCACATACTCAAATGGCAAAATTCAACTTCATATGATGGCTGTAGCTGTACCAGCATTACAAACTCATAAAATCACTCCAAAACCCTAACAGATGTCCGATATCCTTCAAGCCAGCAGCTGCACTGAGTTCCCAAACCCTAGGCGCCAAGTTTCTATGCAAAAACCATTACAAAAGGTAGGCGTTTTAACCTAGAGGAAGTCCATGCCCAGACTGGAGTTGTACGACCCAGAAAAGGTGAGTTTCAGCATGTTAAAGCTCCATTAAACTCTTCAAAGCAGTCAAGTATATCTCTGTTTTTTGTCTGCAGCATAGAATAACTCCTCCACGTCCAAGACCAACAACAAACTCATCAAAAAGCCATTAAAATCTGCTACAGGTTGTACGGCTCCGGTGGGGGTGGTACGACGAGCTATGAAAAGCAATAGCCATCACTAAAAACTCCACTAAACCCACTGAAATCTGTCCTCTGAAAACCCTATATCAGCTGCCACCAAAAACAGATAGATTCATATTGAAAAACTCCATCAAAAAGATCATGAAAGCACAAGCGAAGCCTCTGAGTAAAGCTCCCAGCGAACCCTTCCTGATGCTGTCTCTCAAGCATGAAGAAGGTAGTCTCATAGAGGGCTACGTCCCTGCAAAACTCCAGTTCAAACCCTAAGCCAATGCTCAGTTTTTTGCTCAGATAAAAATGTTTTCCAAAAAATGTGAGAGAGCAAATGAAGTTTAGTAAATGTCTTTTATTTCCTCAAGCCTCCAACGCCCAAATGAGAGGGAATTTTATTAATTTTAAATTTGAAAACAACCCCTTATCCCTCCATGGAACGCTCCCCTCCCTAGCACCACAACTTAAAGTTATAACTTAAAGTTCAAATAAGAAAGTTACTTTATTAGTTTAAAGTAACCATAGCCAAAAAAGTATTATAAGTTAAATATTAAATTTAACTTATACTTCAAAATATAATCTCTTGGTTGCTCTGTGAAGTCCAACTGGAAGTGCTAGGTGCTCCAACTGACAGGCTATAAATAGTAAGTTGGCCAATGCCACCTGATACCTCCTGTGCCACTTACTATAAATAGTAAGTCCTGGAATAACAACCAAGATAGGTTCCCTAACCATATCTACTAGCCTATGGGAACCCTGGAGTAGGCTAATCATACCAACTCTCTGAATGAGCTAAGGTGGGGACATTACAGACACGAAGCATATGAATGTACGTAAGGCATGAGGTATACACATGAATACAAGTAAGTCATGAAGTATACACTTGAATACACGTAAGCCACGAAGCATATGAATGTAAGTAAGGCATGAGGTATACACATGAATACAAGTAAGTCATGAAGTATACACTTGAATACACGTAGCATCAACTATCATTCACAAGATGGCAGGAAGGATGCTCTGATACCTTTTGTAGTGTCCCCTTTCAGGTTTGCCCTGAATCTTGCCCTAGAATTACAAATTTAACATAGTTAGGGTTGTAACTTACCAATTGAATGCTTGAAGCAAGATAAGCTTGATTTAGGTCCTGTAAACATGTTAGTTATCAATAGAAAAATAGACATATAATCCAAAGATGTTATAGATAGGATTCTAATCATAATTATAATATTCATGTGATGTCTCCTTACTGGATCAATCTCTATTCTGTCCAAATTCACAGAACCAAATGGAACAAGTATATAAGGTAGTTAGGGATACATCTCTTTACTTAGGAATAAGATGAACTAATTTTGTTCTGGAAGCCTACTATCAGTTAGGTAACAGTGCAATTTACAGTTCATGAAATAAACCTATTATTATTGCAAGGGAATCATATATTTATCATTATGCAACAAGTTTGATTTGTATTTGAATATCTAATTTTATCAACAGTTCTTCGATGTAGGGATTGGAAGGGAAATTGCAATAGGGTGCCCTTAGCCGTTCTCTCCTTTTTATCGTGCAATAGGGTGCCCGTCTAGCTGTTGTCCCCTCTTGCCACTGTAGCAGAGTGCCCTAAGCTGTTCTCCCTTAAAGCAGATTTCCTTCCTTCCCTTTTGATAGACTCTTAAATTCTGATTTGATTAATAAAGTGTTTAGTATTATATCCTTTCTTGCTGTTCACAATGGTTTATATGATTGAACACATATATCTCTACTGTAACTGTTTTATGTTTCTTGTTTGCTGCTTGGATTCCTTTATTATTTATTTATTTATGATTGATGTATGCTTGTTGATATGATGAATCAAATGCCTCTATATGAGAACTGCTGTATAGTATATAAGTTATTGTCAGCTCTTATACTTCATATATCTATCTTTCATTTTATATTCTATTGTATATATTTCTGAGTATCCCCTATTCATTCCTTCCTTAACTTCTTTTATATCTCTCGATGAAGACACACCTTTTCATAAACGAATACCTCCTTTCAAGGAGAGTGTAACACTTCAAGGAATCACTGCCGTTTTATAAATCACAGCTTTTAGTAATGAATTTGTTATTTAGTGGATCACATCTCTTCTATGTTCTCGCTGCCATAATTCTTGATCAGTCTTCATAATGTATATATTGATTACTTAACGTTACACTCAAGGTAGACGTGGATCTCTCATTTTTTTGTCTTATGGGACTTTGTCTTATTACTGCCGTTTGCAAATCTCCAAGGAACCAGAACGTAGCATATGGTATACAATTGATTGCTGCCTTTGATAAGGCATTCCTGATCATAACCGCTCCTTATATCATATATATAAATACGATAATTTAAATCTTTAATTTAAACATTACATCGACTTCTTCAAAATGATTGTCGGCCTATAGGAGAGGGCACATGACATAAATTAAAATTAAGAAATAGAAGGTAAAGTGCTAATATTACAGTAATAATTTTAATTTAATTAAAAAAAATGATGAAAGTGAAATAGTAAGAACAGAAGCTATAAAATAGCAAAGCAATCATTATTTTCCATATGATATCCATATTACAATTAGTAAATTTTAATTTTTTTTTAAGAAAAGTTTTGGATAGTTAAGATGTTATCAATTAAATATTTTTTTTAATTCTAATAACCGGTGACTATTAAAAAACAACTATTATTGTTTTTAAAATAATGAAGTAGATATTTTTTAGTCATTATTATTTATTCACTTCACACGTCTTTATTTAAGGTAAAGGAATAGTTAATATTTTCCGTATTAAACCTTATATATTCCCTTTTTTATTAGTTTAAATTTACAAAAAAGTAAATATTAGATCGCATAGGCCTGGTATAATTTAATGCTAACTTAAAAAAATAGAAATCAAGGGACAATATTAGATAAAAGCTAACACATAGGACAATAAAGTAGAGTTTGAGTATTATTTGAATAATTTTAGAATTTGAGATATTTTAGAGTAAAAGATTTTCACTTTATTTTTTTAGCACGAGTGTTTTATTTAAGATGTAAATATATTATTTAGATTCATTTTTATATTCAATTTTAGATAAAACAAATTGATTTACTATTTTTAATTATTATTTTAAGGTTAGTTTCATTAGTTTAAATTTTAAATTATTATTAATATATTTAAAAGCATGTAGTTGAGCATAATATAGTTGGTAAAGGCTTTATTGTTGCTATAAATATGTTTTTTTTTTTTTTTTAAAAAAGGGGTAAAAATTTATTAGAAAATCAAGGAATAATACAAAACATCCAAAAGAAAGCAACGAATCCCCAGAAGGACCCCACCAGGGAACAATTACATAGTCCTATCATCTAGAATAGCCTTTTCCAACAACCTCCTGTACTCCGGAGACAGAGGATTCCAGTCACCCACATCCCACCTATCCTCCTGCTTCGAAGCCCACTTGGCCAAACAGTCAGCCACTTTGTTTCACTGTCTAGGAATATGACAAAAGGAAATATATTCCAATCAACTGCACAGCCTCAAAATTTGCTTAACCAGTAAAGCTAGTTGCCAACTAGCCCCCTCCAACCTTCTTTCATTTAGCATATCAACCACTATCTAAGAATCAGATTCACAAATAATCTTCCTCTAGCCAAGGGAGCAGCCTCTTTCCACAACATAGAGGATAGCTAGGGCCTCCATAAGATCGTTAGTCTGCTGTCCCTTATACACAGAGAAGAAAAACACACATTCCCCAGCACTATTTCGCCCAATGCCGCCAATCCCAGCATGCCCAGGATTCCCCTGAGAAGAACCATCAGTGTTCACTTTTAGAATACCCTGAGGAGGAGGGATCCACTTACCATCACGCTGAATTTTCTGCTTGGTACACCGAGGACTTCTTCTTCCCAGGTAACCAAGACCACCAACCACCAAGTTCAAATTCCTTATGACAACCTCATCAACAAGATCAACAACATCTACCATATCATACTTTGTAGAAATAGTTTCCTGAACCTTGCCAATAATCTTATGCCAAATTTGCACAACTGCCAATTGCACCCCCTGAAATATCCTCCTGTTCCTTTCCAACCACAACAACCAAATAATAAGGGATGGGCCAAGGAACCAAGCAACTTTGAGAAAAGATGTTTGAGCAGGAGGCCTACCCAAACAATCCTTGAACTCAATCAGGGAAGTAGCATGAACATTCCTCACTATTATTACAGAGAACACAGATAGAGGGACCATGAAAACCTGTCTTCCGCAAATTATCCCAGGTAAGACATCTATTTTGAACAACCAGCCATAAGAAAAAGTTGCATTTAGGCCAGGAAATTTGCTCCAAATCTGCTTCCACTAAGGCACCTTCAATCCTTGCAAAAACCTGTCTGTCTAACTCAAGATAGCCCAAGGCCACAGTAAATTTACCCTTAGGAGAAGGACCCCAAGCCAGGATATCCCTCCCAGAGAGGGAATTGCACAATCTATCTACCAAAATACTAGCTAGCTCTAGCCAATCCTCCTCAGTTCCCCCCGACGGCCACTCTTGCGGAGTCTTCCAGCGCACCACCTCCACCTAATCCAGGACCTGCACTAATTTAAAGTCTCGCACTCTACTCCAACTAGCATCAAGAAATCTATTGTAGAGGGGCAAGTTGATGAGGAAACAAAGTCAAGATGGGAGGATGCCCATCCCAAGAATCATGCCAAAAGAGAGCATCTGCTATAAATATGTTATAGGTTCAAGCCAAGTTGTATTTATTTATTTTATTTATGATATGTAATATTATTTTAAACATTTAGGATTAAAATTCACATTTTTTTTTTTTCTTTCATGAAGATACAAGAAGACTTATCAAAGACAAAGTTAACCCTAAAAGATAAAAAGTGATTAATTATTTCAGTGGTTAACTTGATATTTGGTCTAATCCTAATTTGACCATTTGTTTGGAAATAGATTGTTCTACACCTATCACAAATTCAGCATGTCCTTAGAAAAGAATGACCTAGCTATTATGAATTGTTTGAGCAAATGAATCAGGTTTTGTTAATCGAATTTTAAACAACAAGCTATGGATAACAAAGGTTAGCTTCATGTTGAAAGGTCTTACGACAACAACGATGACTCTGCCCAAAGCAATTCTAGACATATAGAATGTAAAAACAAGAATAATAATTAAAAAAAGTCAAAAAAAGAAGCATGAATCGATTGATGAAGATTCAAGTTCTAGTGATTCTAGTTCTGAGTCCTTTGATAGCAATAGTAGAAGGAAAGCTCTTAAAGAACTCAATAGTTTTGATCGTAAGGTTAAGTTACCAGAATATAGTGGAGGTTGGTATTGGAGAAGTAGAATACTGGTTGATTAATCTTGAATGAGCTACTAGTAGTCGTGGTAAGTTACAAACACACGAGATCAAATGGGACCAGTTTAAGACATTATTTCAACAAAAGTATATTTTTGATTATTTTATAAAGGAATGATGGAATGAATTTCTTAAACTCAAATAGAGATGGTAGACCATTAATGAATACAAACAAAATTTTGAACGTATGTCAAAAGTGGTAGAAAACTAAAAGAATACATAATGTTAATTTCTTTGGAATAAGAAAAGAAAAAGATCAATCACATCAAAATAACATAATGTTATTTTTTGGCAAACCTTCTGCAAACCCCCAGGGGGTGGAGATCTCTGATGACTCGGAGTTTGTTGAGGAAACAATGGAGGAGGGAGGGGAGGAAACCCCCATTGAGTCTGTGCATGAAGTTGAAGGGGCGAGTCACTTCGCCTCCATGAACAAGTCCAGTTTCGAGGACTTGGGTGAAGCTGTTAGGGTTTCTGGGGAACAAGACAACAAGGGGAATTGCTCACTGTGCGTTAAGACTGCTGAGGATCTGAGGCACCTCTGGAAGAAGATGGAGGGAATGCAGAAGAAGTGGAAGATTATGGCCGAGTTTGCTACTAAGGCCCTGCATCGGGCGGAGTCGATCTTCGAGGCTGTCAAGGACTTGGATGCCAAGGTCAAGCAGGTGGGGTTCGATAGCCTGGGAGACTACAAAGACATGGTTGATTTCTTGGCCAAGTTCGGGACGACTGACAGTCCCTAGTTTTTGGTTGTTTTTGTTGTTTCTGCTGTTTTTGAATAGGTGTTTTTTGTTTGCTGTTCATGCGCTGTTAATGTGCTGTTTCTGGCTTGTTAATGGTCTGTAGCCTGGGGAGCCGTTTTGTATAAGGGTTCTAGACCTTCTTTTCCAGCTGAACTAATCGAAAACATTCATTGTTGTACAATTGATATGTCCACACATAAAAATGATTACTCTTTTAAAAGAAAAATACCACCAGAACGCAAATATTACATTTGTGAAAAATCATTATGCCAAGGATTGTCCTAGGAAAGCAGGCATAAATTTTCAACGTCGTACAATTTTTTCTAATACTTCTACACAACCCCAAATGAAAATCTACGAAGTTGTCGATACAGGTACTATTCATTGTCAAATATCTTTAGTACAAATTAAAAGTAAAACCAATGACAAGTAGTTTTTCTTGTGGATTCTGGTAGTAGCCATAGTTTCATTTTACCTAAGCTAGGGTCCAAACTAAAACTTGCATCTAGGGATATCTATCCTATAGAGGTCGAAATGGCTGATGGTAGATTGAAAAGTTATCTAATTAAAATGGCTGATATCTATCCATTATTGAGAATCTACCTTTTCAATTAAATAACTTTTCAACCTAGAATCATTTTCATGGTTTGAATTTGGGTAAATATGACGCAATTGTTGGTATGAGCTGGTTAGAAAAGAACAATGCTTTTATAGGATGTGAAAACAAACAGGTGCTCCTATGTAATGTCCCCTTTTTGAAATGGGATTAAAATTATAATAATATTAAGTGATAATAGTAATAATAAATTAAGAGAGTCATAATAAAAGGATGGCTTAAGTAATACTATGAAATTATAATAAAGTTAAAATATTAAATAAAAAGTCTTTTATACATAATAATTATTTTAAATAATTCTTCTCAAGGGTCAGAGAAGAATTATGTCTTTTGAAGGAAAACTCTATTTAAGAGAGGTCATGCAAGGAGAAGGAAGATACATGGATGAATAATTATATTTTCTGATTTTTGCTCTTTGATGGAGCATTGGACTTTGGTTCAAACAACCTAAGGACAAAACTCCTCTAGGTTTGAAATTAGAGGACAAAAACCCCCTAATTTCCATTGCTGAATTAGTGGATGGAAACCCCTGATTCAGGCAGATTTGGAGACATTTCAAAGGCATTTCATTAAAAGTAGATCACTGCAGTCTTAGAGATAAATCAGCAGCTGCTACATAAATTTATTCAGTCATTTTCTGTGCTGTACTCTGAGTATCCAATTTTATAAAAAAATATTAATAGTAATTTCTAAATTATCAAGTAAAATAAAAGTTTATATTTATAATAAGTGTGCCAAATTACTGTTATTGTGAGCTAGGGTTTGGTGTACTTTGCAAAATAAGGAAAAAATGTAAACGGGACGTTACATCCTAGGATCAAACATGAGGACATGTCTAATCTTACAGGGGGAGAGAAGACTTCACAATATTAAAACTATTTCTACCTTGGAAGTTAACATAGTGTTAGAAAAGACTGTAAACTTTTTTGTGCTATGTTAATTCAATCAGGTGATAAATTTAAATTAGACATCAATATTAAACTTGTTGTTCAAGAGTTTAAAGATGTTTTTTTTGAGGAATTAGATAGCTTACCTCCTAGACGTTAAGTGGAACATGCAATTGATTTAATTCCAGGAGCACAACTAGTTTCGGAAGCTCCCTATCGTCAATCCATTCTTGAATTAACTGAACTAAAAGTTCAATTAACATAGTTACTCAAAGAGGAAAAATCCAACCTAGTGTTTCGCCTGGGGGTGCTCCTGTTTTGTTTGTCAAGAAAAAAGATGGATTCATGAGATTATCCATTGATTATAGACAACTTAAAAACTAACCATAAAAAATAAGTATCTTTACCTCGAATTGATTATCTTTTAGATCAACTGGTGCCAAGTGTTTTTTTAAAATTGACTTACGGTTTGGTTACCATCAAATTTGCATTAAGGAATTCGACATTGCTAAAACTGCTTTTTGAACCTAATATGGACATTATGAGATTGTTGTAATGCCTTTTGATTTAACTAATGCATTTGGGACTTTCATGACATTAATGCATGATGTTTTTCATCCATATTTAGATGCCTTTGTGATCATTTTTCTAGATGACATTTTGGTATACTCAATGAATAAAGAACACTAACGTTATCTTAGGATTGTCTTAGAAACATTAAGAAAGCATAAACTTTTATGCAAAACTTAGTAAATGTGAATTTTTCAAATCTGAAATATCTTATTTAGGTTATATAGTATCAAAAAAGGGTATTTCACCCAATCTTGCTAAAATTAAAACAATTCAAGAATGACCTATACCCAAAGATGCTCATGAAATCAAGATTTTTTTGGGATTATCAGGTTTTTATCTTAGGTTTGTTAGAAACTATTCTAAAATTGCTCCACCTTTAACAGATCTAACCAAGAAAGAGCAAAGCGATAAATGGACCCTTGAGTGTGATAAAGCATTCAACTCATTAAAAACCTTGTTGACATTTGCACCCTTTCTCTATATTCTAGATTTTAGTAAACTCTTTGTTGTGATTACAGATGCTAGTGGTACAGGTATAGGTTGTGTTCTAATGCAGGATAACCAAGTATGTTATCAATCGAGAAAACTATTACCCATTGAAAAGAACTATCCTATTCATGACTTAAAATTACTTGGAATTGTTAATGCTTAAAAAGTTTGGTGACATTATTTGTTAGGAAATAAATTTATTTTAAAAACTGATCATCGCAGTTTTCAACATTTGTTTACTCAACCTCAACTAAACGTGAGACAAAGAAGACGGATGGAACTATTAACAAAATATGATTTACAATTCATTATGTTCTAGGTAGAGAAAATGTAGTAGCTGATGCATTAAGTAGAAAAAGATTGTGTGTAAATGCTTTAACCCTGGAAAGAAGTCAATTTGAAAATGATATTAAATCTAAGTTACCTTTTGATGTTTATTTTCAAACACTTTATTAAGGAATATGGAATAAATCTTCAAATGTACATCTAAGTGATTGTCTTGAATCTTACATGATGGGTAGCAATGGTCTTTTATATTACAAAGGTAGATTATGTATTCTTGATTTACCCAACATTAAGCAGCAAATGTTGAAGAATTCCCATGATATACCTATATCCAGAAATCCTGGATTTCATAAAACATATCTTTCAAACAAGAGACAATTTTTTTCCTCAAATGAAATTTGAAATTTGTACTTATGTTCAACAATGTTTAATTTGTCAAAAAGTGAAAGCTGAACAATGTAAACCACCTGGTCTTTTGCAACCTTTGTCTATTCCTAATTGGAAATGAGAGTCAATTAGTATAGATTTTATCATTGGATTACCTCGTACGCGAGGAGTTCATGACTCTACCTTGTGGTAGTAGATAGGTTAATCAAAATGGCACACTTTGCCCATAAAAATAAAATCTTCTGCTTCAGATATTGCTCATTTATTTGTTAAGCACAATGGGCTGCTGTGAAGCACTAAAACCGAACCAAATTGGGAATCAATAGAGCAAAAACTCTTCTACTCATTATATGGTTTGCACTGAGGAAGGATAATAATGTTTGCTATTTTGTTGACGTCCTTGATTACCAAATGAAGTTGTTTAATGAAATATTTTCATTTCAAATGCTAATGTTTATTTATCTTGGACTAAGAGTTCAAGAACTCAAATGGTTGGTGATCAGTATGTACACCGACCTGTTGCCTGAGAAGACAATGGCACCACTTCTTGAGTGCTTGGTGTTAATGAGCTTGGCTTATGCTAAGGTCTCTAAATGATAAGCCATTGGATGTACTCTCTAATTGAGTACCACAAGTTTGGCATTGAGAAGTGTTGCTCTCAAGCTCAAATAGTCATTGCAAGTTGCATTAAGCAAGCACCAAAGCAAATCAGAGAGCCTCGAGAAGAGATCTGATTGCTTGGGTGGGTTCTTTTAAGCATCATCTGTCTCAGCTTCTTCAATGATACCAAACAGAACACAGAGACCATGCAACACTACAAGAGGCTGGGTCCCTCAATTTGACATCTTCCTCAATTCAAGTGCAAATTAGGATTCCAGAGAATAGATGCTGTACAGATACAAATTGTTTTCTGAAATGTAATGATATTAATTTTTTAATAAAGACAAGCCAGGGGAAAGTCTGAGAAGGGTTATTATAGTAGGATGAATGGAGTGTCTCTGGGGTCATTGCAGAGAACCCACCCAAATCTTTACAATGTCTTCAACTAATTCAGCTTCCTTTCAATCTCATCAAATGAAAAGTAAACCCCAAAGAATGACGTGCGCAGGCCACTTGGGGCCGTTGCATGATATCCCTCCCAATGCAAAGGTATACTCACAAAATTCTAACTTAAAGATATCTTAATTCAAATTTATAGCAGGTTCATACTTTTACTACACAAAAACATTTATGGGCGTTGCTGTCCTTGTGGACAGAAGTTCACTGCAATTCAAAATTTCAAGGTTTCTAAGTTTAATTCATCATCCATGAGTCTATTTTTAAAAAATATTTTTGTTTGCATGTCCACAAAAACACCTGCTTCTCCCCTTTCCCTTTCTTCTTTATGCTGCCTTCTGCTTGTTCTTCTTCATCTAAATCTTCAAAATCAACAACCTCCTTTTTTCCCCTCTATTTTCCTAATTTTGTTTATGGCAGTCTCTTACCAATAATCATTACATCTCATCTTTATATGGTGGCTCAAAAGACCTTTGTTATGGGTGCCATATATTGCGGAAAGGAGGATTCCCCAATTTGCTGCTAAATCTGTGACTGTGTTGCCTCCTTCCTGGATACGACCTTAAGATATTTCTCCCAATTCTGTAGCTAGAATAACAGCTTCTTGATTTAAATAGTTGATTTTGTAGGCGTTGCTCTTTTGCTTTTCATATCTTGGCCCTCTAGTATTATCTTTGAGTCTTTCAATCTTCAAGTTCTTCCATCCCTTCACATGAGCAATCCTTATTCCTTTATGAAGGGCTTCTGCCTCAGTTCAGTTATTAGGTGCTTTCTCTTTATGCAATGAATTGACACAAAGGGCTGGTCCCTGCAATCTTTGAATGTACCAACTCTACCAGTCAGACCTGGGTTTCCTTTGGTAGCCTGTCAAACTTGAGCTCGATTCATCCCTGATATGTAGGTTGCCAACTTGCATGGGGTTTTGTTTTCCCTGTCCCACAGATCCCTTTATCAGGTTTTTGGTTGTATTCTAGCATTGTTTCCATTTGCCTTATTTTAATCTTGCACATTCAGTATAGGTTTGCCGTTTGTGTGTAGCAACGTAAATTTCTTTCTGATTGATTGTCAATTTGTCATAGATCAGTTTATTACTTTCTTTTTGCCTGTTGGTAACTGATCATAAAATTTGACTGCATTACCTAATGTTGCAAGAATTTGTAAAATTTTTATCTGTTTCAGCTATTATATAATTTACTTTTCACATAATTTAAGCAATGGATTACCAGATTACCATGACCTTTTGGATTATACAGGTTCTGCTACTCCCATTTTCTGTTTCTTTGAAAATCTAAGAACACTTCTAAGTTTTTTCTCTCTTTCTCGTGGAATTTAAAGATGGTACCATTCCTTCTGCTTACTTTTTGAGGACCTTAGTTTCTTTTCTTGTAACAAAAATTGGTAACTGGCTATATTTTGTTGTTCTGGCATTTGTAAATGTCAGAATTGTGGTGTGAGTAGAAGCTCAGATGCTGGAATTGATATTATGTATATCACATGAGGGATCATTTTATTTTTTCTCCACAATCTAACAGACTTTCTAACAATTTCTACTTGGTCATTTGTTTTCCTCTTTCTTAGTTTTTTTATTCCTGAAATCAACACTTAAAATTACATACAATTTCCTTCTTTCTCCTTTATTGCAATGTTGGGTCCATCAAATGATCTGCAATTTCAGGGGAAACCAGTAAATGAATGGAAGGAATTATCCATTCAAAATGCAAATATAATACACATGCAATTTTGAAAGAGAGCAAGAAATATAATATTGCATATGTATCATAGTTACGAGACTCAGACCAAATTGAAAAAACCATGAAATATAGAGATTTTAAAAGGATTTAAAGCTTTTACTATGCACCATTCACTAATCAACTTTAAAGACATAATAAACTTATCAATTAGAAGCTACTTTGATCACATACTCAAGTACACATTGATCGAATAAGTACAAATGCAGATTTGAGCTGAAGGAAACATCATTTATAAATATATAAATATTCTCAAGTATTTAAGGTCTACAAAACTCATTGATTATGATATCCAAGGCACCAAAAACAAAAACCACAATATGTAGTTATGAACTATGGTAGAGAGGAGCCTGTATCTCAGACAGGTCTGCAATGCTACTGCAGCCATAGTAGCATTATTTGAGATCGCAATTGATTTGGTAAACCAAAAGTATAATTGTAATTCAATTACTCGGGATTTAATTGGGAAAACTCAAGAGAATAAAAAAATGTTGCTTTTTTGTCTAGCATGGCTCAATTTTTTTTTTAAGCTTTTAAAACCAGAGCAGAGTTTTGGGGGTGGTAGCCCCCGGCAAGTTCTATAGTTCCTTTTTGCGATATAGGGTGGGTTGAGGGGTGCAGCCCCTGCCACCAAGCCCAAATTAAGGCCTTTGAGGCCACAAGGACTTCATGGTGCATTCCATTTTTCATAATTGTATTTTTCTTTTAACCAAGCTCCAAGAAGCTAGACTCCAAACTCTTGAAAAGCTGCGAGTGTTGAAGCCACAGAACTGTAGTAGGCCCTAACTATGTGTTTTTTTGGCTTTTTAGGGTTTAGAAATTCATATTTTTAATTTCTTTCTTTTTTTTTTTTTTCAATTTTAGGGATTTTTTATGCACCCGAGTTTGACCCCAGGGCTCGCAAGTCTTGGTAAGTCTGGCGAGTACCCAGCGAGTCTGGGAACACTGATATGTATATCAAAATAGAATGTTGTTACAAGTAATAAAATGCCTTTTAAGGTTATCTATGACGAGCATCATTAAGTTGAAACCCTTTGTAGTTGACTGTTCATAGAACATAAATCTCACTGTAATGTTCCCTTTTAGGATATTCCTGATTTCTTTACCTGCATACAATAATAATCACTAGAAAGGGACATTAGAAATATTACAGATCAATAAATTAGATAATTATTAATGAGATCCATACTTCATAACATAAATAATGAGATCAAATCATCATAGCATAATTAATAATGAGTTCAATACATATATTAACAAGCACAAAGTATACACATCATACACGAAGCAGACATATAATCATTTCAAGGTTATTCCAATGGTCAACCACATAATGAAATTCTATGAGAAAGCCTATAGGGCGCTGCGAGTCTGTCCTCCTCAACCAAGCCCAAGGGCGGGTACGTGCATCCCGGATAATTCACCCCCTTGGCCCACAAGTGGCAGAAACACCCGTCCATCCAACTTGGGGTGGACTACTTGATGAAGGGACCGATGTTGCTTTTCACATTCATTCTAAATGTGGTGACCCCTTGGGTCAAATGGGTAATATAAAGTGCCTCTTGATAAGTTCAGTTGCAATGTCAATAGATATTCTTGCTGTTACTGCATATGGTAGTGTTGCTGTGATAATACAAATATCTTCTGGAGCTGTTAATGCTGCTTGCTCCTCTTATTTATTTAGTTCTGCTTTTTATACACTAAATAATTATTCCTTGTTCAATTGATGGCTGATTCATGCCCTTGGTGATTTCCTTGTTATATCCTCCTTTAGAAGGGAGTCGCATCCCTTCACCTATATTGCTTCTCTTTAAGGAGACACCACCCTTCAATAATAGCTGCCGCTGCCTTTAGGAATTATTTAGTTAATTTTAATTAACTTAACTTACTTCAAATTGCTAGCGCCACCTCCTTTAATAATCTCTCCACCGTCTTATGAGATAGGTGCTGCTTTTAATGTTAGTCGGCTAGTAATAAGGTGGTCGGCCGTAATTCATCTTAGGGAAGTCGACCTCCAACATAACTTAAATCTTTAATTTAATTTCAACTCTTTCTTGTTTTATTATCAAATGATCTCTTTGTCTCTATCATATGGGGATATTACACATACCTCCTACAGACAAGGTTTATTGAGCACCTATAGTAGTTGAATTGCATAGTTTGATTGTAAAATGAGGAAGATAAATTAAAATCCTTGTTTTTAATTTTTTTTTAAGGCATAGGAAAATACAAACTAGGAAAAGTACTTGTTAAAACATAAACTTTCTTTTGTAAGTGATGATGTGACCTCTATATGCATGCTCGGTAAGTTAAATCTCTTGGTCTTGACTGTTCATAGAACACAAATATCATAAAAATATTAATTAACTTCCTCAAAACCTCCTACAGAATATGGATCCAATACAACATTGTTGTATCAATTCTGAATATGGATAAGCACAACTGTATCAAGACAACACATCCAAACACTAGCCTAGTATTGTAAGGGGAAACAAATAGCAATTACTTCAACATATCTACCCACTTATCTAATAAATTTGGTGAAAAACTAACATTCTTAAGAATGCCTTGTTTCTAACATGGATAAAATTTGGCATCCAATAATTATGCAAGTTATCAATAATTATCATAGTTCCACGGAGTTTTGGGGACGGGGACGGGGGGACGGAGGGGGACGCGTTTCCGAGACGGGGGGACGGGGGGCCTAAATTTGGGGACGGCGGCGGGGGGGTGGTGGGGGAGCGGTGCGCTGAAATACATATAATACTTGAAAAATTAGTTATAAAAAGATGTATAACTATAGATGCATAGAAAAGGCACGTGAACTGTTTGACAGAATGCCTTAGAGAAATATGTCTCCCATACAAGTTTCTTACAAGATTTTGGCCTGTTTGTGTTGTAGAGGCACTTCTGTGGTTAAGCTGATGCATAGAAATTGAGTCTTGACATATCAAATTTTCTGAAATGTTTTGCTTGAGAGGCTTTGTGCAAACAAGTGTTAAGCTCACTTGAAAGTTGAAATGCATTCTAATTTTTGTCAAACATTCCGATTGAGGCATTTTGTCAAACAGTTCACACTTCACAACGTGCCTTGTAAGTTGTCTATGCTTCCACATTTTGCATACAAGTCTCATTGTGTAGTCTCATCGACAAAGACTCAAGAGTCCTAGGATATCCGATATGCACAAGCCACAAAACTTGAAATGAAATGTTAAAAATGCATATGATAAAGTTAGGTTTTTATTTTTGATGATAAAAAAAATGATTAAAAAATTAATTTCGGGGGACGTCAAGAAGTCTCCCCGATGGGAGACGTTTGGGGGGCGGCAGGGGGGCGGCGGAGTGGTGGGGGTGCGGCGGGGGGGCGTTTCGGCGGCGTCCCCCCGTCCCCGGGACGTCCCCCCTGGGGGGACGGCTGATTTTTTGGGGGGGACGCGTCCCCGTGGAACTAGGATAATTATATAATACTAATAGCCTATAGGAATAAGAAAATCATGATGCTATGGTATTCTGAACTTAATTACTGCTGCAAATATGAATATATTTCTGATTTTTATATTTTTTTGTATGGACTAACCCAAAACGAATCCACATCTAAATTTTTTTTTTGACCGAATCCATGAACCGAACCCTCGAACTTGAATCTGAATTAGCACCAGGATCGGTAACTTAGAGTTTGTTGAGACCCAAATTGGAATTCAAATCTTGATCTGAAAATTATTAAAATAAAATTAGATAGTTTATATTAAGGATCAACTTTGTAATATATTTAGATTGTTTCTATTTTGTTGTATAGATTAGCTATAATCTATTTTAGAAACATCTATACTTTGTATATTTAGAAACATCTGTTTGTAACTCTATTTAAGAGCATTGCTCTTTTGTAATTAATATATCATTTTGATTTATTTCATTACGTGGTATCGGAGCCAGTTGAGCGGGAAAATTGATTTTTTCCTTTGACTCTGTAAAATCTATATGAACCGTACGTGTGGCCGTACCTAGCCGTACTAGCCTCGATTTCTGTGTAGGCGTCTTGCCTTTTCGGCTTCTGTATTTTCGACGTTCTAGGTCAAGTTTTGTTTGATCTCTATTTTTTCTGGTCGCGTGTTTTGCTTCTAAGGGTCATGATTTTCAATGTCGTGTTCTCTTTTTGTTCTTGCGTCGACGTTTTTGTAGGCATCTTCATTTTTATTCTGGTCGTCGTTTTTCCCATTTGGGTCGTGATCTGTGACGGCGATTAAAAGATTTTGCAAACATTTTCTGTGGTCATGATTCCTTTTCTGGGTCGCGTTTTTGAGGATTCTGGCGGATTCTTCTGTCCATCGGCATTTTCTATTTTGGTGTAGATTTGTTTTTACCCGCGCTTTCAAAGACGTCACGATTTTTGTGACCTTTGCAGTTTTGTTGATTGCGATTTGCATCTAGTTCGTTGTTTTGTTGGCGACATTTTCCTTTTACGTGGGTTCTGTGTTTTTCTTTTGTGGCGGATCAAAAATCGCGCCAAATTTCCAGCAGTGAGGTTTTTCTGTGGACGTTTCTGTATGCGTGGGTGTGACGGGCGCTTCAACATTCCTGTTTGTGTTTTGTTACCTGGAATTTGTGTCCTTTGCAAGAAGTTTAAGGTTGTGCCTTTTGTGTTTGAGGGTTTTCAAACCTCTTTGGTTGCGTTTTTTTCTGTTCCTGAGGTCGTCGTTTCGTTTCCTTTCTTTCGTTGGCAGGCTTTCACCAAGTTTGGGTCGCGATTTGATCTCTGGTTGGTAGTGGTCAGTGAATCCTCGACGGATTCATTTTTTTTTTGGTCGCCATGCTAAGGATCTTCATTAGCGACTATATCTAAAGGGCCACGATTTCTGGTTAACATGTCTCTTGACTCCTCCCGTCGCAATTTCTGGTAGATAACTTTGTTGAAAGTTTTGTTGATTGCTGTTGACAATATCTGTTGCGGGAGTAATCTCATGTTTTGTTGCCATTTGAAGTTTGTTTGTTCAGCGGAAATTTTGTGGGTCCCTTTCGCTAGCTCCCAGCACTAAGTGCTAAGCACTTAGTCAAGCGGTTTCCTTGGCAGCGCTCTGTTTTTGTCTCTAGCGACAAAGCGCTTCAAGCCTCAGTCCGTGGTCACAGCTGGCAGTCACCTCCCAACCCATCAAGCGCTCAGCTTATTCTAGTTTCAGTGTTCAGTCACGTGAAGACCAAGGACCAACACTCAACATTTGTTTTCGGTAGGCGGCCATTTTGATCAACTTCGGATTCCTCGAGATTTGTGTTTTGGAACCCGTGCTAGGGTTTGAGTTTTATTGGAGTTTGTGCCGTCTATTTGCCTCGGAAAGCATGCAAGATGGTGTCTTTATCCAACATCATGTTGGAAGGCAGTCCGATTTGGGGGCACCTTGGTGTAGTTGATAGATTGACCATTAAGGGGGGGTATTAAAATAAAATTAGATAGTTTATATAAATGGTCAACTTTGTAACATATTTAGATTATTTCTATTCTGTTGTATAGATTAGCTATAATCTATTTTAGAAACATCTATACTTTGTATGTTTAGAAACATCTGTTTGTAACTCTATTTAAGAGCATTGCTCTTTTGTAATTAATATATCATTTTGATTTATTTCATTACAAAAATAGGAACAGAAATCAAAATCCCTGTATGAATTTTTTTTGGCAATAGAAGAAAATTTGGTTCCTAGTTGTGCCAAGTACTTTGCTTTCAATTTTACACAGAAAAAATTCTATTACAAACCAGAAAAAGGCACTTGTTAAAGAGTAAACAAACTTTTTCAGCTGATGATGTGAACTGTATATTCATGATCACTTATGGTATTTTTCGTCCATTAATATAAACTTCATAATTTTACATGGGCAGAAAATACAGAGCATATAAAATTACTAACTAAAGCATGAACCTACTTTTTCTACCTAGCAATATGAACCCTCGCTGAAAAATAGAGACATGCTCCCGATTGTTTTCTGGAAGTCTGCATAATTGCTCAATATTTGTTAAGATTTTCAATTCTTGTTGCACTTCACTAGTATATTTCCAAGTTTCTGATGTTCCACATTTTGTTTAAGATTATTCAAGCATTGATGTCAAATGGTGCCTGGAAATTGATCCTTGGACCTTTTTTGGAGACTATCACAATGTGCAATTGACAAGGTTTAGAGAAAATTTTCAGGGGAAAGTTAAACAAATTGTTGGATCAACATTACATGATTTAAATGGAGAAAGCTCAACATTGATTACTAATTTCGAGTCTGAGATGTCATCTGCTGAATTTGCTAAGTTGTACAAAAGTGATGGATTGTTGGGTGGTCACATCATAATGCTCGGTGCAGATTCTGCAAGCATATCTGCAGCTCTTGAAGCTTTGCATGTATATCCTGGTAAGTTGTGCTAACCTAAAACTTTTTTCCTTATCGATACTCAATTCTATGTTATGTTTTATGCACTAGGTGTTTAGATAAGTTGTAGTTTAAAGATTCATCATACAGATGGGATGAATTATTGATTTGAATGCTTCAAGACGATCTGGGAAAAAGATTGCTATGCATTCAGGGCTTTATTTGTTCATCATTTTTATATGTCCTTATCACATGTGGATTGCAATGATAGATCAATTCCTTTTGTCTCCATTAAACATTGTTAAAAATTGTAGTTGATTTCGCTTGTTGTTGGAATGATGATTTGCATTTGCTTTTATATCTTTTATGGGTTTGAAATCCTGTCTATTGTGATGTGGTTTAGTCACATGTTTACTAGTCCCGGGATTCTAAAAAAAAGTTAATATATTTTGTTTCCACTAACAATGGGTATGTTATTGTTGTGTTCCTTGCATTATCATCAGTCATCGGTTAGATTTGATGGTTGTGTAAGGCCTTCTGACAATTGATGTTTTGGGTAAACCTATTTTCTTAATATTTTTGTATTTGATTTCTTAAAGGTGTATCGATTGACAAAAACTACCTGGATATCTTGTAGGCAACTTCGAATTATAACATAGAAATAAAAGTAGTCATTTGGACATTACGTGACAACTAGTTATAGACTTGAAATGTAATCCATATCTTATTCATATTTATTTATTAATGGCATAACAAAATGTCTTATTCTATGCCTACAAAGCCCAAGTACTTTATGATCTCACTTGCCTTTGTAAGTCTCCACCTTTTATTCAGCCAGTCTGGTGGACATTCTTTGCCAATAAGAAGGACCCCTTTTTCCTGCTCACTGTTGCCATTGATGCTTGGGCAGAGGTGTCCAAAGCATGGTGCCAACAACATGCTACTGAGTCAATACAGTGTTCTAGGTTAAGCTTTATGTGAAGTGGACACTAACATACTGTATTTAGTAAGAAGATACTTTTAATTTCTCATGTACTATAGTCCAGTAAATGCTCAAGAGCAATCACAACCATCACATAAAGGTATGATGCTAGATGCCAGCCCTGTTTGATGGTTACAAACTATGCTGCATTTTCAATCCATGTCTTATGATTTGCATTCAGAACAGAGTTGTATGAAGATTAGTCTAGTCTTACCTGTGTTTTAAGTTTGTCACACACTGATGTCTTATTGAATAGGTAAACCTGATCAAAAAAGCAAAAACTAAATTATGTATGTTATTTCAAAATAAATATAATACTTATATAATCTCCTTTTGGTGGAATATCTTAGTCTCATTTGTTGTGTCCTAAGAAGTTTTAAATATACATCTTTGGTTAGGTGGTCTGCAAGTTGGGGGTGGTATTAATGAAGATAATGCTCGCATGTATCTTGAAGCAGGAGCAAGTCATGTGATTGTTACCTCCGTAAGTGAATTTAAATTTCTTTGTTATTTGTGAGATTTCAATGGTCTTAAAATGTTTATATGTGCAATAATAGAGAATATTCTTTAACAGAAGCAAATTGTGTTATATAAACTTGTATTTATGAGTGAATTTGTGTGCATGATTTTGGGCATAAGAATATCTCTGTATGGTCGTGTGCAAAATGTGAATTAGTTTTTGCTGGTAAATAATCCTCAAAAAGCTCTTTTGTGATTGAAATTTGATACATAATATAGTGTTCTTTGCTGAAAGCCCAAATCAATTTGCATCGCTAAGATCTCATGATGATTAACTTTAAATTTTTAATACCTTTCGAAGTCTATTGTGGTCAAAATAATAGGTAATGTTTCACAACAGAAGGCTATGAATGCCATTGCATTTTCTGTATAGTACAGATATAAGTATATGATATTATGCACAAATACAGAAATATGTAGAAAGAGAGGTCTCAAAAAGCAAATTTCTATATTTTTAACCTAGGTCTAAGCAGAAATTGTGATTAATCATGGATCAGTTATGCCGGTAATCAGATTCAGACTGAATCACTGGTTTTTTCTTCTAATCTCTGGCATTAATTTTAAGGCAATTAAATCGTGAATTAAATTGTGATTAATGAAAAAATTGCGATTGAATCAGTTTTTTAAAATTGCCAATAAAATATTTATTTTTTCAGTCAAAACCCCTTTTGTACATTGCAGATTTGGATTTTTTAGAGAATATTTGGATTTTAACAAATTGACCAAACATTGGATCAATTAGGGCACATTTGAGGGAACTCGTTTTTAAGCAAATATCTGTTTCATTCTCATTCAGTGACATCCCCATGCGGCTGCTTAAGTTATTTTTCTGCTTAAATTTAAGCAGTTGGAGTGGTCCCATGGAAATTTACAATTATGGGAGAAGGATAATATAGAATCTTTCCCTATTTTTGTGGAGCAGCTATTGTTTAGGAATTGCAAATAGGCTGTGGAAAAAAAGGGGGGGCTGGAAATAAGCAGCCACTGCATAATGAAAAATATGCTATCTGGCTGCATATATTTCCTTCCCTCATTTTTAAAAAATTTTTTTGTTCTAAATTAAAATAATTTATTTTTTGTTTTTTTTATATAATAAAAAACTACAAATTAAGATAACTGCTTAAAATAAGCAGAAAAATAAAATATTCATGGGATCATTAGCTCCACAAACATCTCCAAAAAAAATTGAACAGTGGCTGTTAGCCAAAATAAACTAAGCAGCCGCATGGGGACATGCCCTTAGGGCCTAATTACTGCTGTGTAGCCTCGACACCCATGTTTTTTTGAAGGGGCTGCTTTTTCCTTAGTTACCTCCTGTTTTCCTTGACTATACGGTGATGATGTGGAGCTGTAATGTGCTGCCCCTGTTTGAACTTATTTTTATTTCTTATTATGTTATTTTTATTTATTATTTTGTGGTCTCTTAGAACTAGACAAAAGTTGCAGAAGGGGTTTTGTTTTGCATGCGATTGTTTTGCCAGATAACAATGAAATATGACATGCAATGATAACCTAGAAAAACTATAACAGATATGTGAAAAAGAACAGTGACCCAGATCATAAAATCACTCAAAATGAATTATAGAGGCATCCCGATTTGCAAATCTTCAACTTGATACATATGCTGTACATGCACTAGCACTACATGGGCTATGGAAACATCTCCATAATGCATACATATGAAAGTACTATCTCAAACGATTGCTGGAATATAAATACTGCAACCCTAGGCGCCAAAAAGAGAGGTATAGAAGCTGCAAATGAAGTGTGGATCAACTCCCAGCAGACCCACAATTTTCCCTAGTTGTTGTACGGCCCAAGTGGAGTGTAAGATCAGCAAAAACACAAGTGAAACCCCCTTTGAATACCTCTGTTCTGATCTTCATGTAGTTACTTGTTGATGGCGACTCCAAAGGAAGGGAAGTAACACCAAAAACTCACACAATATTCCCAGCAAATGGTACGACCCTCACTAGCAAAGGTACGACCAGCAAGGAATGAAGAACAATGTGTCAATAACTCCACAAAAACAGTGCCAAAACCTGCAATATATCCCTTAATGTCTTTCAATAATTATTGTGCCAAAAACTGAGAGAGATGTCTATGAAAACCCTCTTGCGACAACCTGCATTCAACCATTGAAGCACAAATGCAAACAATGGGTGTATTTGCCTTTTCTAGCACTCGGGGATGATCTTGCACACCTGTGGAATACTGTTATTAATGGAGGTTTTCGTCAACAAAAGCCATGGTTTCGAATTTCTCCAAAACCCTCAAACTCTTTGCAGAGCCCAAAAGCCAAAGCAAATGAATAATCAAAAACATGCCAAATGAATTGCTTTTTCCCCTTTTATAATTCCTCTAAGGGGGTCGATTCAACTTTTGGAGGGAATATTTTATTTGAAGTTACTTTTAATAAACTCAAGAGGAGTGCTCAACATTATGGCTAAGTGACTTTATTAATATTTCATTTTTTTAGACACTTAACCATTACAACCTGAAGTCCAATATTAAATAAACATTAATAATTTACGGACTTTAAAACGGACGCCCAAATGATTTCGGAATCTAGTGATCTATAGACCGTTGGAAAGGTCTTGCCAAGACGCTTCATCTCCAACACTGAAAATCCCGAAATGGACAAAAACCCTAATTTGCCAAAAATAGTAAGTCCGGGCCTTAGCAATCAAATCCACCCCAGAAAGTCAGCTCCAACTGCGTTGTAAGAGGACCCGGAAAATGGGGACATTATAGGAGGTTTATATCAAGTCGAATCCTCTTTTAAGATTTATTTTTTAAATTATTATGGGACAAAAACTTGTTTTCATTTGTAATAGCCCGTTGAATTGTCAGGACATGTAATACTTACATATCTTCTTGAATTTCTCTCTGATGTAATATTGAATTAATTATGTTGCGTGGATATTTGATATTAGGGTTGATAACACATACCATTCCGATGTATATTCATCTATTGATTTTTTTTACAAATGTGTGCTACTATATTAAAATGGTTAGTTTCAATTGGTTCTAGTCTTTTTTGAAAATCATCGAGAAATCCATGCTAAGTGTGTAACCCCTTTTGTGTTATCACACCACCATATAAATGATTTGAATGCCCTTCCTCCCAAATGCAGGGAAGCTACTTTTATGACATTGTCATTAGATTTAATCAGATTCAACTCCATACAGGCATTTATTTTGGTGTGCAAATCAACACTTTCACCTAGGTCAGTGCTAATGAACATTGGAATGTCAATTTTGACATTTGTTTTATACATATATGAATGTC
This sequence comes from Cunninghamia lanceolata, assembly GCA_027924645.1. NCBI lineage: Eukaryota > Viridiplantae > Streptophyta > Pinopsida > Cupressales > Cupressaceae > Cunninghamia > Cunninghamia lanceolata. The sequence continues at coordinate 12,697,321 of BSBN01000367.1, forward strand.
TATGTTCGTAATCAGCTTGTGAATTTTGTTGTTATATACGTGATTAATATTAAATAGTTATTGTCACTTCTAGGAGACATGGCTTTTCTTCTTGACAGGACATGCCGCATCAAATGCGCCCCTTAACTTGCATATAAATGAGCTATCACCCTATTCATTTATTCACACCGATCTGATATTATATTTTTTTTCTAGATTTGATATGTAGATTGTAATGTCCCCTTCTACCCAGTCAAAATTTTCTCAACCTTGCACACAATTTCAACTTGTAAAAGAGAACATTAGTATTCAATTCTTCTTTCCATATCATAATTAGAGTTAATAATCACATTTCAAATCCATATACTTTCCACATTTACACTTAAGGATTGTAATCTCATAATCATAATCACATGCTTTTCATATTTACACTTATAATTATAATTCATATTAAGTTCATGCATTTCATATTCACATTCTTTCACTCATAGTTCCCATGATCTATCTCGAGGGAGTCCTTGAGTAGCCCTATCATTAATCAACCCTATTCCTGTATGAGCATGGTTTGTTAAGGCGTTGGTATATCCATCCCATCTGGAGGCCCAAAGGTTTCACACTCCACGCGGTGTTCCTCACCATTTGGCTCAAGAAGCTTCATGCTACACGTGGCATTCCTCACTTACTTGAGAGTCACCATCCTTTGGCACATTATAATAATTATGAGTTCATATTACCTTAGGCCCAAGAGCTTCACACTACACGCGGTGTTCTTCATCCACTTGAGGGTCACCTATGTCCAATTTCCACCCTTCCTTAACTTAACCCCATACTCATAGGATGATAAGATGATTAAGGATGAGGCTTGAATGCCCCTTCTCGATTATATCATGAAACCATGAATTATAAATCAACATTTGATATTACTATCTTGTTTATTGCCATTCACTTGGCATCATACTTTAACATGCTAGTAAGCACTCTCATTTATTCTTCATGTTTCATTCTTTGATAACATATTAATTATTCTATTCATAATGATATATCCTCTTATTCACATGAAAATCCTTATATCTAGCTTATTCATATTCATTTCGTGTCGCTAACTTCTATCTTAAATGCATTCCATTAGCATAAATCTGAGTACCTATTCTAAGACATAAATCGATTGCCTTTACTTATCATATTCTAGCTTTCATATAAGACTTATAATCAAACTATTATTATTTCATGAGTGCAATTAAATCATTATGCAGTCGTGCTCATTTTAATGAAAACCAATGGAACTGAAATTATAAACATACCTTTTATGGATTAACTGCTGCTCTTCTCAGATTGGCATGACTGTGTACTGCTTGTTAGACTGTTATAAGATTATGTATGGCAATTCCCTAGATTAAGCTTTCGCTGGTCTGCTGTGATTCAATAATGCTGAATCGAGTTGTTAGTCTATAACTAGGCGAGGAAGAGATTTCCAACTGTAATTTGCTGAATGCAAGAGGTTAATGTTTATTTGAGATCTGATGATGATCGATTGATAAATTGAATAATAATGATGCTGATGGTGATGAGTAGATATCTCCTTCGATTCTTTGAATTGGTTCGATTGTTGTCTTGTGAGTGAGATGATCCGAATGAGATAAGATGTTCCCCCCTTCCGCCCATTGCCTTTTCTTTACATAATATATATCTTTCCATAGGCTGCGATGGGTCAAGGGGCATATCCTTTGCCTCTTCGGTTCATGACAACTATTAGTTAACTCTTAATTATTTGTCTTATCATGGATCGCCGATTTCATTGAAGGAAGATTCTTTGTCTTTAGCTTATTTTGTCCTTTGTGTTATTTGTCCCATCCTTAATTCGTAGCTTAGTCTTATTTAATCAACTTGGATCGATCTCCTTGGCTTTGTCTTATTTGCGTTTATCTTTGGATTCTCTGGCTCATATGATGATCAACGCTCAGCTATTTTATGGTACGTGCTGATATAGATCTAGTCGATCCCTAGTTAAGTGTATTCTCTTTGATAACAGAGACCACGATCTTTGTGCGCTAGTATTCTAAATGATTTGTCTCAGCGTTCTTCATTATGGATTATACTGATTCCGACTGTGGATGTAGTGGTTATTGTGTCTTAGACAACTACTTCAACACAAGTAGGCTTTCCATACAGATCGGAGCCACTGATCATCGTTGCACATGTACAGGAGATTGATTTTATTATTCCAATCTTTAATTGGAATTAGATAATTCAATTCAGGACATGACATAGATATTACATATTTATTGTGTATGCACTTGCTAGGTACATGACCATAGTTTGAAAACTCGTTGAAAACTTGGCAGACTCGGCTTGATTGGTGAGTCTCTTTGTGGGATGCGTGGAGTCAACGTGACTCGTGCACTTAGTATTGGCCGAGTACTCGCTAGGGACTAGCTAATGAAAATGTGGCAAAGTTCTGAGAAAAACTCGCCATTTTTCAGCATGGATTGTTTGGCAGAAAAATAAAAATCTCCCCACGATTTGTCATTTGTGCAGTTTGTTTTTGACATTTTATGCTCTTATTTCGCCCAATAGAAGACGTGTTTAGCATCTAGGTGACAAAATGCCTTGAGAGAAGGGTTTGGAAGGAGATTTTAAGGCACCTTCAAAAATGCAAACCAGTATGTATCTATTTTTTGTTTTTTGAATTTGAAATTACAAAAGTTGAAAACCTAGGGGAAATGCTGCCTGGTTTCACCCCGCCCTCATTTCTTAACATTTTTCTAGTATATTTTCATTCTATTTTCTCTTATAAATGTTTCACTTTGCCATAATTTTTTTTTTGAAACCTTGCCGATTTTTTTCTATGTTAAAATCAGCAATATTAAGTTTAGCAAAAAGTAGCGGTAGGAATGACCCTGGATGTAAGTATGGGAAATGGGTGATGTCAAGGGTCAGGTTTGTTGTAATGCTTGCAAGCTTCTAATGATAGGAGAAATCAAGAGATTAAAATATCACCGTGCTTGAATACTTGAACATGATGTGAAGGCGTGCCTTGAAGTGACTGAAGAGGTTATGAGAGAAAAGAATGTCCTACTTACCAATTTTGATATGAAAAAAAAAGGAAAAGAAGAGGACAAGGGAAGCACTGGTAGCAATGATGAATGCCAATCGTAATTCATCTATACATTCCTTTGTTTCTCACACATTCCTTATTTGCTTTCCTCTACTGGTGAGACTCTTAAGGGTTCTACTTCTAGCCTAAGTTGTCTGATCCGCCAGTTTCTGAGTGGATTTGGGTTCAATTTGAACTTGATCCATGATCCGGTCCAGCTCCCCTGCATATTCCGATGGGGGCTTGGCAAAATGATTCTGGGTTTGTCCTAGGCGAAGCCGGGGAGGATATAGGTAGACGATAGCGAACCCACCAATTTTGGACGCCTTTGTAATTTTTTTTGCTTTTTTTTTAAAATTATTATTTGACCTTTGACTTTGACTAGGAGACCTTAAAATGAATCCCTAACCCTAAAAAGGCCAACTAAAGCATTTTAAACACTAAAACAAACATATTTTAGCTCATTTTGATTGCAAAAGACAAATACTATTCCAAAAGGTTGAACTTTCATTCTTGCTTGTCATTCAACAAAGACAGTTGGAGATTGATCATTGAAGGTTCCAAATCAATTGCATTGCTATTCCTATGCATGTGCAAGTGTCCATTGACTGTCAAGAAGATCATAGAAGAAGATTTTTGAAAAGGGATAAGTTTTATTTAATTATTTTTTTTTTGCATTTTTGCTTTACAAACAAACTCTTTTGCTTTGCTTTCAACTTTTTGTTTTCTTTTCCATTTTCTTAGTTTCTATAAATGTATCACTATGCTCAACATATTAAATGAGATAGATTTTTCTCTATTTTTTTTTATAATTTGTTTTGAATGTGTTGTTTATAAAACTTGTTGCCACGAGAATTACAATGACAGCTAGTTCTAGCTCCACAGCCCAACCTAAAACCAAAACAGATCCAAGTTCTTGTAATATCCCTTAAAAGGAATTGAATAGATAATGGATTTGATATGTATAAAATTGTTTTAATGTGCTAAGTGTAAACAACTGAACAATTAAATTTCACAGTATGGTACTCAAACACAGCTGTCACATAACAAACTCAGATTTGATTATCTAAAATCAAATTATTTCAATTAATATAATGCTGATGCTAATGAGATTCGGAAAATACATGCAAAACAACAGAATTTTCCCAGATCTGAATTAGTTCACCCAAAAAATATTTCCAGTTGGAAAAATAGACTCACAAGTGTACAAATTATGTTGTATTCAGTGGTTTGTGGTGTAAATAATGATCAAGTCTAGTAGGATACCCGCTGCCTTGTAAATTCACTAGCTGAAGCCAGACAACGACGAGGTTGTGGGCAGATGAATACAGACTGGATGCTTTCGGCAGTCTCCTCTTTCTTTTGGAAGGTCTTTGAAGCAGCGCAATGGCAACTAGATAGAATTGTATCTGGTTATACACACCCAACTATGTGAGTATTAACCCTTAACTGGATTGCTGTGAGATGCTGTTATGCGAACTGGGCCTCTTGATTCCACTTCCAGTAAAACCAACAGCTGGGCCACTATAATAAGGTGCTTGGTGTCGTGCAATCCATGATATTCCTTATCTTGATTTAAACTTCTCTTGACAGCAGATGCTAACATGCGACTGGGTGATTGGATGATGTGACTAGCTTGGAGTTTGACTTCCACTTGGGATCCAATTTGAGAGCAATGATCAACGGTATTTGAAGTGACTTGGGCTGGCAGTGAACATTCGTGGCCAAATCCACAAGATGAAGCGATTGGATTTGCCATGCAAATAAGATTGACGATTCAGATCTGTAGTTGATAGGCAGCGACCAATCCTCACTTCGCCCAAAACTGACCTCTATCAACTTGAAAAATGAGAATAAACTCTGATCAGCGCATAATGCAAATCCTGAGTGGATTTGCCAAATGTCCAAGGAGAGGGTTTGTGTCCTTACGTAGGGCTTTCGCTATTGAGGGATTTCCTCCTCAAAGCAACTTCAAAATTTTGAAGATGAATTGGGAAGATATGCAAATTTGGATGCCTCAATTGGAAAAGTGCAACCTATTATTATACCTTCCTTGAATGGGTCACATAGGCCCAAATTGAGCACCTCCATTTGAAATTTGAATTTTTTTTGAGTTTATTTTATTTAATTTTATATTTTAAGTAAATGCAATTCATTATGGGTGGGAAGAGGGGACATGACAATTCTCTTTGGAAGTATGTCGATATAATACAATTAGTTCTAGGTGGTTGGGGGCATATTTGGATTTTCAAAGGGTGTGATGTGAGGTATTCAAGTTCATATAGTCAGGGGAAAGCCCATTTGTGTAACATCCTTGGGTTGGGCATCAAAGTTTGCCTGGGAAAGCTTGGTAAGCTTGTGCCACCAGAGCAAGTGATAGCATATATTAATGAGCAAGAGTAGACAAATGAAGTAGTAGGCCGCAAAGCAAGTCATCCTTTAGCAAGGATAAAATCTCAAGGAATGAAGCCCCCTATGCCCTCATCTAATCGCACTATTGTGGCAGAGAGCAACCCATTTTTGGCCACTCAAGAACAACCGACTAGTACTACAAATAAGAGACTAAAGGGACCTTTGGAAAGGGCATTTCAAAATGAGGTTCGAGATGTTGCTAACCAACGCATAGAAAGATGTGTTTATGCAAATGGGTTGTATTTCAATGTTGTTCACTCACTACATTGGCAAGAAATGGTGAGAAAAATTAATGAGGCTCCAAAAGGGTATAAGGACCTGGGTTAGGAGAAGGTGCATGGCACCTTATTGGAAAATGAGGTCAAGTTTGTAAAAGATTCAATGAAGCCCATAGGGGATTCGTGGGTTGAGATAGGGGTGTCCGTTGTCTCCGATGGATGGAATGATGCAAAAAATCGACCCTTGATCAATGTCATTGTAGTGGCCCCTAAAGGGGCAATGTTTTGGAGAGCTATGGATTGTGAGAGGGAAGTGAAGGATGGTAAAATTATTGCTAACATCCTCATCACAACCATTGAGAAAGTGGGACCTTGTAATATTGTTCAAGTCATAACGGACAATGCTAAGAATTGTAGAGCTGTTGGGTTGTTGGTTTAGGAATGCTATTCACACATCTTTTGGACAGCTTGTGTTGTCTACTCTCTCAATCTTATGCTACAAAAGATTGGGAACAAAATTGATTGGATCAAAGAGTTGTATGCAGAGGTCGAGGAGATCCAAATGTTCATCACCAACCACCACATGTTGCAAGGCATATTTAGTTCATTTTCAAAATTGGCGCTGTTGAAGGTAAGTGAAGCAATATAGAATTTTACGGTTTAGTTTCACTTTAAGTTACTTGGAAATATATTTTTTCACTTTATGCTTCCTCCCTTATTGTGAAAACAGGCTGAAGGGGCCTAGCAGCTGATCCTACTGGTGCTTTGGCTACCCCTCCATTGTCATTTCTAGAGCCATTGCTCTAGGAGCTACTGGCATCAACATTAGGTCTCAGAAAATTGTGAAAGTTTTGATCCAACTTGTTTATAAGCTAGGTCATCATATCAAACATCGTATCAAATTGCCTTTTAATTCTGTCACTTGGACTATGCGGTGGACAAGCATCCTTGTCCCTTTCTGCCATGTTTGGAGTTTCTTTCATAGAACTCTCTAATCCCAATGTTGATTTCAATTTTTTTTCTTCTCTTTGCTGATATCTTTTTTCTCTGTCACTAGTATGCTGCGTGCAAGGTTAGCCAATCACATAGGTTGGTAGGAGACCAACTTTGATACCACTGTAATAACCACACTAGTTTTTTCGAAAATATGTTAGCTGAAATCTAAGGCATAGGTAGTCTTCGGAACAGTTTTTGATCACCCACATCCCAGGGACGGCAAGGTGAGAGCATACAATGTCCGAATCACACATCTATCTAATGCATGCAAGGCGGCAAGCCGACCAGAACACACGCAAGGCGGCACAACCGTCCTATCTACCACTTATTCAATGGAACTAGTGTGTATAAACGCTGGCAGAATGTCTAAGCTTGTTCGAGACCAAAGTGGTCGATAAGCTTGTTCAATGCCAAAATGGGTGTTAATGCAAATTGCTAAAAATACTAGCGGTAAAACCATCTAGTTTACAAAATGAAGTGCAAGCAAGAGCACCACCGGCGGTACTACCTTCTGGGGTTTACAAACACAGGGTGTTAATGCAAATTGCTATAAATACTGGCAGTAAAACCATCCAGTTTACAAAATGAAGTGCAAGCAAGAGCACCACCGGTGGTACTACCTTCCGGGGTTTACAAACATAGACAATATTACTTTAAACCCTTCATTCCAATTGAACATTAATTCTGATTTACAATTTCAGACTGCTGTGATAACAAAATCAGAACTAATTATGCTCATAAATCATGAAATTATATGAAGGAAATCATATACCAGTGCTTGCAGCTGATGGGAGATGTTGTAATCACCACAGTAGGGCTGCCCAAACTGCTGAACTGAATATAACTCACTGAAACCCTTGCTGTTATAACTGAAGTCACTGCTGCAGGTCTGAAAAGCATACCCAACACATAAATTCACTCACCAAGTCACAAACACCAACTTCTCTCGCCAAACACTACAGAACCCTTCCTTGTACCAAGGCGCTCAACAAAAAGGAGGCATCTAGATTTCCCAACCTCATGTCCCCCCAATCCCCAATGGTACGACCTGTACCAGGTGTACGGCTTGCTGTTTCTTGAGTTTCCTTCCATCAAAATCTCCAAAATTGCTCTGAGTCTAGGCGTCTAGGTGACAAAGATCAACAACAAGGCAAGTGGATTTGTACAACTACCTCAAGTGAGAAATGGTATGGCCCAACAAAGGGAAAAATCCTTAAACATTTCCACAAACAATAATAAATCACACCAAAATTATACTGCAGCAACTCAAATCCAAACAACATCAAAACACATCAAATAAACTCAAATCAAATTCATTGCAATTGGACTCCATTGAAGCTCCTTGTGATTTCTGAATTAAAATCACACTATACCAGCTAGGGTAGATATTTCACTATCGAAACCAGAAATCTGTTTGAGGCTAAACAACCCCAAGAGTAAACTCTGCTCAACAACACAAGCTCACAGAAGAAGCAAATCATATTCCAAGGCATGAAACCTCCAAATGAGCTAACAAACTCTTTTTATAATCTCTAGTTAGGGCGCCCAAGATAAAATAGTAAAATAATATCCTTACCTTTATTTGAACGCCATACTTCATGAGGGGCCCACCAAGGTCTAAATGCTCACTTAGGCAAAAGAACACTTTTTTAAAAAGAACATTAGTTGTCAATTCAAAATATAAAGTTAAACCAAGGACAACTTAACTTTAATACTTTTAAAGTCATTTCCCTTAATTTTACCTAGTTAGCCTTCAGGAAAGAAAGGGATAAGGCTAACGGTCACCAGGATAATCACTGATGGAAAGGGGACATTACATTGGAGCTTCACCACCTCCATCTAACACCGTTGTTAACAAAACACGAGCACAAATGCCACTACCAAATCCTCATCAAATGACCAAAACAACACCTTCTTATTAATGTTTCACACTCTTGGGCAGCTTGTTAACCACCCGTTTGTTCCGCCCAAGGTAAATGTTCATGATTTTTATTTCCTTTGGAGTGGTCAATCGTGTTTCAAAAATATTCCAATCACTTGCTCATTTCTTGTCATTATTCATGAGTGTAGTACCGCTTTAATTGTTCCAAATATATTTCTCAAAGATCCATTCTTTGGTATTATTAGAGATGATGCATTCTTCTCCTAGTCTATGGCATAATTCGCTAACCTATCAATGCCCTTGTTTGGTTCCCAGTAGCAATGCTTGGATTCGTAGCTTGAGAAGGAATCAAGCAGGTTCCAACCTTCTTGGAGAATGTTATCAAGAAGCCAATTTGCCATGCTCGTATTTTTTATAGCATTTATAATCACAACTGAATCCCTTTCAATGATAATGTTTGAAATTTTACACTTAAGTGCCAAAGATAAACCTAGGACCAAGGCTTGGCCTTAAACTTTGTTATTCGTTCCTTGAGCAAGTTTTCTTGAAGTTGCATAAATTATTATTCCATATGAATCTTTGAATAGACAAGCGGCATTAGAGGGGCCAAAATTACCTTGAGCAACCCCATCAAAATTCATCTTTAGAGAGCAACCCCATTCGATTATGGATCTCTCTATTAGGAGTGAACTCTTTGAGCCTCATCAACGGGGTGAAGCTTTAGAAGATTCCAATTCTTCAGCATAACGCTATCCTAGAAGAAGAAGCCGCTCTTTTGTTGCGATCTATTTTTCTCTCTTGACATAGTAGTCTACACAATTGCCAGTTCCAGTTTGTCCATTACTTGTTTCAAGAGGAAGTTTTCTGTGTGAGAATCATGTCGTTTCTCTCCCACCAAATGTGCCAAATCAAGAGCGAAGGAGAGACAATCTAAAGGCATTCAAAGGTGGCCTTTGAGAAGAGTCTTGAACACTCTTAAAAAAGCTGAAGCAGAGTTTGTGGTAGAGCCCTTGACAAATCCAATTGGGTACAAAGCAAACTCCAAGATTTAGAAGCAAATGGACAATGCAAGAAGAGGTGATTAGCATTCTCAAAATCTGAATCATAAAAGACACAAGCAAAGAGGTCTGGAATGCCAAACTTGATTAGTCTGTCATATGTGAGAATCTGGTTTTGAATGGACAACTAGGTGAAAGCATCGACTTTGGGTAGGCATGTCTTGTGCTAGCAAAGGGAAGATGGCTAATCCAATGTGTAAGTTTGACCCTACACAATTTGATATCCCATTTTGACAGTTTATCCACCCATCTTCAAACTTGTCCATCTTATGAAATCTTCTTTGGAGTTGATAAATATTTTCTTGTGAGACAGTTCAAACTTCAACCTTTAACATCTTCTGTGATTCTAGAATGTTGCAGCCAAATATGTACTGCCATATTGCTTTACACAACCCTTTTGTATTCTCTATCCTAAAATAGCCCTTCACTTTGTTCCTTGAGAGAGGGGTGGCCATTCCATGAGTTCTCCCATAAGCAAGCTTTTCCCCCATTTCTCACCTCCCAAGTGAAAGCTTTGTAATGATCGTCCGACAATGAAGGAGGAAATTCCACATATGAGAGCCCTTAAAGGGATTGGCAATGTGTAGAATTCTCTCCCGATCATCGATATCAAGGTATGTAGCTTGTAACAACCTACCCCACTTTGTTTCTGAATGTGAGAATGGGCCCCACACAAGCCTAACGCTTAGTGCCCTATTTTGGTCACATAAATTTCTTAGCTCTGCACCCCAACACTTCATTAGGGTGCATACTTCCTAGGCTAATACAATAAACTTTTTCTTTTCTTTAGTTCCCTTCCATAGGAAATTTCTCATGTTCTTGATCAAAGAATCCATCATCTTTCTAGGAGTACACATAATTGACATGTTGTATAATGGAAAAGAGGACATTTGATGAGTATTTTTCTCCCTACCAATAATAACCATTTGACTTTCCATATTGTGAGCCGGTTATTGAAAGATTTCTCCAAGTTTATCCAAAAGGATGCCCAAATAGCTCTAGAAAACAAAGATATCTCAAGATATCTGTTGGTAAGGACCCCAAGTTTGAAGCTTAGGACTCTTGCTATTCTCCTTTGTAGCAAAGCTGGTGTGTTGAAGAAGAAAATCTCTTATTTGAACTCGTTTATGAACTAGCTTAAGGCAAAGCAATATGAAGATAGGACCTGCTTAATGCATTCTATGTGTTTCACATTGGAAGATCCAAATAATGTTGTATCATCCACAAATTGTTGTTGGGTCATTTTCCCCATTCTGGGGACGAACAGAAGCCCTGTAGCACACCTCTCCACTTCGGGTGGGGTTGAGTGGGATTTCCACCACCTGGATGCGTTGCCATAATCAAATCTAATGGGCAGCCTTCATGCATATCCTAATGCTTTTGCCATTGGGATAAATAAGAACAAGGATGAGGAATCTCCTTGTCTCAACCCTCGAGTTGCCTCAAAGAAACCTGCTGAGCTGTCATTTTCCGATATCGAGAATCTTGGGCTGAAGATGCAACTATACATCGACTTACACCATTCTTTGTTGAAACCAAACTTGTTAAGAACTTTTAGCAAAAATAACTAGTCAACCCTATTGTAGGCTTTGCTCATATCTAGTTTGATGAGCATTGCCTTCTCTTTCATCGAAACCACCAAATGTATTGTCTTGTGAGTGATGAGAATATCTTCAACAATTTCTCTATTTTGGACAAAACTCCTGTGTTCCTACAAAATGTAAAATACCCTACTTGTACTATGCAAATTTTTTTCGATTCTTTATGCAATGTTAACAACCTTTTTCATCATATAATCAAATTGAAGCCAGTGAACTTGAAACTTCATACATATCATATAGCAATCAAACATATGAGTCAACAAATGACATATGCAGAACCAATACTTCACTTCATTATTTTATTCAATGGCTGATTACAATTTGTCTCTGGCTGTTCCTTATATCAGACTGGACTGATTCAAAATCAGACCTCAATACAAATGCAAATGTGGCAACTATGAACATCAAACCCTAGGCAAATGATACCAAGGCAATGTATAATGATCATGAAGATGTATAGACCTTGTTGTAACCCTGTAGAAGCCCAATAAACTGACTGATATGTCTGATATAACTGCTGTACCAAATCAGCTTACCCAGATTTGCAAATTATGCCAAAAAGATGTCAAAGAAGCCCTCCAAACCCTAGCGATAGGCACTAGGAGTGTAGCAAAGGAAGTATAGATGTTATTAGTGATGCCAAAGTCTTCAAATGATGCCCAATACCACTCAGATCTGCAATTTATCCACTACTGTACCCTGCTGTCACCAAAATCAGAAAATGCAAATTGCTCCCTAATGCCAAATAAACCTTCTCTTTGCCAAGTGATTGTTTCTAAATGCATGAAATATCAACAATGAGTGTAAATGCCTTCAAACATCTACCAAATCACCTTCAAAGCCAAATGAATATCCATGATGAAATCTATATGAAATCATCTCATAATGTGATATGGGATCATCTCCATATCAAAATCAAGGGATCATCTCCTTGAAAAATACTGAAAATGCAATTTCCAGCCAAACACTTGAATATGAAAAACTTACCAAGTGATCAATAGTTGCAAATTGATGGCAAATGACTCTATTTATCCTCCTCTTGGTCTAGGCATCCCAATTAACTCCATTTTGCAAATGTTTAAAATCCACTAATGAAAATGTAATTGCCAAGAGACAATTTTAAATGCCTTACACTCATGAAGCTCATCATTTAAAATCATTCCAATATTTTATTGAATTTCTTCTTCTCTCCAATGTCCATTTCCTTGATCAAATAAACTTCATATATGTTTTATTAAATAATTCCCTTGAGTGGCGACCCATTAGGACAATAAATAATAAAATATTATTTAAAATATTATTTAAAATATTGCATTTTCCTCCTTGTACGACGATCAAGGCAAAATATATATTTTTTATTAATTTTAAATTCCTCTTGTTGGCGTTGATCCTCCTTGGGCAAATAATATCAATATTTTGTTCCTTATCCTCCTTGGCGTGGGCGCTTGATCCAATGAAAGCAATATTTTAATATTTTTTTAAATCCTTCTCATAGAACGTTGGCACATGAGCCAATAAACCAAAACAATATTTTATTACTTTATCCCTCCTCCAAGGTCGCGTCAATCTTCTAGGTGACATTGGAAAGATATAGATAAAATATAGTTTTGAAAATGCAATTAAAGATTGACATTTTCCCTTTTGTCCACTTAGCATCAATTCCCTTGAGTCAATCAATAAAATAATGAAAATACAATTTAAATATTGCATTTTCCGTTTGACCTCATCCACAACATTTTGGCTAAATGAATAATATCTCCAAATAATACTTAGCCAAAATAAAAATCATTCCCTTACCATATGTATTAGCCTACGGGAATGGTGAATAGGCTAATCAATATCTCCATTAGAGATCACTTTGGAAATGGGGACATGACACAAAATAATGTTGGGTAGTATGTTCTTGAGCCTGAAAGAGATTACCTTGGATATATATGGTGTTGCAAAGTTAAATTGGATTGACATTTATAGAGGATACCAAAGTCGTGCCTTTTGGGATCAAGGCAATGAAAGTGTTGTTGAGGTCTTTTAGGATTTTCTTATGTTTCCTTGCTTCTTCAATGACCAGTAACATCATTGCCCATAATGTCTTGGCATTTTTTGTAAAAAGGTCAGAAATAAGTCATTGCCACCTGGTGCTTTATCACCTTGCATTGAAAAGACAATGGTTTTGACTTCCTCTGAGTAAAGAGTGCCATCAACATAGTGTTATGCTCATCTAAGACCAAAGCCAAGATACTTTGAGGAATGGAACTTGGGCCACCTCATCAGTACTCCTTTTACACCCTAGTAAGTTAAAGAATTTACAACCCCTGTCTTGATCGCCACTTCACTATCCAATCTTTTTCCATCTCGAGTGAGAATGAATGAGATCTTATTGTATGACTGTCTGGCTTTGGTAGAAGCATGGAAGAATTTTGTATTCCAATTGCCCTCCTAAAGCCATGATTCTTTGGATTTTTGTTTCTTGAAAATTTCTTTCCTCAATTGTATTTCTTGCAGCTCTACCAAAAGAGTCTTTTCTTGGAGAAAAGTTGCTTGATCCATTCCATTAGTCATGACTAGTTTGTTCAAATCACTTAGTTCTTGTTCAATTCTGAATTTTTCTTCAAAGATACTTTTGAATGAAACCTAATTCTATTGTTTGATACAATTATTCACATGAATTTTTTTTTAATAATTCAAGCATATTGGATCCAAGTGTCTTTGGAACAAACAACCACTGCTCCTTTAGATGCTCCAAGAAGTGTTCGTCATGAAACCACATACTTCCAAATTTGAAAGGAGATTTTTTTGGGGGCGAGTCTTCCGTGATTGTTAGTGAGATGGGGAAATGGTTAGAGCTAGAGACTAGAAGGATGTTGCTTTCTATGAGTAGGTTCTTGATTAACCAATTCAATGATAGAAGAAAAATGATCCAATCTTTTTGCAATCATGCTGAAACCAAACCTTCAATTGGACGAGGTGAACTTACCATTTCTTGGAGGTGTGTCCATCAAACTATAGTTGTTGGCAAAATTTGCAAAATCGATCTAAGATTTGGTGACATGCTTAACCCTTCCCAAAACAAATTCCCCATTTGGTTGGCAAGCCATGACCAACTCCAAATTAGACCACAAAGCTTTCTCGGGAAGGTGCCCCATTGGCCCATATATATTAAAAATCATAAACTCTTAAATGGAAGAAAAACTAGATACCTTGCATAGTTGCCAATTTTGGCTGGCATCAATTGTTTCACCTTGATCTCTAATGGGGCCATAGGTTGCTATTCCACTTGAGGCACTTGCTTCCACACACACTCCATTTCACCTATGCCATCTTTTTCATCAATGTCGAAAATTCCTAAGAACCCAACTTTGTTTCTTGGAGAATAAAGATATATGTTTTTTGGATCTCAAGTTGACGATCTTCATGACTCTTGAGGAACTGATCCACCCATCCTTTGTCTTAGTTTGCCCAAAATGGCTTGCTCTCCCACACCAACTTCTTCTGGCACCTTGTCAAATGCTGATTTTCTACCTTTCCCCTTGTTGACACTGATGTTGGGTTTAGTCATTTGTGTGTTTGTTTGTGAAATGGTAAGCTTTTCATTTTCCTCCAAGTCTTTGTCTTCCTCTTCCGCTTTTTCAATGAAATATTCACCTACTTGCTCTAGAATATCTTTAGCCAACGAATTCAAAAAACCTTCCTCCAAATTGGGGCCATCTTCTTCTGGAAGGATGCCTTTGCTAGTTGTCAACTGCTTGGTGATAGCCTCTAGATAAGATTTTTTGCCCTCTTGGGGCTCTACATTGGACCTCAAAGGAGAAGCAAGGTTTGCATCTTTCTCCCTGGGAGCCAAGTTATGGTGGTGTGTTGGGTTCTCGTGAAGGGGAATGTTACCCATCTTTGCTTGACCTCCGTCTATTAGGGTATGCCTTCCTAATAAACCATAGTTATGACATTTAAAGCATACTAGACTTGGATCTTCAATTTGAATATTTTGGCACCAAGAACTAAATTTGGATTCAAGGAGCATGGAGGTGGGGAAAGGGAGAGAAACATCCAACTAAATGTAGATTTGGGCAAAATGCTTGCGTTGCCCTCCATAGCATTTGTATCCGTTGATTGAAACACACCCAATATGTTCCTGATCTTTTCCAAAACTATCAAATCCTAGTATTTTGAGGGTAGATTATGCATTTTGATCCATACCAGGACAATCTTCATCCTTGGTTGTAGGTGATTGAAATTTGGTTGATAGGGTTGTAGAAACAATCTTGAACTTTTCATGATCCATGATCCTCCACCAAACACTTTCTCTTTGTATTCACCAATCTTAAATTCTGCCATGAAAAAACCTTGTGGAAGAAAAACCACTCTAACTGCTACTACCATTATTTTGCCACACATCAAATAAGAATGTCCTTGGCCAACCACAATCTCTATTAATGTTTTTTGCTTTAGTTTCGAGTCTTTCAACTCAGTGTTCTATAAATTGACCTTGAGTGCATCCCTTCCTAGGGGTGGATCCTTGGCTAGAAACCGGTCTCTTTCCCCTATAGGTATGTTATTTTTAACTATTGTCACCTGAATGTTGTGAGTGTTTGAAGTAACCTCTTGCCCGTCCATTCTCCTTTGTTTACTGCTCACATGTCTTCTTCGTGGGCTATTGTGCTTGACCAGACTCTTGCCTCTTCAATTTCCCTCTCCTCTGCCTCTCCTCATGCTATCATCTCTTCCTCTCCTTGTCCATTCTAAGCCCTAATATGCATTTCTTCCTTGATTTTGTCCTTTGTTCCATAGGCGATCCTCCTACTAGGCATTCCAATTTGCCCTCTCCAGTCGAATCCATGCCTCTCACCTATTTGGCCTTGCTAGATTGAAACCCCGGTCTTGTCTTCCTTGTTCTTGAACTTCCCATCATTTACCTTCCATCCTCCTAGGGATTCTTCTTCTAATGTCTTTTGCATCATTATACCACTCCCAAAGGTTTGCTTGTTTGTGTTCGTTCCTCTGCACCTTAACTTCTGTTAGTTTATTTGCTCTCTCTTGCCACTTCACTTGCTCCATCCTACATTCCATAACGTCAATGATTGTTCTCGATACATGACGTGTTATTAGAGATAACTTTCTTGTATCTTGTGGGTTTCAAGGTTGTTGCTGACTTTTGCCCTTGTACTTTGAACTCCTGATTTGATCAAAATTTGATCCTGTAATCAAAAAATACTTCTTTGGCTCATGACCAATTTTCCAATTCTCACCAATTTTTAAGACAATATATTAAAAAAAACATCTATGTTACATGGGGATGCATTCCCCCCTTCTCAACTTGTGTCCCTGCCCCCCCGGTAGTGCTGGACAGAAGGGATGTAATGTCCCCTTCCTAAGCCAGCACATGTGCGTCGGGCTAGTCTACTATACGGGTTCCCGTAGACTGGTGAGTGTGGTTAGGGGACCCACGGTGATGTGGCTCATCGAAGCTCAGTCAGCATCTATAGAGCAGTGGAATGAATTCCTCTTGGCGGGACTTACTAGTTGGCATTTTTTGGAGTGAGTTTGGGCCATTTGGCCAAACTTACTATTTTAGCAAGGGCTCACGAGACTCTGAGCGAGTCGGTGCAATGGTCTTGAATCATGTTGACGCTCCATTGGTCAGCTTAGCGGTACTACGGAGCAATGAGGAGACCGTTTGAATTAATATTTTAATAATAGACATTTAAGTTAAATTAAAGATATAACTTAATATGTTTATTATTAAAAGTGACTTTATTATATAGTATGAACTTAATGTAATATTTTGAGTTTATAAAGTCACTTTATGTGGGTGCCCAAGGCATGAGGAGGATAATAAAAAGTTAAAATATTTAAAATCCCAAAAAGGGGCGTTAAGGGAAGAGAAATAAAAGAAAGAAAAGAGACTTCATTTTATTCATTCTCTATTGCATATTTTCTCATGTCTGAGCTTTGTTCATGGTTGAGCAAGGGTTTCATACCGGCAGACTTTGAAGACGAAAACCTTATTAGTTTGAGCACCTGCGGGGTTGAGAGACACTTCTAGGGTGTTGTTTGAGTGGTCTTAGCACATAGATCACATTGAGCTTCATTGATGGATTGCAGGCTTGTTGCGGAATAGTTTTTGTTGAGATATCTTGAGTTTATTGACTTGGTAATTGCTGGACAATATCAGAGGACAGATTGCAAGCTTTGGATTGGGATTTGGATGTGTTTTGTCATGGTTCCTTGCTGCTGAAACAGGCCGTACTTCCCAAGGACAGGGCTGTACCATATGGTGATGATATGAGGGTTTAAGGAGATTTCTTGGCAGCCTTTCTTTACCTTTCAGTGTGTGATGTTTATGCTGTTGGAAAGCATGGATTTCCAGCGACTATAGGACAGATTTATGAGCATTTGACACTGCTGTACTCTCACAGAGGCCGTACCACTTTGGAGAAGGACGTGGGGTCAGCTAGGAAAGCCAGTGATCAGATTTTGGGGGTGTTCCAGCTATCTTTGTATTATCAAAACCCCTTTCCATTGCTGTTTATTACTATATCTTTGTAATAGTTTGGAGTTGCTCAGTTCGGAGGTGTTTTGTGCATCTAAAACTGCTGTAACAGTTAATTTCAGACTGATATTTTGCATAACAGCCATTGGGTATGCTCACTGTTTGATCCTCCTTACTTTTCATCACATGGGTATTGTTTAAAATGGTTCTATAATGCATTTCCATTGAATATTAGCTTGTGGGTATTGTCATTTCTTGTTATTGTTGCAAATATATGTGCATTCATGTGTTATGTGAAAATGCAAAAAAACATAAAACGCACTAGGTGACAACTAAACCACAGAAAACCAAAAGGGGGTAGGACATTACAAGGGATGCCCCCTGACTGTCCACTATCACTGGGCAAACCTTGGACGGCATCCATGGGGACTTAACATCCCTACGACAAGGGGAATTTTTTTTCAACATCAAAATAAAAAATCTACTGTCTACTGTGCAAGGAGCAAATGTATGATTGCATACAACTGTCTAGAGAAAGCGTAAAACTTTTGAGTGACTGCATCCAGCTATAAAATGGAAGTGTACAAGTGTTGAATGACTGAATACAACTGTACAATGAAAGCGCAATGACATACATTTATTACTCTTTTTTCATCAATGGGAAATTGTGTGACCAAATGCAACTATGGAAAGAAAATTTACAGTTGTTGAATGATTGCATACAACTATGGAATTAAAACATATCCCTGTTGAATAGCAACATACAGTTGTACAAGTGTTGAATGACTGTAGAATGAAAGCGCAATGACATACATTTATTGCTCTTCTTTCATCAATGGGAAATTGTGTGACCAAATGCAACTACGGAAAGAAAATTTACAGTTGTTGAATGATTGCATAGAACTATGGAATGAAAAGATACCCCTGTTGAATAGCAACATACAGTTGTTATACTTTTCATCAATGGGCAATTCTATGACTGCATACAGCTATAGGAGACAAACAATTATTAAATGAGAGTATACAGGTGTAGAATGAGCAAAAGCGTGATTGCATACAGTTGTAAAATGAAATCATGCATATGTCAAATGAGAGCATTCAGTTGTAAGTAATCTATGTTGTCATTACACTTTCATTTATGATTTTGTATCCTTTGGGCCTTTTGTCATAATGAAAACATTGAACAATGAAATTGGAAATTTCTATTATATATTGCTGCTATACTTGAATCAATGAACATGTTAAATTGAATATTGAATTTCATACATAATTTGAATGTCTATATATGTATATTGATGTCACGTATAGGTAAACTTATGAATGTCTATATATTTGCAAACTCAATCTTTTTATAAGTTTAGCTATATGTGATATATATATATTGCTGTCGTCTATGGTCCCTCAAAATGCCGTGGAACATAGTATAATTTGAGTTTGATGCAAGGTTTAATGGATTTGGCTCAGGCATTGAAGGTATCAGGGTTGTTACTAGCATCTTGTACATGGTTCAACCAGCTTGCTGAGATGAAACCAACGATCTAATTCCCTCGTAAGGCTAAAGTCCATTCTCAAAAGGATAGCTAGGTCATGCTAGGGTATGACTAGGGACCTATACTGTACTAACTCTATGCCTAATGGAGGATGACAAAAGCCCCGAACTTTGAAAAGTTGGCAAAATTGAATAGTACAAGATTGTGATCAATTGACCCTTTCTCCCCTATAAGGTTGTGTCCAGGATATAAGACAAAATGGTATGGTGGTAGAAGAAGAATGATAGTTGTGGTGGTTTACACATAGACTAATACAATCTTATGGAAAATCTTTTCAATCTAAATTTCTTAGACACAAAGTTCAATTTTCATGGATACAAACAACAAATTTAGGAGATCAAAGTCCATTTTCCAGTCATTAACCATTATATGCAAGAATAATCTATTTAACAAAGCTGATTATAGAGTGTTCCACGTGGTAGTTTGGGTCATTCAAGTAATATGTCTAGACAAAATTGTGAGAATTTCTGAGATGAATTTTTAAGTATTTTCTACATTTTCTTATTTTGCATTTTCAGGGCCCTTTTGGAGCAGAATTTGCCCCCTGGGAGGTTGGCCGGAAGACTGTAACAGGGTGGCATAGCTACCTCTGGGGTTACCAAAACATGTTCATAACCTAAGAAGCACAAAATAATTGTTGGATATGGACAAATATCTGGATATTGACTGTTGGTATGGGGTTATCTTGGTGGTGCCACTTGTCAAGGTCATAAGTCAATGATTGTAGGTTGAAATTCAAAACTTAGATATGTGTTTGAAAGCTTAAGTTATGAACAAGTTTTGATGTTGTAAAAGGTTGCTCTGCCATCCTTTAGGGACATTTGGCCAAACTCCTAGGTTCAAATTCTGCTCCAAAGGGCCTCGAAAATTGTAGAAATACTGAAAAATTCAATTTTGGGAAAAATCTTAGAATTCTGTCTAGAATTGTCACCTGAATAACCCAAAGCTGCAACCTGAATCATAGAGAACTTGACATATATCATGCTATGTTATCTTCCAAAAGAGCCAACACTTGGTGGACACAAGTTGTTGAATTAAGTAATTAATTTATTTTTCTTTGTTGGGTTTGGGCCCACCTGACTTGCATGTTTCCTCATGTATCTTTTTAATATCTATTTAAGGAGGTATTT
This sequence comes from Cunninghamia lanceolata, assembly GCA_027924645.1. Classification (NCBI taxonomy): domain Eukaryota; kingdom Viridiplantae; phylum Streptophyta; class Pinopsida; order Cupressales; family Cupressaceae; genus Cunninghamia; species Cunninghamia lanceolata. The sequence goes on from BSBN01000367.1 coordinate 12,717,728, forward strand.
ATGCTAAATCTTAAATCCATAATTCATCACTATCCTGATTCACATTTTTTACACATTTTTAATCCAAAAACTTTATGCAACATTTACGGACAGATCTTGAAAAAATTAAAAGCATTTGGATGACTACTACTCAAGGGAGATGAAATTCAATCTAGGCATGTTTGTTCTTGAGTAAGTTGGCAAATCTGACATCAAGATGTGCACATCAAAATTTTTATGGCCATGGATGGAATTTGATTGTTAAAATTGGCTACTGCAAGAAGCTTACTTGTAAGAGCATTGTGAATTGTCAAATACTCTTTCACAAATGTCTTAAAAAATACCTAGAGAAAGGAAGTTAAAACAATAATTCAGAAACACACAGAATTTTAATAGTTCACCAGTAAAAAACAAATAGCGTGAAACAATGGGTGGTATTTTAACTAAAATTAAATTAAATTTTTTTACTTAAATCTTCACAGTTTCAAAATATTCTCCTCTAAATCCGTTTGTCTGGGTATTCTGATCTCCTTTCTTTCACTTCACTTAGAATCCTCTGCAGTAGTATCTCAAATACATAGGAACTATTCTCTCCACAAAAGTAATATGCCACACTTATAGTACCAAACCAACCGCTACTGAAACTGAGTGTAGGCATGTGTCACACCTAGAATCTAACAAATTTTAATACATAAAAAAGAGCACATAGTTTCATGATTTCATCTGTACGAGTAGAAACTAAAGCTTATGCTGATGATAATCTCAAGGATCCCAAATGTTCTATACCATTGCATCGGGATTCCATCTTTATCTTTCCCATACAATGAAAGTAGTCTAATAATAGAAACACCTCTTTACTTAGAAATTTAAGGATGTTTCAATGGTATTTGAGCTTTTAAGGCTTCTACTGGGTACGTAGTCTTAATTGGCAATTCACAAAATGTTTTTCTCTAAGTATAGCTTTTTTGTTTTGTTTTGCAGTATGTCTTTAATAATGGCAAGGTGGATATGGAGAGGCTTAGGGATTTGGTGCTACTGATTGGAAAATCAAGGTTGGTTTTGGATCTGAGTTGTAGAAAAAAGGTATTGAAAGTTGAAATTATTGATTGCAATTTCCTTAATTAATGTAGCAAGCTATATGTTGAAATTCTGTTCTATACTCTATTTAAAAAATCCATTCATGAGCAGCTTTTTGATGTATTAAATGATCTCAAAGCTAAACAGGCCTATGTTTCTCACTAGCAATATGGTGCATACTTGCATTAGCCGACATGATGCCACACTATGTTGTCAGTTATCATGCTTCTATAGGTTGACGTAATTTATTCTGCAGTTTTTTGACTTTGTTTTAGTGCCCTATGCAAATATTCAACTAGAATAGTGCACCAAATGTCACTTCCCCTATATTGGATACCCTTAGATCTATTCTCCTAGACTCTGTTTTCACATGCATCATGTTTTTTAACATTCATTATTTCTTGTTGTTTCTACTTTATTATGTTTTTGACATTATCCTTAGTGACATGTATTTTTTCTTCTGTAATTGCGGCCATCTAAAAGTTAGAACCATATGAAAGTTTATTCTATTTATTTATCAATGTCATGCCAGTTGTCTTTTGATTCAGATCTTTTATGTTTTCTATTATTAAGGGTTGTCTCTCGATACAGATCTTTTATATTTTTTTTTATTATTGTAATGTCCCCCACTTAGCTCATCACTCCGAGAGGTCAGGGTTAGCCAATCATAGGATTCCCGTAGGCTAATGGTAGTGTTTAGGGAATCAGTTGGGGACTTACTATTTATAGTAAGTCGTGACAGGGCCAGTTCTATTTTTAGCAGGGTAGTGCAGGAGCCAGGGGATGAGATTCGCGGGGTCGAATCCTCTAGAGCTTGTCGATTTAATATAAGTTAAATTAAGGATTTAACTTATTATTTATTTGAGGCGACTTTAAGTTATGTTATAACTTAACTTTATAACATTAAGTTATAACTTAAAGTGAAAAGGTTATGTGCCTAGGGATGGACGCCCACTTCATGGAGGGATAAGGGGTTTTTTAAAATTTAAATTAATTAAAAATTCCCTCAATCTTGGGCGTTGGAGATGAGGAAGATAAAAGATCAAAAGAAGCTTCATTTTGTTTATGCTTGCTTATGATATTTTGCTCTGATATTGAGTTGCTCCGGCATTGGGGTTTTGAGCTTGGCTCTTGGTTTCTAGATCGAATCGCAGAGACGAAATCCTTTGCAGATTCGCCTTTCCTCGTGTATGAAAGAGTGCATCAGGAAGGGATTGAGGAGGCTTCATCTAGGAGTCTCACCTATGCTATCGGGAAACACATTTTGAGGAGATTTGAGCATAGAATGAAGATATCTTTCTGAAGTTTTGATTTGCAGCTAAGGAAGAGTTGTTGATGGACAGATTTAGAGCTTTGGAGTGGAGTTTATAGCTGTTTATGGTGCATTTATCCTGGCCTTACACCTAGCTGCAGGTCGTACCATTTGTGCAGGGCCATACTTCTTATAAATTGCAGTTTTCTTCACTTTGAGTTGCTGCTTCAGTTCAATAAGGGTCGATTGGGGGCATAGAAGATATTCAGTCCAAAACAGAAAGAACAGTGATTTGCTGGAGTTTACTTGCTGTTTATCATTGCTGCAGGGCCGTACATTGCTGATAGGGACGTGGGCTTCTAAGCTTATTCATTTTCTGGTTTTAGTGGCTCTTATCTCATCTATTCTAGGCGTTTGGAGGTCATACTACATCTGTACCAGTTTGTATTACAATATCATTCCAAACTTTGAAGTTGTAAGCATTTTTCGATAGTGATATGTGCTGGTTCGGCACAGGCCTGATGTGAAGTCTTGAATCCTGATATGGGTATGTTTCTATAATTCATATTTCATTCAAATACCATCTGAGTTCTTGTTATTATTTTGATATCTATCCTAGTTTTTTTTGGGTATTCCATATATGTTGTATTTTCCATGTTATTGTTGCAAAAACCTTAAATGCAAACACATGAAATGAAAACTTAAACTTCAAACTGACAAAAAAAACAAATACAGAGGGTATATGTTACAGTGGTATCAGAGCATAAAATCTTGCCATCCTGTGAGGTTCATATGACATGCAGTGATTAAAAATGAGACATGCGACCTACTGACAGATATGATTTCAGACCTAGACCAGGAACACGGAACTCACAGAGGACACAGAGAAGAGAAATACCACAGTTAGAAGAACTTGAACAGCCGGTACCCATAGTAGATCCGTTTTAGACGGAGATAGTGGTTGCAACTACTGACGAAGATTCCCAAATTTCACGGACAAACCCATTTTCAGGTGAACTACCTCCAGTTACAGAGCATACAGAAGAAATGGGTGACAGGGAAGTTGAGGAGCCTAGCCTACAAGAGATCTTGAATGTGCTCACCAGGAGCTTAGTGGCTTTCGAGAGAGAGTTGAGGGATTCTCGGCGGGAGATGATGGAGACACAGGCTGAGATAGGACACACCCTCACACAATTGTGAGATGGGTTGAATATCAGGGATAATCACCGTGACAGGAACAGGTACAATGGTGACAGGAATAGAAACAATGATGGTGACAGGAACAGGAACAATGACGGAGACAGGAACATGCATAATGTGGGCAATAGACACAATGGTGACAGGAACCAGGGAGATAGAAATAATGGGGATAGAAACCATGGTGATAGATACAGGTTCAGGGATGATGAGGATGAGGCCTCAATGACTCATAGGAGGGCTTCACAACTTACAGCAGGTGACCGACCTGGTATCCCATGCAGGCTGAGTTTCAGGAGGAGATTCTGAGGGATTGGAGAGCTTCTAGTGCAGAATTCAGGGCAGAGATGACTTTTGCGGAGTACTCTGACATTAGGATGAAGAATAGACCTCGCAGAGGAGGTAGACCTCAGAACTAGGAGTTGTAGAAAAAGGTGAGCAAGATGACATGTCCTTATTTTGATGGATCAAGTAAGACCTCCGCTAGAGCTTGGGTCCAAAAATTGGACAGCTACCTACAGATTAGTCCTATGCCTGAGGAGGATGCTATTATTTATGCAGCTTTGCATTTGGAAGGGGTAGCACATAAATGGTGGAGTAACGGGAAGGTCACATTGGGTCATGATCAAATTACTTCATACGTGGAGTTCACAGCTAGATTGATTGATAGATTTAATAAGGACCCAGAGTTACAGTTTAAGGAGTTAGCACAACTGAGACAGAGCGGTTCAGTTGACTCCTATATTTCTGAGTTCCAGGACCTATCTGTCATGGTTCCAAACATATCTGAGCGCAGATTGGCGATTCTCTTCATTGATGGATTATCAGACCCACTATGTGGTTGGGTTAAGGGTTTTGACCCTGCTACACTCTAGGAGGCCATGAAAAAGACCCGAGACATGGAATCATCAGTATGGAGGAGCAAATTTCAGTCCAAGGGGTTTCCACATAGGAGGGACAAGGAGAAAGAGAAGAGACCATTCCACAGAGATGTTGATCAGCATAAGGACAGGTCAAACAGGTTGATTGAGGATCAGCTAAATGAGTACAGGAGGAAGAAACTTTATTGTCACTGCAAAGAACCATGGGATCCCTTGCATAAGTGTCCACACAAGGCTAAGGCCAAATTGATTGAATACTATTCAGCTGAGGAGACCCAGTCAGATGCATCCAGTTCAGATTTAGATCAACTTTTCGATCATGGAGATAGTGGAGATGAGAGGGCTTCAGAGCACAATGCTGGCAGTGGAAGTATTATTGCCCAATTATCTAGTTTCCAAAAGGTGGGTTCTTTCAGGATGCGTGGTGTACTTAGCGGGCAGTGCATCATTACCCTCATTGATACAGGGGCTACTCACAATTTTATTGACGAGGGATTGGTAGCTCGTAGGGGGTTGAAAACAGAGGAATTCGAAGGCTTCAAGGTGATGGTAGCCGACGGATTCAAAATGCAGTGCAGTCAGAAGATATCAGGACTGAAAATTATCATGGGTGATTACGAGTTAATTGATGACTTTTATGTGGTTGGTATTGGGGATACGGATGTGGTACTTGGCATGCATTGGATGAGCCAATTGGAGGAGTTCACCATGAATGTTAAGAAGATGGAGATGAGATTTGAGTATAATGGGAGGAAAATATGCCTTAGGGGTATTTCAGATGGTGGACCTCGAGTAGTATCACTGAAGAGAATGGAGAGGCTTTTGAGACATGACCAGGTTGAATGGGCAACAGAGTGCCTTATTATGCCAGAGTCCCCTCCACGACAGAAGGATAGCTATCATCCTGATATTCAGAAGTTGCTAACCAAGCACAGTAAGGTGTTTGGGGATATACCACCAGGAGTGCCTCCTGATAGGGGCATAGAGCATGTGATCGAATTGGAGGGGACCAAACCCATCATGATCACCCCATACCGTCATCCTAAGAGGCTAAAGGATGAAATTGAGAAAACCATCAAAGAGCTTCTGGAGATGGGACACATTTGGCCCAGCAAGAGCCCATTTGCTTCTGTAGTTGTACTTGTCAAAAAGAAGGATGGGACTATCAGGATGTGTATAGATTACAGGGCCTTAAATAAGACCATAAAAAATAGGTACCCAATCCCAAGAATAGATGAGTTGATAGATGAGTTACATGGTGCCTGTTACTTCTCTAAAATTGACTTGAGATCCGGGTATCACCAGATTCGCATGAGAGTCGAGGACATAGAAAAAATGGCTTTCAGATGTCATTATGGCCACTTTGAGTTCCTAGTGATGCCCTTTGGTTTGACCAATGCACCTGCAACCTTCCAGAGTTGTATGAACCAGATTTTCAGACAACAGCTTTGGAAGTTTGTTCTGATTTTCTTTGACTACATATTGATTTTCAGTAGGACTTGGGAGGACCACTTGAGGCACCTTGAGGAGTTGCTAAGTATTCTGGAGAGCAATTCACTTTACGCTAAGGAGTCAAAATGTGATTTCGGTATGACAGAGTTACTCTACCTTGGCCATATTATCAGTGCTGATGGGGTTAGAGTGGATCCAGAAAAGATAAAGGCAATTGTTGATTGGCATCCACCCACAAACCTCACACAGCTAAAGGGGTTTTTTGGACTTTGTGGATTCTATATACGGTTCGTGAAAGGTTTCTCTCAGATAGCTACACCGTTGACAAATTTAACAAAGAAAGGAGCCTTTGAATGGAATGACAGGACTCAGAGGTGCTTTGATCACTTCAAGCACTTAATGTCTACATGCCCAGTGCTTGCTATCCCTGATTTCACCAAACCGTTTGAGTTACAGTGTGATGCTTCTGGAGAGGGGATAGGAGTTGTTCTCATGCAGGAGAAGCACCCGATAGCTTTTGAGAGTAGGAAGCTTCGAGGTGTGGAGAGGAGTTACTCGGTTTATGACCGAGAGATGTTGGCCATTATGCATGCATTGGCCAAATTCAGGCAATATCTGGTTGGGGCAAGTTCATTATCAGGACGGATCATAATAGCATTAAATATTTCATGAACTAGAAGGACCTGAATGATAGACAACAAATGTGGGTCAGCAGGTTACAGGCATATGATTTTGACATAGAGTATGTCAAAGGGAAGAACGTAGTTGCAGATGCCTTGTCAAGACGACCTCACTTGTGTTTAGTTGGAGAGATCTCTGCTGATTGGAAAGAGATGATTATAGCAGAATATGTTAAGGACTCTTGGGTAGCAGGAGTCATTGAGGGCACAATCAGAGATGAGAGATATTCTGTGGTGAGTGATTTGATCATGTACAAAGACAGGATATTTTTGGTGCCCAATTCACAGTTTAAGCATAAGGTAATCAAAACTTTCCATGACACACCAATGGCTGGCCATTCTGGTTTCTTTAAGACATACAAACAAATTCGGGAGAGGTTTACATGGAAAGGACTGAAGGACGAAGTGCAGAAGTATGTTCGTGAGTGTCCCATTTGCCAACAAAATAAGCATCAGAATACCTTTCCTGCAGGTTTACTACAGCCATTACCTATTCCCAATCAGAAGTGGGAATGTATCTCCAGGGACTTTATTACAGGGTTGCCTAAGGTGCAGGGAAAGAACTGTATTTATGTGGTGGTCGACAGACTCACCAAATTTGCACACTTCTTTGCAATTTCAGCAACCTTTACAGCTGCTCAGGTGGCTGATTTGTTTTTCTGGGAGATATTCAGGTTGAATGGGGTACCCAAAAGCATTGTCAGCGACAGGGACAGCAAGTTCCTGAGTTTATTTTGGCAAGAGTTGTTCAGATTGTGTGGTACAGAGTTAACTCCTAGCACCAGCTACCACCCGTAGACAGATGGACAAACCGAGGTGGTGAACAAATGGTTAGAAGGGTACCTGCGTAATTATGTTTCGGGGCAGCAAAAGGCCTGGATTAGATGGTTGCACTTAGGGGAGTATTGCTATAATACTACACATCACATGTCTATCCAGAGGACTCCTTTCAGGGCACTATATGGTTATGATGCCCCATGCTTTACAAATCTATTGCTTGGTGACAGTTGAGTGCCTAAGGCTAAGGATCACTTGCAAGATAGCTAGGACATTCTCAGGGAGCTTAAGGAGAATATACAATAGGCATAGAATCAACAAAAGTTGTATGCTGATCAGCACCGAGTGGAGAGGAGTTTTGAGGTTGGAGATATGGTGTATTCGAGGCTCCAACCCTACAGGTAGTCCACTCTCAAGAACAGTGGAGTAGAGAAGTTGAAACCTAGGTTTTATGGTCCTTTCAGGATTATTAGACGAGTGGGTGAGGTGGCTTATGAGCTTGAGCTTCCATCAGATAGTAGGGTGCATAATATGTTCCATGTTTCCAGGATGAAGAAAGCTCTTGGCCACAATATAGTTCCTTCTGCAGAGCTTCCACCACTGGATGAGGAGGGTAAGTTGATCCTAGTACTGTTGATACCAGAAGCTATCATTGACACCCGAGAAAGACATTTGAGGAAACGGGTTATTAGAGTGTACTTGGTCAAGTGGAAGAATCTGCCAGTTGAGGATGCCACCTGGGAGAGTGAGCAGATATTGCAGCATCCAAAGTTGAGATTGCTTGAGGACAAACAATCTTGGGAAGGGCGGACTGTAATGTCCCCCACTTAGCTCATCACTTCGGGAGGTCAGGGTTAGCCTAGCACAGGATTCTCGTAGGCTAATGTCAGTGTTTAGGGAATAAGTTGGGGACTTACTATTTATAGTCAGTTGTGACAGGGCCAGTTCTATTTTTAGCAGGGCAGTGCAGGAGCTAGGGCATGAGATTCGCATGGTCGAATCCTCTAGAGCTTGTCGATTTAATATAAGTTAAATTAAAGATTTAACTTATTATTTATTTGAGGTGACTTTAAGTTATGTTATAACTTAACTTTATAACATTAAGTTATAACTTAAAGTGAAAAGGTTATGTGCCTAGGGATGGGCGCCCACTTCATGGAGGGATAAGGGGTTGTTTAAAATTTAAATTAATTAAAAATTCCCTCAATCTTGGGCGTTGGAGATGAGGAAGATAAAAGATCAAAAGAAGCTTCATTTTGTTTATGCTTGCTTATGATATTTTGCTTTGATATTGAGTTGCTCCGGCATTGGGGTTTTGAGCTTGGCTCTTGGTTTCTAGATCGAATCATAGAGACGACATCCTTTGTAGATTCACCTTTCCTTGTGTATGAAAGAGTGCATCAGGAAGGGATTGAGGAGGCTTCATCCAGGTGTCTCACCTGTGCTTTCAGGAAACACATTTTGAGGAGATTTGAGCATAGATTGAAGATATCTTTCTGAAGTTTTGATTTGCAGCTAAGGAAGAGTTGTTGATGGACAGATTTAGAGCTTTGGAGTGGAGTTTATAGCTGTTTATGGTGCATTTATCCTGGCCGTACACCTAGCTGCAGGCCGTACCATCTGTGTAGGGCCGTACTTCTTATAAACTGCAGTTTTCTTCACTTTGAGTTGCTGCTTCAGTTCAATAAGGGTCGATTGGGGGCATAGAAGATATTCAGTCCAAAACAGAAAGAAGAACAGTGATTTGCTGAAGTTTACTTGCTGTTTATTACTGCTGCAGGGCCGTACATTGCTGATAGGGATGTGGGCTTCTAAGCTTATTCATTTTTAGGATTTAGTGGCTCTTATCTCATCTATTCTAGGCGTTTGGAGGTCATTCTACATCTGTTCCAGTTTGTATTGCAATATCATTCCAAACTTTGAAGTTGTAAGCATTTTTCGATAGTGATGTGCTGGTTCGGCACATGCCCGACGTGAAGTCTTGAATCTTGATATGGGTATGTTTCTATAATTCATATTTTAGTCAAATACCATCTGGGTTCTTGTTATTATTTTGATAACTATCCTAGTTTTTTTTGGGTATTCCATATATGTTGTATTTTCCATGTTATTGTTGCAAAAACCTTACATGCAAACACATGCAATGAAAACCTAAACTTCAGACTGGCAAATAACACAAAAAAAAACCAGACAGAATAAACAAATACAGAGGGTATATGTTACAATTATTAAGATTGAAAGATAACTAAATGTAGTTGTATATTTATTATTCACTATGACCGTACTATATTAGAGTATCTTTTATTCCTCTACTTATATAAAGTGTAAATAAAACAGTTTCATGATTAACATCTCCATAATAAACAATGCAGTGTGTGTATATGTTAGTTTTGCATGGCCTAAACATTTTTCCAATATACCCTGGGGACACTTCCTTGGGGTTTTATATCAGAGTTACTGGATACGACACCCCTCCTAGTCTGGGCACGCGTACTAGCGTACTTGGTACGGATTCAGGTACGGTACGGCCTGGATACGGCCTGGGTACCGTGCCCATCCGTGCGTTAAAAAATCGGATATTCCATCTACGCCCGATACTTTTGGATTTGGGAGTTTAGGAAAAATACCCCGTATCCATGAAAAATCAGGGAAAAATACCCCGTATCACGTCAGCGTCGGCTAAAAAGCAGGGAAAAACTGGTGTATCTTTCCACAGACGTCGGCGTCGGCTAAAACCATGGCGTTTTTCGTTGAAGGGTTTGTATAAATAATAACATCAACAGCGTCATTCATCCATCAAGTTCCACGATTTCGTCCAGAGCTGCATTCAACCAGTGGCGACGCGTTTTTTCTGAGTGCCTGCGTTCGAGGGCTTCGTCCAGAGCTGCGTTCGAGGGCATCATCCAAAGCTGCGTTCAAGGGCTGCGTGAATACAAGTAACTGAAGCTTCCACTAACTTCAACAGCAAGAGTCCATTTTCTTTGCTCAGTTTTATCATCTTCCCGTGATATATGCAACGACTCTGAATTTGTTTCTACAACAAACAAACTTGAATAGTATCGAAAGATATATTCTAATTTCTATGCATCGAACTGTGTATTTAATAATTTATATTTTGTATTTTAAAGTTTTTATAATTGTATTTGTATTTTACTATTTTGTTTATATATTTATATTTTATTAAATTTAAAATTAAAAACATATAGAAATGTTTAATAATTTACTATTTTAATATTAAAGTTTTTATAATTGTATTTGTATTTTGTTTATATATTTATATTTTATTAAATTTAAAATTAAAAACATATAGAAATGTTTAATTATTTAAATATAATTTTTTTATTAATTTAAAATTTCATTATATACATATGTAATTATTTAATTATTTAAAAAATAAATGTGAAAGTGAATTAATTTAATTGTAGGGTTTTGGTTTGGAGAACATCTTATTAAATTTTTTTTATTGTTGTATAGGATTTTGTCATGGCATCATCATCGTCTGATGTTGGAGAAAGCAATAACAGGTGGATCAAACCGGACCCTAAATCTCCATTGTGGAAATATGTCACCATTATTGACAAAATTCAAGGTGGTGGAGGTTACAGATGGACATGTCAGGAGTGTCTAAAAGAGTATAGAGGTTCCTAGACTAGGGTTCGTGGGCATCTTTGCCATATAACAGGGACAGGGTGTGCTATATGTCCTGGTCCAAATGTTGATGGTCGACCGAGAAAGGGGTTGTCCCCTGCCAAAATTGCAAAATATCAAAAAGAACAAGATGATGCTGATAATCTTGCTCAAACATCCAAACAAAAGGCAACTTTAAAGAGACCCCCTTTGCATCCACAGTTAGCTCCAGGGACATCTACAAGTAACAAGAGGAGCAATTTAGGACCTCTTGAAAAATCATTTAATTTGCAGAGTCGAGAAGATACAGATCAAAATATTGCTCGTTGCTTGTATGCAAATGGGATTGCATTTAATGCGGTGCGCTCTCCATATTGGCAAGAAATGGTTAGGTCAATTAATGAGGCACCAAAAGGATACAAAAGCCCAGGCTATGAGAAGGTCCGTACCACTCTTTTGGCTAAAGAAAAAGATATTATTGATCAACAATTACAGGTGATTCGAGCTTCATGGAGAATCTCGGGAGTTTCTATCATTTGTGATGGATGGAAGGATGCTAAAAATAGGCCACTGATCAATGTGATTGCAATGTCCCCAAAGGGGGCAATGTTCTTGAAAGCAGTTGAATGCAAGACCGATGAAAAAGATACAGAATTTATTGCCAATATTCTAATTGAAGCAATTGAATCGGTGGGGCCAGAAAATGTTGTTCAAGTGATCACAGATAATGCGAAGGTATGCAGAGCAGCAGGGTTGGTCGTGGAGGCAAGATTTCCAAACATTTGGTGGACTCCATGTGTAGTTCATTCTTTGAATTTAATGCTACAAAAAATTGGCAAAATCGAATGGATACAAAAGATTTATGAGGAACCAAAGAAATTCAAATGTTTATTTGTAATCACCACATGTCACAAGCCATTTACAGACAATTTGCTAAATTGGAGCTACTGAAGGTAAGTTTTCTATACTCTAAACAATATAAGCCTTATATTTTGAAAATTGAAATATATCATTTTGTATTTTGATTCTTGAAATTTGAAATATATTCTAATTTCTAAACTATATTTTGTATTTTATTTGAAGGTGGTAGAGACCCGTTTTGCCACACACTACATTGTTCTGAAAAGGCTTGTGGATGTGAAGCAAGCTTTAAAAAGCATGGTGATTAGTGATATTTGGGTAATTTGGAGACAATCTCAAACAGATAGAGCGAATAATATTAGAACAATCATTCTTGATGATGAATGATGGGCTAAAGTAGACTACTTGCTCTCTTTCACTGAACCTGTATATGCCCTCATTCGTCGTTGTGACACAGATAAACCAATATTGGGTGATATCTATGATTGCATAGATACAATGGTGGAGAAAATTAGAGACATAATCATAGCAAAAGAGCAAGACCCATCCGAATTTTTTTATAACCAAATATATGAGATAATCAAAAAGAGGTGGGATAAAATGACAACTCCTTTGCAACTTTTGGCATATGCTTTGAACCCCAAGTACTACCATGTTGACATGTTGGCAATGCCAAATAGAACAGCACCAAATATGGATCTTGAAGTAGTTGACGGATATAAAAAAGCTTTCAAGAAGATGTTTACAGATCCTAGAGTTGCAGCGGAGATTCGAGATGAGTTTGGCAGCTTTGCATCCTCTGATGGAACTTATGCGGATGTTGATGCAATGGCAGATAAGAAAATAATGGACCCTGTGAAGTGGTGGAACTTTCATGGTGCCACGAGTAAACATTTGCAAAAATTGGCTATCAAACTTCTATCACAGGTTTAACATTATACAAATTATATTCTATTTCAAATTATTTATTATTATTTTTTTTAGTTGATTGTATTACTCTTTGTAACTTGTAATATCAATTTCTTTTTACAGGTTTCAAGTTCTTCAGCATCTGAGAGGAATTGGAGCACATATGGCTTCATCCATTCTGTGAAACGAAATAGGCTGGCAGCTAGTAAAGCAGAGGACCTTGTATATGTCCATTCCAATCTTCGTCTCGTCACATTCCTCCACAGACTACATGAAGGGACCTAGTAGATTTTGGGATGTGCAGCCCGAGATAAGTGACATTGATGTATCCATAAATTCATTGACACACCTCAGTCCTATCATTGAGAATTCTGACACAGCAGAAGGATCCTCTAGTAGTAGTGCATCTTCATTCGGTTCTGAGAATGTAGTTAATGATCTAGAACTCCAACATCAAGAGAATAGTGATGACATTTTTGATAATATGTGATTCTATCAAGGATTCAAGACTCAATATATTTATATATTTCTTTGATGATGAAACTGTATCTAAATATGTAGCAATTATGTGTCTCTATTGCTTCTAAGAATCTAAAGTAATGAAAATCTCCTCTAATAATTTATAAAATTGTGTTATATATATGTGTGTATGTGTTTTTTATGAATGGCGTATCCAGCCGTATCCATATTAGGGGCCTTGAAAAATGGCAGTATCCGTATCCGATACCGTATCCGTATCCATGCAACTCTGTTTTATATGTGTCCCCCAAAATAGGGACGTCTTGGGGATGAAACATCCCCTTGCTGTTGCTGGTGCCTGGACCTAAACATGGGGCTGTCCTCAAGACATCCTTGCAAAGTAGGGATGTCTCTTTTGTGGGGACTTTTGGCAACATTAGGGTGTCCATGACATAAAAAGCAACATTTTAAATTGAAAAAAAAACACAACCACCTAAAAAGTCGTCCTATCGTAAACCTAAACTTAAAAGGGGTGCCCACCAAGGTCCCCAACCCTAAAATCCTAGGTCATGCTTTATTGCAATCACCAAAGTGAGGAAGAGAAATAGGAGGGACACCAACACCAATTCCTTGAGGCATGCTTCTGATTTCCATTGATCACTCATCTTCCCAATTGTTTGTTTTGTTATTATTTTTAACTTAACCATAAAAATACTAAATATAAATAATACTTAATAGGATTGCAACTTTTGTGTATCCTTTGCTTGTGCGCCTTGTGCTGTACCCATACAAAATTTTTCATTTTGAGTCAAGTTTTTAGCTAAGTTTGTCATTTTCCTAAGTGCCAAATATCTTTTAGGTCTTGTCTAGTTTGGCTTTTCTTGTCGTCCTTTGTCCTACTCTAATCTTTGCAGGATCATGAAATTGGGAGTCTTGAGTCGTCCATCATGATAGATGAAAAAAGTTCTCGGAAGAGAAATTTGCTAAGATCGAGATCAAGAATGTACCTAGCTGCTGGGGAGTCAAAATTGAAGATAGCATTCGAAGGTGTGCGTCTCATACAGAATGGCACACTTGAATGAGGAGTTTTGGAAATTTCACTGTCGCATATCGAGGTGTGCACCTACAGGGTTGGGGTGCACCTAAGAGAAGGGAAATTTGATCAGAAAAGCAAATATTAGTGTATAGGTGCACGCTTGGGGGACAAGGATGCATCTCATCAAAGAGTAATTTGAGTCCAAATCATAAGGCCAAGCATAGAGGTGTGCACTTGATAGAAGAAGCATACTATTGTTTATTAAGTCACCTTGTATGCTAGTGTGTCCTAGGGGTGTGAAGGCGCACCTATGCAAAGGAAATTCGAAGTTCCAATGGACAAGTGTGCATGTGAAGAAGGGATATGCACTTCTATAAAGAAAGTTCAAGAGTTTAAAAGAAAAAAAATGTATGTATGGGTGCGTGGAAGAAGTATCAAGCATGCTTTGTCAAAATGGATGCAATTTTAAAACAAAATTTGAAATCTATGTACATGCGCGTGCCAAGGATATAGGCATGCATCTCTTTAAGAAGGTAATTTGCTTCAAAAAAGAGAAGTCTTTGTACAAGCATGTGTGGCTTTAGGAAGGGCACGATTATGCATACACAGGAGTCAATATGTTTTGAGCATGGAGCAAGAGATAATATACAGGTGTGCACTTGGGTGGTTGGTGCATGCTTGACTAAGGAAGATTTTTCTTTGCTAAACTTAACTCCCAAGTGCCTGTAATAAGGTGCACACCTATCTGGAGGAAGTTGTCAAAGTACAAAAAGAAATGTCACATGCCTTTGTACAGATGCATGTCTATGGCCTAAGCATATGCCAATATGCAGAAAGTTAGTTCTAAAAGTTCAAAATGCCTGTAACATATAGACACATGGGAGAGGTAGTGGTGTGCCCCTATACAAAGGGCTACTGTTCAAGTTTGAAAAATTGCTACATATACAAGCTTGCTCCAGGTACAGAGGCGTGCACGTTACAAAGGATGAATTTGTGGTATAAATCAAAGACAAAAATTGCTCGTGAAAAGGTACGTCTAAAAACAGCCAACCAACTTTGTTTAAAATAGATTTTCTATTTTTGGAGGGAGACGCCTTTTCTATAACAAGATGATGTTTCGTACAAAGGACAAATTTTATAAATAGCTGGTGCCACATTTAGATCAGCCAAAATGGAATTTAAGTCTTCAAATAGAGGAGCAGCACCCAGTTCATAATTTTGTTTTATAAAAGAGCAAAAATTGTTATTTTTTTAGAAGAATTCCAGCGCCTATTGTTGAAGCTTTTATACCTTCATTCTTTCACACAGCTACAGCAGAGCCAGCAGTAGTGAATATTTGTGGAATTTTTGCAGCAGGAACAGCGGCATAACAGGGACAGCAGAATTAATATCAAGGAGTTTTATGTTTGCAAACATATGACAGTCATAACAACAGCTGTGGGTAGAGAATTTTGAAGGTAAACAGTAGTAACAACTGTATCAAGTATATTTCCTTTGATTCCTTCCATTTTTTTCTCTAGACGTCTGCAAAAATCAAGTCAAAATCAATCAAGGGGTCATATATTGTCATAACAGCAGTGTGTTGCATTCAAAAGGAAGGTCGAATCAGTAAATTTGCACTCACAGAATGCAGTATTCTTCTCTTTCCTTGGAGGTGTCTTCCATCCTAGTGCACGAATGTCCAAAGGTATGGAAAACTGACTTATGTCATGTTTGCTTGGAAAGATTTAATCTCAAAGAGAAGGTAGAAGAAAGAAGTAAGGTGGCCAAAAAGTTGATAGAAAGCAGCCTTACCCAAGCAGGATTGTTCCCAATTACTGTGCAAAGTTTAGAATTTGTTCTAGTCTATGTAAAACATTATGATCTTGAGAAAGGAGAGATCAGGTCAGCAAATGGATGAGTCCTGTGCAGCCTCGAACCAAAAGATATTGAGTTGACATTTTCTATGCTTCCTTATGAAGAATGACTTGAGGTAGATTTGGAGGAATGTGAGAAAGCTTGGGTAAATAACCTAGTAGATTGCCAAAAGCAAATTGGCGAGAGATGGTTGAAAGAAAAGAAATTGGTTTTGCCTAAAAATCTGATTTGAGGAGAATTTAAGGATGAACTCTTGATTATGATCATGTTTCTCAATTGAATCACAAGTCAAGACGAAACTTGTAGTTTCATGCCGTGGATGTTCAACATTAGGAGTATTGTATGTAATGGGAAAGAGCACTTTGATTGGTCTATTTTGGTTAGTAATTGTATGCACAAATAGTTGACAGAGTTTGAATAAGCTCATGAGTATCGAATGACATCTTACCTTGTATATTTGATGGCTCGTCATGGCACTTTCACATGATTGAACATTGTAGGTTCACATCAACACACTTGGGCGTATAGACACATTTTGCAGTTGGAGTGTAGAGAGTCCCTCAAGCACTACAAAAGGGTGAATGACACTTACCTCATGCATTCAGTATGGGGGATGGAAGATCAAATACATATAAGGACTTCAAAAAAGGCTAGAGCTATCATATCAGATTGGGCTGATTGGTACATTCAATTCCCAACTTTCACTTACATTCAGGTGTTCGAGTTTGCATCCCACCTTTATACGTTGCCAAGATATCCAAGTAACAAATTGATATTCAGGGAATATCCTTGTCAAATTTCCGAGGTGCATTTTCTTTTGAGAGGAAGACATAGGCCTGGAGTAGGTTTCCCAATTCATCTCAGAATATATAAGTGCAAAATGACAGCTGATTCAAAGTTTTTCAACAAAGAAATGATAAGACTCAATTTAAACCTTTCTATGAAAAATGCACCTACAACACGAAAGATATTATGCAAGGAAGGTTGGGTATCAAGTAAATGCATGTTCTAAAAGTTGAGGATTATTGGGCTAATTGTGTAAACAAGTTCAAGGTGAGAAGGGGGGATTTCAGCAGTTTGACAGGTTGTCAAATTGCTGATATTCTTTTGGAGGATTTAGGAGGAGTTTCAGATGATGAAGCGATTATTTTATCACCACAGTTCATAAAAAAAAGTGGATCAGCAAGCTTTAGCTTTGGTAAATTGGTCAAATAAGGAGATTTCTTTGAATCAAGAAAGGGCAAATATAATTTTGAAGCATAGTAGGTTCTTTTTAAGTTCAAAGATGACAAGGAAGTCAACCATTTCAAGCCCCCAATCCCAGAGCTGCCAGCAGTGAGTGTACTTCCTCCACCATCTTCCTAGATATTGATAAAGATAAAAAGAAATGGAAATAACACAAAGTAAAGGAAAAACAAACAGGGGAATATGGAATCTGGATACTAGTCCAAAGGAGGGAAAGTTGAAGGCAATTGCCAACAAGAGAATTGGTATTTCCACACCAATTCAACATGAGTATCCATAGATGTCTATTCCTTGCTCACCTATTAGAGAACCTTCTCCCAAAGATGTTGCATTTACACCCATTCAGCCACAGCTCTAAATATCATCTCCAGTGCAGCCCATTCCCTCACCTCAAGGACCTGCAGAGGTAGATATAATAGAAGAAAGAAGGGATGATGTACTAGCATGGATAAAGGAATTAATTGTTTGAAAAAGGAAGATCCCCTCGTGTCAATTTAACTTTGATACACTTGTTAAATTGGTTGAAGATCCAATTGAAAAGAAGGCAAAATGACAATCAAGGATAATGTAGACAACTAAGGGCAATTTGGTTGTTGAGACAACTATTCCATCGAAGGACAAATCCATTCAGAACATAGAGCTCACTGATTTTGAAGTTGTTACAATAGATTTGGGGCTGAGTACTCATCATGGAGATGTGAATATGTTGGATGTTATCGCAAGAAACATTAAGGAGAGATTCATAAAGGATGGAAAAGATAAGGTAGCCTTGAAGCCTGAAGTCAAACAACTTCAACAATATATTACTCATCTATTGCAATCTCCCTTCGAGCCCACAATGTTTTTGCCTCAGATTTTGGATTCTACAAAGGATCAGAAATGATTAGATCAGCTAGTTATTTATGGAAAGAATTTGGAGAAGTGGCTGGAAAACATTTGTCAACATCGTACTAAAGGATTGGAAGATTTTTATAGTTTGATAGTACAGGCAAAGAAGGTCCATCAAGGGATCGAGGATATAGAGAAATGTATGATGGAAGTGCTTTTGTCATATGAAAAGATTGCTGAGAAACTCAAATAGGTGGATACTATAAAATAGATGAAGCTTCTATTTTTTTGGAGCAAAAGAATAAGTTGTTTTAGATAGAGAGGCTTGTTTGAATTTGTGACTTAGATTTCATGTAAATATATTGATGGGGAAGGGTTGTCCTTGACTTGGATTAGGTAGAAGGAGAATTTCAGCAATTGATCAAAGAGAAATTTGGCAAAGATCAACAAGTGGAGAATATGTATATTTTGGCAAATATCACAGTTCACTTTCATAGAGCAGAAAAGGATTCAGAAAACTTTGAGAAAATGATCTTTGAAGCCGAGTTTATTCTTCAACTTAGATTATGCAACTAGATTCTGTGTCAATACCAATGGAAGCCAAGGTGGATCAATTCCTTCAAAGTCTTCAAAAGATTTCAGCACCAAGAAATTCCAGTGGAGTTGTTGAGTAGCTATTTTAAGCTATCTATATTTTTAGCCCGATGTGCTTTTTGAGGGAAATCTATTTTGAGAGAGAATGCTATTTTTAGGAGAAATCTATTATTAGATTTCTTATCATGCAATTGGTGTGAACTTTGGATAATTTTTTATTAGTTTTTGTAATAGTCTCAACTTTTAGCTTAACCAATAGTTGCATGCAGTTAGATTTATTTATTAGTGGATAAGATAAATTGTGATAAAGCTTGTATTCATGCATTCAAGCTACTCCTAGAGTAGAAGTTAAGTTAATTTTCATCATGTATTTTCATGCAAAGTTCTGTAAATAGTATAAATAAGTGCCTTTGTGCACTAAGTTTTTTAATAGTAATTTTCAAGTTTGCCTGTTGCTGAAATTGCTGTTCATTGAGTCCTAGGTGTTGACGTTTTATTGTTTTTTGTGTTGGGTACAATTTGATAATTTTTGCCAGCTTTGTATTGCAATTATTATTGAAAGAAGTCTTACAACTTTGTAAGATGACTTCTCATATTACCCGGATTGACACACCGAATTTACTAGAAAGTAAATTAACATAATCATCATAAGCATTTGTTTTGCTAACACATTAATCATTTGCATAATCAATAAGTAAAAAGCATATCTTTTCTGAATATTTTCAAACTGAAAATTACAACATATTCAAAGATAGCATTTTAGTGAAACCTTTCACTTTTACAATTACAATATCTTCCTCATGGCAATACGAATAAGTTTACATAAAATTTGACTGTCAAAGTCATATAAATGAATATATTGCATCTAGAGTTTTGACATCTGTCTTCATAAGTCTTGGCTTGTCATCTGCTTGGGAAGGAGAGCATCACCTGAGTGCTTTTCCTCCAACCACAGACCAGCGGTCCCTCGCACACCTTCCTTCCTGGAAGCGACTCTACCCTTCACAAAGAGAATAGATATAAAGAACCAACATGTTTGCCATCTGAGTCTCTAGTGTTGTGTCCTACATAACCAACACGGTCATACAACTATAGACTCTAACTAAGTATGACATTGCTGGATGATTATGCAAATCTGGAGCACAATGAACTGACTAATGCATGTAGAGATGGATGCATTACTTTGGCCAAAGATTTAATATATATAGACGTTTCACAATGAACGTAGTCGATTGTTCACACACTTCTAACTCGACTTAGAAACTATCTCATCCTATAGTGAATTAATTTGACCAATTCTAGTCATGGGGGGTCTTGAATAGATCTCACCTATAGTCCTCTTGACTCAGATTATTAACTCCGATTTTTGGAGTGCATTACCAAGATGATTCAAATTGAGGTCTTGATCTTGCAAATAAGTTTTTTGTTGCGATTGCAACATGGAATCTATGACTCCCTGTCACTCTATTCTTTGTTTCAAAAGTTTACATGTTCTTGGTCTTGATGTCTCATCTCGACATTAGAATAGTTTTGTTTATAACTTCATAAGTTCGTCCAAGGCTATTCACTTGGTTCAAGGATTTCCATCTAATCCATGTCGACTATAGAATGTCTAATAATAGTTGACCACATACTTGTGGAAAGGTTTATAGGCTTATTATGCATGCACGGGATATTCTTAGAAATTCTAATCCCTTTATGCAAAATGCTTATTTATGAACCCTTGTCATAAAGAAAGATATCTTTACATGCATCGTAAAACAATTTCTAATACACAACTTTCATTTAGAATACTTTCCAGTTCATGGCTAAATAGATATCATCATATGACATGATTCTTATCGACCACAAGCCCTTTCTTGACTATCGAAAGTTGGTCGTATTGATACAATAATAGATACAAAAGATTTTATACAAGAATACATTTGCAAGATAGTCACTATTCTTCTTTCAAACTAATAATGATATCTTAAAGTTATGAGACTCAAAGGTCTGCCATCTTGTAATATGGCTCGAGTGTTTTCCATCTAAATATGGGCTTGTGAGTCTAGGTCTAGACCCTAGTAACCTGCCCAAATAACTTCTTGTATACTGCCACAAGAGGGTTTTCATAAAGAAAATATTGGCATATGGGTCTGCAACATACAGTTAGTAGACTTATAAAATATTGAAAAAGATAATAACGTGAGAGAAATTACTTAAGTCTCAACTGCCCGAGCATCATATCTAATAAAGAAAGATTTGTTTATTCCACTCATGGGCATGTTATACATTATTACAAACATTTTCTCAAGGTTCAATTGGTGGCTTCGTCATAAGAAGGTACATAATACATATATATGCTAATTATAATGTATAACTCTTTCTACCATAGGGAGTCGGCTGCCATTTCATAACAAGTTTCAATGATAGTAGGGTAGCATTAAGACAGCTAAACATTGTTTAATTCATCAATATAGCTATGACAAAGTCAAGACAATCTCTTTGTCATCATTTAATCTATGGTAAAAGTATTCCTTACGCCGTAATAATATCGACCTCCTATAAGGTTAACGGTCACAACAATGATATGCATTGACGACAAATAAAGATAGATGTATCTAATCACCATAATGGTATCTTCATTTCGTAAGATTATACTTACGACGGTGATAAACATCGATAATATTAATGCAAATGTTTACTAGTCAATATAATGGTCTTGGCATTTTGTAAGGCAATACTCAGTATTAATAGAATCAACAACAATGAAGATATGTTTAACACCCACTCATACTTAACAGATTAAAAACTTACATTTAACAGCATTTCAGCAGAAGGAATAACTAACTATTATAGTATCGAATGAAATAAAATTCAAATATTACAACTAACTTTCATTTTCAGCTGAAATAATCTTTCTAACAGAATACATATAATCAAAATAAATTAACTAACTTCGTTTAATGAAATTCAAATATTAAGGTAGGAAGAGAGAATAAGAAAAGTACAACTTGAATAGCTTCCTGCTGATTTGTTTACAGATCCTCCTCTGGATTTTGGAAAAAGGAATATCAACAAGGGTTTTATCCACCCAACCAAGACCAATTGGTCTCTCGTACTTCTTCAACTGAAGAAACCCGACCCTTCATGAGGGTGATTAACGAGGAATCTAATAACATCAATATTGCCTCTGAGCCTGGTGTCAAGAACCTATACCTCCTGATCGATCTTTTCCTTATAGGTACCTCCTAACTGGAAAGATCACTCTGACCAGTAGTATATCTGGTAGTTGATAGCTGACAGATGCCTATATTGCATCGTACCTTGGCCAAGGATTTCTAATATGTATAAC